>CAWUFW010007172.1:0-600000 GCA_963921515.1 Calotriton arnoldi | reverse complement strand
AAATGGCGGATTAGGGGGTCCATTGCAATGAAGAATAAAAGTGGAGAAAGTGGGCACCCCTGACGTGTGCCCCTAGCCAGTGTGAACACAGAGGACAGAGAACCATTGGCGCGAATGCTAGCAGTTGGCTGAGAATACAAAGCTGTATTAAAGGCGTGAATCCACAGGGGAGGCCTAGTTTAGGAAGAGTAGCAAATAAGAAAAGCTATTCAAGAGAGTCAAAGGCCTTTTCTGCATTGATAAAGGCCACGGCTGCATGGGCTTCAGGGGAAATCCTATTTAACACGGAAAAGAGTGTGCACAAGTTTATAGAGGTAGAACGATGCGGAATGAATCCCGATTGGAGAGGGGAGTTGATAGTCTCAAGGAGAAGAGCAAGTCTTCTTGCCAACACCTTTGACAGGATTTTATTATCAAATTTTAATAAAGACAAAGGCCTATACGATTAACAAAGCAACGGGTCTTTAACAGGTTTAAGCAACAAAACTATAATCACCTCGCTCAACGTGAGGGGGAGCATACCGGTTTCAAGAGATTCAGCATAAAGCTCCAGCAAGCGAGGAGATGCTTGTATGTTTCACAGAATAGACCTGTGAGCCCATCAGACCCGGGGGCTTTGGACCCATCCATGGAGTCAATCGCAAAGATAATTTCCTCAACCGCTACCGGTTCACTAAGAAACTGCTGCTACAGGAATGACAGCCAAACCATGGCCCCATCCGATAGATAGTTCACCAAATCAACCCCCTCGTCTGTGCAGCAAGAGGTTTAAAACTGTGTGTAATAGCATAGCAGTTCCGCTAGGACCTCACCATTATCAGAGGTCCAAGTATTATCAGCAATTGCAATCCCTGGAATCTAATTACCCCCCTCTGAGGACGGAGTAATTTTGCCAATGTACGACGGGGCGTTCATCCTCACTGTACCGGCCGCCACGTGCGAAAATTCTTCCATGGCCTTAGCCTGGAGATGCAGCTGGTCGGCTTCAAGACTCGCTGGGCCAGAGTTATCCACTTGTCGAAGGATGGACTCCACACACCCTAAGGAGCGACGAATATCACACAGTATTCTGCATTGTTTAGCTATGGCTACTCCCCGGATATATGCCTTCTAGATGGTCACTGAACCCTCATTCAATTCAAAATATTATGTGATGGCTGTAGAGAGCTCGTCATGAAATATGGAGTGCAGTAGAGCCTGATTAGGAAAGTGCAGAAGCCTCATCGTACCACCGAGGAAGGGAACACGCAGGGATATGGAAACCGGAGCATGGTCCAACAGGGTGCAGGGTTGACAACGTACCTCCCCCAACCAAGACAGTACCGAAAGAAAAAGAAATCAACAGTCCAGGCGCAACCACGTATATTGAGGTGCAGAATATAGGGCATTGCCAGGAGATTCAGCATGTCGATGACGCCAAACATCTTAGAGGGAGTTTGAGGTGCTCATGTCATGCAGGATGCGGGTAGCGCGTGGTTTCCCACTCGGACCAGTCGACGTGGAATCCAGTACTGGGTGGAAGCACAGATTGAAGTCCCCCCTAATCACAATATGGTCTGCGTCACCCCGGTCAAGTATCTCCGTCAAGGTGTGGAAAAATCAGGGGAGTCTGTGTTAGGTACATAAATGTTTAATAGTAACACAGGTCTACCAGCCAGGTGGCCCGCAACTGCCACATACCTCCCATTTGCATCAAAGAAGCTGTCAGTGGGGGGAAAAGGGGATCTAGTAGTGTATCAGGATGCAAACCCCATGGGAGTAAGAGCTATGAATGGAGAAATATCTTTGTGGGCCCCAGGACGAAGCATAGGTCTGGGAGGAACCCGGGAAAATGTGTGTCTCTTGGAGAAATGCAATTTTAACCCTATGTCTGACAAGGTACTGCAACACCTGTTTGCCTTTATGTGAATTATTAATGCCGCTAATATCCCACGTCATGAATAAAACTTCACTAGTTTCATTCTGTCAACGTTTACTAGTCACTACGTTACCAGCTACGGGCATTCTCCAAAGAAGTCATTCTGGACCTGTAATAATGTGGTGTCACAAACAATCCTGCAATGTGGTGCAAAATGAAAAAAGAAGTAACAGTCCTACCTAACCCTCCTCCCCCCACCCATCCCAGGCAAAACAATACCAGGCGATATAGCATGGGCAAACAAATTAGAAAACATATCCCAAAGTGAAAGACAACCATAGCGGTGTACACCATGGAGGTGAGCAACACTCCGACAACTGGTTCCTGATTATAACGTATGTAATAGCAACTGGGAAACAGGTTAACATAGTTTAAGAGGACAGTTTTGGATATATCAGACCGACCAAAATATCATGACATACAGGCTGTTAAGTCTAACGCTCATGCCCCTTCTGGTCTGAAACGGATATGAGTGAGAGGACCACAACACAGTACAGCCATTTCAGCAGTACATCAGGCACCAGCCATGCCCCCCCCCTCAAAAAAGAAGAGACAATAAATTGTCAAGCCACATCAGCAGCATTCAGGACAGTATCAAATAGTAGGACCAGCTATTCGGCCCTGAAAGGATCCGAACTGGTAGTGGCCTGCAAGTCGGGGGGAGACTGCCCCCGGGGACCTGCCAGCATTGTTCTTACGTTCTTTGATGTAGTTCTTGCAGAATGTCAGCAAATCCGTAGGGGTGTCGAAGATGTGGGATTTCCCTTGCACATCCATGCAAAGCCGTACTGGATACATCATACCGTAGTGTAGTCTTAAGTCTCTAAGGGAGGACTTAGCTTCAGTAAATTTACGACAAGCTTCTTGGTCCATCAGGGTAGAGCCAGGATATAATAAATAGAGGATCCCTGGTATTGAACCTGGCCTTGTTCATGCATCAGCCGCAATGATAGGCGGGTGATGAGGGCTCAGAGATCTATGTGCACGCTCCATCAGAAAGCCAGTTGAGAATGCCTCACAGCCAAAAAGATCCACCAGCAATTGTTCCACATATATGTCCATTTTGGCCGTGGCCATTGACTCCGCGATTCCAGTGACACAGAGAATATTTCGACGTGATCTAGAATCCAAATCTTCGTTCTTCAAAGCAACTGTCTTGATCTGGCGCTCAAGTTTGTTCAGACACTTTGACACGACAGAGGCGCCATCCTCCAGCGTCAAAACGTGCTCATCGTCCCCCTCAATCTGGGTCTGCTGGCGATCAAGACGTTCAGCCATGCCATCCAGCCTGCCCGACAGTGCGTTAATTCGTACATTCATAGCCTTAAACCCCACCCGGATTTCAGACATCAAGGCCTCGACAGTAGCTGACTGAGTGAGGTCTAGGGAGCCACCTGACGCCCTCGCCATCTTGAGTGGTGTAGCAGCCTCATCCCACTCCCCAGCTCACTCAAGTGAAAGTTTGCACAGTTTCAAGTCCGCACGACGCATGGTGGAGAAACTGTGGAAAATAGCTCTCTGGGGGAGGTAACCGGCACCACTGTAGCCAAGCAGTACAGCAATTATGAGTCTCAATGGAATGGCTAGGGGGCCCAAGGTAAGAAGAAACTGTAGCGGGGCCACTGGATCGGAGGGCCTACGTCGAGTAGAAGAGCAGCGGGATCAGCCGCGCCCAGAAACAGATGAGGAGCACAAGGCTGGCCAAGGGTGCAACATGGGGGAAGTGCGGCGAGGCGGTAGGAACCCCCCCCACAGAACCGAGGCAAGGGGGAGAAGAAGTCTGCACCTCCAGCTGGCTGCCAATTTCTCAATAGCAAAAAAAATGAGGGGGTGGGGGAAGGAGGAGTGCCCACCGTACCAAGGGGGTCAGCAGATCACCAGCCTCAAACCAGCGGCC
The DNA here is from genome assembly GCA_963921515.1 of Calotriton arnoldi. Taxonomy (NCBI): domain Eukaryota; kingdom Metazoa; phylum Chordata; class Amphibia; order Caudata; family Salamandridae; genus Calotriton; species Calotriton arnoldi. Next base: position 596,185 of record CAWUFW010007172.1, on the reverse strand, counting down.
CAGGTACAGGGCAGCACCATCCCCTATGCACCCTGCCCAAGGTCGAGCAGCCTCTCACCAGTCAGCTCCTGTAATGCAGGACCAGCTCTGGCTGCAGCATCCGCTGAAAGTGGCCGTCCCTGGTGATGTCGGGGCCCAGGCCGCTAGTTCAGGCCCAGCATGTGCTTTGCAAAGCCCTGCTGCCCAAAATGGCCAGCAAAAACAGCGCAGCGTGTGCCAAGAGGCAGCACCGACACCCGTAGTGAGGCAGGGCCGCATCCCAGCAGCTGGTCACAGAAGAGCCAAAGGGCACCACCAGCCTTAGGAACGATAATCATGGCCCGGGGTGGGTACAGGGACCTGGCGGGGCTCGGTAAACCCGGCCTTTGGCTCACCCGCGGCCCCTGTCACCACGAGGCCTCCGAAACAGGCCTGGTCCCTCCGCCCGCGCCAAACCAATCTCCACACAGCTCCGAGGCTGGATCCTGCTGACATAATGGGGCACCCGCCGCACCTCAAGGGGATCCATCGGTGTCAGGTCAGGAGTCGGGTCTAATATCAAGATTATTCCCATCATGCTGGAACTGGTTTGCAGAGCTTCAGTGCTGTACGGCCATCTTGGTCGCTGGCCTAGCCACACCCTGTGATTCATCGATAATTATTCAGTGTGACACCTACTTTATGAAATATATATACTGGGTAGCTTGGCACAGTTTGACGAATCTTCATGAAACTTTTCAAAAAAGTGCTCTTTGTTGCCTAGTTTATGCATGGAAAGTTTCATGGTGAGCCATCAAGCAGGGGCCGAGAAAAATAGGGGGTCCCAAATGCAAAATGCAAAATCCGCATGCATTTTCCATAGACTTCTTCAAGAAGGGCTAAGCTAGATCTTGGTGCGCTGATTGTAATTTGGTGTAAATCAACTCAGTAGTTTTTAGAAACTATTGGTCAAAAATATTTGTATATCTGTACGGTTGTGTTCGCTAGAGACTCTTGTGGGAGGGCCACTTCAAAAATAGAGTGTTTTGATTGGTGCAGGGAGCTTTATTTTTCTTGGGCCAATTCTCTCCCATAGGAGTCTGACTCCCACAGGAGCGAGCGCTCTGTTTGGCTGCCGGCAGAAAATTGTTTTTGGCAACCATTACAGGACTCTGGGATTTAGTCTCCTGTCAGTAAGTTTGAAAAAAAAAAGATATAAGGGGGTAGGGATACTGTTCCTCTCTAGGCGACATAGGGGGGACCCAGAGGAACTCTGCGGGCCAAAATAGAAAAAAACCCATACATTTCTGTTGGAATCACGTGGACTCCTTTGGGAATGTATAGAAAAAGAAGAATTTCGGCCCAGGCAGCACTGTTTAATTAAAGGAAAGGAGGTACATGGCCCCCCTCCCCAAGCAATGATAGGCTCCGGGGAGTCCACACCTGGGACCACATTTCATAAGGGAAGGGAGGCATGTGGCCCACTCTCTGAGCCGTTATTGCCCCGGGGAGCCCATCCTCAGGGCTAAAACTTCCAAAAAGAGGGGGGGGGGTGGTTCATGTGGCACCCCTCCAAGAGCCTTTTAAAAGCCCTGGGGACTCCAATTCCCACGTGGCCACCACTTTTAAAAAATGGGAGGTGGCACGCGGCCCTCCTCCTTGAGCCATTAACGGCCCGTAGGACCCAGGGCCGACTCACATACTGTGTCCCAGGGAGCCCACCCCAAGACACAGTGTTTTCCCTGTCCACACTGGCAGGGAAACCTGTGTTTACTCCCACCTGGGGATAATTTTTGAATCTCCCACCAAACTGGAGCTTTAAAAATGCTCCTGCCAGCTGGGAGCAGACTTGAGATCTGGATCTGTTTCCCTGACCACATTGATGCCATTCAGGAGCAATGCTTGCTCCCGCAGCATGCAGGGAGCTGGCTGGGGCCACGGTGCTGCGAGAACCTCTAACCTCTAACATTGTGTATAACATTGTGTATGGTGGGTGCCCTGGGTGGGCACCAGGACACCAACCTTTAAATAGTGCATTGAGCTATTGAGTATGAAAAGGCTCTAAATCACCTACAAGCTCTGTCACCTAGACAGTGTGTTTTCCTTACAATTGCATGCTGAAAATCCTTGATGGAGGTGAATGCATCATTGATTTATTGGAGAGAAATCTCTTCTGTAATAACTGTCCAAGATGAGTGGTTTATTTTTGAGCGTGCAAAGGTACCAAATCACTTACAAGCTCCACCTGTTTGGCCCCGCCCCTTCCACATTAGAAGTAAGCAATGGTGCTGGCTCCGGGTGGGTTGGACAAAGGGCTTTGCCACAGGCAAGCACTATTGCCAACCCCCTACTGTGCACGGCCAAAGGTTGTGCACATTGGGGAGTTAGTTGCCTGTGGAAGAAATTGCCCTGCCCCGCCGTCATCCTCCCACTGTGTACGGCCAAAGGCCATGCGTGGCGGTGGTTCGCTTTCTTCATATGGTAATAAAATATTACTTTACGTTTTAAAAACCCTAAAAATTCACTGAATAAATCAAAGGTTAAAGTAATGTTATAGTTATATGTAATAAAAAGATCTGTTTTTGTTTTAACAAAACTTAAACATTCACTGAAAAACACAAAGATTATAGTAACATTATAGTTAGGTGAATATGTCAGTAACATTTTGAACTAAAAACACAGTAATTCACTAGATATAGTTAGCTGAGTTTGCGCTCTCGACATGCACTGATTATTACCTCACAAATGACATCAATTATGACATGTTCTATGATATAATTTATGACATCATCCATGCACTAGTCAGGTTTGCTCATCAACCAGAATCGAAGACCAAGGGACAGTCACTGTTCACATAGCTGTCTGGCTCTAGCATCCACACTTTAACAAATTGTGTGACCCTTGGTATATGACTTGCTCTCCCTATGTGTCAGTTCCTTTAGCTACCAGAATTATACATTGCTCAGGCTCACTGATTTACCTAACTAGGATTTTAGACTAGGTTATACATACAGAAGGGAGAAGGATGTTATATGAATAGCAGTGCACTGTTCATATAATATCCTCCTCCCACTGCCTTCTGTTATGATAACAAACTTCAATGATGAGTGTCTGACAAGTTTCTTGAAAATATTGCCCAAGTTTTAGATCTATCCTGAACACAATCTGGACAAAATTAAAGAGTGAGTAAAAGTCTTTAGTCACATAGGGGCATATTTACAAGCCCCTTGCGCCACTTTTTCGCCGCCGTTGCGTCACGCATGTGACGCAGCGGCGACGCAAACCATGCGCCGCGTTGCGCTATATTTACAACGTGACGCATCTAGGGAGATGCGTCACGTAGTAAACCCCTGCGCCACATGAAACCTGCGTCAGGTTTCATGTGGGCGTACCGCGCAGGGGGGGTTCCGGCGCAGGAACGCCTCGGAAAAGTGACGTAGTGAAATCTACAAGATTTCACGCAGTCACTTTTCCGACGCTGGTGCGTCAAATCCTTACGCCTGCTTCAAGCAGGCGTAAGGATTGACGCACCATGTTAGGGATAGGGAAGGTTGGAACAGTGCTGGAGCTGCGCCGCGCTTGCGACACAACTTCAGCACTGCGCCAACCTTCCGCCGGCAGATGCGTCACGCATCTGCTTATCCTTGCGCCACGATGCGCCGATTTGTAAATGCGGCGCATTGGACGTGGCGCAAGGGTAAACTTGCGTGACGCATTTTCCCTGGCGCATCCCTGCTGATATGCAGGGATGCGCCAGGGAACGTAAATATGCCCCATAGTGCTGCAGTCTGATGTGAACTGCCTTTAGATGCTAGATGATTCTCAGCATTGCCAAAACTTGTGGCACACAGATTCTGCATGGACTGTAGAAGTAGGTGCATTGACTCTCCATTCCCTACTATTTAATGAAGTCTGGAGCCTGTCACCTTTAAGGTGCACACAGATGTCTGTAGAAGGCACATTATTTTAACTCTTTCTGGCTCCAGCCCTAAAATCCTTTCACTAGAACCTACATGTCACAACGAGGTCAGTTGTATCCTTGAATATGGATATCATTGCAGTCAACGGAACAATGGAAAAACACTGGAAGTTTCAACATAGCGGCACTTTATCATTGGTAGGAGAAAGTAAATGAAGCGTCGTATTTTAAGAAAAAAACTACACAGTAGAAAGTAGCTGGATCCATAACATATTCTTACAGTGCATCTTTTGGAGGTATAGCTGCTTTCCCACTGCAGTCTCTCGCTCTCTTTTTCAGCCTACTCTGTCTAGTGCACTGTCAGCAGTGGTGTGACATTGCATAATCAGCTTCTCTAAATGATATGTTGAGTGATTCTGAGATTCAGGTTAAAGCCCTCAAATAGCATGCATCACCCACCTCCCCACATCAGGAAATCCCCTCAAATCCATCAGATATTATTTAGGGGAGATAGGCACAGATGATTTGAGAAAGCAGTTTTGAGCTTTTTAAGACATTTTAGAGATTCAAATACTGCAAGATGCCCATGCACAGACTTGTCTCACAAACATTAAGTAAAACTTTCCCATCTGGTAAAAATAACAAATAATCACATATATCAGGCACGATTACCCGTCTCAGAGCCATCACACAGCACAGTCACCCACAAATAGTAAACTGATCTCCTTCAGGCACATTCCCCTCCATCAGGTATAGCCACCCTCCTACCCATGGTGTTCATCGGGCTGTGTTTCATCAAGGTAGCACTTACTCAGCCACCCCCAACTAACAAGAAGACTAACACAAGTGAAAAGATGACAACCAAACAAATGCTAGCAGCCAGAGGGAGACTGAGAAGGAGAGGCAGAGGACTACAAGAGAGAAAGAGAAACATTGTTTGACAAAAGAGACAGTCATAGACAGTTTTATTGGAGGAGTAATTAGCAGGATAGGAGGAGAGCATCAAAGAGAGACTAATGCCATGGATGTGGAACAATCAAGGAGGAGAGCACCAGAGAGTAAGAGTACTCAAAGATGGAGCAATAGTAGAGTTGAATGCATAGCCAAAGAAGAAAGAGACACAGAAAATGGATGATAAAAGATTCAGTGGTGGGCAAATACAAAAACAGAGATGCGAACATTAAATGGCAGATAACGGATAGGGTCAATTAAAGTGTACAGTAAAGGAGTCATGATTCATGAATTGCAGAATGTAGTTTGTTTGCGGAATAAATGTGAGAGGAGGTGAGATTCAAGGAGGTAAAGAAAGGAAGAGATTAAGTGAAAAGGGGCAATGAAAACTGAAGACAAAGGAAGGATGTGTTTGGGAGAGAAAAGGAGGGAGTGAGAAATAATTATAAAATGGAAATGGGGGTGTAAATGCTCAAGCGTGACCACTACTATGTAAAGGCTATCAAAACAATAAAAGGCCCATTACGATACCCGGCGTAAAAAAATCCGCCACGCATGAAAGCGGCAAAAATCCGCCCGCACACACCGTCTGAACACCGACCACGCCATCACGATGACACAAACCGAAAACCGCCATCGGCGGAAAAATCACACAAGATACCGCCCGCCCTCGTCCGAGTCGGAGTCAAACCGCCCGCCACGGACGGAAACACGCACGACAACACAAAACCGCCCGCCCTCACGGCCGACACACCGCACGTGAAATTACGATCGCACCGCCATGAGCGCGGGAAAACTACAAATATACCGCCCGCCAGCGCAAACAACGCCGATGAAAATTGACACGGCAGAAGCCATGGCGGCCACGTCCCTGCACAGAAACCATCCGCTGACAAAAACAATCGCACACAACATGGCCAACAAGTCCACACAGCAAGGCACGCACAAATACACAAGCACAGTACACATCCCGAAAACACACCCCCTGGACAAACAAAAACCACAAAGGCCAGAACACCAGACACAACACACCTGAAAACAACAGACCATGAGGACACACCCACATAGGTAAGTACAAAAGCAGCACTCCCACAGACCACAACCCCTTGCAACATTGCAAACCAGAGAGGAGAGGAGAGGACACAGTGACACAGCAAGGACAGCAGCACACCACAGAAACGCACACATCACAACCACCACCACCACCACCAAACACCGGCACCACAAACCCCCTGCACATTACACAACACACACCGCACCAGCACCACAAACACCATGGCACCACAAAGAATGCCCAAGTTCACGCCCATTGAGCTGACGGTCATGGTCGACGAGATCATCAAGGTGCACCCACAAATCTATGGAAACCTGGTCCAGCACACACCACTAGCCACCAGAAACAGAATGTGGAACCGGATCGTAGACCAGGTCAATGCAGTCGGGACCCTGCCCAGGAACAGAGGAGAAATCAACAAACGGTGGAATGACGTCAAAAGCCTGGTCAAGAAGAAGGAGAACAAAAACAGAGAGCTGGCTGCCGTCACTGGCGGAGGGAATCCCGCGCTTTTCAAGACCTTCAAAGCGTGGGAGGAGAAGGTGCGAGTCATCATCCATCCGGAGATCCTCACCGGATTAGCAGGGGGAGTGGAGGCTGGTAAGTACAAACTAATGTATACCAGCACACCGCTATGTACTCACATGCACTACCACCATGCCACAGCTCCCAGGGACAAACACCCCCATGTCCAGCACACAATACACAACACATCACACACACATGCAACAGACACCACCACACACAGCCCAAACCTAACAACTGAAAGATACGTGGGGGCATGTGTACACTCAGCCAGCCACGTAACCACCAACAGGTCCCCAAGTATGCCAGAAGCGCCACAACGAGCACCCACCACACCCATGTGTCCGCCATAGCTGCACTAACCGACAAGTAACAGGTAAGTGGCAGGAACACAAAGTGCAGTGGGTGGGAGGGTGGACAGCTCAAGTACAACACACACCAGGCCCCTAGTCCCACAGCACAGCAAGGAGGAGCATCCCCCACACCCCACAGCCACGTGTCAGCCACCGCAGTGCACACCGACAGCCGAAAGGTAGACATCACGGTCCACAACAATCGGTGTCAGTGGGTGTCCAGCCATCACCACGACCCACAACACCGCCCCCACCCCCACAGACCTGCAACATGGAGCACCCCCGCTTAGAACCATGTGGCATCCAGTACAGTGCACGCCCGAACAACCTGCAGGTGGGAAACTGGACAGGGCTGGATTACTGGAGGCATGAGGACCGTAACACGACCAACACATGGGACATGTCACGTAGCAGACGAACACGCAGCACCGCCCACTGTCACGAACAAGTGAACAATGTGCACACGGACATGAACCACAGACTCACACCCCACATGACCCATCACAGACACAGCAACACCCAAGGAGCAACGTCTGCATGCACAAGCTACACTGAATATAGTACCACACGGCAGCCACTGTGCAACCCATCACACACAACCGAAACACCATTGAAGTCCTGTCCATGTAGCCCCTACTGCCTGTCAACCACACACCCCACAACTACGCCTATGTAAGACAAACAACACTAGACGCAACAGAGCGGAACAACATAAATGCACACGAACACCACTGAACCCATCAAACACACAGACACACCATGCACATACAACATCCCATCCATCCCATCCGTCAGCCCCAGTCTCATGAAAGGCATGTCATCCGAACAGCTGCCACACATACAGCAGTCACGCTAAGATACATGCCCATGACCAACCATGTGCCAGAAGTCAATGAAGCGCACGCCACACTGTGAGCAACAACACACAACATGGGCCACACCCCCCGAGCACTGCAGTGATGCACATGGCACAGGGCAGCACGCACACCAAGGAGATGGGACAACTGCAATACGTCGGGTGGCACACAACCATCACACACTCATAACGATGCGTCCAATGCCATGTCCAGTAATCACAACAGACAGCAAATATGCAGGGCATGTCAGGCATGCACACACCTCAGACCATGCACTGTCATGCTGCCACAACACATGTCACGTTCGGCACCCATGGCTCACAGCATGTAGCCCAAAAGCATATTCCATCCCAAATGCGTTTCTGGGGCATGGCCCCCATGTTGCCATATGCGTTCCTAAGCGTCCCATTTGAACCCCAAAAGCAAAGTACAAACCAGACCCAGGATGGGCCAGGAGCCCGCATACACCAGAGTCACAATAAGTAGGAGCACAGCAACACACCCATCGGCATGGCCAATCCGTCCCATGCCACATGTGCACAGCACACAGTCCCATTGCCAAGCACACACAACTACAAATGGTACAGCCACACACACGCCTCCGGGAAACCCATGTACGAGATTGCACGAACTGTGAATGTCAGACGACAAATACATACTTCGCCAGGTGCAACACATTAACAAATCTCATTCTCCCCACAGGTGACGAAGTGCTGGATGCTGGGGATGGAGACAGCAGCCAGCACAGCCAGCCTGCAAGCCCCCAACAAGGACACACGGATGTGGAGGATTTGTCCTCCTCCTCGGACACGGACCACCCAGCAGGCCCATCCGGTGTGGCAGGGCCCAGCCGCTCCCCAGGCCCCCACCTACCCACCAACCCATCATCCAGGGCTGTTGTACATTCACAGCCCCCTGCAGCCACGGTCATTGCGGACACACCCACGGTCATTGCGGCCACACCCACGGTCATTGCGGCCACTACCACTGCCGCAACCGCTACCACGTCTTCGCTGGCCCCAGCACCAGCGCAGGTGGTGGCCCGGCCCACTGGATCCACCCTGGGAGCCAGGGCGAGGACCGTGGTGAGCAATGTGGATAGTGGGCAGGGCCGGTGGCAGCAGGACTGGTAGGAGGAGCAGGGTCAGGGAAACGCCAGTCTCCCCTGGGAATCATGCCCTGCCTCAAATTGCCAGGGTCCTTGGGGCCTATGAAGAGGCCCAAGGACAATGGGCCAGGTCTGCTACAGACACGCGTGAGGTGCTGGGGGTGCTGAGGTCCATGGACGCCCGTATGGGCCAACTCGTGGACCTCATGGGCCAGCTGGTGGTGGCGGTGAGGTCACAGCCAGGGACAGCAGCTCCCCCTCCGCCACCACCTGCCGGGGTGCAGGCTCGAGCAGCAGTGTCCAGTTCCCCTGCGACCACAGCCAGTGAGCACACCTCAACCACCAGCAGGTCGCAAGCAGGCACCCCCCCTCGCAAACGTGGAAGGGGCCGTCCGAAGTGGAAACAGATCTCCCGGGAGGACTTCGCACGCTCCAGACGCAAGTGAGGCAGCCAGCCAGCCTTCCTTGACCACCCACTGCATTGACTTGGACTACGATCCCACTCCACACAGCCATCTGGATGGCATGTGTGTGTTGGACTATGGACATAGAACCAGTGGGTACACCCTGAGCATCACGCAGCCATGACCGACAGCTCATTGTCACTGCACGCACCACTTTTGTCATCACCTTACACACAATCACATGTCACAGTTTGAAATAAATGCACCTCTTCCACAAACTGCTGTCTGTGCCCTGTGTATTAATTGTACGGAATACAACGGCCACCTTGAGCGGAACGGCACCTGATGCGTGGCATGGCAATGGAACCGGAGGGCCTGTAGGGACCTAGGGGTGGGAGACAGAACAGGAGCACATTCAATGAGTGTGTCACACACCCATCACACAGTACATGTCAACAACTACAAGCAATGTACACACATCGCACAGAGCAATAGGGCACAATGCCACAGCCACCATCAGTGGCATACTAACCTGGGCATGGAGCGTTGACACACAGCACGCAGTGAACAAAAGGCCACCCTGACACAGCACACACACACCTGCACAAATACAGACACATCAGCCGTCGTACATGGACACTCACCGCCAAGTGAAGTAGCGGGCGATGAGCTGCTGGCGCACATTCCCAGCTTCCTCCTCTCCGCTGTCCTCCTCACTCGAGCTGTCCTGGTCTGCGGGCTGGGGCCCTGGTTGATCTCCGTCATCCACAATGAGGGGGATCTGCTTCCGAATGGCCAGATTGTGCAGCATGCAGCACGCCACCACTATCTGGCACACCTTCTGTGGGGAGTACGCCAGCGCACCCCTGTGCGGTCCAGGCACCTGTACCTGGACTTGAGGAGGCCAAAGGTACGCTCGACCACACGTCTGGTCCTCCCATGTGCCTCATTGTAGCGAACGTCTGCTGGGGTGCGAGGATTTCTCAATGGACTGAGCAGCCATGCCCCATTCGGGTACGCAGAGTCACCTGGGTGTGAGGGACACAGAGAACCGTTGCTATTCCAACTGGACAGGGGACAGCATCGCACAGCCAGCACGCTACACCACTCCACATACTCACCGACAATACAGCCACGATCCTGTTGCAGATTGGACATCAGTCGTGGCAAGATGCTGTTGCGCATTATGTGTGCGTCATGGGCCGAGCCTGGGAACTTTGCACACACGTGGGTTATCACCATGTCCGCAAGGCACACCACTTGCACATTCAGGGAGTGCGTGTGCGTGTGCTTCCTGTTGCGGTACAGGTGCTCAGTGGCCTGTGGTGGAACAAGGCCAACATGTGTGCAATCATTGGCACCAACGACGTGTGAGATCCTGCCAAGGGCATAGAATGCACCCTTCACTGCCGCCAATTCACGAGCCCTGGGGAATCTGATGTACCTGTTTCGGTACAGCATCATGGCTGCCAGTACATCCCTCAGCGCCTTGCTGAACATGGGCTGGGACATCCCTCCTCCACTGCCCACTGTGTGCTGGAATGACCCAGTGGCGAAGAAATGCATGGCGGCCATCACCTTAGCCGTGGGGGTGAATGCTGTCGGATACACCCTGCGGGGACGGAGATGGGGTTCCAACATGGCACACAGTCGATGCAGGGTTGGCCTGTCCAGCCGAAACTTCCTTATGACCTCAGTATCGTCCATGTCCGCCAGCAATTGGTATGGGCGGTCAATGTTCGGTCTCCGCCTAGGGAAGATGGCAGTGGACACATGTCAAAGCAACACAACACATAGCAATTTCGCATTCACATCACTGACATGACTGAGCAAGCACATGAGTCACAGCCCAGCTGTCAAGCAGGGACGGCACGGCCACAATACACTTACACAGGTCTCCCACCAATGGCAATGGCTAGTGATACAAACCACTGCCATGAGCATGCACATGGGGATCTAGGCCCCAATGACTTGCGGGGCGTGCTGATAGGGACTGACTGCATATTCGTCAAGCGGCAACGCCACGGCAACATGAATGTCTGCTGAGCATGGCACTGCTTCCGAGGCTGGATGAGTATGGCACACGACGACGACGATGTGGGCACAGGCTGAGCGGCCAAAACAAGTGGAACCTGTGGCACTAGGGGATATGAGACAGTAGTAGGTGTCAGCACTGCACCCTATGTACAGCACTGTACGGATCACACCTCCCGAAACATTGACAGGTGTCCACATTGACAGCCCCATGCCAAAACGGCTGTGTGCTTGCAGACACACGTCACAGGTGAGAGGTTACATTGCACGTGCCAGGTGGCAGACGTACATAGTGGGAGCTGGCATGTGTGTGCATGTGTCTCCTGTTCAGGATCCACCAGATGGGCGCTGACTCTGTACTGACCATTGGACACAGCATGTTTCGTGGAAGGCTTGTGTGTGTGGGATGGTGGCACTGGATGTGCCTCCGTTGGGTGGGGGGCCATGCACAGGGCGGGTACGTGGATAATTGCGCATTGTTGGTCACGGTGGGTGCACCCACACAGATGTGTTGCCCTGTGTTCAATTCCTATGTCCGCATGATGATGGACTGTAGATGTGGGCAGACTACACATTGGTCGATGTGCTGTCTATATGCATGTGCCTTCACACCAGGCACAGCTGCCCCTGCACATGTGACCCCTGCTGGACTCGCTGCTGGGTCTGTGGAGCTGATGCACCTTCTGTGCGTGGGGCGGACAGCTCTCCTCACTTCCCTCATTGCGCATGTCATGACTTTGCCGCAGGTGACATGGATCATGGAGGGCCCACATGTACACGTGGGTAGGCTACACATGTTTGTTCACTGGTCGCCACCCCCAGTCAGTGTTTCGAATGGGAAGGTTGTTGTGCTGGTGGTATATTCGATGTGGCGGATGGGCGGGCCTAGGTGCGGGCTTACATTCCGGACATGGGGGTAGTTGGATTGGCGACTAGTTGCAGTACACACGGGACACGTCTCTTCCTGTCCACATCTGGCTCATCCCTTGTACTCACTGACAGTGATACAGTCATCTTCGCCCCAGCCCTCATGTCCTCCCCTCGCTCCCCCAATATGCATGTGCACCTGCGAGGCTAGCGCTTGCACAGGCAGCCCCAAGCTCGCACCAGAGAGGGCAAGGAGTGTATGTGTGGGTCCAGTTGCACGAGTGGGCTGTCTCAGGGTATGATGTGTGGCGGGACGCCGTCCACCTGCGTGGTGCCCCAAATGGAGACCCAGCCTGCATGGACTATGCATCACAGTCTTCGCCTTCCGGATCCGCCACCTGCGACACCCAGAGGCTGTGGCTGCCCTTGCGGCCAGGCCGCGTCCGTCTCTAGCTGATGGCCCACACATTCACTCTTTGGCCTCTCTGGGGAGGGCTCGGGGGTGGTGGCGCACGCGCTTGCACTTTGTCGCAATGGCATGTGGCGTGGTTGGAATAATGGGCAATGGATGGGATGGTGCGAGCCACCTCCCGTGACGTCAGTGCTGCTCGTGCTGTGGTGCGTCCCCCCTACACTTCCATTTGACTTGTGCCATGCTACACGTTGTGGATCTATTGCCTGCGTGATATGACCAGGAGGAGCGCGAGGAGACCTCTCACACACCATGCTCCACTGCCATCCCGTGCCCTGTATCGCCTGTGCGGATTGACTATGTTGGGGTTACACCTGGTCGACTGGGGCTGTGTGTGCCTTGTCAAGGGGCATGGCGGGCGCACAACAGGATCCAGCTTGTCCACAGAGGGTGGGCTGACGTGTGCGCCTGGTACCGCATTGTTCGTGTGCCCGGCTGCTGTGCACACACGTGTTCACTTCCCCCCGACAGGTGTCCTCTCACAATGCCCAGGGAAGCGGTGGTGTACTGTTCATGACCCCTCCCAACACGGCGTGCTCCAACTTGGCATGTGCGCATCTACCCGTCACACCCACCCACCTGTGCACTGCGTCCATACGACTTCACACGACACATGTGTGTCTTCCACAGTTGTGCTACTCATTTGCGTTGACATCCAATGCCAGTGGACTACATGGTCATGTCACGACTGCCGTGTACTTCACATACTCTCATCCTCTCTCATTCGTACTTGTGAATTGAATCAGCGGAGACAGTTTTGGTTTCAAACATTATATTGAGTCTTCTGTCCTCTGTGATGCAGTATAGTGGACACTACTGGCAGCGGAATACATGTTGAGGATATACTGAGCATGATTACAAATGGGATAGGGTGTAGGGTTACATGTGATTAGCTGTTGCATGTGGGATGTGGGCTTCAGAGTTACATCTGCTTGGCCAAGGCTGTGCTAATGTACATTTACGTATAGCTGCGGAGCTGCGGACTTTGACACAGACGGTATACAAGTAGCCTACCAGACCGCTTGGCATCATGGGCACAGTCCATCTCAGTTCCATGTGACAGGTTTGCTGCGGTTGTTCCTCATGCACGCGTGCATGTGAGATGACATCAGGGCATGGGCTTGCGTGCATGCAGCGGCGTGCCACTTGTTGTTGCAATGTGGTGGTTACTGGACATGTCACAGTCACTGGGGTCGTGTTGTTGTTGTATGCACTTGTCGTCCATGCAAAGGTCCTGGTATGGGATTCCCGGGGCGGGGGTGGGAGGGGTGCAGCACCCACAGACTCCAGGCGACCTATTCATGTCCATGGGCGCTGGATCCATGTCGTGTCCTGGTTGTTCGTGCAGTTCCGTCCATGTGGGTGCGATACACAGACCCCATGCCACTGCCTCCCACGATGCATGCAGTGTTCCTGGATGTGATGGGGAACAGTGTGCATGTCCCGGTCATATCCGATGTCATGGCGATGTCGTTGATGGTGTGGTAACAGTTGCCGGTCGTTTGGCATGGCTGTTGTGGTGGTGACTGGCCAGGTCCGTGCGGAAGCTAAGCATGGGTGCGGGGTTGGACATCATAGGTCAATTGGGGACTTGCGTCGGGGTCCGACGAATTGACAGGTTGTCAGGTATGCGATGCCGTCCAGCAGGGCTTCCATGTCATTGGTGGTATACATGTTTGCCAGCCAATGTAGCGGATGTTGGCTGTCAAGGTGTTGTTCGTAAGTTGTCCCTTGGAGGAGCATGATGGGGCATGCTGGGTGACATTCGATGTAGCTGTGCTCGATGATCCGTCGTGTGGAGGCACAGTGGTCCCATTTTAGTGCGGGTGCGATGTTGGCCACATACGCCATGCCCCCATAGGCAGAGCAGGCCCTGTCGTGTGCGTCCAGAGGGAGGAATAGTTGTAGCAGGTCCGCCTTTAGACATGCCGGGTTGGAGAGACACAACTCCACAGGATGCTGGTAGGGACACCTCCGACAGTAGAAGACGGGTATGACGCAGCTGAACAATGTGATGCGGTAAGTCAGTCGGTAACTTACGTTCAGCAGGGACAGGGGTTCGCATCCCAATATCTGTGTCAGGTTGTGTTTGTACAGCTTGACCTGTCCGCCGTAGTTGGGTAGGTGTGTTGAGAGTGCCATTTTGCAGCGGTGCGTTGTGGTGGCGTGCTCCGGCTGTGTGTGCAGTCTGCAATGTGCACGCTCCGAGGTTGCTGTGAGCTCTGTGTAGTCGTAGGGAGACAGGACTTGTGTTCTGTTGGCTTGTGCGGAGGACACGGGCCCTCATCCCACATGCTTCTCAGACTGTTCAAGGTCAGTGATGTGTGACTCCTTCCAGATAACTTGCATGGGGCTGACATGGGGGAGTGTTTTCTTTTTTCTTTCCCGTCCGTAGTGTTCTTCGGTGATATGCGCTATCTGCCCTGTGGTCGGTCTCCTCTGCATGCCTGTGTTGGTCTTTTTTTGGACAATGGCTGTATTCACCGGCTTCTTTCGTAGGGCTGTGGTTTCGGAGTTGGAATGGAAGGTCATTCAGTGCTGTCTGCTCTCCCTTGTGTGGGCGGCAGGCTGCCTTTCCGCTCTGCGTTGGGCCTTGTGTGTGGATGTTATTCTTGGGCCACCTGTTGTCGGTCCCCGGGCTCTTTGGTGTTCCGTTTTGTATGTCTTGTTCATGTGTGCAGGGTGGTATGGGTGTTTCAGTGTGGTACTGGCGTTCCTCTTCCCGAAGGGGCCCTGCTTCTCCTGGTTGGTGTTGCCGCCGCTGTGTGCTTCGCCATGTTTGTTACACTGGGGTGTGTCCTGCTGTTGCGTGACTTCACTGACATGTGTGCGTCGGTTGTGTGACGTTGGGTGTTGACCGTGAATTGGGCGTTGGGGACATGTCTGTGGCAGGCCTGTCACGTGTCATGTGCGTTCGGGGTGGGGCTGGTGTGTGTGCTGCTTGGTTGTGTCCCTGTGTCTGTGTGCGACGCATGCATGGCGCTGCGGTTGGCCTCTGCGTTGTGCGCATGTGTGGCAGCGTCATCGCCGCTTTGGGGCCGTGACGGGGTCGTTGGTTCCTAGTCCCAGGTGGTGTGTACACATGTGTTACGAGATGTTACAATTTGGCCTGTGTGTCATATGTGGATGCAATGGTGGATGTGTCGTGTACACGCGGGGGTGGGGGTTGTCTGCTTTTTCCGCCCTTGCACTGTGTGCGCTGTTTGCGTGCACTTGTTGTATGTGTGCCTACCTGCGTCTTCGCGGTACGTTGCGTCCTTGGTGGTGCATCAGATAGAGCATAGGGAGGGCCTGCAGTGCTGGATTCATGCTCGGGGGTGCCGCTTCTTCAATGTCCGTGCTCGGCGTTCGTGTTACCACTTCGGTTTGACGTACGGTGTCTCTTAGCCGTGGGATCCGTTTGTTTGCGGCATCGTAATTTGTACGCCGGGCGGTACGTGTTTCATCGGACGGTGTGTGTCAATTGGGCTGCGCCGCTACGTGTACGGGCGCACTTTGATGGCGGACGGTGTCGCTGGCTTGCCGGCGGTGTTTGGCTGACTTTTCGCATCGTAATCGGGCGGGCGTGTGGACTGCTGCATGCGGACGGTAACTGGTGGTTTTTGCATCCGCCAGCACGGCGGTAGTGCTTCCGCCCGACATCGTAATGGGCCCCTAAGGGCCTTATTATGACTATGGTGGTCCATCGGACCGCTGTAGCCACAGTGTACCAGTGGTCCAACTGCCCCCTTACAACTTGGGCAGTCAGACCGCATTGGCACCGCCATAACCGCCAGGGATCAGTGCTGTGGCGGTATTGAGGCCGCAATATGTTTGGCTGGCCCCTACGGCCCTGCCAGGTATATTACGAGTTTTCTCACTCCCACACTTTTCATGGTGGTGCGAACGTACTCTGACAGGTAGTTTTGTATGGCTTTGGCGGTCTCGGAGTGGAGCGGCGGCGTGGTGGTCTTACTTCGAGACCGCCAAAGTCATAATAAGGCCCTAAGACTGCAGGAGAAGATGGGCATTCACACAGAATAAAGACACCAACTAGGCAAAAAAGGAAGAGCACGGAGGACAGATACATCGTAGTGACAGTCAGTGTGAAGGGAAGTGAAAATGAGAAGTGGGTGAGAAACGTCACATGCAGTGTGCTAAATGAAGAAAGACATACATCAGAAATAAGCACCCTAAATGAAGTGTTAAGCTGTGCAAATGTGTTTCAAATTAATGTTTTAAGGCAAGCAGCAGAGGTCTGACATATTTCACGTGCTCTGCTGGAGGATTAAAATCTGCATTATAATGATGTGCAGAGTAATGTCAAGTCATAATTATTCAGAAACTGAGAAAGTTCTCCCAGCTGCCATGCCCAGTGTCATTTATTTAGGACAAGAACCTTACATTTAAAAAAAGGCCCTCCATTCACAGGCTTCCAAGGAGAGGGCTGCAGGCCATGGTCCTCTGAAACAGCAGTCCCTGGAAAACCTGACAGATAGGGTTGCCACTTTGGCGGTATTAAATCGCAAGAAAGTATTCTTGTAGGGCTCAGTACACAGCTTCAGGGAGCTTTGAGCAGGTGAATGTAAAAATGTGTGTGTGCGGCCTCCGAGATCTGGCCTCTGCTCTGGCTTGGCTGACTTGCCTGCCCTGCAGTGTGTTTTAATATCATAAGGCGAATCTGAATCAAATCCGACTTTCTCACACACCCATCAGCAATATGCCTAGAACCAGCAAAAGGCGACATTGTTTATTTTCCTGCTGCTGCTGCGGTCAGGATAGTATGGCCTAATGTCCCCCTGTACTGTGCCAGGACAGCCGGGTCCGTCCCTCTGCTTCCAGTGTGTACACTATGCTTGAAGTATAATCACCAACAATTAAACCTCAATTTGTTGCTGTCACTGCACTATTTTTCTGATGCTTATTCTAAAACAAATGTGTCAAAAGTGTCTCACCTGAAGGCAGGTCCTTTGTGCAAGTTTGTTTTTTCACGCAATTTTATATAGCGCAACGTCGACCTGAAGGTACTGGAGGTGCTTTACATGAGCACCGGTTATGTTACACAAGGACACGCTAATTTTTGTTTTCTAGGCACAGGGAGATTAAGTTATTTACCCAGAATGGATGTTGAGCAGATGCCGAGACTCCTGGTTCCCCACTTCCACAGTAGACAGCTCTAGCCGTTATGCCTCATCCTCTTCCCTGTTCTGGGAGTGGAACAGGTGCACTGAATGCAAATATCTAATCGTGTCCTCGCAAGCTGTCTTTCAGTCAGAGATGGGGCAGACTTTCCACGCTGGTCCCTGTGTGAAGTCGAGTGCCTCAAGTTATGTTATCAGTTAGGCGAACATGTTTTTCTAGCGGAGATGGAAAATTTGCACTTGCAGAGTCCCAGGATCTGAAGCAGGCATGCTTCTCCTGTCCCAAGGCCCAGGCATACGTGCGTTTAACTTAGTCCTGGCCCCTTGATATACCTCCGTAAAAAAAAATTGTCCAGAGATCTTCATTTTTTATTTGTTTTTTGGGAGAGAGAAGAAATTTACCTTGGGTAGTGTTGGACTTGGCCTTTTTTGCAGGGTCATCCCTGAACTTTTTGCCTTCCTCCTGGTATTTTTTTCTGACCTGGTGTTGGTGGTTTTAGGACTCTGGGCACTTTATCACTTCTGTCCAGTGTAAAGTGCATGTGCTCTCTATGGTAAACATGGCAAGATTGGTCTACACCTGTTTGGCGTATTTAATTTACCTGTCAGTCCCTTGTAAAGTGGTATTTCATATACCCAGGGCCAGTAAATTAAATGCTACTGGTGGGCTTGCAGCGCTGCTTGCGCCACCCACCAAAGTAGCCTTTCAAACCTGTCTCAAGCCTCCTCCATTGCAGGGCCTGCGCACACAGTTTACTGCCGCTGTGACCTGGCACATAAAGTGGTTGCCACATCTGTGACTCCCCTTTTACTACATAGCAGTCACCCTTAAGGTAGGCCCTATCTAGCCCTATGGGCAGGGTGCGCTGTAGGTAAAAGTTAAGACATGTGCCTTAACTGTGTGGCATGTCCTGGTAGTGACAAACAGCCATTTTGGTTTCTCACTACTGTGAGGCTTCCCTCTCATAGGAATGCATTGGGGATTCCCTGATATGTGTTTCAAGTGGTAATTCCTCATATGAGAGGAGTAGCGTGATTAAGTTTGGTATGTTTGAAATAGTGGTAATAAATGCTGCATTATGGTGTTCGCAGATTTATTATCACTATTTTATAAATCCCACTTTTAGAAGTGGGCATTTCTGTGTGCTATGTGTCTTTGTGCCTGCCTTTTGTGTATTGCATTTCTGGCTCTGGATGACAGGGGCTGGGGAGGTGCAGTGGCTCCAGAGGGGCTGGACGAGTCAGCGCTAGGCTGAATAGGCCTGGACTGCATTTGGAGTAGTGGGAGGAGTAGCACCTGGACCTGAATAGGACTGTGCCTGCCTTACACAATGCTGGCTCCGCCCCCCTGTGGTGTGTCTGAGGCTAGAGCCTACACTAACAAAGGAGGTTGTTGTGCACTGTAAATATGTTTTCAGGTGCCCCCCAGAACTGGTTTAGACCGGGCACAGAGCCCTGTGCCAGGGGGAGAACAAAGACATTGGCAGTATAGATATTGGGGCTGTGACCCCATGGTTTTTGTGCTTACTTGGATCTGGACGAAGAGGACGGCTGGGAGCCAGGAGGAACCGCCACAGAGGACTTCCCCTCTGCTAGAGGGCCCTGCGAGCTGGCTTGCCTGGGCCCAGCTCTGCCCCTGGTGACCTTGGACTCAGCGCATGGAGAGCGGTGGAGTTTTACCACTGCCTTCAGCAGATTGAGTGCCCCTGCGCTGGAAAGCACGCCCGGCGAGAGAAGAGCGCTGTCGGGCCTCTGGGTGGTGTCTCCAGTGTGGAGACAGGCTGAGTGCTGTGTTTACCCCCCTCGCCCCCCGGTCGGGAGGGGTTTGTCAGCCCAGCGCGTGGAGCGCTCCTGTTTTTGGTTGTGTGCTGCAAAGGTGTGGTGACTGCACCTCCGAGGCACGTGGCGGGCACTTTTTAATTACATTCCCTGAGCCCAAGAAGAGGGCTCCAACTTTGCTCACAGTGTCCCCGCCGCCACCGGAAGTCAGGCCCCTGTTGCCTGATTGTGAGCAGGGCTGAATAGTGAGGAGAGGCCAATCGCGAAGCAGAACCGACGGAGATGGAAGTCAGGCAAGTTTGTGCCTGAAGGTGGGCGGGGCTCCCGTGTTGCCTGTGAGAGCCCCGCATGTTGCCCAGAGAAGACAGAGCCTCGCGAGCTCCCTCCTGCCACGTCCCGCTTGCATGTGTCCCGGTTGCCTGAGGAGAAGAGAGGCCCCGGTGAGTGGGGCCTGTACAGAGCACTGTGGGTGCAGAGGTATGCTTACAGCTACACCGCCAGATCGCGGGTAGCTGCAAACGAAGAGGAGAAGCCCCGGTGAGGGGGGCTTACAAGGCACACTGTTGGTGCCTGCTTGTTTCCACAGCTGCGCCGCCAGATTGCAGGCAGCTGCAACGTCGGGGGTATTTTGTTTACTAAACAGAGACAAGGGTGAGTTGCACCCTCCCCCCCATTATAGTACGGGCCAGTTGGAGGCCTCGCATTAGAAGAGCCCTGACTTTTGGACAAAGGGCATTGCGGGGAAGCCCAAGACGGGCCCCCGAGGATAAGGCCAGATGGCCTGGAGATCGCCTCCATGTTTTGATTGGGCGTAAGGCCCTGAGGTGATGTGTGCAACTTATTAGTGTTACTGTGATGCACTATTGATTTAGGATGTACGCTATTTATGCCTTATGCCTCATGATTTATGCATAATGCATTTATGCTAAGTGCGTCTTGGCAGTAGATACTGGTTGTTTTTATTTTCACTACTTGTGTGTTCTAATGGTGATGACAGTGGCCTGATTGGCCCTGTAATGTATATAATCCCCTGTAAAGTCATACCTAGTGCCAGGTGGCACAGTGTACATATGTGATTACGTTCTAATGTGTTTTATGAGTAATACAAAGGCTATTTTTGATATAACCTTGTGTGGAGTTTCTTTTGTGGTGTGCCTAGTGTGTCGCTGCTGTGTGTGTGTGTTGCACAAACGCTTTACACATTGCCTCTGGGATAAGCCTGACTGCTCTTGCCCAGCTACCAAGGGGGTGAGCAGGGGTTATCTTCAGCGTGTAACTCCCTTGCCATGACTAGAGTGGTGGTTTCTGCCTGGCTTAGGCGCAGGCCCTAGCCAACCAGAAATCCCATTTCTAACAGGTAGGCATTGCTAGTTCGAGCTGAATTGTTCTGGACGACATTTTTCAAAATGGCAGATGTGTTGCAGTGATGATGTAATGTTTCAGGAACCATAAGACTTATATACTTTATTTTGGTGTCAAAACATAGGTTTTGGGGGTCAAGAAGTCTTATAGAGACAGAAAATAACTCCTCAGAGCAACCCTTCCACCATTTTCCTAAGTGGTGGCTCTATATTGATGTGTTTTAGCCATCATATTGGTAATTTATTTTAATATTATTTTTGTTTCAGGTTTTCCGTTTATTCAAATTCATAAACATAAGCGAAGCAGGTGGTAGCAGAGGATCTTTGCCTCGTGACAGAGTATTGCTAACTACAAAATATGAGGACTCCTTCAACAAAGAAAAATGTGTTATATGCCCAACTAATCCGAAAGAAAAGCTAACATCAACTGCAGCTGGACAGAAGAGAGCTTGAGATACCACAGAAATATGGCAAGACGAAGTTCACAAAAGATTGAAACTGATGGGTGAAGAGGATCAAATATTTTTATTATTGTGACAGCAAGTGCTACAAGTCACATACAATGGAAAAAAAGCCTGGAATAAATTTGTCAAAAAATTGCAGAAACCAGTGAATCACGACAAGAATCCGAGTCTTCTGAGAAAGCAATGACAACCAAACCCAATGCCGATCCAGTTAGAAGATCGGTGACTATCCCTCATCCACCTCCAATAACTGATCAAAAAGCAGAGGATCTTTAATGTGTTATCTGTGGTTTAGCCAGAACAAGGGCCAAAGGGATTGACAAAAGAACAAAGTCCAGAGTATGTAAGTCTCAAAGGGCAAACATGTTTTTATCTGCAGCTAGTTTCTTTCAAGATGAAGATTTCAGCTGAGTAGCTGATCTAAACAGCGAGGTGAATGTACATGCAGCGGATTTGTATGCCCACCTGAACTGCACGCATGCATACATTTGGAAATATGAATGCACAATTAGCTCCCAGCAGCAACGTAACCGCCAGCATTCAGTTAAGTTTGCACTCTTTGAAAAGCAAATGAAGTTTTAAAGCCACTCGAGCGCTGGCTAAAGGTTCACTCAGTGAGATCAAAGAAATAATGGTCAACATTGATGAAACTGTATTGATCCATTAAAATGAAATTAAGATTTTTCTGGTGAGAATGTACAATGACAGAATTTGTTTTTGTCAGTCTAACAAAACGGATGAGCCACTTATGGTGTTCTTAGCTGATTTGACCCCTGAAGTTCTGGCTGCCAAAATAAGATCACATGATGCTGTAAAATCAGCAGGAACCTTTTTAAGAAACGTCCTGAAAGGTTTAGATTTTGGAATTAATGACAAATTTTGTGATGCCCGAAAGGTCCGCAAATCATGGTAGTCAACAAGAATGCCTGATTTTGTCTTAACATTTTTACATCATTGTTTATTATCAGCAAAGCAAAACTAAAGTTCTTGAGTTCAGAACAGAAGCTGACAACATTGAGGATGGCTTTGAAGAAACAAGCGAAGAAGTGGAAGACAATGCCATGAACCAACAGGGGTTTGCTGTGCAAATGTACTGTCTTTTCCAAATCATGTTTTATGAATTACATCACAGCAAAAAGAAAACTCCGCTACACATGATGACTGCCCACGCAATCTATAGCAAGTGCAAAAGTAGAGAGCTAATCACTTCAATGAATAGGACTAGTGTATCAAGAAGTTATAATGACATAGTACAGAGCAGTAACTTGTTAGCAGCTCATGCTGTAAAATCTTGTGAATTCGACAGCATACCACTTCCAAGTCACTTTACTGGGAAAGAATTTACAATTGCAGCTCTTGATAATTTTGATTTTGCAGACAGATCTTCTTTGTATGGAACATCCAGCACACATGATACTGCCATGGGGCTTTTTCAAGACTGTACCAATGAAGTAGCAGCTGGAAAACAATCTGTGTCAGCTGTAGGCATAAACAAACAAAGCTGCAACTTATAACCCAGCTACCATGCCAACGTGTGCAAAACCACTACAAGCCATCAGCGCGCCCCATTCTGCCAGATTGTTTCAAAGTGGCTGAGGACATGGATCTTCTTACCTAATGCTACAGTCTGCTAAGCTGATTTAACTGAATGTATCATAGCACTTATTCTGTGCGGACTGAAGGATGAAGAAAAGCCAGTTCCTAAGTGGACTGGAATTCATGTTCTGATCTTTCAGAATACCGTCCCACTGACGAAGGACAAGGTTTTTAACAGTAATACAATCTCCAGTCACAAACTATGCAACAGTATACACAGCTCTAAAACATTTCCAAAATGTGCGTGGTCAGTTTGAAGACCAGACTATTCCGCCAATTTTCTGCGATGAAGGTGTTTTCCGTATTGTAGCTGGCATTTTTATGAGCAATCCAGTAGAATTTGATGATCTTTATCCAATGGTGGGCATTTTCCACATGACAAAAGTTGTGTTGTGATGTGCAGGGAGTTATCTCAGTGGACATGGCATAGACGATGCACTTATTGAGGCTGAAATCTTTGGAAGCAAAACTGTTCAGTCAGTATTGAGCGGAGCTCATTATGTTAATTCGTTACAAGGTATGCTCATCATATCTGAGGCTTTAGAAACAGTGCGTTGGAATGTTTTCTGGGTCAAGAATGACAAATTAGGTTTTGCATAACTTATGTCAGAAGTGAACAAGGTACAAAGTGCAATTCATTCAAAAGACATAATGCAAAGCCAGGCAAGTTTGTAGAGTTTGTCAAACAATGTGAAGAAAAATAAGTACTTTGCAAGTATTGAGGAAATGTTTTACACATGATAGCTCTAGTTAAAAACTTAGTACATGCTGATCAGGAAGGTGATTTGGAGCTACAAGTGAAGACTGTGGAGTCACTGAATACTGTGTTTTGCGAATTCAATTGCATAAACTATCTGAGATATGTGTCCTGGTATTTGGAAAGAGTGAAGAAGCTAGAGATGGAAAACCATACCTTTACAGAAAATGCATCCAAAGACATTTTGTGGGGAAAGACAGAGAGGGAAGGTTCAATGCTGTGGCTCCAGATATGAAACTGTAACAGGCGATCCAGAAGTCACAGAAAAGCTCTATGAGAATTGTTGGTCAGGCCGATAAAAGTGAATGTGTCGCTCAATGGCAACTAGTTTACCATGAAGGCCTTTCTATTTGCAATGTTTTCAGAGAAATGACAAATTAAAAATTAATGGACCATCGTGAAACTGTTCCTCACCACAAACTTGTGGGAAAGAGAGGGGAATGTTTTAATAAACATGTTTGGCAGCCTTCTTCATTTCATGCAGCAGCAAGGAATCCCCTCTAAAATGACTGAGTCTATGCAACTACACAACTTCGTGACCAAACTATATGTGGATAATGATATAAAGACACGTCTACTTGATGTCCTGGAACATGGATCAAAACTATAAGCAGAACTGAAGCAGGAGAGATTTTTTTTTAAAGAGAAAAAGCTGTTTGACATAATCACAAAAGCTAAACTTCCACGCTTTAATTGCCGTAGCAAGAGTTTTGTCCAACGACCCACTACAAAACAGACTACAAAGAAAAACAACTTCCACAATCACACAGAGAGATGGATATAGCAAAAGAAAGGCGTGAATTTATCAAAGACATTCTGTTGCATGATCTTCTTCCAACAAAGGCAATATTTGATGGAGATGCTGCAACCAAACCAGTGAAGAACAAACTTGAACAAGACCTCAAAAAAAACCTTTCACTTGAAGAATTCCAGTTTGAAAAGGTGTCCTCGTGGAAAACTGCTGCTGTTGTGGACTATATTTCACAATTGCGAATGGTCAAGATTTCATCCGTGAAAATCTTCGGAGAGGTCATTCAGCCTGTTCTACAGATAGCAAAGCAAGTGTGCACATTGCAAGAACTGATAACTTGAAATATCTGTCAAAGATTGTGAGAGAATCAGACTAATGTCTACAAGTGGAACAATTAACTTTTCCTGCATCACAAATTCAACACCTATACCTTTGCAACTTGATAAATTCTGGTCATCAACATTGAACAAGATGAACTTGGAGATGTTAACTCTCCAAAAGATTTCCGATGCTTCAGTGAACACTGAATTTCCAATTATTGCAAGTGGAATGATTGACAATGAGGAGTTGGTGCCTGCACATATATATTCAAAAGGTATGGGCCATATTGTTCAAGAACTGAACAGCAAATTGGAGTAAGCTGACCTTTGTGTTGTGACACGTGTTGAGTGGGCTGTTTGAAATGGTTCCATTCGAGTCATTGTACTGTCAAATGACACAGATGTTATTATTGTGCTACTTAGATTTGTTGCAATGTTCATAAGTCAAGGATTGTCAGAGTTATGGATACTTTATGGCAAGAAAAGACCCTTAATCCCACTTCATATTCTGTACAAGAAACTTGACCCAGAGATGCCCAGTGTTCTTATCAAGGCACATATTCTTATGGGTGATGACACTATGAGCAACAGTGGCACAAAGCTTTAGGCTTTAACTGCTGAACCGAATAACTTTGTAAAAGGATTTGCTCAGACAGAAGAAGAATGTGACCTTAAAGACGTAGAAAAACACCTTGTGCGTATGTGGAAAATGAGTTCTGACTGTCACACATTTGACGATCTTCGGTACAGTGAGTTCAAGAGATCAGTCCGGCTAAGTGACCTTCCACTGATGTCATATTCTGTGAGAGAACATATTAAAAGAGTATTCCACTTGATCTGAAGATGTGTAAATGTTTGGATCATGAATATGTGGAGAAAGTTCTGTGTGGATTTGGTTGGAAAAATATTGATGGGGTGTTAAAACGTACGAAATTTCTAAAGCCTTACATATACTTGCAAAACCTGTGCTACAAAAAGATGTGCCTTTTGATATGCTCTTCTCAAATGTTCAACATACTACAAATGTACCACGAGCGATTGCCAAAACAAATAAATAAAGTGAGCTATAAAAATGTGTCTAAAACAGGAGTGCTAAACATTATTTTTTTCATATTCAGATCATAAAAATTGTTTGGTGTATACATAAAAAATTAAAAAACAGTATTTGTTTCATTTCTATATATGTGTGTCTTCTTCCTCGATTATAGCCATAATTTTGGAAAATGGCAGAAAGGTTGCTCTGAGGAGTTATTGTCTGTCTCTATAAAATGACTTGACCCCCAAAACCTATGTTTGACACCAAAATGAAGTATATAGTTCTCATGGTTCCTTACATATTACATCATCACTGCAACACATCCGCCATTTTTAAAAATGTCATCCAGACAAATTGGACCTGGATCAGTAATGTCTACCCAAGCTAAATTACTTGCTTAATGATTCAAAAACACAAATCAAAAATGAAAATCTCTGGACAACAATTTTTTACGGAGGTAAACCAGGTTTCGGGATTAACTACAGTGAAAGGGGCGGTTAACTCGACCTTTTTGTCCTAGGCACATTTAGATGCACAGTAAAGTCCTGCATTTTTCAGCATTCTATACATTTAGCCCCAAGTAAACATCTTTACTAAACTGAGGGAGC
Organism: Calotriton arnoldi; assembly: GCA_963921515.1. Lineage (NCBI taxonomy): Eukaryota > Metazoa > Chordata > Amphibia > Caudata > Salamandridae > Calotriton > Calotriton arnoldi. The sequence continues at coordinate 569,891 of CAWUFW010007172.1, read as the reverse complement.
CATTTGCTTTGGGGGCATGGCAGATAAAAATATAGGTGTCATCTGATGTCCTCAGAGGAAGTAATTCTCAATACATTCTACCAGGTTGGGGTAGCAGACAACCATTAGAGTAACTATCCATTGGTTCAGGTTCCCTTTAAGTGGGGACAGGGGGTGTCAGAACCCCTTTCATAGGGCCACGGTGCATGCAAGGGATAATGGGTCCAACCGTGGTGAATGAGGCCTTTTACTCCTGATGTCCTGGAGCCTGACCTACAATGGATTTCCCTCATCTGTACAAGTACCTCTTCTGCACTTGACTCTCAGTGGTAGCCGTGGTTGAGCAGTCAAGGGTACCTTGTGGGGGGGAGGAGGATGTTGATACAGGTCAGTGAACATGATTCATAACTCAAGGTATAAACAATAAATCAATGCCCAGCTATTAGACCTAACCTCCTTGGCGTGGTGTCCCCCTAACGTTTTGCCTTCAGACCTCCTGTTTTTCCTGACTTCATTTTTGCTGGCCTTAGGACTCTGCCCACTTTATCACTGCTAATCCATGCTAAAGGGCTTGTACTCTTTCCTTAAATAAGCTAACATTGGCTCTTACCCAATTGGTATATTTAATTTACTTATAAATCCCTATTAAAGTGTACTGCATGTGCCCAGTGCCTATAAATTAAATGCTACTAGTGGGCCTGCAGCACCGATTGTGCCACAGACTTAAGTAGCCCTTTAAACATGTCTTAGGCCTGCCATTGCAGAGCCTGTATGAGCAGTTTAACCTGCTCTGTCGACCTGGCAACATAAACCTTTTGTCAGGCCCAAACTTTCCTTTTTAATACATATAAGTCACCCCCAAAGTAGGCCATAGACAGCCCCAAGGGCAGGGTGCAGAGTATTTAAGAAGTTGGGCATGTACTTTTAAGTTTTACATGTCCTGGTAGTGGAAAACTACCACTACTGCAAGGCCTATCTTCCCCATAGGATAATATTGGGGCTACCTTATTACATTTTTTAAGTGTAATTTCTAAAAAATAACACCTTCCACTTTGGTATCTCTGGAATCACAATTTGAAATCCTAACTTATGGTGAAGTCGGATTCTAAATTGCACTTCTGAAAATGCCACTTTTAGAAAGTTTGTATTTTTTTGCCTTAGCCATTTGGTGCTGGCAGCCTGTCTCTGGTCACATGACTGGGTGTAGTTGGCAGGTGGGGTTAGTGTATTCCTCCTAGGCAGTCACACACAATGGGACCTTAGGTGTGACTGGGTGGGCCTGACTGCTTTTGTGCCAAGCTATCAGGGGTTAAGCACAGGTTAATTTTGTGACATTTGTGGTTCCCCCTGCCAAGGATGGTTGTTGTTGCTTTAGTAGGGTATTCACCTTCCCTCAACCAAAAACCCAATTTCTTGCGACTAGGCAACAGTAGATGGATCAGTTATTATGCTTCATCCTACAACCACCAAACAAGATTTTAATCATATCTAGGGTATCCCACCAATAAAGTGGAATTTTCCACGGGGTTACTCTAAAATATTTTTATTGTAAAAGGACCTGGATCCTGGCAATCGTCTAGCTTGCTCACTTTGTTTGTACTCCTGTGTAGTGGTTAAGTCTGCCAAAGTGGGATTTACCTAACTTAGTCCGGGTAGGTCACCATTGATGAAGCATGCCACAGCAAGTGGGTGTTGTGACCTATCTATTTCTTAAAGGGTATCTGCAGATGACCTAGGAGAACAAAGAAATTGGTGCCTCCTTCTTTTTAATCTAAGAACCTTTTGTAGTTTTGTGTTGTATTTTTCCTTCATACCAGCCATTTTCTCCTGACTATTTTACAAAGTTTTAGCTGGGAAAATATGATAGCGAGAAAATGGCAGTACCACTCAATTTAGAATACTAATCCCTGTGAAAACTTTTGTTTGAATTTACCACTGATCCCTGAATTAGACCCTGTGCACAGTATATATTAAAGTAGAGTAATGTGTTATTTGTTACTGTTGATTAGTGTGTGGAGGAGTCAAGATTCATGAGAAATGATGCCTAGAGAGGGTCATGATGCCCTTCTGTCTCAGTGAAAATTATATTACATGAGCAAAATCTCCCTAAATTTGCATGTTTTAATTTCGCCGTCATGATATTTGGTGATATTTCCACCTATAGGAGACTGGCTAGTGGTTAATTTAGTGACTTTTGGGATTCAGCCTGACAAGGACTGTGGTTGTTGCTTGAGAAAGGTATCACCACCTAAGCCAAAAAAATCAAATTTCTTACACTGTTCTTCTGTAATAACATAGAACTGAACGTGATCTGTCGTACTAAATGTGTTAATGTTCATTTATTAGCACAGCTGCTTTAAATAACATGGTACGTGCCCATATTTAATGTCACTGACAAGATGGATTGGTTTTTAAATGTAACCAGATCCCTAAGATGGCAATGTAGGAACATATTACAGTTTCATTGTATAAGAAATTGGGTTGTTGGTTGACTGGCATGTAAGCTCTGGTTAGGCAGCAACCACAATCCTTGTCAGGGTAAGGCACAAGCAAGCCCCAAATTAACCTGTGCTCACCCCCTTGGTAACTTAGCACAGAGCGGTCAGGCTTAACTTGGAGGCAATGTGTAGGGTAGTTGTGCAAATCTTCAAAGAGTAAAACAGTGAACCACACCACAAATGGAGACCACAATAGGTTTAGAAAAATCGAGTATATTTTAATAAATTAAACAAGACCAACACAACAAACATCCAATTAGTAAAACTGAAGATATGGAATTTTAAAGTGTTTAGTGAAAAGGAGTGGCTGAAAGCAGTAAGCGCTATTGGGGATATCTGGTCGTACTGGACTAGGAAAAGGTCACAAGTTCAGGCCAACCATGATAGAGTGGGTCGGCTACAGGGGCCCAGTTTGGCCTGCTGAACAAAATACCTTAAATCCTAGATTCGGAGCATTGCGTGGATCTGTTTCAAAGAAGCGATGGGCAATCGAAGTGATGCGTTGGTTAGGAGATGCGGAGAGACTGCGGTGTGAGGTCCTGTTGCGTCGTCGTCGAGTGTCCCACAGCTGGGGCTTGCGATGCATAGTCCGGTATCAGGGATGCGGCGCACAGCTTGCAATGTGTCGGTTCCAAGGAGCTGCAAGGCTGCGATGCAGAGTCCAACATTGCGGCTGGCATAGATGAGAGGATGCGACTGCCTGGAATGTGGATGCTCCTTGCCATCATGGCGATGCGTTGGTTCTGAGGATCTGTGGGGCTATGATGCAGTTCTGTTGCGACAGGTCCAATCCACAGAGCAGCAGCGATGCATTGGTTCTGCTCGGGGATGTGCTGCTCAGCTGAGGAGATGCATCAGTTCTGCTCGGGGATGCATCGCTCAGCAGAGAAGATGCATCAGTTCCCCTGGCAAACACCTTATGCCCACTTCCGAGGGTCCAGGACTAGAGTGGCACCCCTTGGCAGGGTAGACTCACAGATGGCAGAGTCCAGGCTCAGGAGGTTGGAAGCCAGTTATGTCCCTGAGGATTCTGATCAGGATGCCAGCTAACTGACCCTTGGAGCCACTCTGGGTTCTGGGTTCAGGAGATGCAGTTTCAATCCTACTCACCCATGCAAGAGAACAGCAAGCAGCAGATCTGCACAGCAAAGCAGGAGTCCAGCACAGTGCAGTGCAGCAGAATGCCAGTCCTTCAGCAGCACAGCAGTCCTTCTTCCTGGCAGAGTATCCATAGGTTCAGAATTCTACTAAAGGGGTGGTGTCTGAGGTCCTTCTTTTATACACAGTTCTGCCTTTGAAGTGTATGATGGCTCTAGAGGCATGCCTTTGAAGTGCACAGATGCCATGCCTTCCCCGTCCTGGCTCTAGACTAAGTACAGGGGGTATGCAGTCCTGTGGGGAAAGGACGCATCATATTAAGGTGTAAGTGAGGCTGGGCCCAGCTCCACTTCCCATCCTGTCAGTGCTGGCCCACTCTGTCACACTTAAGCTCGCATTGTGTGGGGGTGTCTAGGAGGAGTACACAAAGCACAACTGCCAACTACATCCGGTCATGTGACCAGAGACAGGCTGCAGACACCAAATTACAAAAGCAATAAAAATGATAACTTTCTAAAAGTAACAAGAACAAACAGACGCCAATGCTGACTCTATTTAACCAACACAATAGTTTCAATTTGGGGTCACACAACTTAATTATTGTGATCACTGTTTAATTTCACTGTACACAAAGGCAGATCATGAAATGGCGTGATTGACCAGAGGAATACTACAGCACCAAAGATTAGCAAATCACAAACACAAGATGGAAGATAATGATTGGCAGCGCATGGCAGTTGTTATAAAAACATTATATTCAGCTCAAAGCGGAAAAGGAAAGAATTACTTGTTGCGGTCTGGTTCTGTGCCTCATTCAATAATTCCATGTACAACTTTCTAAGAAGAAATACACAAAAAGAATCTTGAGACAAGATGTCATTTTTCAAATAATTCCTGCTGTTCTACAGTTCTGGGTCCTGAGTGGAACCCATAAGTGAAGTTTGGTTTGAAACGTGTTGGCAGCTTATGAGAACTAGGGAGTTTGTCTATGAAAAAGAAAAAGTATAGGCATTCTGGGAATTGTTGGTGGAAATAACTGAATGGTTAGATGCCAAGGGTAGGCCTTAAATTGAATTAAATGTTGAGATGACACCCCTAGATGGTATTTGAGTTCTACACCCCTTTGTTGCTGTAAAATCCAGATTTGCGGTATGCACTATTTTAAGTCTTGATTGTTTGTTTTGATATTTTTTATAATAATTCACTGTTTTGTTAATGTATTGTCGTTTACTTAATGTGGGACACGCAATGAAAGTAAGTTGATGTATTTCATGATGATGTTGTTCCTCTTGATAATAGTTGTATATAAATTGATAAGCCTTTTAAGAATCACATTGAAATTAAACAGTGATCACATTTATTAAGTTGTGTGACCACAAATCGAAGCTATTGAGTTGGTTAAACAGAGTCAGCATTGGTGTCTGTTTGTTTTTATTACGGCCCAATCCAGCTCCCCTCCCCGCTCCCGCCTCCCAGCTGTCCAGCCCTCCCCGACCCCTACTTAATGGCGGCCACTGCGGGGACAGGCGAGCAAGACCACTGACTCATTGTCAGTGAAATTGCTCTCCCACCCTCGCAGCTCCACCATTAAGTGAGGCCTGCCCCTGCACTCTTGAGTGTTGGTGATCGAGGCCCTCCTCCACCCGCAGGTTTCCCTGCGCCTCATCCCTGGTGGTCCAGTGGACCTCTGTCTCCTTCCTCTCACTCTGCTCTTTCACTCGTCTTCACTCGTTTTTCTACCCTTTTATCTTTCACCTTTCTGCACTTTTCTGCATCTCTGCTCTTTTGTGCCTTATTTCTGCTCATTTTCCCTTTCTCTCGCTCTGCTCTTTCACTCGTTTTCACTCGTTTTTCTACCCTCTTTTATCTTTCACCTTTCTGCACTTTTCTGCATCTCTGCTCTTTTGTGCCTTATTTCTGCTTATTTTCCCTTTTATCTTTATCCCTTATTTCCTCCCTTTACCTTTCCCCGCCGCTGCTGCCCCCGCTGCCCCTCCACCCCCCCAGCGCGACCGGCCCAATCCAGCTCCCCTTCCCGCTTCCCGCCTCCCAGCTGTCCAGCCCTCCCCGACCCCTACTTAATGGCGGCCACTGCAGAGACAGGCGAGCAAGACCACTGACTCATTGTCAGTGAAATTGCTCTCCCACCCTCGCAGCTCCACCATTAAGTGAGGCCTGCCCCTGCACTCTTGAGTGTTGGTGATCGAGGCCCTCCTTCACACGCAGGTTTCCCTGCGCCTCATCCCTGGTGGTCCAGTGGACCTCTGTCTCCTTCCTCTCACTCTGCTCTTTCACTCGTTTTCACTCGTTTTTCTACCCTTTTTATCTTTCACCTTTCTGCACTTTTCTGCATCTCTGCTCTTTTGTGCCTTATTTCTGCTCATTTTCCCTTTCTCTCGCTCTGCTCTTTCACTCGTTTTCACTCGTTTTTCTACCCTCTTTTATCTTTCACCTTTCTGCACTTTTCTACATCTCTGCTCTTTTGTGCCTTATTTCTGCTTATTTTCCCTTTTTCTTTATCCCTTATTTCCTCCCTTTACCTTTCCCCGCCGCTGCTGCCCCCGCGGCCCCTCCCCCCAGCGCGACCGGCCCAATCCAGCTCCCCTCCCCACTCCCGCCTCCCAGCTGTCCAGCCCTCCCGACCCCTACTTAATGGCGGCCACTGCGGGGACAGGCGAGCAAGACCACTGACTTATTGTCAGTGAAATTGCTCTCCCACCCTCGCAGCGCCACCATTAAGTGAGGCCTGCCCCTGCCCCTGCACTCTTGAGTGTTGGTGATCGAGGCCCTCCTCCACCCGCAGGTTTCCCTGCGCCTTATCCCTGGTGGTCCAGTGGACCTCTGTCTCCTTCCTCTCACTCTGCTCTTTCACTCGTTTTCACTCGTTTTTCTACCCTCTTTTATCTTTCACCTTTCTGCACTTTTCTGCATCTCTGCTCTTTTGTGCCTTATTTCTGCTTATTTTCTCTTTTTTCTTTATCCCTTATTTCCTCCCTTAGCTTTCCCCACCGCTGCTGCCCCCGCGGCCCCTCCCCCCCGCGACCGGCCCAATCCAGCTCCCCAGCCCTCTCCGACCCCTACTTAATGGCAGCCACTACGCGGCCGCTGTGCGGCCGTGGGCGCACCGCTGGTGCACCGAAGGCGCGTCAAAGGCAAGCCCGTCTGCGCCCGTCTGCGACCCGTCCGCAACCAGCGCCAGGAACCCTGGACCTCCGCCCCGCCAACGCTACGACCCAGCAGCACTCCACGCACTCAACCCAGGCCGCAACAACAACTGCAAGCTAGCATCACCAGCCGACACCCACAGACCCTTCAGCTGTCACCGCTGCCGGCACACCTGCAGCACCGCCAAGAACACGGATCCAGCACAACCCGCCCACAAGAACACAACTGAACCGAAGTCTCTGCAATGCATCCTCCTCAACGTCCGATCCCTCCACAAACACGCCACAGAAATCTGGGACCTCCTCGACAGCACCACCCCGGACGTAGCGTTCTTCGCCGAAACCTGGACCAACACCACCTCGGGACCGGACATCGCCATCGCCATCCCCCAAGGATACCACATCTCCAGGAAGGACCGCCCCATCCGCCCAGGAGGAGGAATCGCCATCGTCCACAAATCCAGCCTCCGCCTGAGCACACTCGCCGACGAGCCCAAAGAACTGATGGAACACCTTCACTTCAAGATACTGGCCAGCCCCACCACCACCCTCCGAGGAACCCTCATCTACCGACCCCCTGGACCCCGCGGACCCTTCGCCAACTCCATCACGGACATTATCTCCCCGCAGGCCATCGCATCCACCAACTACACCCTGCTGGGAGACCTCAACTTCCACCTCGACAACCAACTGGACCCCAACACCACATCTCTCCTGGACAACCTCCACAACATTGGACTCCGCCATATCGTGACCGAGCCCACGCACTCAGCAGGACACACCCTCGACCCCCTCTTCACTACAGGAAACTCCATCACCTTCAGCCACACCACCGAACTCCCATGGACTGACCAGCGTTGCGTCCACTTCACCTTCAGAACACCCACCATCCACAGACACCAGCACCTGCTTCCACGAAGAAACTGGACCAAAATCACCGACGACCCCAACACCGCAGCCCGAACCCTGCATAGATGGATCTCGGACAGCACCAACACCATAGCCCCCCTCAAGAAAAACAACAATACCCGCGCCAAGAAAGCCAGATGGTTTACCACCGAACTTTGAGAGTCCAGACGCACATGCCGCCGCCTCGAAAAGGCCTGGAGGAACACCAAATCCACAGAAGCCCACAACAACTTCAGAGCCGCCACCAACGCCCACCATCAACTCATCAGAGAAACGAGGAAAAAAGCGATTGAAGACAGAATCTCCACCCACGCGCACAACAGCAAGGAACTCTTCAGCATCATCAAGGAGTTCGCCCAACCCACCAGCGAGTCTACCGACATCCCTCCCTCACAAGACCTCTGCGACAAACTCAGCACCTTTTTCCACCACAAAATTAAGAGCATCTACGACAACTTCGACGAAGACAACCAACACACTGAACCCTCACCAACCACCCAAGACCCCCGGAAACCAGCGATTGACGACTGGACAGCCCTCACCACCGAAGACACACTGAAGACAATGAAGTCAATCCACTCAGGGGCCCCCACGGACCCCTGCCCCCACCACATCTTCAACAGAGCCGCCGACAACTTCGCACCCATGCTCCGCCACACCATCAACCGCTCCCTGGTGACCGCCTTGTTCCCCGACGACTGGAAACACGCCGAGGTCAACCCCCTCCTAAAGAAACCCTCAGCGGACCCCACCGACCGCAAAATCTATAGACCCATCTCCCTGCTCCCGTTCCCAGAGAAAGTCATCGAGAAAGCCATCAACAGCCAACTCGCCACATTCATTGAAGAACACAACATCCTCGACTCCTCCCAATCCGGCTTCAGAAAAAACCACAGTACGGAAACCGCCCTCCTCGCTGCAACAGACGACATCCGCACCCTACTGGACAAAGAAGAAACAGTAGCCCTCATCCTCCTAGACCTATCAGCGGCGTTCGACACAGTCTCCCACCGCACCCTAATATGCAGACTCTACGACGCAGGAATCCAGGACAAGGCCCTCGACTGGATCCGCTCCTTCCTCTCCGGCAGGACGCAGCGGGTCAGACTCCCCCTTTCCTCTCAGACCCCACACCTACCACCTGCGGAGTCCCCCAGGGCTCCTCCCTCAGCCCAACGCTCTTCAACGTCTACATGGCTCCACTTGCCCCCATCGTCAGAACCTACGGACTCAACATCGTGTCATACGCAGACGACACCCAGCTCATCCTCTCCCTATCCAACGAGCCCAACACCAACAGACGCAACTTTCGAGAAGGCATGGAAGCCGTCGACAAATGGATGAAAAACAGCTGCCTACAACTAAACACCAACAAAACAGAAGTACTCATCATGGGCCCAAATCCCGACGCCTGGAGCGACACCTGGTGGCCCCCGCCCTCGGAAACCCGCCAACCCCCACAGACCACGCACGCAACCTGGGAATCATCCTGGACTCCGAGCTCAAAATGGACCGCCAGATCAACTCTGTCTCGTCTTCCTGCTTCCACACCCTCCGCCTCCTTCGTAAGACCTTCAAATGGATCCCCCTCGAACACCGAAAGACCGTCACTCACGCCCTGGTCACCAGCGGACTCGACTACGGCAACGCACTCTACGCCGGAATAAACAAAAATCTCACACGCAAGCTACAGAACATCCAGAACGCCGCCGCAAGACTGGTCCTCAACCTGCCAAAACACTGCCACATCTCCCAGCACCTGCGCACACTCCACTGGCTCCCCGTTGAGATGCTCACCCACGCACACAAGGCCCTCCACGGCACCGGACCAGCATACCTGAACAGCCGACTCAAATTCCACGCACACCAAAGGACCCTACGATCAGCCCAGCTCTCCTACGCCGTGGTCCCCCGCACCAGAAAGACCAGATCGGGAGGCCGCTCCTTCCCCTTCCTCGCGGCCAAAGCATGGAAAGCCCTTCCGCTCCACCTCAGACAGACAACATCGCTCCCCATCTTCGCAAGAAACCTCAAATCCTGGCTCTTCGACAGACCCCTTCCTTGATAGAATGGAACCTGCACCCCCCCCACCCCTAGCGCCTTGAGACCCAAATAGGCCCATCCCATTGTTGTTATTCAACTTTCTAAAAGTGGCATTTTCAGAATGGTAATTTAAAATCCGACTTTACCATAAGTTAGGATTTTAAAAAAGTATTCCAGAGACACCAAATTTGACTCAGTCATATCTTCCCATTTGGAAATTACACTTACAAAAAGTAATAAGGTAATCCCAATGTTATCCTATGGGCGATATAGGGCTTGCAGTAGTGAAAAATGACTTTAAGAGTTTATCACTACCAAGACGTGTAAAACTTAAAAGTACAAGTACTGATTTTTAAATATAATTCACCCTGCCCTCTCGGCTGTCTAGGGCCCACCCTTAGGGTAAATCAAAAGGAACGTTTGGGCCTGGCAAAAGGTGTATAGCCAGGTCAAAAAGGCAGTTTAAAACAACACACCAAGGCTCTGCAATGGTAGGCCTGAGTTATGTTTAGCGAGCTACTTAGATGGGTGGCACAATCAGTGCTGAGGCCCTCTAGCAGTATTTAATTTACAGGCCCCGGGTACATGTAGTGCACTTTACTAGGGTTTTGTGCATAAATTAAATACAACAGTTAGTTATGAGCCAATATTACCATGTTTAGAGGAGAGAGTTCATCACTGACACCACAGAACCTAGCAGACAAATTACAACACAGTGTATCTCACTTATCCTGGGATCTTTGGCTATGACCAGCCTGATAACAACTTCAACTGCTCAATTTTAAGCACATTTGCATCTACAGAGAAACTTAAACAGCATCGCATCACACCATACAATGTTAACAAAATACCACAAGCTTGACATACACAATTACAATGTGCAACCCTATTAATACTCACTCTACCACCGTTACAACTCTTTTCCGAACGGCTGGAATGCCGTTTATCTTCCAAACCAAGACATGGCTTAAAGGGCTAGGACTGGGTTTGGGCAAGTCTAAAGTTCCTACAGGGGTATTCTAGCTCCCTTTGCTTCAGTAACCAACCATCCAACGTGCTACTATCTGCCAGCACACAGGTACTTACAACGCAAAATTTTTGTGAAGTTATTAAAGATTTTTCACCATTGGTCATATGTAAGTAAGTAAGTAAATAATTTATTGTACAAGTTAATAAAAACCTTTACAAAAGGAAATTACTCAAGTCAAAAGTTCATAAAGAAAAGCACTACAATTTCATCATTTATGCAAACAGTAAAAAAAAAAAGGGGGAGCTATGGGAGAATTTGGCCTAGCCCAGTGTTTCCTTTTCAGTTGGGTTGTGCCTTCCTCCGACAGAGTGTCTATTTCATCAAATGAGCTTTGGTCAATCCTTAGTCCGAAGCATATGATTTAAAAACATAAATTAAAAGAGCTTAAGAATTGCATTTATATTTAAAAGTCACAGAATTAATAGTTACATTTATCAGGATTGTATCAGATTTGTGATATAGATACTACTGATCCCTGGCCTTTCCAAAGCCCAATAGTTTTCAAGGCAATGAAGGAAAGCTTTTTTGTATCAGGGGTTTCCCCGGTGTAAAAAAGGCCAATCTCGAGTCCGGGAATGGGAAGCCCTCAGTTAGCGCTATTTTATGGTGCACCAGATCTCTTCATTTTCTCCTCTACTGCCCCCATGAATTGTACAAACCGGCATGCCAGCTGAATGTCTCCTCCACCAAAGCAAGCCTTCACTGCTTGCCTGCAGGTTCTTATCCTCTTGGTGTTAAAGATAGATTTCAGAAACAGGCGTCGTTCTAGGTCCAGACCATGGCATATGCATAATAGATGCATGATGCACTCTTCTGCTCTCCAGCAGAGCCGGCACTGAGTTGTTTCTGCGGTTCGCTTCCATGGTGGAAGGTGCGGGAGGACCGGGAGAATCCCCAGTCGAAACCGGAGGTATTTCTCTTTTATCCTCCTGCTGAAGCCAGCGCGCAGGTAGTTTTGCGGGCCAGGTGTTGTATAGCTCTGCAGCACGCACCAACCGTGAGACCTTCTCCTGAGCGCTTCTTTGTCTTCGAGTACTGAAAGCTTTTTTACTGTCTTATTTACCAAAGACTTGAAGCTGTTCTGTGCTCCCATGGTTGCCCAGAGCTCCTTTAGGCCTAGGCGGTTTATGGATGCGGTCAGGTAATCTCTTGGGGTGCAGGCTCTACTTGAGTTTATCTCTTTCCATAGGTGGAAATTCAGAGAGCACTTATCGGAGGTTTTGATCCTAAACCAGCATTTCACATAAGCAGCGTTTCGAGCTATTTTTTGTGACTGTAGGCCAAGCTCCAGCCTGATTTGCGCGGGAGAGACATAATTTGGTAGGCTAAAGATTATTGTTGCTGATCTTAGCACAGTTTGTTCCAAAGTCTCTTCATCTTTTCCCCTGAGACACTCGCTCCCGTATGAGATAGCTGGAATTAACTTTGCTTGTAGTACTTGTAGTAAGGGTTAAAAGCTTGGCCCGGCAGTTTTAAGCTTCAGAGATTTTAGAGCTACCGCTATGGAGTTTCCTCTCCGTTTTATGGCTTCTTTTTGTGGCTTAAAAGTACCTTTCTCGTCAAGTATCACCCCTAGGTACTTATATTCTGACACGACTTCCATGGGTGCACCTGCCAAGTTCCAGTGAAACCCGGTTGTGTTCTTTTTCGGGTTGAACCGCATGATCTTTGACTTTTCTAGGTTGATGGTCATATGAGCTTTTGTTGGTTGACTTGGAGCTCTGTAAGGGAGCTGACATCAACAACACATTTCTAGCTTGTGAAGCCTATATGACTCCACAATACGGTCCAGGAATCACCAAATAAGGTTAAATGGGTTATATTTTAGGATTTTAATCAATCCAGTATATAAGCAGAATAAAATTAGTTCAAGAGATACAACTATGCAGCAGGTAAGCTGAAATATCTTAGTAGATTGAGCCATAATAAAATGCGATAGTGGTTAGCAGTAGTAAAGTGCTCAGAGTTCCAAGGCCACCAAAAATGGGGTCAGAAAAAATGGAGGAGGAAGGCAAGAAGTTGGGGGGATGACCACCCTGTTATGTTTCATATAAGTACCCTAATATAGGCCCGGGTAATATCATACACCTTCACCTACATTATCCCCCTTACACTACACAGTAACGAGCCTTTAGGATTGAACCTTTACCTAGTTCTAGTCCTGGGCGCAGAAGAAGGGTTTTCCCTGAACAATAGCGTCCTATAACTCCATCAAATGGGCTCATACAGTATGAATGAATATTCATGAAGGTTCTTGGAAACCAGGCAGGGGCTACACCACCTGCATAATATCTACGTAAAAGCTTCATCCCATACGTCATGCTCAAATCCAACAATGGCTAATACAATAAACAAGGGACAAAGAAACCCTAGATACTTTTTGTATAAATACAGCACATCTTGGAGGAGGAGACCGAGACTTCCAGGCCAACACACTGACCAGAGACGCTGAGGCTCCTGCATGCAGACGCTCCAGCTGACAGTGGCCTAACACATCCCTCGCGGGGTGTCCAACTCCAGATCAGGACGGGGTCCCACACTCTCTCACTTCAGGTAATGGGGTTAGACTAAATCCTAGAGGGATTCTTGGCTTCACACCTACCCACATGCTAGGTACACTTAGGTACACTTAGGTACATCTAGATAGGCATCGTAGGAGTACGCGCATTTTTATCAGGCATTTTATATTCATGTATGTATTCATGATTATTGCAAGATGGTAGAACTGTACTATCCTTTTATTTTCATTGTACTGCTAATCATATATATCTGCTACTGTCTAATGGTTGTTGCAGCTCATCTATTCTACACTAAAATAACAACTGTTCAATAAATCCTTATTGAAACGCCCAGACTGTTTATTCTGTGTATCTCTGAGACAAAACTAAGTGAGCACGAGTGACTGAGCGAAAAGTAGTATATTGTTTCCACGATCCTGGGGGATCAGGGTTGTCATGTTCTGAGGTTGCCAGAAACTATTTCCTCCCCGATAAGAGGAGATTCTAGTGGCATTATGAGCTAGCTAAAGCAGAAAGGCTAACATATCCGGTGGGGGTGCTTGGAACCAGTCTGCCACCAAACCCACAGTTTATGTTATCCGAACGCGCAGGTCCTGTATAGGATATATAGGAACTACACGACATGGCGCCGCCAATGTTGGTTGGGTACTTATTTAACAGTAGAATCTGAGTAGTTTAGTCGTGCTATTCTCAGAGACCCCTACTCACAAAACACCAGAGGCGTCTGGAGTGCGTGGGCACAAACTCCACCTTAGCTAAGTAAGTGAAATATCCGATTTATTAGCTGCTGGTTAATCAAGCTTGAGGGACACAGTGTTCCTAAAAAAATTGTGCACATAAAACCTTATCTTAGTTCCCTTGAACAAACTTCTTCTTTACAAAAAATGACTGAGACAGGAGATGACCCAGTAGCAAATCTACACATCTCAGACGGAGAGGAAGATACAAACGCAATTCAAATTGCACCTAAATTCAGACGTACAATCACCCTGAAACTATTAGGAAATGGTTTATCAGCTAGGGGTGGCTTAGTAGTTTTCGTTATTGAGGCACACGAATCAAACAAAACAGAGGTATTTTATTCGAGGGTTACATTCCCGGAAGCAGAAGCGAGAACACAGACATTTCACTACTATACAGAAGGAGATGCACCAGTGGAATATGGTCCGTTTGAGGACATAGAGGTTTCACTCACGTACCAGGAACACTTATACTGGTTTAAAGGCGTCCTACCCCACATAAGAAATAGAGTAAGATTAGGCCCGCTCGGAGGAGAGGGGGCAACATGGCAGATATTAGCGGCCTACACACCACATCCTGACATTGAAACAATGCCACAGGCAGACTTACTCATACAACACAAGGATTTAATTAAAATCTACAGAAACTTGACACAATTCGTCATGAGGACTTTCACAGTCCAACCTGCAACAGTTGCAACAAATGGAACTAAATCTCAAGGTACAGCAACTAAAATCACTCCACAAACATTACACTCGGTAATGGGCAAAATGCCCACGAAACGTGAACAAATGCCATTCTGGGTAGCTCAGAAAATAACTCAGCTCGAGGCAGTATTCCCGAATACTAACCCATATGAAAAACACAGAATGCTAACAATCTGCTTGCCCATGGGGATAACACCACAAGTAGAAGATTGTACCACTTGGGGTACAGTCTTTGCTGCCATATATACCAGGACTCATGGTATTCCTTCATTAGCGGTGGTACCAGATGTATTAAGACAATTACAAAACGAGTACGGAGCAGAGCCTGCCCTAAACTTAGGGATGAAGTTACTAGGTAACTATGCCCAGGTATCAGCCATAATACTAGCTAATATTAAAGGGGAAGCAGCTGCGGTGGCAATCCGCCAACGCCTGTGGGAGTTTAGTCCTATAGATCAACAACACGAACTACCCAAAATAATTGAAACTGCGTATGCAGAATTAGGCAGAGACAGTTTGGGTGGGAAAGCTGTAAAACCACAACTGATGGGCAGTCCTGAAAAGGACACTTCCAAGCAGACACCAGCTTCTTCTAAAAAGAAGTGGCATAATAAAAAACAACAAAACTTTAAAGGAAACAGATCTCAATCCCGAGGCAGATCGCCTCCACAGGAGCCCTCCGAAAGGAGGTTCAATCTCAGGAATAGGGATAATATTAGGAAACCTGACAGGTATCAGGATACTGATACACATTCCTCTCGTTCCTTTCAGGGTTCGACGAAAAACTCCGAGAGTGAAGGACGGTCAGAACACAAGGAAGAGCGTACAAAGTCCAGAGACAAACAGCACGATCAAGACTATACTTCCAAAAAAGAAGAAAAGCCAAAATCAAAACCTCAGTTGAAAAAGAAGAAAGTTGCAGGTCTAAAGATCAGACATGCCCAGAATTCTGAGGACACAACTTCTGAACAGGGAATGGGCTCAGACAATGCTAGACAGTGCGGCAGAAGTAACAATAGCTCGCCAGAACCTGATGGAATTTCTGGTGACAGCGGACTTGAATGATTACATCTCGGTGGAAACACCAGATACGAGGGTAAGCGTCCCACATAAGTTATACGAAATAACACTCCGAATGGAGGGGGACAAGCCCAGGAAAGTTAAAGGTCTCTTTTGGAAGAATCTGTCATCTGGTTATGACATCCTATTAGCTGAACAAGATTGGCCGCCAGCATTCGTTATGGAGTGCCCTAGTGTAGTGTAGCTCCTATTTCCCTAATAGGCTCTGCGCATTGGAATAATATATCCTATAGGTTTGACAAAGGACTAAGGTCAGTATGTCCCTATCGAGTATATTAAACATGGGGGCATATTAACAACGGCCAGCGATAATTATCGCTGGCCGTGCTTAGCGATAATTATATTATCGCCGCCTATCTCTGGTATTTATCGCCCTGGTAGCGCGTTATTAACAACGTGTTACTCCAGGGCGATAGAGATTCCAGAGATAGCGAGGTTATCGCCCTTTTGCAGGGAACATCGCTGGTTTTCCAGCGATGTTCCCTTCAAAACGGCGATAACCTTGCTGATACGACCCTGTGGTCGTATCAGCAGAATCCATCTCCTATGTCTAACATAGGTAAGTCAGGATTATAGCAGACGTTAAATTTTGGCGAAAACGGACGTTTTCGCCAAAATTTAACGTCTGCTATAATCCTGTGAGCTGCCTTGTAAATATCGCGATGTGCACATCGGCGATATTTGCAACGTAGCCCATCCGGAGTACGCCTAGTAACGCCCACTTTGCATCTCATTAGAGATGCAAAGATGGGCGTTGGAGAAAGAGGCGATAGTGCAAGGATTCACGCGATAGCGTGACCTTGCTGATTAGGCGATAAGATTATCGCCGCTTTTCGTCCGAAAACGGACGCTAAAGCGGCGATAATTGCTTATCGCCTCGTTGTTAATATGCCCCTTAATTACTTGTGCCAGCAAGCTCAGAGGCCACTAGAAACTCCTTGACAACAAGAAGGGAGTAGTTTCTGGCAGCCGCAAAACATGACCACTTTGTTTCCCTTTAGAATCAGAACGTGTCCCAGAGTCGTGGAAACAATAGATAACTATTTCACTCAGCTCAGTCGTGCATGCTTAGTTTTCTCCAAGTTACACAGAAAGAACAGACGGGCGTTTCAATAAAAGATTTATTGAACAGTCTTGTTTCTGGTGTAAGTAAAATGTGCTGTTACGATCACAAGACAGTATGCGAGATAAATAATGTACAGTGTGAGCAGTAGAAATAAATAATACTGCGATAGCATTATCTTTTTAGCATATATGCATTTACATAAATAACATAGACTAAAAATGCGAGTACTCATACGATGCGTTTCTAACCTAGTTCTACCCCAATGTACCTAACCTAACCTAGGTATAGGACGAGGTATGAAGTAGGTGAAGTATTCCTTACTATGGTATACTAAGAGTATGTTACGCCTAGTATGCCTAGTATTCCTAGTATGCCAAGAGTCCCTCTAGGTTCTAGTCAGCTCCATACCTGAAGAATGAGAGAGGTAGGAATCTCTTGCCAGACTCGAACTCCAACACCCCGCAAGGGAAGTTAGATCACTGGAAGCTGGACTCTCTGCGTGCAGGGATGACAGCGTCTTCTCAGTGCGTCCGGCCGGGAAACGGGCTCCTCTGAAGTCGAGGTCTCCTCTGATTTACAGGGGCTAGGGAAGGTATATTTATACCTGAGAGGCACCTAAGAATGTTAGCATTGACGTGAGTCGGACAGCGGAAGACGTCATGAATGAACCCCTAAGGAATACTGGTTCATGCATAATATATGAGTCCTTGAAGAAATCAATAGTCCTGGGCTAGGGAAACTCCCGCTGCCTAAGGGTCTGTTCTTCACGAACTCGTTGTGACGTTAGGGTGGACGGATGTCGGAGACCATGCCTGTATTTGGAGTGCACGGTTTAATGCCTAAATAAGGGCTGGGATTTTATGCCTATATAAGGGCAGGGCGAATTGTGCCTATATAAGGACATGATTCTGGAAAGCCCGTTTATGGACACCCTAAGAGGAATACAACACTAGGGGAGAAACAGTAATTTTTCCTGTAGGAAGGTGGAATCTGACTACATGGTTGCCCCCACTTTTTTCCTGGTGTTTTGATGGTTTTCGACTTTAGTCTGGCTGGGGCCCTGCTATCCAGGACCCCAGCCTAGCTGCTTCCTCTCTAAAATGGATTCCATGTGCCTTAGGTACACTTCAGATTGGATTCTGGGGTGCCCTTATAAGTCCCTAGTATATGGTATACTATGTACCAATGGGTATAGGTACCCCAGAGGCCTACCAGGGGCTGCAGCATGTATTATGCCACCCCTGGGAGGGCCTCCAAAATGACACCACAGGACTGCTACAGCAGCCTGAGTGAGGTGGTGCATGCACCCCTTACTGAGATATAGGTTCACTATATCTCACCCTATCACTGCACATAAAAACCTATCAGTCACCCCTATGGCAGGCCTTATCAATCCTGAGGGCAGGGTGCCTGGTTTTATGTGAGAGGGTGCCCATGCATGAGCAGAGCCCCTCTGCAGCCTTCGGAATCTATCCTCCGGGGTTGTCTGTGAGTACAGCCTGACCATATACTCTTAAGTGCATTATATCTCAACGGTAAATGCTAACTTTGGGATGGCTGCACGGAAACATGTCGTGTTTGGTGTCAAACACCTTGGAATCATACTCCCACACCAGTCCCTGGTGTGGGAGTATGATCCCACCCTTCTAGAGGGAGAGACATGACAGCACCGGTATACCCTGTACCAGCTAAACAGAGCCCTGGCATCACAAAATGGATGCTGCAGCCACAGACACGAGTCTGGCCTCCTACTGCTGACCGAAACTCCGGCAGGGGAGGCCTGGACAATAGGTTTCCTGTCACAGGGAGGTGTTACCACCTCCCAGACAGGCTTTAGTGTATTGGGGCTGGGTGGGTGCACTCTCTGAGTGCTTTGAAGTCCTGCACTGGGGGCATATTTGGTGTTCCTGTGCATACCCCAGTTCAAACCGGTTGCAGAGGCTGCCAGCCCCTGCTCTGGCGAGAAACTGGACAAAGGAAATGGGTGTAGCCACCCCTCTTTCCAAACCCTCCCATAGGTGGGTCCCCTGAGTTAGTCCAACCCCTTCCTTGGGTATAAGAAAGGAACCCCTGGCAACAGGACTTTATATATCCCTGGACGAAACTCTGAAACTGAATCCTGGACCTTCGACGATCTGTTCAACGCCAGATGACTGAAGAATCTCCCTTGGAGTAAAGGAGTTACTCCCCTGCTTGGCAGGCACCAAAGATGCATCTGTCCGGTCTGCATCTCCGAAGCTCCAGCCGGACGCCGACAACCCTGCAACCCAGAGGGTAGATTTCCAGACTTCCCAGAGGCTGACCCGAGTCCCCAGCAAAGCTGAGACCCGTAGCTCTCGTGGGTACCGTGGAACCGGAACCCCTGGACACCGTGCACATTTGCAAGTGCATAAGCTTTTGGTCAATCCAAGAGGCTGTGCTTTGGGTTATTTGTAGCCGTGATCCCGAGCAGTGAATCCATCGAAGATTGCCAGCCTGGCTACTCCGAGTGACCCGTGGGCCACCATTTCATGATTCCGCTTGAGGTCCCTTTGCAATCCCTTGTCTGTCGACTTGTGGGTCCCTCAGAAGGACATCTTTGATTTCAATGGGCCTCCCTGATTGCTCCAGGCCTGCCCTGACTCTCCCTTGCTTGTGGAGTCCCTCGGACCTCGCTGGTCCGCTCCGAAGCCATTGTTCCTTTTCTGCGTGGGTTGCTGTTACCGAGGCTTGTTGGGTCCAATCCGGGCACCGACACTGCAGTCAGCTACTACCTTTGTGGGACAGCTCGATTCCAGCTCCTGGTCATCATCGACACCTCCTGGTCCTCGTGGCTGCAGAGACAATCTTCACCTCTTCGAACTTGAAGCACCCGACATCGGTGGGCATTCGACTATCGTGCCCCTGGTCACTGGCTAGGGACCTAGACTCTGTCCCCTCTGCTTTCAGGTTCTTCTCATCCTCGATCCAGGCTTGGATCTCTTCGGACACTTCGCAGCTTCTCGGCAGCAGCACTTGTCAGCCAGCGGTCATTGAAAACGACAGCGCGGCCCGACACCATTTGACACCTGTGCACCTGGCCTCCCTGGGTGAGGTAACACGAGTACTACGGTGCTCCCGTGGGTGTTGGCCCTAGAACCCTCTAAGTCCAAAAGGGTTTGTTCCTAGTCCACTCTGAAGTGTCCCTAAACTTTAAAACTCTAACCGCGAATTTTCCCCATAGACGCTAACGGAGCTCGTGGCTGTGTTCACACACTGCACACGTCCCCCGTGGGTCCCCTGTGTCACTACCTTGGGTGGTTCCTTGGGGTCCCAGGGATTCTACAGGCTCTAGGCCTTGTGTCTAGTCAAGTCGTGGTTCTTATACCACTTTCTTAATATGGTTTGGTATGCCCCTAGGGCTAATCGTATATTGTGCAGATTCAACCCACCACGTGATCCCGTTAAAAGTTTCACCAAATGCACAGAGTCAATATCCAATAAAGCAAGAAGCTAAAAAACAGGTTAGGGAGATCTTAGATCAACTTGAGTATCAAGGGGTCATTGAAACATGTACCTCACCAATAAACAATCCTTTGTTTCCTGTCATGAAACTTGACTATACATATCATCTAGTTTTAGATTACAGACATTTAAACACTTGCACTAAGACATTTGCAGTTCAAAATGCACACAGTGCCGCATTAATGAATAACATTGTGCGGAAAAAATATAAAACTACACTTGTTATCTCAAATGGATTTTTCTGCAAAATATAGCACTTGAAAGCAGGTATTTGACCGCATTCTCAGCGCTGGGGTCCCAGAAACAATTTTGTCGCCTCCCCCAAGGGTATAAGAATAGCCCGGGGTTATTTTCAGCAAGAGTAACCGAATTACTCCAAAATTTTGATGAGGAAGCATTGTCCTATGTGGATGACATTTATCTGACGGACAATGACTTAAAGAGGCACTTGACCAGGGTGAGCACCATAATTATAGGATTCGCCTCTGAGGGCTACAAATTTAATTTAAAAAAAATCAAACATCGCCCACCTCAATGTCCTGTTTTTAGGATATGAGCTTTCAAGTGAAGCAAATTGTCTGGCAGCCAACTTTTTAGAAAAGTGTGCGTTAATCCAACCTCCAAAATCATTAAAAAATTTACAATCGATACTGGGATTCCTAAATTTTGGCAGAACATACATTTTGGATTACGCGGAAAGAGTAAAACCTTTATACGACTTAATAAAACCTGACTTTTCAGTTAGACAAATGGACACAGGAACACACAAACATCCTACGTTCACTACAAGAAGACATGATAGCTTCAAAACACTTACAGACACGGGTAAACGTACGCAACTTAGTGATCCGTGTAATAGCGGGTCAATGCGGGTACACCTACTTAACCTTCAATGAAGGCGGAACAGTACCAATCGCTTACAAATCGCACCTGACCACAAAGGCAGGGATGCGTTTCACTTCAACAGAAAAAATCCTGACAGCAGTTCAGACTGCTGTAGCAAGAGAAAGAGCACTGGCTCAGGGAAAGCGCATAATTGTCGTAACACCAGTACCAGCTTTAGAAGCTGTTATGAAGGCTAGCATTCCAAATGCAAAAGCCTTACATCCGAGATGGATACAATGGGCTAATTCTCTTACTGCAACGGATGTTGAATACAGATTTGATCCAAGTCTAAAAACACAAGCATTTCTGCAATATGAACAAGAATACCCTCTGCCGAATGAAATCTTGCCTCTAGATCAGTATGAATATATTATTTACACTGACGGATCTGCTCAACCGGCCATAGGGAGTAAGCAACAATACAGCGCAGAATGTGCTATCGTTAAAAGTCGCATGCGTGATGGAAAGTTCCATCCCAGTTGCACCAAAACGCAATCTCTAGGAGACTGCACAGCTCAGTTGGCAGAGTTAAAAGCGCTGATACTGGCACTAGTGAATGCGGATCACGAATTCCCCACACCGATAGTGTGTGATTCTTTTTACTGTGTGCAATCATACAATGAATATTTACATCATTGGGAACAAAACGGGTTCAAAGACGCAAAAGGTGGCACAATTAAGCATAAAATGCTATGGGAACAGGTAGTTGAGTTGAGAAACGAACTACCACGGGCTCACGTGATTCATACACTGAGTCATCAACGTGATGGCGTTCACGTTGAAGGGAATTCATTGGCTGATGAAGCCGCAAAGGGGGCTGTACGCACAGCTTCCGTAGCTGCGATCACTTGTTCAAAAACGAGGATAGACGGTGAGATTATGGTTGCTGTCATTGCTACACGCAAAGGCAGCTCAGCAGTACCAAAGAAATTTCCACTCAAGTACTCCTACAAGTTAGATGCAAACAACATTCCATATGCTCAGATTCCTGGAGTGGGGGACAGAGTAATACCAAATATGGATCGTAGGCAAGGTTTGATTATTGCAGCACACGAGGGTTTGGGCTCTGCACATACAGGCGTTACAGCGACTATTTCGTTGTTGAAACAGCTCTATTGGTGGCCAGGTCTGACAAAACAAACTAAAGACTACGTCTTGAAATGTGACATCTGCCAGCAGATGAAAGGCTCCACCATAGCAGGCCCGGCACAGATTGATGGAGCAAGGTTTCGGACACAAGACTTGCTCGGAAGCAATCCTCTCGTTTTAACTTACTAGCGAATTACTAACAACGTGTTTTGTGATTAATAATACGCATTTCCATCATACGCGGTAAAAGAATGAAGCTTGCCTATGTGTTTACTAACTGTAATAACACGGACGTAGGACTAGAATGCATTCTAACACGGAATCTTTACTGCGCATGCGTCTACTACATCTACGTAGTATGGCGTATTAATGCTTGGAGGGAAAATTCTGGCGCTTGCGCAAATAGCTCTAAAATGGCCGCTTGAAGCTCACATGCATGGCACCTGCTTGCTGAAATTTAGAAATTGAGTTTACATTAGCGCAAATGCAGAAAGAAAAATAATAAATGGTATGGGCTAGAGTAGAGGTTGGTGGTATACAGTGAAATCATTTATTTTAGAGAATAACATTTCTCCTTTTGACTTTATTATTAGTGCGTATTTGGGCCTGTTAAAGTTGTCTGAGCCGAGCAGACTGACGTGGTGCAACGCATGCGCCCTGGTGTGGATGCTTGAAAGAATGACTAAGGACTTGTCACGCGTCCAAGGTTGGGGGAGATGTGCCCTGGGAACAAGAGGGTGAAGAGTTCATATGAAAGAACTTATTCGAGAAAACTGTTACATTTGTATTAATAAAGTTTAAAGATGTATGGGAAAGGAAGGGCGGAATAAAAGTTTGAGGGGAGGAGTTTGGAAACAATGGTTTAAAGAAATAAATTAAGTGTAAGCATGGTGTGATGATCATCCCCCCCTTGCCTGTCCAATCAGAAATTAGTATTTTGTAAAATTGAAACATTAATGGGTGGTACATGGTAAGAAAAAGGTATAATTGAGGTAGTTTAGTTAGTTGAGGGAGAGCCTTTTAGCGAGAAGAGAAACTAAAGGGGAAGCTGTTGACGTCTGTTGGAGTTCCGGGGTATGCGGATGATACAGAGCTCGGGATGCTGTGGATGCTGGGGTGGGGGGTGGTGCTGATGCAGTGAGACGCTGAAGAAGAATTGGAATGCAGAACCATCAACTTAATTTGGGTGGGTTAGAAAGAAGATCGCGGAAGAACCACGAGGAGGAAGACAGTGTTAGAGAGGGGTGCGACGTAGTCGTCGGTAACTAGAGAGGTGAATATCCTATCCTGATTCCTGTCCTGAAGTCTTTGTCTCCTGATCTGTCCTGGGGACCCTTTACCAGCCCTTTGGCCAGGGGTTTGGACTTCACACCATACTTTGGTAACTATGAAATTCATCATTTGATAAATGCTCTTCTCTCTCTATCCTCTTCTTTCTGAGCATAATTATTGTGTGGATCTGAATTGTTTAAATGTTTATTAAAATAATTGAATTGGCACACTCATGAATGAGGGTGTTTGTACTGAAACGCTTTGAGATGGTTCAAAACCCCTTAATTTAGATAAAGATTTAAAAGCTTACCGAGTCTGTCATTATTTTATTCATTTTATTAAGTAATGTATAATAAGTTATGTTAATTATTGCCATCAACTAGTTCCACCTAACTGGTCCATTGACCAGAGGAAAGAACTGTTTGATCAGCAAAGGTTTAGTTGAAGAAGTAATAACTAGATCTTGAGGTATGAAGATTATTAAAAAACTAAAGTTCCAGTGGTTTACTTAGCGCTAGCGGAAGCAAGTTGTATGGGCCCAGGTGAGTATATGGTTGTGGGCTATCTGTTGCTAGTAAGCCGCTGGATCACAGACACCGTTATTAAAATCAGTCAGACCTCTCGCTTGTGTATATCTGGACCACTGCGGCCCCTTACAATCAGATGGGGCTTACAAGTATATCATGGTGGCAGTGGATTCATGCTCAAGATTCCTATGGGTTTGGCCTCAGCACTCGGCTGACGCTCGAACTGTTATCAAAGATTTGCGAGTCTTTATCGGGACATACGCAGTTGGCACGTTACATTCTGACCGTGGCCCGGCGTTTAGCTCTCGGGCTTACAAAGAGGCCATGGAAAGTATGGGCATAGCATTGTGGAACTCCTCTCCATACCATCCTGAGGGAAATTCGGTTGTGGAATGGAAAAACCGGGACCTAAAGCAATCTTTAACAGCTAGGGTATTAGGCAAGGGCGGTAGTTGGGTCAATCATAGATTGGTAGATACAGCGGGCGTGTGACAGGAGGAGCTTGGTAAAGGAGGGGTGAGAAATCGCCTGAGTAGGACCGACGTCACAGAGAGCCGCGCTGGGATTGGTAGAAACAGCGGGCGCGGGTCAGGAGCAGCATTGTAAAGGAAGGGTCAGTAGGGAGGAGCAGAACTGACGTCAGGAAAAGGCCGCGCTGACATTGGTCAGAGTACGGGTGTGAGCCTGATTTGATTGGACACTTAGTTATAAGCCGCGCTAGGATTGGTGGAGAGAAGGATTGTATGCGGGATTTTGATTTGACTGTCAGTGCAAGGCGTACAGGTAGAAGATTTCAAGGGTTTGCGGAATACAATTTCCTACACCGCTCTTCAAGAATGTATGGAGAGAAAAGAAAGATGTCAATTTTTAAGAAAATAAAGAACTTCTTTGTAAAGGATAAGCCTGTATTGACTAGAGAGGGAATTCCTATTCCGCCACCGAAGACGCCAGCATCTTTTATGATGATGGAGAGAGGATATCATACCTGCGTGTGGTTGGAAAACTGGGTACACGAAGGATGATGGTGTGTTAGCGTTTCCTAAGGATGGTACGTTTAATGGAAGAATTCTTCAGAATTTGAGATTGAAAATGAATGATTTAGAACCTAGGTTAACTCAATATGAGGCTTTGGAAGAATGGGAGACTTAGTCATATGAACGAGAAAAATATGAACGAGAAAAATGCAGAGGTGGAAGATATAGAGGATTCTTTCCGAGACATTTGCATGAGTCAAGCGAAGGGCAGATGAAACAGTGGAGGAGAGCTATGGTATCAGAAGGATTATATCCAGTGTTGATGGCTGAGGAACAATCTGGAGGAAAGTGTAAGTAGAAAGCAGAAACATATGAATTCGACAGGATATGGTGAATCAGATGATGAGTTGTTAGAAGATATTTTAATTAAAAATCCACCACCGTATCAAGAAGCAGCTAGTAATGTTGTCCCAAGTGCGCCAGTAATGGGAATACCATTAACTCCACAGATTTTACATGAGACATCTTATAACAGAGTGTTACAAGAGAATGAAAGAGAAGCTTTGAATAAAACTAGGGAAGAACTAGTTCAAAGAATAAGTCAATTGAATTTAAATACCGAAGCCTTGACAGTGCCAGTAAGCATTGGTCCAGTAATCCCATTATATGGAGATAATAAGATTTGTCAGAAACCACAACTCGTAACAGTTCCATTAAATAATCCTAGAAAAGAGGTGGTAATCACAGATGACCAGGTTAATGAAAGTGAGTCAGTTATTTCATTGATGGATCTCCCTATTGTGGAACCACATATGGAAACTCCACAGAGAGTTACGCCTATGAATTTGAGAGAAAGAAGACCTTTGGTTCCGGCTGGAACTACAGGCACAACAGTAGTCACCTCTGAAGATATAGAAAGGTGGGCTCAGGAAAGAGATAATCAGAACCCAATACCAAAGATTTTAGATATCAGTAGGTTGAAAGTGGAATTGGAAGAGATGATGACAGGATGCATAGGTACAGAAAGATTAAACGTTTACAATGATGAGGAATTATTGTTTCTATGTAAGAGTATAACTAGGAGAGCAAGACTTTCATGAGAGATTAACTGAAGTTGCTTCAGAGATTGGAATAGACATAGGGAAATCGAAATTGTTACAAAAACCTTATTGAGTGGATTTTACGGATAAAGATTTAGAAAGTGTGAATGCTTCGGGAAAGAGGTTACAGATAAAAGAATTAATGAACATTTTGCAAAAATGAGGAGACATTGATAAATGGAGAATTAGATGGATAAGAAAGAAAGAAGAAGTGCAAGCGAGAGAGGCAGCAGCTGCATTTCCAGTAAGAGAATCAGGAAAAGTGGAAAAATTATGTCCAATGAGAGAGGTTCCTGGCCGTGGATATGTTCATGTCCCGTGGAGTGGACAGGATATTTATCATTTACAAATGAATTTCCAAAGATGAGAGAAAAACCAGTTGAGTGGTACAAACAGGTAGCGAGGTTTGTGAAGGTTTCAAAAGTGTTATTGAAAGACCTGGATGGTCTATTTGACATAGTGGTACCTGCTGATTTATGGACAGAATGTAAGATCACCATTGATTGGCCTAATGAGGAGTATCAAAGAGATGCAAAAATAGGAGCACCGTCGGAAGAGGTGATGAAAAAGTATCACCAAGTTATTATGTATTTGAAAGGGAAAATCCCATCCCCCCCAGGATCGGGGGGGATAGGTTGGGGTCTAAGTGGGGAGGGGTGTGGGGGGTTTGTGGGGTTTTGGTTTTCAAATGTAGTCATGACAACCACAATATCAGTGGTGGAGGTATGACAGAGCTTATGAATAAAAATGGTGGTGCTTTCATAGCAGTATTTTGTGCTGAGCTGAGATTAGGATCTATGTTTTGCTCAAATGAGGCGGGGTAGGCTTCGCATAAGTACATGGAACATCTGTGGCCTAAATGATGGCAAAAAGCGGGCGCTTCTATCCAAAGTTTTACAAACTATGCAAGTGGATATCTTGTGTTTACAAGAAACGCATATAC
The DNA here is from genome assembly GCA_963921515.1 of Calotriton arnoldi. Lineage (NCBI taxonomy): Eukaryota > Metazoa > Chordata > Amphibia > Caudata > Salamandridae > Calotriton > Calotriton arnoldi. The sequence goes on along the minus strand of CAWUFW010007172.1, from coordinate 542,784 downwards.
CATGGGGGAAGCGGGAGTGTCTGAAAGGCTTAGGCTTTGATTTAGTAGCCTGTACAAGACAGTCATCAATGATTAGAGGTGTGGCCATATTGCTAAGGCGCGGAGTTGGGATCTGTAAAAGAGTGAAAGAGGACAGAGCAGGAAGATGGGCAGTAGCTGAAATTATTATTAATAATAGACCTATTTCTATCTGCACGATTTACGGCTCAAACTTAGATGATCCAGAAATTCTGAAATGCTTAAATGTTGAAATAGCAATGTGGCCGCATCCAATGATTGTTTGTGGGGACTTAAATATTCATCTGGCAGGTAACTTCAATCTTTTAAGTGATCAAAAGTATTTGGGGAGGAAGCCAAGGGTCTATAAGGCTCTTCAGACTTTAGTCTCTGAGCACAGATTGGTTGATGTCTGGTATAGGCATAAAAAGGACAACGATGGTTTTACGTATTACTCTGCCCCCCATAATAAAATGGTGCATTTGGATTATCTTTTTATGTCTGATCAGTCGGTAGGGGAGGCCTCGGTCGAAGTTTCCCCGAGAATTATATCCGACCATAATGCGTTGATTGTGGAATGTCCTTGGGGGAACTTGGATAGAGCTCCTAGATCATGGACATTTGAAAGAAAACTATTATTGGATCAATCTTATCGGGACCACATGATTAAATGGATATCGGAATTTTTAGTATTAATAGAAAGACCGTGTCTGATTGTATAGTATGGGATACATTCAAAGCTGCAGTGCGGGGGGAGACTAAGAGCTTTGCAGCCTATCGCTGGAAGGCTGTTCAGGAGCAGATTAAGGGGCGTGTTGAGCAGCTACGGGTCGTAGAGATGGAGCTGACGCATAACATCAAGGATGGCCACAACACTGATCAAAGTCAACAGAGGGTGGCTATCGTCAAATCAAAATTATTAGAATTTTTTGGGGTGGACCTGGCTACAAAATATATTTAATATCGTACGATGATGTACGAATTTGGGGAAAACTCTGGCAGAGTCCTTGCCAAACGGTTACAGCAGAGAAGTATGGCTAATCGTATTACTAGAGTTCAAGATCAGCTAGGCCGGATTCAGGACACGCAGGAGGGGGTTATGGATGTTTTTGAAAAGTTTTATACTCTGTTGTATAAGGAAGAGAGGTCCATGTCATTTATTGAATCTGCAGCAGAGGGGGTTATGCAGGATATAGACACTTCTAAAGTCACAATAGAACAGAATGAGGTCCTTTCAGCCCCAATTGTATGGGAAGAGGTCGAGCTGGCCATAAAATCTTTGGCCAATGGAAAGGCCGCTGGCCCGGATGCTATTCCTCTAGAATTTTATAGGGCCTTTGCTCAAGAAATTCGACAGGATGTCCTATCAGTTTTCAGGGCTGCACAGAGGGGTGTCATACCTGAATCTTGGAGGCAAACAACTATTGTTCTTTTTAAGAAGAAAGACAAGCCTGAGTTAAACCCTTCATCCTATCGGCCTATTTCATTAATTAATACAGATAGTAAAATATATTCCAAAATCTTAGCTTCTAGACTTGCCGAAGTCATTACCCCATTAGTGTCTATACGACAACATGGGTTTATACCCGGACGGGATACGGCCGATCATGTCAGGCGGGTCTTTGCCCTGCTGGATTGGGCGCAGGCCACCTAGTCTTCCCTTGGGGTGATCCTGTTGGACGCTGAGAAGGCGTTCGACAGGGTCTCCTGGGGCTTTTTATGGGGAGTGCTTTGCTGGAAGGGATTTAGTATGGAATTTATACGGGCATTACAAGTATTGTATATCTCTCCAGCGGCAACAATCCGTATTTCAGGGCAGGAAACTGGGTTGTTTAACATTGGTAGGGGCACTAGGCAAGGCTGTCCGTGTTCGCCTTTGCTCTTTGCTTTGTACATCGACCCTTTCCTTAGTAAAATCGAAGGGGATCAAAATATTCTGCCGGTCAGGGTCAATGGTACAGATTATAAGACGCTGGCGTATGCGGACGACATTGTGGTCTTAACCAGAGATGTTGCTCCGGCTTTTGCGACCTTAAAGACGCTTGCAGAGCAATTCGGTGTACCATCAGGCTACAAATTGAACGTCGATAAGACACAGATTTTACATTCAGCCTTTATGTGTCCCTCCGATGTCCCTCTTGTCACTGAAGCAACATACTTGGGGATTAAAATCACTGCCTCATTGGCTAGCATCCCTGACCGGAATATTCTGCCAGCGATTGAATCTATTAATACTAAACTTGAAAGATTGGATCACCTGCATCTTTCGCTGTATGGCCGCTGTAACATACTTAAAATGTTGGTCCTTCCAAAATTAATGTATTTGTTTAGAACCATCCCGCTAGAATTTTCTCAAGTGTCTCTGAGTAGGGCCGAGAGGATCTGTTCTAGATTTCTATGGGGGTATCGTCGGTCACGTAGGGCGGCTAAATGGATGTGTCTCCCTAGAGATCGCGGGGGCTGGGCGGTTCCTAATTTCTTATTGTATTATTGGTCAGCTATGCTGCAAAACTTTGGAATACTTTTAGTAGGAGACAGGGCTGAGGTTCCGTTAGCCAATAGACCTACTATCTATGAAATAGGCCTGGGAGACTCGGCTAAGGGCATCTTAGTGAGGATACTCGAACCGAGCTATTTAAAAAAAACAAGGTTCAAAGTAATCGGGGCCGTGTTCTCGATTTGGCTGAAGATTCGCCACAAGTGTGAAATTTCAAATATTAACACCTACACGCCTTTTACGGGCGCTGGAATTTTGCCATCGATTTTCCAGGACCAGGTTATCTTCAGATGGCAGATATCGGGCTTGAAGGTTATTGGCGATTTGTGCTCGGAGGGGCAAATGGTTTCTTTTTCTTTTCTCAGGGAGAAGTTCAATTTACATACTCATGATTTCTTTAAATATCTTCAGATTAGAAGTTTTCTTGATAAATATCAAAATGAGGCGGCCGCGATGTTTGAAAAGGTTACTATAATTGAATTAGCCCGGAGGAAAGCAAGGATAGGAACAGTATATCAGTATCTGTTATCCTGCTTTCCGGATGATGTTGATGTGCAGAATACTAAGTGGGAGGGAAAACTTGGCAAGACGGGGGTGGATATTAGGTTTGCTTTAGAACTGGCAAGTCAGATTTTAGTTTCGGGTAGTCTACAGACGCAATGTTATATGGCGATGTTTGATTTGTACTATACACCTGCAAAGATTGCAAAGTGGGGGGCGGAAGGGTGATAGGTGTGGCAGGTGTGGGCTTCAAGCCGCTGATGCAGCACACATGTTCTATCTGTGCCCAAGTCTGGGGGAATTTTTTCATGAAGTTGAGTACTTTATTAACGCAGTGCTAAAAATTCCGGTTACAATCTCCCCAGAGTTGGTGATAATGGGATGTGAGTGCATTGGGACGGCTGGTCGATCTAGACACACTGTAGCCTTCCTGTTTGTAGCGATGGCAATGATTCGGCTGTGCATCACGTCTCAATGGATCAGCCCAGAAGCTCCTACATTTTTTAATTGGAGAGCAAGGATGCTTGCACTGTATAATTTGGAGTCCTCTGTTTATCTTTTAAGGGGGAAGAAGAGGCGGGACTTGGGCACTAGAATATGGGCCCCTATCAAGGAGTGGTCTAAGGCTTGACGGATATAGCTCAGTTGTACTAACTGCAGTTTGCATGGCTCTATAGATGAGTGGCATACGCTGTTTGTTACTGATATCTTCGTTTTGCTTATTAGGTTATACAACTGATTTACAAGTGTATATTTTGGTTATTCTGGTCAGGCTTTTGTATCATGGCTTTCTGGGTTATGTTACTTTTTCCTGTTTTTTTTTCTTTTTCTTGCTGTATTTCTGTATATGGTGCTTGTCATGACTTGTGTTAACATTCAAATAAAATGGAAAAAAAAATAAAAAATAAAAAAATGAAAGGGAAAATCCCTCCTAAAGAAACAGATTGGGTAAAAATAGATAGAACAACACAGGAACCAAATGAATCTGTACATGCGTACTATGAACGGGTATTGCAGGTGTTTAAACAGTATAGTGGTTTTGAGAATATTGGTGACAAAGATATGGGACATTTTGTGTATCGGTTTGTATACGGCTTGAAACCGAGAATCAGTCAGATGATACAGCAACACATGTTGTGTTGGCAAAGTAAGACAGTGGATGAGATTCTAAAGTACGCAAAATATTGCGGAGATGACATTGAGGCTAGACGTAGGAAGCTAAAAGAGAAAATGATGTGGGCTCAAGTTAAATTGGCAGAGCAGCAAGAAGAGAAAGCAAATGAGCAAAATAATAATCAAGTGAAAGAACAGAGTCAGAATAATCAAGGAGCGAATGGTAATAAATTTAAGGGGCAAATGGACAGAGAAGAAGCGAAAAGAAGTTTCCTTGTCATGCGTGTAGAAAGCTTGGACATTGGAAGAACGAGTGTAAGAGTACTCAGAATAATAAGAATAATAATGGGCCAAATCAAAATTTAATCCCACAGATGCAGAATGAAGTACTTATGAATCAGCAGCAACAGGTAGTCACACCACAATATCAGGTGCCACCAGCTCCTATGCCAAATTTTGTGAACCATCAAAGTTTCAGTGCGAACACCGGATTTCAAGGAGAAAGTGGTAAGAATAATAGAACAATTGCACAATATTTTTTACAGAATGATGAAGAACGTTCAGATACCGCACAATGACGGTGCCTGAGGGGGGAGGAAGAGGAGTGCGTGCTTGGCGCATCCTTGCCGGTAGATCAGTCAGGTCCATTTGTTGATGGGGAAGTAGAAGGTAAAGCATTACTTTCCTATTGGATACTGGTGCTATCAGGTCTACTGTGAGAACGGCAGACATCCCAAACCTACCCCTCACGGGAGAATCTATCCAAGTTGTAGGCGTGTCTAACCAACAGATTAGAACCCCAATCACAAAACCAATGGAGGTGCACATTGGAAACTTCAAAGAAATGCATCGATTTGTAGTTTGCGATTCCAGTCCAGTAAATCTGTTGGGAAGAGATCTTTTGTGCAAGATGAACTGCACGATCTATTGTACACCGGATGGTGTTGGTTTCCAAACCCCGATGAGGACATTGTCTATAAGATGATGTTGGCCAAACAGGGAACAGAAGTAGATGAGATGTTTTCATTAATAACAGAGAATGAATTGCCAGAAGAGTTAAGAACGACAGTCATTCCAGAAGTGTGGGATTTTACAGGAAAAGACATTGGGCTAATGAAGAATATAGACCCAGTTAAAGTGACAGTGAAAGAAGGTGCAGTGTATCCAAATACCCGACAGTACAAAATGAGTCCGGAAGTGAAAGCAGGAATTATTCCAGAGATTGAACGAATGGTTAAACAAGGTATTTTAAAAGAAGTAATGGGCAGTCCCTGTAATTCACCAATAATGGGGCTGAAAAAGCCTAGCGGAAAGTACAGAATAGTGCAAGACCTACGGAAAATAAATAAAATTGTACTTCCCTGTTGCCCAATTGTACCAAATCCAGCAGTGATCCTTTATCAGATACCATGGAATGCAGGATGGTTCACAGTAATTGATTTATGCCAAGCGTTCTTTTCTATTCCTTTACACCCAGACAGCCAGTATCTTTTTACGTTTAAGTTTGAAGATCATATTTACGCATGGTGTCGTGTTCCTCAGGGGTACACAGAAAGTCCTTCAATCTTTAATCAGATTTTGAAAAAGTGGCTAGAATCGTTGATTATGCCTGGGAATTCTGTTCTGGTTCAGTACATTGATGACCTGTTAGTGGCATCAAAAATGCGAGAAGATTGTGTCACCGATACAATTGCATTACTGAACCATTTGGCTGAAGGAGGACACAAGGTGTCTCCAGAAAAATTACAGTTCTGTCGACAAGAAGTAAGATATTTAGGGCATAAAATAGAAAGAGGAGTTAGAAAAGTGACACCGGAAAGAATAAAAATAATCAAAGAATTGCAATTGCCACAGACTCAGAGAGAAATGAGAATGTTTCTGGGAGTGGTTGGATACTGCAGACAATGGATAAATGGATTTTCTATGTTAGCGAAGCCATTAATAGAGATGATTCGGAAACGAGCAAAAGATCCGATTGATTGGAATGATGACTGCCTAGAGGCATTTGTGAAATTGCGAAATTATTTCTGTGAGGCTCCTGCCTTGGGTATGCCTGATTATGCAAAAGATTTTGCTTTGTTTTGTTGCAAAAGAGAAAATTATTCACTTTCAGTCTTAACACAGAGACATGGATTGAGTCGATGTCCAGTGGCATATTTTTCAGCTGCATTGGACCCAGTAGCTTCAGCATTGCCTGGCTGCTTAAAAGCAGTAGCTGCTACTTGTATGAGTCTGGAGCAAAGTGAGTCGATAGTGATGGGACATCCGGTAAAGGTATTCGTTCCACACTCGGTTGAGATTCTTTTGACAAGAACAAGAACGCAGCACCTCACTCCTAGCCGTTTGACAAAGTATGAAAGAGTGATATTGGGAGCTGAAAACGTGACTGTGATAAGGTGTGCGATCCTGAACCCAGCCACTCTATTGCCAGACCCCTGTGATGAGGAAGTAAAAGATGAAAGTGATCATGATTGCTTGGAAGTGACTGAGTTATGCACGAAGCCCCGCCCAGACATAAGAGAGACACCTTTGAAAGAAGCAGATCATGAGTTATTTGTAGACGGCTCCTGCCTTAGGACACAAGAAGGAGGTCTAAGTGCTGCATATGCTGTTTGCAAAATTTCGGGGGTAATTGAAGCATCCTGTTTACCTGGGGTCAAGTCTGCACAAGTAGCTGAATTGGTTGCCTTGACAATGGCATGTAAAAAGGGGAAAAATTAGAGAGTAACCATATTTACGGATAGTCAATATGGTTTCAGGATTGTGCATGACTTTGGCCAGCTTTGGATGCAAAGGGGATTTCTGACTTTCTCAGGATCTCCTATCAGAAACAGCAAAAATGTAAAAGATTTGTTGGAAGCATTGCAATTGCCAAAAGAAATAGCAGTTGTAAAATGCGCTGCACATCAGTCAGGAAATGACTATGTGACTGCAGGCAATAATTATGCTGACCAAGTGGCGAAATACTGCGCTAAAAATGCAGTAGCCATAAACAGAAAAAATTGAAACGGGTGAAACCAGATGCCAACTTATGTACTTCTCAGTACCAGAGACATGGGATGAGATTAGACAATTGCAGGAAGAAGTTGAGGAAAAGGAGAAAGAAATCTGGATAAAGGCAGCCTGTACCAAAAGACCACATGATGAAGTATGGGTGTATCTAGATGGAAGACCAGTCATGCCAGATTGTTTGCTTTCAAAAATGGCGAGAGTATACCATGGAGCAACACACATAGGGAGAGATTCAATGATCAGGCTATTCAGACAGAGTTGGTACAATCCGAAGTTCAGGGTAGTCGCAGAGAGCCTTTGCCAAAGATGCTTAACCTGTCAACAGCAGAACCCAGGTAGAAAGACAGTAGTAAGCTGGGGAAAAATTGGAAAGGCAGAAGGACCCTTCACCAGATTGCAGTTAGATTTGATTGAATTACCTCCATGCAATGGATTAAAATATGTACTTGTCATAGTATGCCTTTTCTCAAGATGGGTGGAAGCCTACCCTACTAGAAGAAATGACAGTCTTACAGTTGCAAAATTGTTGTTGAGGGAGTTGGTGCCACTATTTGGTTTGCCGGTCACTTTGGAACCAGATAGAGGCCCTCATTTTAATAATGAGATAATTCGGTTAATCTGTGCTGCATTTAACATTGAACAAAAACTACACTGTGCTTATCGTCCAGAGGCTTCTGGAGTTGTTGAACAAATGAATGGCACAATCAAGTCCAGATTGGGAAAGGTGTGTGCATCCACAAAACTGAAATGGCCAGATGCATTACCTCTTGTATTGATGGGTCTCAGAAGTATTCGAGACAGAAAAACAGGAATGAGTCCACATGAGGTTCTCATGGGAAGAGCCATGAGACAGGCGTTTATTCCTGGAAATAAACTAATGAGTATAACTGATGATCTGGTATTGGACTATTGCAAAGGATTGGCTGAAATGATGCGTTCTGTCTCTCACCAGGTTAGAGAAGACGCAGTTGAAAGACACCCAGATCAAGCGCATGATTTGAATCCTGGAGATTGGGTGCTAGTGAAGAAACACGCAAGGAAATCATGTCTAGCACCAAGGTGGGACAAACCAAGGCAAGTCATACTAGTCACTACCACAGCAGTGAAGTGTGCAGGTTTGCCCAATTGGATTCATGCCAGCCATACCAGAAGAGTACCGAGCCCATCAGATCAACAAGAACCATTACTGACTGAGCAGGCTGAAGAGTCAGGAGTTGTAAACTGTGAAGTTGAAGAATCTAGAGTGATAGATTCCGAAAGACAACCATATGATGAACAGCCCGAGATAAGTCAGGAAGAATGGATCCCAGTGATTGAAATAATTGATGATGCCATTGAAACCAGAAGAAGAACAGAACTAAAAAGACAGGAAAGTAGTCAGGAAGAGACAGGGGAAGAAGAACACACTTAGGTAAAAACAGAAAGTGACACAAATAAACCTGAGGAGGGAAAAAGAGAAGAACAAGTTCAGGCAGAAGAAGAAAGGTTTGAAGTAAGACCTGAACAGGATCAGATAGAATTAGAAGAACAAGCTCAGGAAGAACTAGAACAAAATACAGAAGAACCTGAGCAGGAGGAAGCAAGAGAAGGTTCAAGCACAGAAAACAGAGAAACAAAACAGATTGTGCCTAAAATAAATGAAATAAAAAGAACTTTACAAAGAGACAAGGAAGGTGAAAAGGCAGTACAAATCAAAAGAGTAAGGAGAGGAGACAATTGGCCCACTGGAGTAAAGAAACTGAAATATCATTTGAGAAAATCTGAAAAGAAACCAGAACAAGTGAACGAAGTCAGTAGTCAAACAAGACCTAAACAAACCTTGGCAAAAATAACTCGAAGAAGTCCAAGACTGAGAAATTTAAATAGAAGATATAAGGCTCCTGAGTGGACATACGTTATCCTCAAGGAATTTGAGTCTCTGGATCTGTCTGATGAGACTGTAGAGGTCCATATTGCACAAAAAGAAAAAAAATACAAACTGACAAAGAAAAGATAAGAGAAAAGGAATTTTCTCAGAAATTAAAATGGCAGAAACTGGAGTTATAGAGAAACCAAAATACGGACTAAAAAGAAAGTGTTTTAGATTTTGTTTTTGTAGTATTTTATTAGCAACATTAGGATGGCTATTCTTAACAGTAGGAGTACCTTTGATAATAAAAACTAGTGACAAGAATAACTCAGATACTAAAGTTAAGGTGGATAGATTAAGAGAAACTGAAATAGAAATAGGGGTAGAAGACGAAGCAAACTATCATAATGAATCAGATTATAATACGTCCTCTAATGTGTTTATTAAGTTGTTATTTCAATATGTTAGTACTATGGAAATTAATAACTGCTACGTATGTTTGAAGTTGCCTTCATCAGTATCAGAAGGAATGACGTATCACCATATACCCTTAACCTATGGTGTGTCATGTCGTGTTTTGTCAAGTTTATTTTATGCTACAGGGAGACTTCAATATTTTTATTCAGATATAGATGTAGTATTTTCTGAATTACCTATTAGAAAGAATATGAATCCAGTAGCTAGTAGTAAAAATGCACAGTTTATGGGTGAATTTTTCATAACGATGAGTTCAATAGATTTAGTTCAGGCACAAAGATAATATAACATGTACATTAAGAAAAGAAGAAAACGATTTTTTGAATTTAGTAGAAGAAAGGAGACAGGATTTGATGAGGAAGGCAATTACACAGAAAACCCATGTACCTCCATGGGTTGGGAAGGAGGGAATCTATGCAAGTGGCAAGGCTCATGCTGCGATGTCCCTGGACTTTGTGAAAATGGGAAAATTCTGCCTCCATAGATTAAAGACAGATTATAACAATAATTACATTGGTTCCAGTGAATGTGAACATAACTTCCTAATTTTAGGAGGGTGGGGACTAAAAGGGGAACTGATCCTGTGTTTCCAGGAGTTTATTATGTTTGTGGGAGCAATGCCTATTATAGGTTACCTGCAAGATGGTACGGGAGCTGCTACTTTGGAATAGTATTTCCAAAAATGTATCATGTAGATAAAATCAGTGGAACCAATGGAAATTCTAATGGACTAACACGTAGAAGAAGAGCTAGTTTTTCTGAAATTGTAGGAGACATCTTTAGTGCATTGATACCCTCAGTTGGAGTCATCCTGAATTCACAGAAAATTTGTAAGTTATCAACCATAGTTGATCATCTTTCTACAGACACTGCAGGAGGATTTTTTATGATTAACACAGAGATGGTTGCAATTAGATCTATGGTTTTACAGAACCGTCTTGCTCTTGATATATTGTTAGCGAAAGAAGGTGGAGTCTGTGGCATGTTGAAAATTCAACACTGCTGCACTTATATTCCGGACAAGAGCAGAGAAATTAAAGGATATATTGAAAACATTACAGGAATGCATAAAGATTTGACCCAACTGGAGGTTGACAGTGTGTGGGGAAGACTAACAAAAAGTATAACATCCATAGGGAAATGGTTTGTTGATTTTGGGAAAAGTTTTCTAGGTCAGATAATAATACCATTAGTTATGATAATAACGATAGTGATGTTAATAATAATTACATATAGATGTTGTAGAAAAGGTACGAAAGAAAAGGTACATTTGAATAGAAAAGGAAAAGGACAGACACGAAAGAGAAAGTATGATGAAATACGCTTGGAAGAATTGAAAGGCAGGTTATATAAGAAGATGCGAGATTTAGAAGGAAACGAAATCATTGATGAAAAGTTGGGAGGACAAATAGAGAAAACTGAGAAGTGCTAAAGTTGATATCTGGGATGGATGGGAAATTTTGTGATGGCTTAATATGCCATTAGAGAGGGGATTGATGGAGCAAGGTTTCGGACACGAGACTTGCTCGGAAGCAATCCTCTCGTTTTAACTTACTAGCGAATTACTAACAACGTGTTTTGTGATTAATAATACGCATTTCCATCATACGCAGGAAAAGAATGAGGCTTGCCTATGTGTTTACTAACTGTATTAACACGGACGTAGGACTAGAATGCATTCTAACACGGAATCTTTACTGCGCATGCGTCTACTACATCTACGTAGTATGACGTATTAATGCTTGGAGGGAAAATTCTGGCGCTTGCGCAAATAGCTCTAAAATGGCCGCTTGAAGCTCACATGCATGGCACCTGCTTGCTGAAATTTAGAAATTGAGTTTACATTAACGCAAATACAGAAAGAGAAATAATAAATGGTATGGGCTAGAGTAGAGGTTGGTGGTATACAGTGAAATCATTTATTTTAGAGAATAACATTTCTCCTTTTGACTTTATTATTAGTGCGTATTTGGGCCTGTTAAAGTTGTCCGAGCCGAGCAGACTGACGTGGTGCAACGCATGCGCCCTGGTGTGGATGCTTGAAAGAATGACTAAGGACTTGTCACGCGTCCAAGGTCGGCGGAGATGTGCCCTGGGAACATGAGGGTGAAGAGTTCATATGAAGGAACTTATTCGAGAAAACTGTTACATTTGTATTAATAAAGTTTAAAGATGTATGGGAAAGGAAGGGCGGAATAAAAGTTTGAGGGGAGGAGTTTGGAAACAATGGTTTAAAGAAATAAATGAAGTATAAGCATGGTGTGATGATCATCCCCCCCTTGCCTGACCAATCAGAAGTTAGTATTTTGTGAAATTGAAACATTAATGGGTGGTACATGGTAAGAAAAAGGTATAATTGAGGTAGTTTAGTTACTTGAGGGAGAGTCTTTTTGCGAGAAGAGAAACTAAAGGGGAAGCTGTTGACATCTGTTGGAGTTCTGGGGTATGCGGATGATACAGAGCTCGGGAGGCTGTCGATGATGGGGGGGGTGGTGCTGATGCAGTGAGACACTGAAGAAGAATTCGAATGCAGAACCATCTACTTAATTTGGGTGGGTTAGAAAGAAGATCGCGGAAGAACCATGAGGATGAAGAGAGTGTTAGAGAGGGGTGCGACGTAGTCGTCGGTAACTAGAGAGGTGAATATCCTATCCTGATTCCTGTCCTGAAGTCTTTGTCTCCTGATCTGTCCTGGGGACCCTTTACCAGCCCTTTGGCCAGGGGGTTGGTCTTCACACCATACTTCGGTAACTATGAAATTCATTGTTTGATAAATGCTCTTCTCTCTCTATCCTCTTCTTTCTGAGCATAATTATTGTGTGGATCTGAATTGTTTAAGTGTTTATTAAAATAATTGAATTGGCACACTCATGAATGAGGGTGTTTGTACTGAAACGCTTTGAGATGGTTCAAAACCCCTTAATTTAGATAAAGATTTAAAAGCTTACCGAGTCTGTCATTATTTTATTCATTTTATTAAGTAATGTATAATAAGTTATGTTAATTATTGCCATCAACTAGTTCCACCTAACTGGTCCATTGACCAGAGGAAAGAACTGTTTGATCAGCAAAGGTTTAGTTAAAGAAGTAATAACTAGATCTTGAGGTATGAAGATTATTAAAAAACTAAAGTTCCAGTGGTTTACTTAGCGCTAGCGGAAGTGAGTTGTATGGGCCCAGGTGAGTATATGGTAGTGGAGTATCTGTTGCTAGTAAGCCGCTGGATCACAGACACCGTTATTAAAATCAGACAGACCTCTCGCTTGTGTATATCTGGACCACTGCGGCCCCTTACAATCAGATGGGGCTTACAAGTATATCATGGTGGCAGTGGATTCATGTTCAAGATTCCTATGGGTTTGGCCTCAGCGCTCGGCTGACGCTCGAACTGTTATCAAAGATTTGCGAGTCTTTATCGGGACATACGCAGTTGGCATGTTACATTCTGACCGTGGCCCTGCGTTTAGCTCTCGGGCTTACAAAGAGGCCATTGAAAGTATGGGCATAGCATTGTGGTACTCCTCACCGTACCATCCTGAGGGAAATTCGATTGTGGAAAGGAAAAACCGGGACCTAAAGCAATCTTTCACAGCTAGGGTATTAGTCAAGGGCGGTAGTTGGGTCAATCATATATATGGGGTACAACGAGTTCTCAATAACCAGCCAAGAAGCTCTCTAGGGGGTGTCACTCCTTACGAGGTCCTATTTGGGACAAGAATGTGGGTACCCGATCTTGATTGTGAAAGTGCAGTGGTGGATGAGAAACCATTTGATATCCATGATCGTTTGGCTGTTTTACAGGATCTAAATGAATCCTGGACACAACAAAGTAACGTCCGCCTGAAACAGACCGCCACTGGGGAAGTCAAGGCAGTCACGGCAAGACCTGTCTGGATCCCAAAAGTCGGGGATCTGGTCAGAGAGAAAATAGCTGATAAAAAAGAATTTGGGCCATCCTACAGAAAACCTGTACCGGCCCTAGAAATTCAAGGAACAAGAACTGTACTTCTACCGCCTCTTGCTGGGAAAAAGGAGAAAAGATTTGTCTCAATCGACTTAATCAAACCACACTATGTGGCCGATACTAAGCAGTAGGCCACATGGTCTCCACAATAGCAGACGCCCTCCTCTAGCTACAATCCAAGAGGTTCAAACGGAAAGACTCATCACGTTCGAAGAGCCTCCAACACGGAATGAAGGACTAAGCAATAATGCTATGGAACTCCCTTGAACCCAAAGTTCAACTTCAAAATCAAACTCAAAATAACATACAAGTTGCAATAAGACCTAATACAGATGTCTACGTCAACATGCCTCGACGAGAAGAAACTACGATTTCAACAAATCCCGATGCAATTCCAACAGTTGATTGAACTGCTTCTGGCTACTTCATGAACTTTGATACGTTTTCCTTGGATCCAAGTGAACCAGAAACGATGCCAGCCCAACAAACACGCAAGCAGCAGATTACAGACTTTCTGAACTTTCTCAAAAAGACTTACCTGGTATCACCTTGGGTAGAACTCTGGGTAGTTACTGGGATACTGTTCTTTCTCTTCTGGCTAGGCATAGTTATAACTTTTAGCATGTTTATTAATGGACAATACCTTCAACAAAGACCTGAAGCCGAAAAAGTAAATTTGATTCTGAAACCACATCAATCTTCTCATTGTGAACAAAGAGACTTGTCATCAGTGAACATTACAGCAGTTCCTATACCAGACGGTATAGTTTGGGACAAGGTTGATTTCGACATATTCGGTCCTACTGAACTTTTAAAAATGTCTCATGTATTTAAAATTTCATTGAATGATATCATTACCTCCAGTACATTTTCTGATAATTGGGACTCTGAAACTGTTAATAATATGTTGTCCGATTTAGAAAAAACTGCAGCATTTCCGAACACTGAAATGTTAGAAGGTACTTCAGACTATGACACTTTGTACTGTTACCAACATTATGGTCATCATTTCTTGCACAAATCTATATCACCTAGAAATGTGTTTGAGTACCACCAGTGGGAACATTGCCCTACACCACCAAAAGGTAGTTCGCATACATTTGCACAGAAGTTTTCATACTTTTCAGGGTTTAACACTACTGACCCGACCTCGTATTATTACAAGGTTGCACCGACATCAGCACTGAAAACTATGTTGACAAACACCAAACAGATATACTCTGCTTCCTTTATCACCCAATTGTCTGAACAGGGTTTTGACCTACGGAAGGACACAATAGACTTAAAATCAGTCTGGGGTTCTAGAGACTGGCAAGTCCAGGGAACAGAGGCGCTATTTAGAGCGTGCCTCATTCCACAGCAGATGATATTTCTAAATGACACTGCAACAGACGTCCTGTCTTGGACTAGCCAAAAACAAGGACCTGAAAACACCTCGGTTTCCAACACCATCACAGATGGAGGGGTGGCAAAATTCAACTTCACAAGAAGGGGCAACAGTAGATGACATTTTACAGTACAATAGATCAGACCCTAATTGGAAGAAATGGGTGGTTTGGCCCTTAGACACGAACACATGTCAGAAAAGATTCTGGGGTACAACCGAAGGGTTCAGTATCCATAGGCCAGACCCACGCTATGTGCAAAGAGAACACCCAGGGGTAGTGACATCCTACAGTGTTGGGAAGTTGTGCCTTGATTGGCTAGAAACCTCAACACTCACAGAAGTGAAACATCACTTATCCTTACTCGCCATGATATGGATCTTAGGGACTTTTTACTAGGCCCCAGGAAATCACGTCAGAAACGTTTCATATATGCTGGCATTTATGCTGCCTACAATGAAAATTGGAAAATATCCCAACAAGAGGCCGCAGAGAGAATATGGGAAATAGACCGTATTAACTTAGAAAAGGCATTAGCAGTAGTGGATAATGGGTTAGCAATTTTGACCTCCAGGATCTATTCCTTAGGCAACATTGTATCTTCTGCAATAGACATACTGGAACAAGATTTGGCCATATTACAACACGGGCAATCTCAGTTACGTTCTATTATGTTGTTGATCTGGACACTGCAATCTTTGCATGAAGGCTATGTGCCTTGGCGTTTTATCAACAGTACGTCTCTGTTTTCTGAATATAATCTAACAGATAAACAGGTAGAAATGGCACAAAGGGGAGCAAAATATACAATGCTGCGCATTGAAAAGCTGGATAGATTACCATTTATGGTAGCGGAATCACCATCAACGGAATGGTTAATCCATGGCCACATAACTCTACTGGTCACTACTGTTCAGTTTCAATATTGACCTGAGCAAAGGCAGGCAGGCAAATATGAAAAATTGGGTAAGGAATACATTAAGGAATCTTGGGAATTACCGTACAGATTTCGATGCCGGAGTGGGGATCGAGAAATGTTTCTAAGCGGTACAAACTGCAAGAACGCTTTGAGTGGTTCTCTCAAGTGCCAGGATATTTTACTACACGGAGCTTGTAATAGTTCAGTAGCGAACTTGTCCTGCCACCTGCAAGGGACTCCAGCAGCCGTGATTACACCGGTATTCAAGCTGCTCTCGAATGGGAGTTACTTGATGCTGAACGATCAAGGTTGTTGTGGGATGCTTCTGGGGATTGCCTATCTGGTCACGGTGAACTCCAGGGTTACTTGCTGTATGCAAGTATTGTTTCCCCCAACAACTACTGTCAGGGAGGCGCCACTATGGCCTTCACTAAATGTTTCTTTTATACAGTTTGATACTCTGAGCAGAATGAAAGCCATGCTTTTACAGCAAACTGTGCCCTTAACCTCCGCCCGGGAGACCCTTGATCTTCAAATCGCAAGGACCTCGACTGAGATACAGGCACTTATACGTACAAACTGCCCCTTTCATTTCGCAGAAATGGTGGGTCGTATCTTTAATATGTCTGATACGAGTGGTATTGTACACCTATTTAAGACCATAGGGTCAGGATTTCTAAGCACCTTTCAGACAATCCTCAGAGTTATTCCAGACTTTATACACTCCGTATTGGGAAGCGTTTTTGGAGGTCTTCCGCTAATCCTGCTCTCAATAGCAGGTATCCTGATTGTCATTTTTCTGCTACGCAATGGACGGTCCAATCACCAACGAGATGGCAAAAGCACTCCTGGAGCGCAAATACCGTGAACGCATGTTACAGCATCTGGGCACACCTCGCCTACGGGAACTGAGCGCCTCTTGGTTCCTATCGTTTAGCCCAGTCTGAATGTACTGCATCTCACCTGTTCTTCGATGCCTGTTCTGCGGAGAAGAATGCGTGTTGGATCTCTGTCTGGCACTTGCATCGGACACGCCTACGGACTTGAACACCAGGCTGGAACCCGTGAGGTCCCATGCTTGGCAATGTCCCCAGCGTATTCCTATACTGATGGCTGCATTCCTCGAGAACCCGCAGGTGCCTTTTACTACAACTGAGTTAAGCATCAGCTCGTCCACTAGCACTCATGTATCGACTACTGCACCGGCTGCCTCTGCACCAGCTATTGGCAGTTCTGAATATCATCTGTGCTCCATTGACGTACTCTGCGAGGTGTTACAGGGACCATCCTCTGCAGCGGCAAGCAACGACGATGTTGCGTCTCCCAGCCAGGACACTTAATCTATAATTGGCTCATCGTGTGCTGGGAAAGAATTCGGAATTTTTTTCTTTTTAAATTTCAAAACTCAACTAGATTTGGAACAATTCCTAAAAATTGACACTTTTGCTGGAAAAGCATGGCCTTCTGACGCTTGTAGTGGTTCAACTAATATAAACGAACTCAACTAGGACTTTGGCTTAAAGTGACATTTTCAATATTAGCTTTCGAAAATAATTTTTTCTTTCCCCCGATTAGACTGTTTTTAAATGGTTTTAATGACAATATTTTATGAAGCTCACTGATAGTTTTTATGCGCTGCTACCTAGTAAATACAGTAGTTCGCTAGCATTTTTATCATTGTTGACTGTTCGGAAGAGGAGTACCCTAATATAGGCCCGGGTAATATCATACACCTTCACCTACATTATCTCCCTTACACTACACAGTAACGAGCCTTTAGGATTGAACCTTTTCCTAGTTCTAGTCCTGGGCGCAGAAGGAAGGTTTTCCCTGAACAATAGCGTCCTATAACTCCATCAAATGGGCTCATACAGTATGAATGAATATTCATGAAGATTCTTGGAAACCAGGCAGGGGCTACACCACCTGCATAATATCTACGTACAAGGTTCATCCCATACGTCATCCTCAAATCCAACAATGGCTAATACAAGAAACAAGGGACAAAGAAACCCTAGATACTTTTTGTATAAATATAGCAGCACTTCTTGCTAGGGTTGGGCGGAGGAGACGGAGACTTCCAGGCCGACACACTGACCAGAGACGCTGAGGCTCCTGCATGCAGACGCTCCAGCTGACAGTGGTCTAACACATCCCTCGCGGGGTGTCTAACTCGAGATCAGGACGGGGTCCCACACTCTCTCACCTCAGGTAATGGGGTTAGACTAAATCCTAAAGGGATTCTTGGCTTCACACCTACCCACATGCTAGGTACACTTAGGTACATCTAGATAGGAATCGTAGGAGTACGCACATTTTTATCAGGCATTTTATATTCATGTATGTATTCATGATTATTGCAAGATGGTAGAACTGTACTATCCTTTTATTTTCACTGTACTGCTAATCATATATATCTGCTACTGTCTAATGGTTGTTGCAGCTCATCTATTCTACACTAAAATAACAACTGTTCAATAAATCCTTATTGAAACGCCCAGACTGTTTATTCTGTGTATCTCTGAGACAAAACTAAGTGAGCACCAGTGACTGAGTGAAAAGAAGTATATTGTTTCCACGATCCTGGGGGATCAGGGTTGTCAAGTTCTGAGGTTGCCAGAAACTATTCTCTCCCCGATAAGAGGAGATTCTAGTGGCACTGTGAGCTAGCTAAAACAGAAAGGCTAACATATCCGGTGGGGGTGTTCGGAACCAGTCTGCCACCAAACCCACAGTTTATGTTATCCGAACGCGCAGGTCCTGTATAGGATATATAGGAACTATACGACAACCCAAAGGCTGACAGTTCTAACAATAGGTTTCTAAGCGGGAAATATCATGATTTCCTAAAGTCATCTTATCCAATTCTAATTTTAATTCAACCACATCCACTGCAGTCTCCCTCCCCAGGGACTGGAATTCCATGCTCAATTCCGAACATTCACATTCTCTCAGGGATCCATTGAAAAACCTAAACAAATCATCCAGCTCCTGTGAATTAACACCATTTTGGACTCCAGAGGTATTGGGCGTTATCTCTTCCAAGGGACTACTGCTTGAAATACACTGAGGTGAACTCCAAAAAGACAGGTGAGAACGTTGTGACCTCTGAGCAGGTTCCTCTACAGGGGTGAGTCCTGTCTTATTCATTGACGATGATACAGGAACAAAATATGGTGGAGTCACCTTATTTGGGACCAAAGGAGTTCTTCCCACTCCCCCATCCAGAGGCAACAGGAACTGCAAGTGACTTGTTTACTCCAGTAAGAATTGTCAAAGCATGTGTCTTAATCCCTGATGACTCAAGTTTATATAAGGGAATTGCGGGACCAATAGTAACAGTTATCGCATCTGGGGCCTTATAAATAGAAGAATCGACAGGGGCACGAATCCCTGGATTTTCTCCCATAGGGTTCTGACTTGTATTCGCAGGGGCTCTCTCAGAGCCTCCAACAGTAACAGCACTACTCTTCCCTTCAGACTGGGTCATGTTATAAGGCGGTGAATGGGTTGACAATAACACTTCCAGGAAGTCATCACTATAATCACTATCACTATCTTTGCCTGAGCCCTCTGTACTCTCTATTTTATCCTCTTTTTTTCTTCTTCTGCTTCTCCTTCTGAGGCTCCTCACTCGTCAATGGAGGGTATAACCTAGTTCACTCAATTATTTCAGTTTGTTATTTTTGTTGTTCTGTATCCCACCTGGCTTCAGCACAGCTTTGCAATTCCCTCTTGACTTCACCCTGAAACCTCTCTTTTTCCTTAACATGAGCTGCAGGTTCCCAGGCATTAAGTGCCCCATACTGTGTGGGTCTAAGGGGCGGCATCATCTCAAACAATTATCTTCTCAGATGTTCAATAATTCTGAAATGAAATGTGCCATAGGGAGGAAACCTCAAAGCACCTTCATTTTCAGTGATCTCATGCCACTGACTCAGCAAAATGCCCATGTGGATCCCCACATTTATGGCCAAACAATGACCTGCTGTACCTTTTGGCAGCACCTCCTCTCTTTCTCGAACAGGAAGTTTCACATCTCCCA
The DNA here is from genome assembly GCA_963921515.1 of Calotriton arnoldi. Classification (NCBI taxonomy): domain Eukaryota; kingdom Metazoa; phylum Chordata; class Amphibia; order Caudata; family Salamandridae; genus Calotriton; species Calotriton arnoldi. Next base: position 523,025 of record CAWUFW010007172.1, on the reverse strand, counting down.
TAATCACATCTCAGATAGCCCTGAAACATTTCATTTTTCAGCAACATATCAACAATCACAAATAGAGTTTTTGTTTCAAAAGGTAAACAATTTCTTTAACCACAGTTCTCTATCGGCGCTAACAACCAGTTCCAGTGTGATACCTCTCGTTCTGTTTAATCACAGCATGGCTCTCTATGCACGTGGCACTAACACCAACAGTTCAATCCCAGCTCAGCACCCTCTGATGAACTTCTCACTAATCTCAGCAGTTCACCCTCCTTTACAATTTTATGAGCACACTCTTTTTCTCAACACAAAGCAAGCATAATAAACAAACACTAAGCAATTTCAATAAACAACTTTTTGTCTGTTCCACTAAAGAATTCAAAGTACTCAATCACCTAAGAAATGGTCCAGACTGACACTTTCCGACCAACTCAGACACACACGCAAATGAAACTAAGACCAGCAGGGAATCACCCCAATGAATGCAGTTTCTCCCTTGCACTACAGGATCCACTGCACCAATCACAACTTTTTCTCACACAAAGTTATATGCCCCTATCTCATTTGTGCAGTCGATGGTACCTCACGACTGACATCACAAAACCTAGCAGACAAATTACAGCACAGTGTATTCTCACTTATCCTGGAATCTTGGGCTACGACCATCCTGATAACAACTTCAACTCCTCCACTTTAAGCACATTTGAATCTACACAACAACTAAAACATCATCGCATCACACCACACAATCCTAACAAAATACCACAAGATTCACATACACAATTACAATGTGCGAACCTATTTATATTTACTCCTCCACTGTTACAACTCTTTTCCAAACCGGTTGAACACAGCTGATCCTCCAAACCGAGACATGACTTTAAGGGTCACAGATATCAACAAAGCATTTCTAGCTTGTGAAGCCAATGTGACTCCACATAAGCACCAGGAATCACTAAAGATTGGTAAATGGATTTTATTTTAGGATTTTAATCAATCCAGTATATAAGCAAAATAAAAATGAGTTTCAGAGATACAACAATGCAGCAGGTAAGCTGACATATCTAAGTAGATTGAGCCGTAATAAAATGCGATTCAGAATAGTGACAGCCACAACAATAATGAAACGTATTAAAGTAAACAGGTGTTCCATAAATAAACTTGCCTTCTCTCTTCTAAACATCATTTGACTACAGGATCATCTATCCAATATTTCTAGGAGAATAGAAGGTGTCAGCATAATAGAGACTTCTGTAGAAGTCTTGGAAAAAGGGTATAAGCGGTTAGCCCGAAGATTCACACTTGCAAGAATAAGGTAAGCAGAGAGGTCTGTCCCTCCCAAGTCTAAAAGGAGTCTGACTGTATAACTGTGGGAATACCAATTAAAATAGCAGAAAATTCAGAAACCTTCCTCATCTCTTTTCACACCAGGAGGAGCCAACCAAATCTTTACTCGAGAGGAGCATTCGCAATGTCCCTTATGTTTCCCATTGGATTAAGACAGACTTGGACTGTAAACTGCAACCTTGACATCTTGCTGTCCTGGTATATGATGAACAGAAGACCTCTTTGCCCATTCATTCTCCACGTTCACTGCCATTCAGGGCTCACTATCCACAGTCTAATACAAACAATGTGCCTTTTTCTCTAGCTAACGAGAAACATGATAATGCACCTGCAGAAAGAAAGAAGGATATAGTGGCATGGCTAAAGGAATTTCAAGTGAGGCCTATAATCAGGCTAACTTAACTCAGCAGTTAATATAAACTTTGAGAACATGAGTATACATACACAGGTATAACTTGAAGAATAAATGCAAACATGAGTTAAAAGTATGATTACATGTTTCAACTAACATTAGTACACTCATATATAAATCTCTAATCCATACACGGATTGCCTCTCATTGATACATCTAAACACTTCACACACATTAAGGAAGTTAAGGCGGGGGCGTGGCTTCGGCGCCTGTGAAGATGGCCGCCTTCGTGTAGAGCTCCGTGACGGCGCCGGGAGACGGATCTCCTCCTGGCGGTCTTACTCGTTCTCCGGCCCCGTAAACCACATGCTGGCACTCATGAACTGCTGCTGTGCCCATAGAAGTGCCTACATGTGTCCGGGGTGAGCGTTTTTTGTGCTTTTTCTTCCCGCTTAGCCGAGCCTCATTGGTTGCGGCCGCCATTTTGTTTTTCATGTTTTCGCCGCCCGGACACTCTCCTCATGCTGCGTTTTGCAACTTGGGCATGTTTTGCCTCTTTATTGCCATTTGTGCTCACTGGTGAATGCTGTGAACTACTGCTGTGCTCATTGTGGTGCCTACATATGTCTGGGGTGAGCGGTTTTTGTATTTTTTCTTCTCGCTCGGCCGTGCCTTATTAGTTGCGGCCATATTGTTTCTCATATTTTCGCCACCCAGACACTCTCCTCATGCGGCATTTTCCAACTTAGGCATGTTTTGCCTCTTTTTTACCATTTATGCTTTCTGGTGAAGGCTAATGTTGGGAACTCAACGTCTTTTCGCAGTAGCTGCTCCCTAAAGTATTTTTTGTCTTTCTGTCTCTACTAAGTAGTGTGTGCTAAAACACGTCTTTTACTTCATAAGGAACTTCCTGTTGCTGCGTTCTTTATGGCAACTGCTCGCTCTACCCGAAGTACTGGTACTCCTCTTGACGGTTCCGCATTAGAGGATTATATTCCTTTTAGTATCCTACAGGAAAATATGGAGGACTTAGACTCTGGTCATTCTGCCTCTGGTGGCGCGTCGTCTACTATGCCTCACACTGCCTCTAAATCGTCATCTAAAAAAAACCCTGCCTCAGCTACTGTGTCAGGCAAACGTGTCAAGAAGGACCCACCTTCTCCTTCCACTTCTCCAACACCAATCTCTATGGAACTAATTCTTGAGGAATTACGTGCTCTCAAGCCTTACATGGAGGAAACTAATATCCGTCTCAAAGGTCTCGAGGACAAATGGTCATATTTAGAACAAAATGTTCATCACTTGGAAAGACGAGTTGACTCTGTTCAGGCTATAACCAATCAAGTGCCTTCTATGCATCTAGAGATTTCTCACCTTAAACAGCAAGTGGAAAATTTGGAGAATCGTAATCGACGCAACAATTTGCGCATTTATGGTCTTGCGGAAGGCCTTGAAGGCTCAGAGCCTCTTTCCTTTTTTCAATCCTTTCTTCCGAGTATTTTTGGTTTTTCTGACACTCCAAAATTGAATATCCAGAGAGCTCATCGCTTGGGTCAAAGCCCAAGATCATCTTCCTCCTCAACCAAACCAAGAGGTGTTATTCTATATTTTTTGGAATACACCGATTTGCTTAAGGTATTACATGCTGCCAGACATAAAAGGAACATTTCCTGGCAAGGATCCAATCTATTCTTCGCTCAGGATTATGCCAAAGCGACAGCTGACAGAAGGAAAACATTTTTGGACATGAGACCTGCTCTTCGTAATTTGAACGCTAGATATGGTTTGTTCCATCCTTGCCTTATGAAAGTGACTTACAACAATAAAACCACCACTTATGAAGATCCTGCTCGCCTACAACATTTCCTGGATAACTGCAGAGAAGAAAACATGGATGTCTCTCGTTCATCGATGATTTGATTGTTTCCTTGTTGTTTGTTATCGTTTGTTATTATCTGTATTCTACTTATATTGTTATCTTCTATTGTTCCTTTGTTGTGCCTCTTGGTGTTTGTTAATATATACATTTTACTTCTATTGCTATTGTTTATTGTTGTTTTGTTGTACCTCTTATAACCATTTTCTCTTTTGTACTATCAGGTGCAGTTTGTCGTGGTTTTCCGATATGTGATTCCTTTTCCCGCCTGGATGGTGTCTCCCTTTCCCGTCTCCGTCCTGGGGCTTCCCGCCTGTTCGTGCCTTCTTCCTTATGTGGCTCCACCACCCTCATGTTCATTATTTGTTCGTGGTATGTCCTTTTGTCTTTCTTTATTTTTTCTCTGTATTGTTTTTCTTCCAAAGTATTTCCTCTATCATATTTTCTTTTTCCTGGCTCGCTTTTTCATCTCTCTATGTTTTTTCCAACTTTTCCTTTCTATCCCTCTTTCCTTTTCCTTTCCTCTTACTGGCCTCCCTCTTTCTTTCGCACTATCACTTGGTACTCAATCTTTTGTCACTATATTTCCTACTTTATATCCTCTTCTATTTACACTGTTACTCTATTGAATTCCTCTTATTGGGGAAAGTTACTTATATTGCATTATTGTATTTTGTTAAATTGCAGTTTTTTCATATCAAGCTCTTTTAATTGTTTGCATTTTTAGATGTCGTTAAGAGTTATATCCTGGAATGTTCAAGGTTTAGGATCTCCCATAAAACGGCAACGGGTTTTATCACATATTGCTGGGTTGAAAGGTGATATTATTTTATTGCAAGAAATTCATGTGACAAGTAAAGAGATAGCTAAGCTTCAACGTCAATGGGTGGGTCATGTTTTTGCATCCCCTGGTTCTGGGAAACGGAATGGTGTAGCTATTCTTTGTCATAAACGTTTAGATGTCCAACTTATGCCCCAAGACACAGATTCTGACGGTAGATGGGTTTCTGTTTCCTTACTAATTAATAAAATCCCTTTGACCATTCTTAATTTATATGCGCCCACTACTCCTGATAAGCTCTTTGGCCCCAGATTTTATCTAAATTGATGACATATACTGATGACTATTTGATCCTTGGTGGAGATTGTAATATGGTTGTCGATCCTTTTATAGATAGACATTCTAATTCCAAATGTATTCCCTCTTCCATTCACACTCAATTTACTTCTACTATAGCTCAAAGATCCCTAGTTGATGCTTGGCGATTATGTCACCCCACTCTCCAAGAATATACTTACTTCTCTCTGGTTCATTCCTCTCAGTCACGTATAGATTACTTATTTACCTCTAAAGCCCTTTCCCAACACCTTTCCCATTCTGACATAGGATCTATCTTAATTTCAGACCATGCCCCTGTATCCTTAGATCTAGACCTACTCCCCCCCATTGAAGGAACTCGGAGATGGAGATTTAATAATTCCCTTCTCTTGGATCCTAAATTTACACCTGCATTTCAGAAATTTGCTGACACCTTTTTTATAGAAAATACATCTCCTCATGCCTTTCCTCAACTTATTTGGGACACTTTTAAAGCTGCCTCTAAAGACTTCATTATTTTGTTTGTTGCCCAGAAGCGGAAATCTTCCTCTCATACCATACAACTACTTAATTCGCGTATTAAACAATTGGAACACTTATTATTCTACACGGGCTCACTTTGATTTGAGTGAACTTATTAAGGCCAAATTTGCTTTTAATAAACTTTCAACTGAATCTGCTAATTTATATGTACTTAAGTCTAGCGCTAGGTATTATAGTGCTCAAAACAAAGCTGGTCATCTTCTTGCCAATTATCTTAAGATCAAAAAAGAACGCACTAAAATTGAATCAATTTTAACTGCAACCAATAGTATGGTTCATAAGAATGAGGACATTCTTTTCGAATTTACTAATTTTTACCAAAATCTTTATACTCCTGAATCTCCTTCTCTACAATCTGATATTACTCAATATTTATCTTCTATTGCCCCACATTCTTCTCCTGATGTAGATTTCTCTTCTTTTAGAAGCTTATATTCAACCTTCTGACATCCTTACCGCTATTCAGTCTATTAAAAAGGGAAAGCTCCAGGACCGGATGGTTTCACTATTGAATTCTACACACATTTTTCTCAACTTCTTACTCCCAAACTACATCAATTATTTTTATATTTTATCTCCACCCAGCAATCGGGAGGATTTTTTCAGGAGGCTTTAATTTGTCTTCTCCCTGAAGACAACAAACATCACACACTATGTAAAAATTACAGATCCATTTCTTTAATAAATTTAGATTATAAAATATTTGCGAAAATTCTTTCCCTTCGATTAGATTGTTTATTGCCCCACTTGATTGGAAAAGAACAATGTGGTTTCATTAAGGGAAGGCACTTATCCGATAATACCCGATTATTTTTTAACGTCTTAAGTAAATCCATATCATATAAAAAATCGTTAGCAGCAATTTCACTAGACGCTGAAAAAGCTTTCGATAGAGTCAGTTGGTCCTTTATCTTTTCAACACTTGCTTGGTTCGGTTTTGGCCCAAAATTAATCAATTATGTCTCTCTGCTTTATTCCTCTCCTAGGTCTTTCATTCTAGCCAACGGACTTGTATCTCCTTCTTTTCCTCTTCATAGAGGAGTTCGACAAGGTTGCCCCATTTCTCCACTTCTATTTATCATTGCCATAGAACCTTATTTAACAAAAATTCGATCGAATACAAACATTACAGGTTTCTCCTATGGTATCAATCAGTTAAAACTCTCAGTCTATGCAGATGACATCTTATTATTTATTTCCAATCCACAAACGTCCTTACCAGCATTTTTCTCAGAGGTAAACGATTTCACTCTTGTTTCAGGTTATAAACTTAATGTTGACAAGTGCGACATTCTTCCACTAAACAAATTCTGCTTTCCGGCTGACTTTTCATCTTCTTCTTTTCACTGGAATCCAGTTAAAATTAAATATCTTGGACTATGGTTTAATCCTTCTATTAAAGGTACGGTTGTTTCAAATCTAAAAGAATTACTATCACTTTTAACTACTTTCACGTCACGTTGGCACCCTTTATTTTTATCTTGGTGGGGTAGACTCAACTCTATAAAAATGATGCTTGTGCCGGTAATACTGTTTTATTTATCCAATATCCCAATTAATATTCCTAAATCTTTCTATAAAACATATATAGTACTCTTTCGAAATTTTTATGGCAGAACAAAACAGCGAGAATGTCTCTTTGTAAACACAAAAAACCTAAACACATGGGTGGAGTCAATTTTCCTGATTTTCACTCCTATCACACTGCATTGTTTCTTAAACAGTCTTCTTTTCTACTGTCAGATAATGCAACTGACTCTAATCTTTACCCTCTATGGGTAGATATTGAAAAATGCTCTTTTCACCCTTTTTCTTTTGAAGAATATGTCTCTGTTTCTCATACTCCTATCTCGCTATCTCTTCCTATTCTCAAAAACGCTCGTACTATCTTCCAACCACTCTTCACTTCTGCTCAAGATAAACGCACACAATTCTTAAATTCGTCCATTTGGTATAATAAAAATATCAAACTTAACAGGTTTATTTTCTGGAAAGATTGGTTATTTCATGGCCTTAAGTGGACTCATCAGCTTTTTCAGGATGGTGTTTGTCTTCCTTTTTCAATAATGCAATCCCGCTCTTCTCTTCCCTCTTCATATGAATCCAAATATATGTCTCTGATTGCAGTCGCTCAGACCTCTTACAACACTTTAACTTCTGATCGCATACTCATCTCTTCATCTCCTATCACAAAATCGTGTTTATGTAACTCTCCCTCCGCATCTTTAATTTATAAGAATTTAATGGACATCCCTATTACTCGTGACAAATCACAGGTGGAATGTAGTTGGGAATCTGATTTGGGGGAATCTTTTCCTATTCCAAAATGGAATAAGATCTGGACTAAAGTAAGGAAGTCTTCTAGAGCAGCCAACACTACTCAAACTTTGTTTTTTATTTATAATAGACTTCTCATCACTCCAGCTAAACTACATACTATTGACCCTGCCATCCCCTCTACGTGTTGGTCCTGTACTGCCCTCTTCGCGGATCTCAAGCATATGTTATTTGAATGCCCAACTATTCATACTTTTTGGACCCGAGTTTGGCAACAAATTAATTCTATTTTTCACACTCAAATTCCTTTCTCTCTTTCCCATATTTTTGTAGGTAGCATCTCCGAAGTTTGGTCCTCTCATGTCACTGACATTCGTATTATTGATTTACTTATAGCTGTTGCGTTTCAGCAAATCACTAGATCATGGAAAGATGCCTCTGCTGTATCTTTTCAAGCATGGTGGTATGGAGTTTGCTACAACCATAGATTAGATAGGGCTTATGTACACCCAATCACGCTTGCTATTAAATCAGATATACTTTGGTTACCCGTTACTGAGTTTTTAGACGTATCAGCTACGCTACCATCTGCACATAACCCCTATTCTGAGGAAGTATCCAAACCTCCCTGACTTTATAAATACTGTTGATTTTAATATTTTTATCCTATGGTTATAGATTTTTTAATGTAGTAGGATATTTCATGCATATCTATTGTTTTTTACTTATGATAACTTAAAGGGATCTTACCCTACCTCCCCTCTCCCTTTTTTCCATCTTTCTGTCCCCCTATGTTTTCTCTCTCCCCCCCTTTTTCCCTCCCTCCATAAGCTCAAGTGATACTATTTTATTTTTATGAAATGTGTGTTGATTATTGTATTATATTTTCTCTTGTTATCAAATAAAATTCCTTTAAACTTAAAAAAAAAGGAAGTTAAGGCACAGTTTAAATCACTTTATGGAAAACGTCCAACTTTTGTGTCCTCCAGAGATCAGAGTTATACTCCACAACACAATCTCAGATAGGCCCACCATAATCTGCTAGTTGTTCCCAGGTTTAAAAATAAGAGGTTGGGAGGCGCCAGATTTTTTCTGATTCCTCCTCAGCTTTGGAACTCTATGCCTTCTGACATAAGAACCATAACTGCCTATCCAAGATTCAAGTCACTCTTAAAAAAATGGCTTTTTAAACAAGCTTATGGCTAGGTTTTGATTTTTGGTGTTCCTTCTCTTACTCAGCGCCATGAAACCTTTTTTTGTGGATGTGCGCTTTATAAATGTTGTTTAACAGAACATTTAACATAACAATAAGATGTCAGATATGAATATATAATTGCAAAATTGTGACAAATAAAGATGGAGCCTAAATTACACTGCTCCATAATTATAGTAGTGACCTAATATATTTGTCTTTTTACCAGAGTCATGTTAATTGGCTTGATATAAAGGCCTCGTTCTTGGGGAGATGGACTAGACAGGGATGTTCACTGTGAAGACATACCAGAACAGTTGGGTGCCTGCCTACATGTGAAGCAAGGACGTAGCAAAACATGCTGGACCTACCTGTAAAGTTAGGACGTATCAAAACGTGAGCGTGCCTGCCTGCAAAGTATATAGAGAAGGCCACCAATACTGAGACAGACTTTGATAAACATATGGATACCAGGCAACTCTTAAAAATAAATATAGCTGGTGCACGGCAAAGATGACAGGTGGCTGAGGGCTCCCCCTGGACTAGAAGCCTGCTGTCCCCTCTGTAATATGGGAAATGCAGGTTCTGTATTACACCTCTAGTTTATTGCCCCCTTTTTAAATGCTCTACATACAGACAGGGCCGGCTTTAACGCTGTTGGCACCCGGTGCGACAATCACTTTTGGCGCCCCCAAGCCCCATGACCCCCTCCTCGGATTTTCTCATTACCACCGGGCAAAAGTGTCCCTCATCTCTCTGATCATGAGATATTGCTAAATACAGCGCCCCTCCTGAGGTGGGCGCCCCCTCCACAGTTCAGCGCCCAGTGCGGCCGCACCAGTCGCACTGCCCTAAAGCCGGCCCTGCATATAGAACCCCCTATAGAATCCATTGCAAGACACTTCAAACAGTCTGGTGAGAGCATGATAATTTAATTTGTCTCTGATGTGCATCATTTATGCTCATGTGTGCATGGCAGTCTTTTGATGCTATCCAAACCAAGTGACTATTCCTGAGCTGATGATGGAGCTCTCCTGTTTTGAATGTGTGGCAGAATTTTAAATGAATGTGTTTAAATCCGTAATTCTAAACATTACATTGCGGAAGAAGGAGGCGGGCCTTCTGTAGAAAAGCTCATCGTTTAAGTGAGAGATGCACTAGATCACATCACATACCCTACGTGAGATTGATGGCTGATCTGACACAACTTTACAGAGTGAACTTCTTGTCTCTTCATTTGGCACTATGAAATGAAGGAAGTGGAGCCGCCTGTTTCTCTTCTGGATTGTTAGTAATAATACAGTAAAAAAACATTTTACTCTGAATTTCGTACATGTTAAAGGCCCTCCCTATTAGGGCAGAAAAGGATCTTTTTAATAATTTTAATAATTTGAGACAGATGATGCAGCAGTACCAGGGCCGGACTGGGAACCAAAAAAAAAAAGCTGTGGCAAAAATGCTCAAACCACCCTTGCTTCCTTTGTCCTGGCTCTCTCTTCTCTCGCTTCTCTCACTTTCCTCTCCCTCTCTCTTTCCTGAATCCCCCTCTCCTGACTTCCCTGCTTTAATCACCTGGGGGAGCTGGAGAAAGTGACAGAGGTGCCAGCAGCGGTCCCTGTCTTAGAAACCGGCTTGCAAAGACTGCCGCCCTCCGGGGAAATACCCGGTGGAAGAAACGGCAGTCCGAGCCTGAGCCAGACATGTGTAAAGGAGCCAGTCCCAGAGTACCCACTGCCCTTTTGGAACAACTAAAACGACAGGGAGGCCTGTCCCTGACAAACTTCTTTCTCTATTACTATGTCCCCCAGTTGAGAGCTTTTGTAGAATAGAGTCATCGAGAGACAAAAGTGCTTTTGAAAAGTTCGGAAGGACAACAAATAGCACGAGCAATCTACCAATCTCGTGCCACAGACATACCCCATTTAAAGGTCAGACCCTTGATCATTCATGTGAAAATGGGAAAAGAGATTAATTACAGAAAGAAATTATGTTGGATCATTTGATGTTTGAAGGAGTCTGGAAAGTAGAGGTGCAGATGTCGTCTTGTATACCTCGACTGAGAGCTGTAGATCTCATTTACATGTGCAGTAAAATGAGTAGATGGAGAGATAACATGATATAATAAGTGAAAACAGCGTCGATTCGTCCATGCGCCATATAAACGACGGCCTCGACGATAACGCAGAGATGTTGATGATCTCCGTGGGTTGAGGGACATTTTACGAGCTGGATATATACCACACAGTATTATAACTTGGGGGCATATTATCAACGGCCAGCGATAATTATCGCTGGCCGTTCTCAGCGTGAGAATTGTTATCGCCGGCTACCGCAGATAATTATCGCCATGCTAGCGCTGTATTAACAACGCATAGCGCAATGGCGATAATTATTCCTGCGATAGCTTGTTTTCCATGGAACATCGCTGGTTTTCCAGCGATGTTCCATGGAAAACGGCGATAACCTTGCTGATACGACCCTGTGGTCGTATCAGCATAATCCACCTCCAATACAAAGTATAGGTAAGTCAGCATTTTTGCAGACGTTAGGGGCATATTATCAACGGCCAGCGATAATTATCGCTGGCCGTTCTCAGCGTGAGAATTGTTATCGCCGGCTACCGCAGATAATTATCGCCATGCTAGCGCTGTATTAACAACGCATAGCGCAATGGCGATAATTATTCCTGCGATAGCTTGTTTTCCATGGAACATCGCTGGTTTTCCAGCGATGTTCCATGGAAAACGGCGATAACCTTGCTGATACGACCCTGTGGTCGTATCAGCATAATCCACCTCCAATACAAAGTATAGGTAAGTCAGCATTTTTGCAGACGTTAGTTTTTGGCGAAAACCGCGGTTTTCGCCAAAACTAACGTCTGCAAAAATGCCTGGGCCTCCTTGTAAATATCGCGATGTGCACATCAGCGATATTTATAAGGATGTTCTGCCCAGTGACGCCCACTTTGCATCTCATTAGAGATGCAGTGGGAGGCGTCGGGTAAAAGGGTGCTAACATGCGCTAATGCATGTTATCACCCTCTTGTTAATAGGGCGAAAACATTATCTCCGCTTTTTTGGCTTTTAAAGCCAAAAAAGCGGAGATAAGGCCCTTGATAATATGCCCCTTGTTTTTCTTTTCTCGAAACACAATGTCAATACTTTATTCAAAATAGATATTGCTTCTCTGTTACATTGAAGTTTTTTTCTTCAATGTCTATATTTGTGCATTCTTAATCAACTCTCACATTTGGTCTGTATGCCTTGTGAGGTGTATACAACATCGCTGTCAGAGAGCCATATAGAAGATTCAACATAAATTATTTGGCAGCTCAAAATTATTTTCAAGTGGTCGCGCTGCAAAATGTTTTAATGCTCTGTGGATGAGGTATTTTGTAACTTTCTGCAAGGTGTTTTTTTTTTATAATTGTGTGCCATAGAATTCACGACGGATGGACACGTTTGCCTGTCTATTTATTGACTTGTGTGTGGTCCCAAAAGACCCCTCTCTGCTGGCTGCAAACGTACAGGGAGACAGACATGTCTCTTGTGAGTAATGTGTCTCTGCTTTATTTACTGCCTGATCGATCAAGGGCAGTTTTAAGTCAGAGCTCCGCTGGCAGCTGCAAGCTTCGGAAAGTTTTCCTTTAGCTGTTCTCTTCTGGAATGAATCAAGATGATTTCATACAGTTTATTTTGGACATTTCTTTGCCATTTCTGAATAATTTTACTTGTATTGATGAAAAAAGCTGCGTCTAAGCAGGCCAGCTTAATTTAAAACATATGCACTCATTAAAATAGGGACTTGGGGGCAGGAAACTGAGGTGGTCTGCCCCCGGGCATTTTGGGCGGGTGGTACAGTCCTACAGGATTGTCAGTAGGCTTTGGACTAGGTTGAGGAAGCAGGGGCGCGGTTGCATAGATAGAGAAGGCACATTGGGCTACCAGCCATATTTTTTGGGTATGTCAGCACAGTGGCTGGCAGGTTAGGCAGGGAAAGGGTGAAGGTTTTTGTGGCAGATTTTGAGGGTGGTTTCAGGGACATCGTAAAGATTTTGGGGGCCCTGGGCCAAACGTATTTTGGGGCCCCTGTTTGGAACACCTTTGAATTTATGATCCAATTTCAGCTTTTTCATGTTGTCTTTGGCTAGGTCACTGACACTGCGCAGGCACACTAGTCCAAATTCTAAACGTGTTTCCATCTAATATTCAGGGATAGTGATGTGTGTTTTCAATATTGTAATTTAGCAGCAGATCACTGATATCATCGCAAATAATCTCTGTTAGCCACTGCCCTTTCTCAAATGTGGGGTCCTGTTTCGATCTTAAAGGAATTTTTTTTATGGATGTTGCATGGTGTTGAAAAACATAAACACAACATTTCTCTGCATAATGTCTGTAAAAGAGTGACTCCCTCACACCATCCGTATTAAAAGTAAACTAAAATAAACTATCGTTAAGAATCATTCAAGGTCATCAGGACAGGACTGTGTGGAGAACAGAGTCAGATCTATCAGGGCCCCCTTAAAGGCTGGGGCCCTAGGCCAGAGCCCACTTTGCCCATGCCTTAAAACGTCTCTGGGAGTGTTAGTCAGATAGGGGGCAGCAAAATGGAGAACAGCAGAGTTATGGAAACTCACCGCCTCCTCCAGGAGGCCGAGTGCGAGAATTTGCTGCAAAGCAGTGCAGGTGTGGTTGACGGCAGCAGAGCAAGCGCGTCACAAGGTGTGGCAGCAGTTTTGGCATGCTTGCCGACATGCCCTAAAATTCCACAAGAAGGTGCGTTTGCAGGCATGATGGCGCCGGCAAGCACAACCCACGTGGTAAGCCCTTTTGCGGCGAGGGCATTAATGGTCCAGAGAGGCCTAGGATTTGTGCGGCACATGGCACTTAGAGCGCGGAGGAGTGTGCAGGAGCAAGGGAAAGGTATGGGGTTTGGTGTGGTGTGGTGGGGTGGGAAGCACAGGGCTGAGTGCTTAATTAGAGTGCAAGAGGAGGTAGAAGGACCGTCAAGCTTATGGGGTTAACTAGTGACCCCATCAGCACAATTAAAAGAGGGCAAGCCAAACCGTTACAAGGAGGACGGATAGGGAGCAGTTTCACAACAGAGGTGTCAAGGAGTGACCAGGGAGCAGGAGTTTGTAATGCATGGCGGGCGTCTTCAGTGGATTCGGGAGATGGAATATTAAGGTCATTTTTGAGTATGAGGAGACAGTTGGAGAAAGAGAAGCCAGTCAGAGGGTCCCGCATTGGGAAAAACTTCCACAATCGGGCATGCTTTGCTGGACTGCAGCGAAGAGGAAGACAATGGGAGTAGGAGGACAAGGCAGAAGAGGACACTGTGAGTGAATGTGATGAGCTGGTGGACAGAAAGGTGTTAGAGGGTGTTGGAACGTGAGTTATTAGTAGTGGTAAATATATGTCTACCACTGGCAAAAAGACCACTAACACACTAAAGGGCTCAGTATAGGTCTTAGAAAATTATTCCCATGCCCAACCCTTGGTAGCTTGGCTGTGAGCAGGCAGGCTTAGCTTCAGAGACAAATATGTAGAGCATTTAAAAACAAAAATTCAGTAAATAATTAAGATACAGAACACAATAAAACTTCAACAACAATTTATTAAATTAGGAAATATTTTTATCTTTTAAATGACACCAAAACGAAATAAAGCTACTGTAGGGAACCAGAGATATAAATGTGTAAAGATGAAACACTTTCTAGTGCGTAGAAACAAATAGTACCACTTCTGGACATTTGGTCGCCTCTGACCGGGACAAAGTCAAAGTTTGAGGCCGACCGCGATGGAGCCCTGGTCGGATACAGTGAGCGGGAGGCCCTGGTCAAGAGTTTACTTTCACACTTAGAAACTTTTCTGGAGGGTTTCTCACCAGACGTCTTGCAGCCTTCCCCAGCAGGTCAGATTCAGTGAGGGTTCAAAGTGTCCAAAACACAATCCAAGGGTCTAGAATCTCCAAGATGGTCCTTGAAAGGTTTGACCACAATTCCCACAATGCACCTGGAAAACACTCTTAAAAGTCCACTGGATACACTCCAGGCAGGGGACTCTTGGTGGAGTTGATGCAGGTGAGCTCTGTTAACTTGTAGCTTGCAGGTAGCCCACTCTTTATTCCTCTTGAAACAAGGTATATCCAAAGGGCTGTAGTTCCAGATAATGCAGCAGGAGCAGTCTGTCAGAATGCAGGGCCTGATGGTGCAAATCAAGTTTCCAGCTTAGCGCCCCCTCTCTTTATTGCTCTTAAGCAAGGTACATTCAAAGTGCTGTAGCTCCAGATAATGCAGAAGGCGCAGTCTTTTCAGAGTGCTGGGCGTGATGGTGCAAATTAAGTTTCCAGCTTAGAAATCCTTCTTCTTCTCTCATTTTCAAGCAGCAGAGCAGAGAGACTCTGCCCCTCTCAGATACATATTCCAAGTTCTATAGGTCAAGCAGGAGGGCACTCCTGTCCAATGAGGTGTAGGGCAACACCCCAGGGTATGACCACATCCTCCAAAGTGTGGCACTATAGTCTCCCAGAGAGCACCTCTTCAACAAAATTCAATATGGCTGATTTTCCAGCAGAGAGAGAAGAGCTAACTAAACCAGCCTACAGGATTGCTCATCTACATAATTTCCCTCCCTTTTGCATCTGTAAATTCCTTCTCTAAGCCTGCCATCTGGCGAGTGGCAGAGGGTAGAGGTGTAGATGAAACTGGTTTCTCCAGCATGTTCCCTCCTTCCTTTGAAGAACATTATTTACTACTCCTGCCCCTGGCTATGGCATTCCTATGCCCAGCGCCTTCTCCTCCCAGAAGAGCTTCCTAACCCCAGAGGTAATTTATCACCTCTTCAAAGTAGCCTGGCTAATCCACTTAACTCTGGCCAATCAGGTCAAAGCACTAGAAGGCTGAATTTTGGCTTATAGACAAGAACATCTTATTTCTTCTTGTCAATACATTTTAGGATAAATTCAACAATAGCATATTGTTGGATTTATCAATACCATTCTACTGAGCCCTTGAATTCTATTTTTATGACACCCCTTTTTTTTAGTTATTAATTAATAACTTCCTGCCATGTTAACCTATGTGGCTGGGGATCTGCAATAGGGTAATGGAACTGGACAATTTCTCCACCACCAGGGCTTATAAAAAGCATCCTTTATAAGGACCCTGCCTATATCTACAGGACCCCCCACCCCTGGAACATCTAGGGGAGACTTTAGGGTTTCTCAATATGTACAAATATTGGAGATCCTCATGCCACAGTGCTCCTAGCACAAATGTCGATTTTGGGAAGCACTTTACTCCAATGTGGGGAGTGAAATGTGCAATTTCACTAAACCCAGGGCATTTAAAACTCATTTTATAAGAGTCCTCCTTATAAATACCTGACCACCTACCCCTGGGACACCTAGGGGAGACCCTATGGGTACCTAATATGACCAAACATTGTAGTTTATTAATTTTTAAGTGCCCCAATCACCAAAGTCGAGTTTGGGCACAATTTTGCATTTTTAAAGCAGTCCTGCAGCACAGGGCTGCTTGTAAACTGACCTCAGGCTCCAGCAGTGCACACATGCAAGTGCAGAAAATATGCTGGCCTTTAAACTGCCAAGCCCTATTAAATGCTAGGGTCTTAAAGGTAGTTTTAATCCCCTGCCCTATTATGTACTAGGGCCTTATAGGGGGGGTCATGCCAATCATAGGGGTTCCCTAACCCATAGTGTAGTCTAGTGTATATATGTGTTTTCACTGTATTATAAGTGTCTTTCCAGCATAGCACTGGCCCTGGGCCTGGTTAGACAGAGCCCAGAGACAGTCAGTGTCAGTTACTACCAGTACCTGTCAGCAAAAAAATGGAGGATGACTTTTCAACAGAGGGTAGGACCCTCAGGTTGTATCAGAGGAAGAGAGGGGCTCTGGCACACAAAAGGCCAGGCCAAAATGGTGACGAGAAAGCCACAATCAGGATACAAGGGGTTCATGGAAGCCAGTGACAGCAGGGTCTGGTGATTAGGAGGGACAGTGGGCTTGGTTATATGATACAGAGGAGCAGGTAGAGCCTGAATGGGTGGCCACCAGCACATCAGGCATTACCACTTGTGGTTCGGTTACCGGTGTCAGCTCTGTCCTGACTTGAGAGAGTTCGGAGTGGCTCCAATACACCAACGAGAAGAGAGGGTATGGTGTTGGACGGCCAACCTGAGGGAGGCAGTGGACAGTGGTGCAGCAGCCCAGGAAAGCAGGGAGTGGTCTTCTCAGTGAAAGAACAGGGAAGGTCTGGTGTGCCCCCCTCAGTCAAAGATGAGCAGCAGATGCTCACATGGTGGGACAAGACTAACTTTGCAGACGAAATGGCAGGCCCAAGCCGGCTGCAGCAAGAGAGAGTTGAGACAGAGGATGAGGTTTTGGATTATGATGAGGATGACTTGGAGGAAGGGGAGATAGTCGACCAAGATGTGAGCGGAGATGGAAGAACGTTAGTGGTTGCAAGGTGGGTGACGGAAGGAGGGTAACTAATGTGCATCCAGCTAATCTCTCGCAGGCTGGTGACACTGTGACAAGTTAGCACCATTGGAATGTGGTGGAATGAGAGATGGAAGGACACTGGTGAGACAGGAGGCTTTGGTGTGGGCGCTGACCTTGAGACCAGGTAAGCCGAAAGGGATGGAACAACCTGTTATGGTCTCTCTGGGCATTGGAGGGGGTACAGAGGAGTCAATAGTGAAGACGGACCACCTGGAAGGGCGAATCCTTATTTTTTTCCAAAGGGGTATTTACAGGGAATGGGGGATCAGGACAGAAGAGGGACATAAATCTATTGAAAGGGATATATGTGACCAACAGGGGGTTTAGGACATATGACAATGGGGGTCAGACAAACACAGCAGATTGGGGACAGGCAACCTTGGCGGCTAAGGAGTCAACAGGGGAGAAGGGTTATGGGGGACTGGTAGAAGGGAGTACGGAGACAGATACCCCAAGCGACAAGGGAGAAGTGGCAAAAGAAACAGATGAAAAAGAGAGTAAAGAGCTGAAGGTGAAGAAGCTACCATACATGGGGATTACAAAGCCATTGAGTACAAGTTTGATGGGGTCCATATATATATATATATATCTCTTACTGGCGGTCGCGAGTAGGTAGTTATAGATAGGACAATGTTTCCATAGAAAATGTATTTTTTGACTTTGCTATAACTTTGGTGTCGTTTGACCGATCTTCATGAAATTTTTCAAAACAAGTGCCAAAGTAGGTTTTCTGTGTCATGGAAAGTTTGTGGGTGTTCCGTGCAGTGGGGACTGAGAATTTGGGGTGCAAAATTAGGGTGCATTTGTAATATTAATTCCCATAGGAACCTTTAGCCAAACCTACTGCCCGAACCGCTGAACGGACTTCCACCAAATTTGGCGGGGAGGTAAATGTTGGTTCAAGGGAGTGCTTTTTACTTATTTAGTGTAAATCTGTTCAGTAGTTGTTGAGAAATGTAAGTTGAAAATTATAGTGATATCTCTGGTTGTGAAGCCTTCGTGAAAAAAAGACGAGCAGGTGCAGGGAAGTGCACCACTCTGATTGGCTGCCAACACTTCAACCAGGAAGTGTTGGCAGCCATCTTGGAACTCAGCTTCACAGAGTGCCCAAAAAAAAGTAAAAATAAAGAAAAGGGGGCAGGGTAGGAATACCCTGACCCCCAAGCCATGGTCTTGGGGTGCCCCTGAGACCCTGCCGTGGCATAAAAGCATAAAAAACATTTTTGCTGCAAAATCGTGATATTTGTGAATTTGCAGCAAAAACAAAAAACAAAAAAGCAAGCTCGAGCTCCTCGCTTGCTTTTAAATAACCCCCAGGTGGGCCAGGTCCCAAAGGCGTATAATAAATATAGGATGGGGGTGCACGGGCCCCCCTCCTAGGGCTTACCAAAGGCCCGGAGACTGCCACCTCCACGGGGCACTTTTAATTATGAATGCGGGCGGGCGGGACACTGGGCCCCCTCGCAGCCCTGGGGATTGCCAACTCCCTGGGGCTAATCCCAATATACCAAATTATGTGATTGGGCCTTGCAGACCCCCCCTACCCCGGGGACCGCCACCTCCCAGGGGCTAATTAAAATAATATGGGGGGCCTCTCCATGGGGCACATTTTAACAAAGGAGAGGGGCAATGCGGCCCCCCTCCAGGAGCCCTACATGGCCTTGGGGAACGCCACCCCCCAGGGCCGGCTGAGATGTCATCAGTGATGTCATCAGTGATGTTACTAACCATGACATGAGGGATGTAATATGTGAGGTCATAAGCAGTGCATTGCGGGGGCGCGAGTTATAGTTAGCCCAGCTAACTATAACTGCTGAATTTCTCTGGTTTTGTATGAGTGAAATGTCAGTCTAAATATAATGTCCCTATAACCTTTGGTTTTTTCGCTGAATTTCTAAGGTTTTTTTAATTCTATTTCCTAACTATAATGCCCCTGTAATTTTTGTTTTTTTCAGTTAATTTTGAAGGTTTTTTAAATGCTAAATCTTCACTATAATGTTCCTGTAACCTTTGTTTTTTTCAGTGAATTTCTTAGGTTTTTCAAATTCTATTTCCCAACTATAACGTCCGTGTAACCTATGATTTTTTTATTGAATTTTTAAGGTTTTTCAATTGTATTTTCTATCTGAAATGGCTCTATAAGGGGTATTTTTATAAGCTTGTATTTTCTTCAGTGGATTAATAAGCGTTGTAATTTTTTATATTCGTAACGACGTTGCGATACCCGCGGTGACACCGCGAAAGGAGCACGTTTTAGAGGAAGTCTTAAATATATATATAGACAGACTTTACTCAATACAAGACACTAGTTGTTTATTAATGTAGAGTTTATGATGATTTTGTGAAAAAACGTCTTCAATGTGATGTTATATATATTTGCGGTGACTCTATAGACCGGATTGTCGTCAGTAGTCACGAAGTGCGCGTGTTTTTTCAAAACTCGGGGACACACACTTAGACATATTTTAATTAATATTTGGCACAACTTATTTATTGATATACTCTTTAAACCTAACTTTTGGAAGATTTTTTTCAATTAAAAGCCTTTTATTTGGTGTTTTGAGTGATCGCGGCGATGTCGGAAGTCGCGAGGACGTCGGTAACCGCGATGAACGTGTGTTTTTGGTAAAGTGTATAACACATATTTATACACATTACATTGTATGATACTCATTTTGGGTTTAATATCAATCGATTGACATTTATGTTTGACTACTTATTTTCAAACAAAATATTATTTTGTTCTATTTCCAGTCTTTGCGATGACGCCGATTGTTGCGAAGATCATTTGACCAGGAAACACAGCAATATGGTTGGATGATACACTTTTCAACTATAACATTGGGAAGAACACACCCATACACCTTTCTGTTCATTCTCTGAGAGCACTTCAGTGAGAGCAGGTGTCTGGAATTTTTTAGTCACATTTTATCAACTTTATTAAAGAAATGGCAACTCAAACAACAGAACAACGACAGGGGAAAACAAGCAACAACAGGAAAACCAGGAAGTCCAGGAACTGCATTCTGAAGATCCTGAAGATGAGGGGCCTCCACAGAAAAAAAGCAGCATCGCTTGGGAGTTCTTCACAATTCCTTCTGGAGAATCCAAAACTGAGGCTAAATTGTGAAATGCACAATTTGTGAGAAGAAGTTGTAGAGAGGTACAAATAAAAAATACTCTTCAACGCTCTACCATCAGAAAACTTTCCACAACAACTGATTAAAAGCTGCAAAGAGACAACACGAGGCTGAACGACCATCTACATCTTTAGCAAGTGCATCAACACTTGTACAAAGAGTGCCTTCCGAAGTTCAACAACAGTCTCAAGATATCGCACCTGAATGCAGCCAGCCACTTATTGTTTGGACTGTGGAGTTGTGGTTAGTACGTGTGAGATATTGGATGAGTCCAAGAGTAGTGCCTGGGTGAGTGGATGAGTACATGGGTAGTGCCTCAGAAAATGGATGAGTGCAAGGGTATTGCCTGGGTGATTGGATGAGTGCATGGGTAGTGGCGGGGTCATTGGGTAAGTGCATGGGTAGTGCATGAGTGATTGGATGAGTGCATGAGTAGTCTCTAAGTGAATGGATGAGTGCAAGGGTAGTGCCTGGGTAATTGGATGAGTGCCTGGGTACTGTTGGGTGATTGGATTAGTGAATGGGTAGTGCCTGGTTGATTGTATGAGTTCGTGGGTAGTGCATGATTGAATGGATGAGTGCAAGGGTAGTGCCTAGGTGATTGGATGAATGCATGGATAGTGCCGAGGTGATTGGGTGAGTGCATGGATAGTGCATGAGTGAATGGATGAGTGCATGGGTACTGCTTGGGTGATTTGACTAGTGCATGGGTAGTGCCTGGTTGATTGTATGAATACGTGGGTAGAGCCTGGGTGACTGGATGAGTGCAAAAGTAGTGCCTGGGTGATTGGATGAGTGCATAGGTAGCCTCATTGAATGGATGAGTGCAAGGCTAGTGCCTGGGTGATTGGATGAGTGCATAGGTAGCACGTCATTGAATGGATGAGTGCAAGGGTGGTGCCTGGGTGATTGGATGAGTGCAAGGGTAGTGACTGGGTCATTGGATGACTGCATGGGTAGTGCCTTAGTGAATGGATGAGGGCATGGGTACTGCCTGACCGAATGGATGAGTGCAAAGGTAGTGACTGTGTGATTGGATGTGTGCATGGGAGGTGCCTGGGTGAATGGATGACTGCATGGGTAGTGCCTGAGTGAATAGATGAGTGGAAAGGTAGCGCCTGGGTGAATGGGTGAGTGCATGGATAGTGCCTGGGTGATTGGATGAGTGTATGGGTAGTGCCTGATTGATTGAATGAGTGCATGGGTACTGCCTGGGTGACTGGATGAGTGCAAGAGTAGCACCTGGGTGATTAGATGAGTGCATGGATATTACCTCATTGAATGGATGAGTGCATGGGTAGTGCCTGGTTGATTGCATGACTACATGGGTAGTGCCTGAGTGAATAGATAAGTGTATGGGTACTGCTTGGGTGATTGGATTAGTGCATGGGTAGTGCCTGGTTGAATGTGTGAGTGCGTGGGTAGCACCTGGGTGACTGGATGAGTGCAAGAGAAGCACCTGGGTGACTGGATGAGTGCTTAGGTAGCACCTCATTGAATGGATGAGTGCAAGGATAGTGCCTGGGTGATTGGATGAGTGCATGGATAGTGCTTGGTTGATTAGGTGAGTGGATGGATAGTGCCTTGGTAATTGGATGAGTGCATGGGTACTGCCTGAGTGAATGAATGAATGCATGGGTAGTGGCTGGGTGAATGGATGAGTGCAAATGTAGTGGCTGGGTGATTGGATATGTGCATGGTTAGTGCCTGGGTGAATATATGGGTGCATAGGTAGTGTGTGAGTGAATGGATGAGTGCAATGGTAGTCCCTGGGTCATTGGATGAGTGCATGGGTATTGCCTGAGTAAATGCATGAGCTCATACGTAGTGCCTGAGTGAATAGATGAGTGCAAGAGTAGTGCCTGGGCAATTGGATGTGTACATGGGTAGTGCATGGGTAAATGGATGAGTGCCTGGATAGTGCCTGAGTGAATGGATGAGTGAATAGATAAGTGCAAGGGTAGTGCCTGGGTGAATATGTGGGTGCATGGATAGTGCCAGGGTGATTGGATGAGTGTATGGGTAGTGCCTGAGTGATTGGATGAGTGCCTGGGTACT
Source organism: Calotriton arnoldi (assembly GCA_963921515.1). NCBI lineage: Eukaryota > Metazoa > Chordata > Amphibia > Caudata > Salamandridae > Calotriton > Calotriton arnoldi. The sequence goes on along the minus strand of CAWUFW010007172.1, from coordinate 500,626 downwards.
GCCTGGGTGACTGGATGAGTGCAAGAGTAGCCCCTGGATGAGTGCATGGGTACCGCCTCATTGAATGGATGAGTGCAAGGGTTGTGTCTGGGTGATTGGATGAGTGCATGGATAGTGCTTGGGTGAATGGATGAGTGCATGGGTAGTGCCTGAGTGAATGGAGGAGTACATGGGTAGTGCCTGAGTGAATGGATGAGTGCAAGGGTAGTGCCTGGGTGATTGTGTGAGTGCATGAATAGTGCCTGGGTGAATGGATTAGTGTATGGGTAGTTCCTGAGTGATTGGATGAGTGCATGGGTACTGCCTGGTCGACTGGATGAGTGCAAGAGTAGCACCTGGATAATTGGATGAGTGCCTGGGTACCGCCTCATTGAATGGATGAGTGCAAGGGTAGTGTCTGGGTGATTGGATGAGTGCATGGATAGTGCCTGGGTGATTGGGTGAGTGCATGGATAGTGCCTAGGTGTTATGTTTAACCCCGGGCGTAGTGAGTGTAGCGGGGCTACGCAGAGGTCCATGAAGTTGCGAACAAACTCCGTGGAACTCCGCTACGCTACGCCACCCGCATCCACCCCCCTATATTAACAATTAATATTACATGACTTAAAATTAAATTAAAACCACTTACCTGGCATGCGGTGTCCCCGGGCTGCCCTCCTCCTCTTCCTCGCCGTCTGGGTAATTCTTTGAGAAAACTGCGCATGCGCGCGTGCCCGCGCATGCGCATTTCTTGCGCAGTTTTCTCAAAGAATTACCCAGACGGCGAGGAAGAGGAGGAGGGCAGCCCGGGGACGCCACATGCCAGGTAAGTGGTTTTAATTTGAATTTTAAGTCATGTAATATTAATTGTTAATATAGAGGGGTGGAGGCGGGGGCTGGCCAACTCCGCTCCGCTGTGGAGTGTGCGGAGATTTGCCTCCTCCGCGTTCTCCGCGGAACGCGGAGGAGGCGAATCTCCGCACACTCCGCGGGCGGAGCGGAGGTCTCCGCCCGGGGTTAGTTATGTTATGTTATGTTATGTTAATATAACTTATTAAGAGCACAAATACCCGGAGGTGTCTTGGCGCTATGGAAACTACAGTAAGCCCTGGAAGTTTTGCATTAGTTCGAGAAAAGCCATGTCTTCAGACTCTTTTTAAATAAGGCTAAGGAGCTTATAGACCTGATATGCATAGGAAGTGTATTCCATAACTTTGCTGTGCTATAGCAAATGCTTCGTCCCCTCAGCTAGAGGTGCAAAACCTGGGAACCGTCATAATTTTGATGCCAGTAGATCGGAGCTGTCTACACGGGCAGTACCAGGAAAAAATGTTTCTTAAGAACATTGGTCCCATATTATTCAAGGCCTTAAAGGCTAGGCATAGCGTCTTAAACTTCACATGACTTGCTACAGGAAGCCAGTGGAGTTTACGGATTTTGGTCGAGACTGATTCATACTTGAGCAGATTTAGGAGGAGTCTCGCAGCTGAATTCTGTACCATTTGCAATTTTTTAGGTGTTGTTTTTGCATATTCAGGTACAACCCATTGCAGTAATCTAATTTTGATAATACTAATGCAGTTACCACCATCTTCCTAGAATTCATAGGGATATAAGGGAGAACCTTCCTCAGTTTCTTGTGCAGGTAAAATGTGGTGGAAACCATTGCATTTGTTTGCTTGGCGAATGTTAGTTTCTTATCAATTAAAATCCCAAGATTTTTTGCTTTATCCACTGGTTTAGGCAGCTCTCCCTTCTCTGTGGGCCACCAGATGCAATCCCATCTTGGTTGGAGGTTGTCGAAAATCACTATTTTGGTTTTCTCCTAATTGAGTTTAAGGCAATGCTTGCCCATCCAACTGTTCACTTCCTGCATACAGTTTCTAAAATGCAGTACAGGAGAGGCTTGCTCTTTATATGCTGCTACGACAATCTGTGTGTCATCAGCATAGGATGATAGGCTGAAGCCGAAATGCTGGATCAATGGCGCCAACTCCGGCACGTAGATATTAAAAAGGGATGGACTAAGCGATGAGCCCTGTGGGACTCCACATGGCAGGACATAGGGTGTTGATTTGAAGCCATCCAGAGTCACTGGTTGTGTTCTTTCGGTCAGAAAAGATGTTAACAACAACAGAGCTAGACCCTTTACCCCTAGCTTTCTAAGGCGGGATCGCAACAGGTGGTGATTGGCGGTGTCAAACGCCACCGAGAGATCCAAAAGGATCAGAACGGCGGCGCCTCCCTTGTCCTGATTTCTTCAGTCGCTTTTATCAAGGCCGTTTCCGTACTGTGTTCTGGACGAAAACCAAATTGTGAGGAGTCAAGCAGGTCATTTTCTTGAACGAACTGAGCTAGTTGTTTATTCATAACTTTCTCCACTATCTTAGCTGGGAAAGGCAGCCTAGCAATAGGTCGATAATTTTGAGGGTCAGATGCATCCAAGCTTGGTTTTTTATCAATGGGTGGATCGATGCATCCTTCCATTTAGCGGGAAAAATTCCTGAGGTGAACATGGTGTTAAAAATTCCTGAAAGAATAGGACTAACTTCCTTCCTTGATTCGGTGAGTGCATGGATAGTGCCTGGGTGATTACTAGATGAGTGCATGGGTACTGCCTGGGTGATTGGATGAGTGCATGAGTAGTGCCTGGGTGAGTGGATGAGTGAATGGGTAGTGCCTCAGTGAATGGATGAGTGCAAGGGTAGTGCCTGGGGGATTGAATGAGTGCATGGATAGTGCCTGGGTGATTGGGTGAGTGCATGGATAGTGCCTGGGTGATTGGATTAGTGCATGGGTAGTGCCAGGTTGGTTATATGAGTATGAGGGTAGCACCTGGCTGACTGGATGAGTGCAAGAGTACGCCTGGGTGATTGGATGAGTGCAAGGGTAGTGCCTGGATCATTGGATGAGTGCATGGGTAGTGCCTGACTGAAGGGATGAGTGCAGGCATAGTGCCTGAGTGAATGGATGAGTACAAGGGTAGTGCCTGGGTGATTGGATGTGTGCATGGGTAGTGCCTGAGTGATTGTATGAGTGCAAGGGAATGCCTGGGTGATTGTTTGAGTGCATGGATAGTGATGGGCACTTGGATGAGTGTATGGGTAGTGCCTGAGTTATTGGATGAGTGCATGGGCAGTGCCTGGGTGATTGCATTGGTGCATGAGTAGTGCCTGGGTCATTGGATGAGTGCATGGATAGTGCCTGAGTGAATGGATGAGCGCATGCGTAGTGCCTGGGTAACTGGATGAGTGTATAGGTAGTGCATGTGTGATTGGATGAGTGCATGGGTAGTGCCTGGGTGAAATGGATGAGTGCATGAGTAGTGCCTGGGTCATTGGATGGGTGCCTTAGTAGTGCCTGAGTGAATGGATGAGCACATGCGTAGTGCCTTGGTGACTGGATGAGTACAAGAGTAGCGACTGGGTGATTGGATGAGTGCATGGGTACCGCCTAATCGAATGGATGAGTGCAAGGGTAGTGCATGGGTGATTGAATGAGTGCATGAGTAGTGCCTGGGTCATTGGATGTCTGCATGGGTAGTGCCTGAGTGAATGGATGGGTGCATGCGTAGTGCCTGAGTGAGTGGAGGAGTGCAAGGGTAGTGCCTGGCTGATTGGATGTGTGCATGGGTAGTGCCTGGGCGAATGGACAGTGTGGCTGACTCCGGAGCTCAGGGCTCACCGTTCAATCCTGGGCGCCGGCAGCAGCTCAGCTCAGCACCATGTGACTCTGGGCAATAGCTCACTTAATCTCGCCGACGGCCCCCTGTGTCTTGAGACCCCTAGGGGTGAGTAGTTTGCGCTTTAAAGATACCGGATTTTAGCAGTCTTAATTTTTGCATATCCTTTTGTAAACTTTATCCCTGTTAGGCCAAATGATGTCTAAAATGTTCTTAGTCCATATTTGAAAAACATAACACATAGTACTATGTAGAAGTGTATGTAGCAGAAACAAAAGGAGACATTTTTTTTAGGGGTGAAGAGACTTTTCTCATGCAACCTAAGGGTACTGGTATTATTGTACCTCCATTTACATTTTATCTATAGTAGCACAATGTAGTCCTCCAATGTTTTATAAATTCCTTTCCCACAGTTAAAAAGAGTCATTCATTTCTAACAGCTTGCTGTAGACAATACCTCTAATAAGCTGAGTAATGTCTCAGAAATACATAATCCAAATATATGTCAACACAATACCACATTTTCATATCCTAGATTCTCCTTAGAACTTTGGTTCTAGAAATAGCAGATATGAGTTTGGTAACTTTTTAGGTAGTCTTAATTTGAATGTCACTTGTATGTCATTGCACTCTGTCCATCCTGTTTGACATCTTAAATATATTGTGTAGTGTCCAGAGGTTATATTAACTACTTCATGAAATATGATTGCTATAGCTGTGAAAGTTCTTTTTGAGATGGAAATGTGTGCAGCTATAAAGTTTGTAATTTCAGTTCCTAATTTAGTACCATCCACTCTGCATCGTTGTAGCATGACTATGACATATTTTCCATACCTTTGCAGAAACAAATTTGACCTAAGTTCTGATCTGCAGTTTGGACAGGTCATATCTCGATGGGCGTTTGTAGTTAAATCTTCAAAGTGCACAGCTTTACAATCTGGTAATGTCAAGTAGAGGAATCATTCTGAATTGATTTCAGGGCTAGACATAAATTCACAATCTTCACAGTTATGGGTTTATTTATAAGTTAAACCAAATAATAAATTGATATGTACATTTTCTTCATCTAATGCTCAGAGCATTACCATTAGAAATTCTTGAGCATCCTGCTGAAGATTCTGAGAGAACACTACTGATCCAGTACAGTCACCGGTGAGTTTTTTTATTCCAATTGCAGAATGTATGATTCTTCTGTCACTTAATTCTTCAAGTAAAGTACATAGTTGTGAAGACATTCTTTTATCTATCTTTTCTTTAATAGAATTTGTTAAATGAGGCAAATGGTATAGATGTATGAACTGGGGGGGTTGAACGGCTCCGATGTTCCAGTGAACTGCAGATACTACTGAACGGCAGCCCGGGTAGAAGGGGCGCAGGGAGCAGTAGCACACCCTCCCAGACCAGGGCTGGGAAAATTCTGTGAAACTGCAATTAGCCTAAGCACATACTTACTGAAAATGATCACTGATTGCCATCAGTTGTGTTGTTTGTTGAGAAAATTCAATAAAAATATTTAACAAAAAAAAAAATGAGGCAAATGGTATAGTTCATTTAACACTACATTTTTATATCAGTTCACTCCAGATTTATTATCAAAGTGATAGCCTTGTATTTCCTCATTGTGCTGTAGTTTTCTTTTTTTTCCTCCTTGCTGATTTTCTTTTTGTTCATCTTTCTGTTCAACTCTGATAGACTGCTTTGATATCTTCTGCTTTGGACACAGTATTGATTTTTGAACCACAGGATACTGGCCTAAATGAGGAGCATATTGAGCTCTTGACATCGTAGTCAGTTTTTAATATTTGCTGCATTCTTAAATGTATAAAAGCTAGCATTAGGTTAGAAACCATTCTGACCGCATCAATAATTAGTAGATTTAATTTCTTTAATACTCTTGCCACTTCGTGGCAAGTATCACCAGATAATTTGTTGTATTGTAACTTGTTGTCATGTTCAACAGGCAGCATTAATAATCAATTAAAGGTAACTCCTTTCAAATTATGAGCAGCTAAGCCTGTTGGTGCAGTGACTACACACGGCAAATTGGAATCTGTTGTCTTCTGTAGGTAACTTGTCAGTACTTTAATCAAGAAGCTTTTTCCAGTTCCAGCTTGACTACATATGTACAATATAACTGGTTTGTATGTACAACATGCATACTTTTTTTCTCATGGAGAAATCCATGTTCTACTTTACCTTTTACCGCTTCAAAAATTTCTTTCAGATCTGCATTCAATTGCTGTATTTGTAGTTCTAGATCCACAGTTTCCCGTCTTACATGCTGCATTGTATTCTCCACTGCATTCATAGCTATTGCAGCTTCATTTTCAATGATTGGCTGTCCAAGATGATCTTGACTTCCAGGTGATGAACTTTGACTGTTCTGAGAATTCTCTCTTGCAAATTGTTTCTTCTTGTTCAATCTCTTTTCTCAACATTTGAAGATACACTGGAAACACAAAGCACTCAATGCTGTCTTTCACAGCGTTGAATGAGTCTTCATAACAGTCAGATTCTCCAAATAGCTCACTTTCAGTTCGCCATGGCTTAAACAACTGTAACAAGGCTTAATAGAAAAACTCTCTTTTGTCTGGAGTTTGGCAACTTAGCTTTTGATGGTTGATTACATTTGCTTTGTTATGTCTCACCAAACATCCTTCACATCCCCCACAGCAAATTTACCTTCATCTATCTTTTGACTGACATTACTTCTGAAAGTATAATGCTGAAGTATTCATAGAGACACATCCTTTCCAGATGAGGACTTCTTCCTGGGTAGTACATATCCAGCATGTTACTCTTCAGAATATCTGTGCTGTGTGGCTCAAATTCTGCAAGATATTGAATTTCAGGAAAAGACTTCAGTTCTCTGTTAAGAATATTAGCAAGCCCTAAACTCACACATAGAACTCCTCTAGAATTAGAAAACAACCTAGCTGAGCTTAACCAGTCTATACATTCATAGGAGCCTATCTTTCTGTGAGAAAGCATTTTCAAACTAAAACTGTACAATTTCTTCGTAAAACTTTTTTCTGCTGAAATCTCCTCCCACATCTCCTTCATCTCAGTTTTCTCTGTCTTTGTTATATAAGATGTAACGTACCAAGCAACAGCAATTGAGTTGTCTGCAACAAACTATATATCCATGTTTGCATTCCACATCTTCAGAATCACAGGGTTGTAGTCATTAATGTACTTGGAGGCCTCTGTTCTTCTTAGGTTGTATGTATTTTTTAGTGATTTCCTTGTAAGTGTATGTCTGACTGCAGACAAAAAGCAGTTGACTCTTCCTTGTGAGATGACAGGTCGTGGAAATCCGAAACAACATCTTGTATAAAATTTCCCTTTTGCTCTGTATTTTCACTGACAGTATTTTCCGCATCTATGATTTTGGAATCGTTGAACTTGTTGCCTTAATATGTTGTCACTACTCTCCTTTGGGATGGAGCAAGTTACAAACTGCTCAATAAAAGACAACACAGACTCATCACTGTCTGTTCCAAACTTTGGGGCATCTTTTACCCACAACAGCATGTGAATATGGGGAGCACCTCTGGCTTGGTACTCTTTACGCCAAAATAAATCAATCACTTCACCAAGAGGAGGTTTTGTATTGTTCAAGATGAAAGATATCATTGCTTGAAATCTGTGATTAAAATATCTGCAAACATTTGCAGGGTCTAGTGAGCATAGTTCTCCTGGCGTCTTCAGATGAATGTCTTTTATATTTAAATTTGCTTCCTGCAAGAAGTCTAGGAGGTCATTCCATGCATATTCAGCACAACTCAGCTTCAGGAAGCAAGTAGGTGCTCCAAGGTTCCTCAACATGCACTTCAGTTCACCATGACACCAATACCAATATTCATTAGTCCCACATTGACATGGCATTAGGTTTATTAAATTGTATTCCAAGTGCTCATCTCTTCCTTGAACTTTCTCCAAAAGTCCTCTTGCTGATATATTATGCAAATTAACTCCTGTTTTTAGAATATGATTCACAGCATATGAGAAGCTAGACAAGTCACTCTAAATAATAGGTGAAATATATGTGGAATACACTGACGAAATCTAGGGTATTCTGAATAAAGTCTACTACATCTATACTCAGCTGCAGGTATTTGCACAGGCCACTAGTCATACCTGCCACCTACTCCAGTAGGAAAAAGATGTGGGAAACATCAAGCTTCTAAACTTTGTTCCCACACACTGAGGGGATCATTACGATGTCAGGCCAAAAGCCTCCGCCCAACACCATCTCGGATTCAGGACCGATCGACTTGCGGTCGACGGTTCCGACCGCTGGATTATGATGCCATTCCCATTGTTTTCTATGGGAGCTCGTTACGCCAGAGAACTGGCCATAACACAGGCTCCTATGGGGAAATGGGGTGTGTATGTAAAACATTGCACCCGGTCGCTGGCACTCCATGGTGCCTGCCACACAGTGCAGAGTTTTACAGGGTGGTACCTTAGGTACCCCCTCGGCCTCCAACCATAGGCCGTGGGGTCTAGGGGGCCCTCTCAGGGGCCCCCAAAGTCACTTTCCGACAGCCTTTCCATGTCAGAAAGGCCGGTGCGGAAAGGCTGTTGGTAATCGACTTCGTAATCCCTGGACTGGAAAGAAGCATCCTAGGACCGGTTTCGGGGTTTCACCCCTCATCAGCCAGGATAGCTTGATTCCAGTGGTGCCCTAAATTGGCAGGGTATGCCGAGACGTGGCTCCCTTGCTCACTTTGCCACTGGAGTCAAGCTATCCTGGCTGATGAGGGGTGAAACTGCGAAACCGGTCCTAGGATGCTTGTTTCCAGTCCAGGAAGGACCTGACCTGGCAGTTTGGGCTGGACTGTTCCCATTGGGCACAGGGTCAAGACTGAATTGCATATGGCTGGGTTCAAACCTGAATAGCATGGGAAGCAAAAAAATGATGGATTTAGGCCCAGATCGCTGTACTGGGGTGAATGTAAGACAGTGTTCTGCATTCTGTCCATCAATTGTTCTTTTTGTATTGTAAATACAGCACATCCATGGTGGCGCAAGGGTTTCTCAGGGTGGCGCAGGGAAAGTGACGCATCTCTTCAGATGCGTCACTTTCTTGTAAATCTGCCCCATACTATCTTACATTTTGTAATTTCTTCTTCAAAACTATCAACTGTAGTATCTGTGTCCTGTTCTGTAACTCCTCCTGTTATCAACTCTTCAATTTCCCTACAGTCCTGTTCTGGACCAAAGAAACGAAACTGTACATCATCACAAACCTTTTCTACCTCTGCCACAGTACCATGAAAAAGTGCCCTATTCATTTCTCCAAACATAAAGCAGGAGTTTTCACATAGTACAGCCTCCTATCTAAAGTTTGCATTGTTAAGTAGTGTACAGCTAACATCCTAACATGATGAAAGGTGCTTTGGCACACTTTCTTTGATAAACAAGCTAGTGGGTGTCCCTGCAAATTTGTATGCTTTCTCAGCTTGCAAGGATCCAAACCTTGTAAAGTACTTATTTTGTGTTTTAAACTTCGCCTTGGAAATATACTTAGGGATTTTCTTAGTATATCATTACTGTCTAATACTACAAACACTACTACAATTCAATTTGTATACAGGGTCCTGACTACACCTTCCTTGTACCTCTTCTGCAATAACGTCTTCTACATTTCTAGGTACCATCACCTCTTTTGCTATAGTACTGCCATTCTTCATTTCATAACATCGTCCTCTTTCATCATTAGCACCAACTAATCTGTTATCCTGGAGATAGCTTTCTTCATTAAACAAAGGCTCTGTACTAGTAGTATGTATCCATTCTCCTCTAAAAGCTGTCCCAAATTTACTTCTATTCACTAATCTTTTCTTCTGGTTTTGTCTCCTCATGCACAACACTATTTTGTCAAGAGTCTTCCTTCTATTTAGAATCAAAATGAGAAGCTTCCTCTTCAAAGCAAAGGCCTTATCAACTATTCTCTCAAGACGTTCTTTCTGTTTCAGTGCATCTCTCCTTCGTCTATACTTTTTCAAATTTCGCAGTAGATTTACAACCACTCTACTACGAAACATCCTGGCTCTGATTTCCTTAAACTGCTTCTGTCTCCTGGCTAAGGTGTGTCTATGTTTATTACAATCTTTTCTGTTTTGCAATGTACACTTTGTCCACTCTTATTGTTTCTCACAGTCATAATTTGGTTTTCTTTATTTTATAATCTTTGCAAATGTGCACATATATCTTTGTCCTCTTACCAGTAGCTCTTTTTTCTTTCACCATTTGTTCTGCATTTTGCCCCTTTTTTAACTCATTTCTACAAACATACTGTAGTTGCTTCTGTTGCTTTTTCATCCTAGCTTTTGTAGGCATTCTAACTGTGTGTAGTTATGTAGATATTGTTCTGTAAAAAAACAAGTATATTTTAATTTTTACCGTAGCCAATCTACCAACTACTTTACTACTGACTTACACATAATACAAAAACAGTTTTCATATTATGTTGCAGTTTTAAATCTACAGATGAACCTAGATATATTACTACATGCACTTACTTCAAAATAACAAACCCAGAGAAAAACACAAAACTTTATTTATTAGTTACCTTTTAACATTTTAACACCCTGTCATACAACACAGCTGCAGCATATCTCACTTCTCACTTTGGTGAGAGCGCTGGCATGTGCCTGAACCGCTTTTAAATCTTTTTTACGAATATCTGCTAATCCTTTTTAACTGATACCGCACTAGTTTTAAACACTTCTTGTAAATTCATGTTTTTACCTTAATTGCGCTGCATCGTACTTTTTACTTGTTGCCGCCCGCCCCGGTCCATCCCGGCTGTGTGCCGTTGTGTGGAGGGCGTGGCTGACCTTGCGTAGGCCATCATTTCCGGGTGGGGAGGCGGAACAGGAATTTCCCGCCCACTCCACTACTTAGACCCATGTGTGTCCGGCCGCGCAGCGGGCGCGCCGCTGGCGCGCCGATGGCGCGCCTAAGGCAAGCCCGTCTGCGCCCGTCCGCGCCCGGCAGGGGCCAGGGGCCAGGACCCCTGGCCCTGCTGAGCCACTTAGGAGATTCCGGTACACAGCTGAAGAGTTGTGGAACCTGGCAATGCCTATGGTTATATGTTGCAAACACAACATAAATTTAGACAGTAATGAGCTGAAATGCGATCACTGCAATAAGACATTAAGAGCTATTAATGACAAGGATAATAAAGATAGACTGCAGCTAGCACTGCTAAATTGTAGATCTTTAGCTAAACACAAATATGAGGTACATGACCTTCTCAGGGAAAGATCATTGGATACTCTATTCCTGACTGAGACATGGCTGAATGAGAGCTCCACCCCTGATGTTCTGGATGTAATCCCCAGTGATTACATGCTAGTAAGGCAAGATCGGGAAGGACAAACAGGAGGGGGCATAGCCATTATTTTTAAAACCTCAATGAAGTGTGAAATTAAACAGGCCGACCTTGACAAATGCGAGGCGTTCTTTTTTACTTTATCGGACACAGCACATAATACTTTAGCCGGTTTTCTAATTTACCGTCCCCCAGGCCCAGGGTCACAATTTATAACTAGCCTGGAAGAGAAAGTAGTTCAACTCGCACTTCGACATAAAAACTTTCTGGTACTAGGTGATCTGAACTTACATTTTGATAACATGCAGAACCAAGAAGTATGTACCCTACGCAACGATTTACTGACCCTTAACCTAGTTCAAAGAGTAGGATCTCAAACGCACCAAGGAGACCACATTCTAGATCCTTTCTTCTCCAACTTTGAGGATATAGAGGTTGAGACACCATGGCCTATTCCCTGGTCTGATCACTATCTAGTCCAGTTTTCTGTTCCTACGCATAGGAAGAGGGAAGTTCAACCTACTAAGGTAATTACTACGAGGAACTGGAAGGATTTTAACTCCAATTCTTTCACACAGGCCCTGATGGAGAAAATGCCCATCTTAGATATAGATGTTAATCTAGCTAACAATCAACTGGAAGCCTGGATTACAGAGGCATTAAATAAGACAGCACCGTGGAGTACCAGGACTCCTAAAAGACAAAATATAACAGCTCCCTGGTTTAATGAAGAGTTGATGATAGCCAAAGAAAATGCAAAAGGTGTGAGAGAGTCTGGAGGAAGGAATATAATAGTGAGTTGAAAGGAAATTATAAAAATGAACTAAAACAATATCATTCTTTAATTAAGAAAGTCAGATGTAAGTTTTACACTGAAAAGATAGAAGGTGCCAGCAATTCTCAGAAAGAAATGTTTGCGATACTGAAATCCTTAAGAACACAGGAAAATAGGAATGATACAGATGCCTCGGAGGAGAGCTGTAACAAGGTGGCAGAATTCTTTGCAGATAAAGTGGCCAAAATTTACGACACCTTCCCGATTGAAGTACGGGAAGGAATTACTAGGGCTGGTGATAGCCAGACAAACTTTGTTGGAGCAACGTTGGATGAATTCAAGATACAGGGACTTGAAGAAATTACCACAATAGCAAAAGGGATAAAATCGGGATCCCCTCTGGACCCAGCCCAACCAAAAATTATAATGCAGGGAGTTAATGTAATCATGCCATATATTTCTGATCTTATTTCCTGCTCCTTTCAAAATGGCGTGGTCCCCACAAAATGGAAACAGGCCATTGTGAAACCACTCAAAAGAAGCCATCACTGGAGTACACAGTGCTGGAAAATTCTACGGCCTATTTTGCTGCTGCCTTTTGTAGCGAAAGTTGCTGAAAAAGCGACTAATAAGCAACTTACAGACCACATAAATAAAAATGACCTACTGCATCCTTCCCAATCAGGTTTCAGAATGGCCCACTCGACTGAGTCAGCTCTTCTTATAGCCACTGAAATATTGAGGAAATATGCAGATGAGGGACAAAAGACCGCACTGATTTTATTAGATCTCAGTGCGGCGTTTGACACTATCTCCCATAAGCTTCTTATCCAAAGACTAGAGGCGTGTGGCATAAGGCGTAGGGCATTGAGTTGGTTGACATCATTTCTCTCCACACGAAGTTTCCAAGTTGCTCAACAAACCCATCTGTCTAAGAAGACTCCCTTGGCTCAAGGGGTCCCACAGGGCTCAATTCTGAGCCCCACTTTGTTTAATATTTATGTGGGGCCATTGGCGGAGTGTGTGGAGAAGTATGGGGTGTCAATTGTTTCTTACGCTGACGACACACAACTAATTATGATGCTGGCACAAGACAGAGGCCAGGCTGCGACCCGGTTCTCCAAATGTTTAGAAGAGGTGGCAGACTGGATGTCTAATCACTGCCTCAAGCTAAACGGGAGTAAAACGGAGGTCATGGTAGTAGGCAGAACGCCATCTTTATGGTCACACGCGTGGTGGCCTGAAACTCTAGGTCAATTGCCTCTCCCTAAATCAGAAGTTAAAAATCTTGGTATGTGGCTTGACCCCGAGCTGACTTTTGAAAGTCAGATTCGGAAGGTAGCGGGAAAATGCTATGGGAATATGAAAATTCTGAGGAAGGTCCTAGACCTACTACCACCGAAATCCCGGAAGACTATAGTACATGCGGGAATAACTTCACAACTAGATTACGGGAATGTACTTTACCTAGGTGCTACTAAAAGGGGTCTTGCCAAACTACAAAGAGTACAGAATGCCGCAGCACGGCTGGTACTGGGCCTGCCAAGAAGAGCGAATACGAAGAAAGCATTGACAGCCTTACATTGGCTCCCGGTAGAAAAGAGAATCGCTTTTAAGGCAATGTGCCACTGCCATCGTATTCTAGCAAAGAAAAGCCCTAGATATCTGCAACAGCTAATAACCCACTATATCCCAGGACGGAATCTAAGGTCTATGGGGATGGCACAGGTCACTGTACCGAGAATATTCAGAGCTAGAATGGGAGCTCGCTCATTCAGGTACCGTGCAGCCATAATGTGGAATGCCTTACCACTAAATCTAAGAACAGAACCTTGCGAAAGCAGTTTTCGTAGACAGCTAAAAACATGGCTGTTCAGGCAAACCGGATAGACGTACTGGTTAAGGAGTTCTACACAGCATAGCAGTTTAGGTGGATGATAGCCATCTCCCCCCAGAGTATGTCCTCAGCGCGGGGACACACCGGTGGTGTAACCAGGTGCTCTACAAATGAATAAATAAATAAATAAATAAACTTATACATGGTGAAAGAACATTTTATCCCTTCTGTAGTAAATTTTAAAATGAACATCAAGGCAAGGAGGCGTATTTACAAGCCCCATGCACTTTCCGGTGTGTCACTTTTTTTCGACACGCCGGCGCCGTAATGTGGTGCTCCATATTTACAAGGCCACATAAAGCCACTCTGCGTAGCTTTTCATGGCCTTATAAATACGGGCCCATTTCAGGCAGCACTTTGGGTGAAAGGAGCTTGCCATGGGTGTTACTGTGGGTGTACCCATGGATTCGCCACAATACCCAAATTTACAGCAATTCATATACCTGGGAACGCGTCAGAATCCTACACAACGAGGAGAAATACTTTTCTTTCTCCTAATTTTTTCCTGTTTCTATGCGTGCTGAATTCTGCAGCAGACATAGAAAAAGGAAAATACCTCTTGTGATTGTTTCTGTACCGGAAGGTGTCTCTTCCTGCACAAAAACCATCATCCTCACTACACAGGCACCCTTGCACCATGGTGCAAGGGTGCCTCAGTTGGCGCATGGCAGCCAGTTGTACGCCAGCACAGGGGAGAGCATAGGGATCCATCATATTGTTGTAAATATGACCCATCCCTGTGCTTTGAAAGTAATGCAGCATGGCCAGCCAAATGGCTTGCGGCTCCGCACTGCATTCGTTTCTTGTAAATTTAGCCCCAAGTGTACAAGTACATACAGTGTCCCAAAAACGTAAATAAGAAAACACAACATAAGAGCTATTGGATGCCTCTTTTCCACTGTTTTAGTGGTGTATTTAGAATCTCAGTACTGTTCTACTTAAGTGTATCAGATTAACATTTTGGGAAACGGTGCATATAACAATCTGCACGTTAATCTCTATCAAAGTATATAGCTCACTAATTCTTCCATATTACACGCAAAGATTGTGTCACCGCTTGTATATATATATAATTTACTAGATGGTTCTCAAAGACTACATATTTCTCGGTAAAACTTGTAAAAACATATGTTTGTGGTTGGGTACATGAATACTCCGTGGATGATTGAATTGGTGCATAGGTAGTACCTAGGCGATTCTTTGAGGATACAAGTAGTGCCTGGATGATTCCCTGAGTATATCAAAACTCCATGGGTCGTTCCATATCTGTATAGTTACTGCCTGCATGTTTGCATGAGTCTATCACTACTATCTGGGTGTTTGGATGAGTGAATGAGTAGTACCTAATTAGATAAGTGCATGACTAATGGCTCAGTAATTCAATACATCCATAGATAGTGGTTGGATAATTAAATGAGTGCACCTTTAGTGCCTGGATGATTGCAGGAGTGCATAGATAGAATATAAGTGATTTATAGAGTGCATGGATAGTGCATACATGATTGTTTAAGTACATGCATAGCACCTAGCAGATTGGATGAGTGCATGAGTAGTGTTTCAGTGATTGCATGACTACATGGCTGCTGCCCATGTGTTTTTGGTTCAGTGAAGCGGTAGTGCCTGGGTGTTTAGATAACTACATGGGTAGTGCCTGGATAATTGAATACGTGCATCAGTGGTGCCTGGCTGATTAGATAAGTGCATGACTAGTGCCTGAGTGATTGCATGACTCCATTGTTAAAGCTTGAGAGATTGGATGAAAGTAAGTGCACTGCTGGGGTGATTGTATTAGTGCAAGAGTATTCCCTCAGTAATTAAATGAGTGCATAGCTACTGTTTGGATAACAGGTTTACTACAATGGTACTCTCTATGTAATTAGATGAGTTCATGAGTAGTACCTGAGTGTTTGCATGAGTTCATGC
This sequence comes from Calotriton arnoldi, assembly GCA_963921515.1. Classification (NCBI taxonomy): domain Eukaryota; kingdom Metazoa; phylum Chordata; class Amphibia; order Caudata; family Salamandridae; genus Calotriton; species Calotriton arnoldi. The sequence continues at coordinate 485,025 of CAWUFW010007172.1, read as the reverse complement.
GTGTGCCTCAGTATTTCAATGACTGCATGGGTTGTAAGTGGGTTTTTAGATGACTGCATAGTTTCTGCGCAAATATTACAATGACTGCATAGTTATGGCCTTTTTAATTGCATAAGTAAATGGTTAGTGTCTGGGTGATTAGATGAATGTATAGGTAGTGCCTCCATAGTTCAATGACTACATAATTTCTGCCTGCCTGAGTTGAACAGTACATGTGTAGTGTCTAGGTAATTGAATAACTCCATGGATACTGAATCACTGATTTGATGACTGCCTCACCAGTGGTTGGGTGATTGCATGAGTGCCTGAATACTGCCTGACTGACTGTGAAAGTACCTTCATTGCTGTTAGATACATAACAGTTGTGACTATGTATCTGACTCTTTGGTTATATCCTTCCGTCAGTATCAAACTACCTGGTTTACTGTAAATATGCTTTTCTACTGAGCTATGTGTAAGTGAAGTCTAGACATCACACTTGGTATATTATTGCATACATGACTCTCTAGGAGCATACATTGCTTTGAGGCATTCTGCTCTATTAATCCTCCTCAATTTTAAACAAACCATGTTTAAAGAAAAAACATCACCCTCACCATATGCATGAAAGTTTCATCAGCCTTACTAAACATAGATCACCATGTAAACATATATGCAATTTCTTAATAGATGTACACCTTCAAGCCATCTTTCCGAAAATATATACCTCTCTGCATCTTTAAGTAAACTGAAAAGTCCCACCGTACATATAGCTATCTGCAACCACAGGAACCATATCCCACCATCTAAGCATATGAAAAGCGGTCATATAAGTTAAAAACCACATTGACAAACACTTCTCAATACATACCTAACAAGTATTACTTCTTTCTAATTCATATACAGGCAGACATCATGTTCTCATCTTTTAATTTTGACTACACTACTCCTGTTTTATAATGGTACTAAAAGTACTACAACTCCCAGAATGCAAATAACAGATGTATCTATTTTGCACATGATGTTTAGACATTTAAAACATTCTTAGTTCCTTATTGCAACTTTCCACAACAATATACTATAATTTTCCAATAAAGTATACAGTGTAATAAAGAGGCACTAATTCATTTTTCTCTTACTTCCCAAAACATTCAAAACTAACCTCTTAAATACATACCCTTTAATAGATACAGTTCATCTGATATAATTTTTAATATCACTGTGATACTCTTTTTTGTCAAACTCTAATGTAATTTTTATAAAGGATTAAAAAGTTATGTACATACCAGTGAATTCAGTTTGTAGATTATATTGTTGTTTTAGTTCTTTGTGGATAGTTTTCACACTGTTAGGATTTATAAAAACTAAGCACAAAAATGGTACACCACTCTCATACAAAGCAACCATGAAATATCAACCTCTTCAACTTTGCACTCTGTGATCATGAGAAAGGCAGCAAATGAAATCATGTCTTTCATTTTAGACTACACTATCTCCACTTGTGAATGGTTCGTATCTGTTAACCCTTTCCCCCTCTTTCAAAAAGAGATTCCTATCTATGTGTCTTTGCGATGTACTCGGGATGATCGTGGACAAATTGCAAAAAAAACAGAAGTTAAAACCTATATCTAGCTTCATTTTTTTTACATTTATTTACTACACAACAGCTTAATACATAGTCCTGAGTTGGAAATTAAAGCTTGTCATTACTTACATTGTGTCATCACTCCTCAACTTTAAAAACAATATTCTGTCTCTTTAACACCCTTTCTCCACTAATACACTCTTAGCTCAGTGTACCTAACAACCCAGTGGACCCAGCAGGTCACAAGTTCACAGCACATTCTAGAAGAAACATGCTACTTCCAAATGAGATACAGCAGGTGTGGTTTACTCCACAGATTCAAATGCATATCCATCTCTGTACTACATTTCTTTTTTAAAACAACATCCAATAATAAGACTTCTTAAGTCATCCAACACACTACCTAATTTTATTCACTTTCATGCTGACAGCATCCAATGAAATATATATATATATATATATATATATATATATATATATATATATATATATATATATATATATATATATATATATATATATATATTTTAAAACACCTCCATTTTAACTGCTTTTCCTTTGGAAAACTACCTCATTCAGCTCCAGCCTTCTCCTGACTACTAATGCTCCTTCACTTCAAAGTTAGAGTATGGATTGTGGGCTACAGCTATATCTACTGGGCTAAAGAGGCTGTAAAAAAGAGAGGTATTGACAGGGTATTGGGTTTGCCAAATGTGCAGATTACTTGGTTTGGCCAGAGAGGGTTATATTTTCATCAGTTGCTGGCTTTGGGTAATTCCGTAGTGGTTTCCCAAGCTCCTAATCTCATGATTGCGCACTGTAGTGGCAATGACCTAGGCACTTTGATTGGGGTAGGGCTGGAAATCCTAATGAAAGAAACCTTTGCAGAACTGAAGTCACTTTTCCCTCACACTGTCTTGGTGTACTCTAATATATGTCAACGACAGAAATGGAAGTGGTTAAATCAATTCTGCCCACAGATTAACAAAGCAAAGAAACATGTTAATAAAACTGTTTCTGCATTCCTCAGAGACCATCGCATGAGCTTTATCTATAACAACAATTTGCTTTTTGATATGCATGGAATTTATAGACATGATGGAGTGCACTTTTCAGATGATGGCAAAAGGGTGTTTCTTAGTAACCTGAAACTCTGCATCCAGTCTTATGTATAGCAGCCATATACACACAACCAACACAACGGCTCTTGTCAGAGCCACCCTAGTACCCAAAATATTGTGAAGTTTTTTTCTAAAAGTTTTTTTCTTTAGTTTTTGACAATCTTCACGACGATGTCACGATCCCCGCTGACACACTGTGAAAACAGAAAACAAAAGCAGACCTTCAATGACCTCCAGCACATCCAAAAATAATATGTAAAAAAATCCATTCTGAACATTGCCCTACACATAGTACTATATACATACTTCTTTCAAAGCATGTTTAAACTCATATTTTTATACTAGTTTCTTTAAAAACCATCTTTCAGACCTATTTTCCATTTTCGCAGATATTCGGGATGTCGCGATGACGTCGTTAACCGCGACTATATCGCATTTTCCATAAAGTGTAAAACACATATATCCACACATATTACAGTATTTTACACACTAGGGAGCATATTATCAAGGGCCTTATCTCCGCTTTTTTGGCTTTAAAAGCCAAAAAAGCGGAGATAATGTTTTCGCCCTATTTACAAGGCAGTGCTAACATGCATTAGCGCATGTTTGCAGCCTTTTTACCGACGCCTCGCTTTGCATCTCTAATGAGATGCAAAGTGGGCGTTTCCACACATAACAACATGTAAAATATCGCTGACTTCACATCGCGATATTTACAAGCATTGCCCTGACACACATAGCGATAATTAAATCCGCGCTAACCGCGGTTATCGCCGTAAGCTAACGTCTGATAATTTTCAGACTTAGCTATCTTTATTAAGGGGGGTGGATTGTCGTGCTTCGACCACCAGGGGATATTTACAAGTTTTTCCCTATCGCTGCAGGAATATCGCTGGATTTCCAGCGATATTCCTGCATTTTGCCGCTATTGCTGGAATTTATATCGCCTTGGGGAAACGCGTTGTTAATAACGCGCTATCCAGGCGATACATTCCAGCGATAGCCGGCGAGAACTGAAATAGCGCTAAGCGCGCTTAGCGATATTTTTCTCCGTTTGTTGGTAATATGCCCCTAGGAGTTTCTTACAATATTCTCTAAAGTCATGTTTTCTACAGAGTTTCTATAAAAACCATCTCTTAAACCTATTTTATCTTTTTCGCGGTGACTCCGGAGACTGCGATGACATCGGTATTTGCGATCCCGGCGGACACGTCGTGAAAACGGAAAACAAAAGCAGACATTCAATGCCCACCAACATATCCAAAAATAATATGTAAAAAAATACATTCTGAACATTGCCCTACACATATTACTATATACATACTTCTTTCAAAGCATGTTTACACTCATATTTTTGAACTAAGTTTCTTTACAAACCGTCGTCAGACCTATTTTCCATTTTCATGGTTATTCGGGATGTCGCGGTGTTGCCGTTATCCCCGACGGTTGCACCTTTTTCATAAAGTGAAAACACATATATGCAAACATATTACAGTATTGTACACACTAGGGGTTTATTACTGCACACTTCAAACTCATGTTTTTCTAGTGTATTTCTAGAACAACCATGTCTAAAACCTTTTTTCGTTTTCGTGGTGAGGCCGGAGATCGTGATGACGTCGGTAATCGTGATCTCTGCGGTTATATCGTGAAAGCGGAAAGCAAAAGCAGGAATTCAATAGCTACCACCATATTAAAAAATTATAACTATATAAGTAATTCTACCCATCACAGTAGATAACTCAGTATATAAATAACTCTATATAAACATTTAGCAAAATCTCAATTTCTCTATAACATATATATGATACATGGGGGGCCCGCTAGCGGTCGTGGCATCATCGCAAATATCGCACGCGATTAAAAAAATCTATTTTGGATACATAACTTGTGTCACCAACACCCCCATTCCTCAAACATGGGGTCAGAGTACCTCTACTCTGACCCCTTACGTTAGCTTTTTCAGAAATGTTCAGCCCCGGGAACCGCGTGCATTCACGATTACTCGCTTAACCGTTGTGAAATATCCGCAGCCAGAGATATCACTATAATTTTAAACTTACATTTCTCAACAACTACTGAACGGATTTACACTAAAAAAGCAAAGGCACTTCATGAACCAACATCTACCTCCCTGCCAAATTTGGTGTAAGTCTGTTCAGCGGTTCGGGCTATAGCTGTGGCTAAAGGTAAAGCCTGGGCTTTGAACTTCGCGCTGCTCCCGGAGTTTGCGGAAATTTCCGCACTCCGCGTTACGTGGAGCTAGTGGAGTTCCAAAAAACTATGCAGAGCGGAGTTTTTTTCCTCGCTCGCGCTCGTCAATGTCAAGTTGGCAAGCGCGAGTGTGGAAAATCAACCTCCCGGCGAGATTTCTCATTGCGGGCAGTCAGATTTCTCATTGCGAGTGGTTGCGTATGCTAGTGACCGCTCGTGTTGAGAAACCATCCGTTCGCGTTGAGAAAGCTGCTGCTTGAGTAAAAAATCTACTCGATCGGCAAAAACGAAGCAGCGCCCGCTTGCACTGTGCATGGTGCCGTTCGCGATGATTGCACAGTGCTGAGAAACAGCCGGTGCTGAAAATCACCGCAAACGGCATTTATCTAATGCACTCCGCCGCTTGCGGAGCTCCGCATAGCGCGGCAGAGTTTTTTTTGCACTTTGCGGAGTTTCGCGGAGTGGAACTCCGCGAACTCTGCCCAGGCTTACTAAAGGTTCCTATGGGAATTAACATTACAAACACACCCTTATTTCGCTCCCCAAATTCTCGGTCCCCACTGCACGGATCACCCCCAAACTTTACATGACAACCAGAACCTACCTAGACCCTTTTTTCGGACAATTTCATGAAGATTGGTCAAATGACGCCAAAGTCATAGGCAAGTCAAAAAATGCTTTTCCTATGGAACCTAGGTCCTGACTATAACATATATATGTAAATATATATATACATATATGTATATATATATATATATATATATATATATATGTATGTATTTATATATATATACATATATGTATATATATATATATACATATATATTTATATATATATTAGTGTCTATATACATTGATGCCATAAGGAATGAGCATATCACGTTCAGAGGTTATGCCTGGGTACCATATAATGAGGAATTTAGAGCACGGCTGGCAGAGGATACTGAGGGAATTGGGGTGAATCGGACAATGACCTGTGGCTACACATGATGAGGCCAACTAGACCAGCCTATGGGCTTCACGGCCAGTGGATTGCCCACAGGTCATTTGCCCTTTCAAGGGCATCCCACCCAAGGTGGGACGGGAACAGCAGTACGGGACAGGCAAGGCAGGTGGGAGCATGTTGGACTTTCAACAGAGGTTACTGCAGGAGGGATCACTGTCAATTCTGATAAGAATGTTCAATGTGTGCAGCCAGGCTACCGTTTATACATTGAGGGGGAAACGTGGGGGGTTACAAGGGGTGCAAGGAGGTGCCTGCCACCCTCAGGGACAGAGAGGGGTTGGTAGAGTAACTTAAGGGCTTGCAGCAAAAGGCTCATACAGCAATCAAATTGGACAGGTCTACTTTTTGGCTACAGTGGTTTGGGAATATGGAGGATGCACATTTACTATGGGAAGGATTTCACAATGGTTTTGAATTGGGCTATGAAGGGCCACATAGGAGAAGATGGGCCGAAAATTTAAAATCAGTCAGAGAACATCCACAAATGGTGCAGAATATGTTGGAAACGGAAGTACAGGAGGGAGGAATGGCAGGCCCATTTGAGGATTGGCCCTTGGACAGACTGATAGTTTCTCCAATTGATCCCAAAAAAGGAAATAGGGCAATTTGTTCTGATTCAACATCTCTCATGGCCTGAAGGACAGTCTTTGAATGATTACTTTTCAGAGGGCCTATCAACAGTTTCGTATTCCTCAGTAGATGTGGCTATACACCTGTTGAATGCAGTAAGAGAAGGGGCATACATGGCGAATAGTGACATAAAGTCTGCATTCAACCTGCTGCCAATGAACCCAAAAGAGTTTGATTTACTGGGAATACAGTTGGCGGGAAAATGGTATGTGGATAGGGCATTACCCATGGGCTGTACAATTTAATGCACACTGTTCAAGAAGTTCAATTAATTTTTTCAATGGCTGTTCACCTTTGCTATGGGACAGAACACAGTGACACATTTCTTGGATGAGTTCTTCTTTGAAGGCCTGAAAGGCTCCACACACTGCCAAAACATGTTGGACAGTTTTAAGGAGATCATGGAAGATGTTGGTGTGCCACTGGCAAAGGAAAAGACATTAGGACCTGACACTAGGATGACGTTTTTATGCATGTTATGTTATGTTAATGGATTTTGTAAAGTGCGACAGCTGCCCCAGCAAAGAGGCGTCCCGGCGCTGACAGCAATGACGTGGACAAGATCAGGGAGGGGCCCCAGGGAAGGCCTACGGAGTGGGAAAGAGAAAAGTTTTTATGGCTTTCCTGAATTCAAAATAATTGTTAAGCCCACGAATGTGGGCAGGCAGCGTGTTCCAAAGGATGGCCGCTCTGTTCCGGAAAGAGAGACCTCCAGCACGAACCCTCCTAACCCGGGGAACCACCACCAGGTGTTGTCCCATGGAACGGAGCTGGCGGGGGGAACGTAGGGTAAAAGCAAGTTGGCCAAAATACCAGGAGAGGCAGATTTCAGGGCTTTGAAGGCTATACAGAGAGCCTTGAACTCAATCCGCCTGGCCACAGGCAGCCAGTGGAGACGGCTAATGGCGTTTGTCACAGAGCAGGCTCTGCACAAACCGAGGAGAGATCTTGTGGCTGCATTCTGTACCCTCTGTAGCCTATGTATTTCTGTCTTGTTTGCACCCAAATACAGTGAGCTGGCGTAATCAAGTCTAGACATAATCAAGGCCTGAATGATGATCTGCCTGGTAGGGACATCAAAAAAGCCCAGGATGGGTTTGAGTCCTCGCAACAACCCAAAACAGGTACCAGCCACCTTTTTAGTTTGGGTCTGGAAGTTGAGGGATGCATCCATCCAAACCCCTAAGTTCTTCACTGCCTGCTTGGAGGAGGGGGCAATGCCTAGGCTCTTAGGCCACCAGAGCTCATTCCATAGACCATGGTCTTTCCCCACCAACAACACCTCCGACTTGTTAGCATTTAGTTGGAGACAGTTGGCAGTCATCCACTCGACGACTGCCGCAAGATCACCTTGAAACTTAAAAGCGTTCTGCTTAGAGTCGCTTGAGAGAGCCACCACCAGCTGTGTGTCGTCGGTGTAGGAGACCATGGTCAGTCCTCTGCTCTTGGCTACTACAGCCAGAGGTTGTACGTATAGGTTGAAAAGTAGAGGGCTCAGGGAGGAGCCCTGTGGCACCCCTTGCTTTATGGGAAAGATGCCAGAGGTGAAGGGGGGAGCTATCACCTGAAACATCCTATCAGCAAGGAATGAGGCGAGCCACTTCCGGGCTGAGCCTACAATTCCAGCCTCCTCCAGGTGTCGCAACAGAATGGCGTGGGACACTGTATCAAACGCGGCACTGAGATCCAGGAGGATCAGTGCCGACATCTGCCCTGCATCCAAAGCTGTCAAGATGTTCTGTCACAGCCAGGAGCGCCGACTCTGTGCTGTGGCCAGGGCGAAAGCCATTTTGGGAAGGGTCTAATCTGTTGTTGGAGTTCAGGTAGTCCGTGAGGAGGGAGTTGATATAAGCCTCCGTGATCTTTGCGGCTCAAGGTAGCAGAGAGATTGGGCGAAAGTTTTCTGGCTTTTTTGGGTCTAAGGAAGGTTTTTTAAGCAGCGGTATCACCCTGGCCTGTTTCCAAGCTGTAGGCAAGACCGCTGTATTGAGAGACCCATTGATCACCTGTCCTAAGGAAAGTAAGATAGTGGGTAGAATTTTCCGAAATTGGTCAGGTTTCAGCGGATCGGCCGGAGAGCCTGACTTGATTTTGGAGAATAGAGCAAGTAATTGATCCGGAGGGATTGGAGGAAAAGCCTCTAATGTGACGTTGGTGTGGTTGCAAGATACCTCAAGAGGGCCGGCTTGATCCGTATGGAAGCACTTATAAGCATTGATATTGACACAGAGCACATGGGGGCCTGACTGCCAGATGACAAAAACGAGTGATGATTCAACTAATTGATACAATGCTAACAAAGGAAAAAGTAGGGTGGTGCAAGTGCTATTGGGACACTTGAACTCTGCATGCACAGTAGTAAGAGCAGGCAGAGCATTTTGCAGGAAACTTAGATTGGCTTTACCAAGTTCATCTTTACTACACCACTGTCTAAGGCTGAAAGAAGGTGTTAAGGAGGATTTGAGGATTTGGCATTACTTCTTGGACCAGGTCAATGGCATTTCACTAAAGGAGTTGGGGGACTGAGTGGAGTGGAACATTCAGATATACTCAGATGCTGCAGGCAGTGATGGCTACGGTCTATACTAGCAGGGGCATTAGAGTACAGAGCAATGGCCGGAGGAGAGGAAGAATGGGAAAGAAGCATATCCTTTATAGAGTTTTTTCCATTAGTAGTTGAATTGGTCTTGTGGGGATGTGAATTTACTAACAAGAAAGTACTTTTTAATGTAGACAACATGGTAGTGGTACAGAGTGTCGACAGGTAGTCAGCTAGAGATGTGAAGGTTCTGAAGCTGCTGAGAGTGTTTGTACTTGGATGCCTGAGATATAACATTTTGTTCAGTGCGCAGCATGTACCAAGACTGGCAAATGACATTGCGGACGCTTTATCCCGTTTGCATCGGCAGAGGTTCAGTGAATTTGTTTCAGAAGTGGATCAGGGGAAGACGCCGATTCCAGAAGAGCTGTGGCAGATAGGCATGTGAGACTGCTACAGTTGATAGCTGGTTCTCTGTCACTGCCCACTAGAAGGGCAAATAGGCAGGTGTGGCTGGGGTTTATGGAATCTGGGGTGCGCGCAATGGATGCACAGGTAGAGGCTTCGCAAAGGCCTGAAGATATGGGCTGTTTCATAATGGACATGATTGAGAAAGGATGGTCAAGGAGTACCATAGCAGGCAAGTTAGCTGGCATTGCATTTGTGGGCACCCCATCAATGGGCAAGCTGGGGACACAAATGTTGGAAGGTTGGGCAAGGGAGAGGGGCAGTGGGGTTTGAAAGCACAGATCACAGAAGCGGATGGAGCTGCAGAGAGTGATGGGTGCTCTGACCGACGTATGTCACGATGACAAAGAAGCAAATTTGTTCTCATTGCTTATGTGTTGGTTGTTTTTTGGGGCCTTTTGATCGTCAGAGTTGCTGGGGGACAGGAGAGGTGTGCGACTGGTGTCGGGGAACGTGCAGCTGCAAGACAATGGTGTGTAGATTAATATCAGGCAGTCAATCACTGATCAAATAGCAGAGGGGACCCAAGTGCACTTGAGGTCCTACCCGATTAATCGTTTGTGCCCCGTATATTGGGGTCATAGGAGTCATATAGATGACACAAGGCTCTTTACAGAGGTTTTCAGAAACCAGGACAGGTCACATGTAACTGCTTTTCAGGTTCTGGCAGTCGTACGGAAAGCATTTGCGCATGTTGGATTGCTAGCAGCTGAATATAGGTCACACTTGTTTAGGAATGGGCCAGGGACAGAGGCAAATAGGTGAGGTTTGTCAAATACAGTGAACAAGGGATGGTCATCAGACTGTTACAAGACATAAAGGGGAGTTGTGTTAATTGTTGTTGTTGTTTGTTATAGGTTCTGTTCCAGGCCCAGACCGGGGGTATCTCACAGTATGTCTCATAGGACACTCATTCATGAAGTCGACAGAAAAACAGGCTGGCAGCAGGAGTTATACGCATCAGCTGGGTTTCAAGGATAAGAATGTTTGCGTACATTGGCATGGCAAAGGGGTGCCCTCTTGTTTTGGTAATTCACTTGGAGGAGAACGCCTGGCGAGAGGCTATCTTCGATTAAAGCAATGAAAGCAGATTTGAAGGAGGTAAAATGGTTGTGGAGGGAAGCAAACGTATTATGGACAGAACTGATACCCAGGCAGCAGTAGCGAGAAGTAGATAGGCCGGCGGCAATAGACAAAGTGAAGAAGAAAATTAACAGGGAAGTTAGCAAGATCTGCAGGGAGGAAGGCATAGGCAGGAAAGTTCACCAGGAGTTGTGTTATGAGGAGCCTTAATTTTTTCGGGGAGATGGGGTGTCTTTGTTTGTGATCGGTATGGAGCTATATCTGTTCTGATAATTAAAATAATAATTTGTATTTGTAAAGCGCGAACATATCACCTCTCAAGGGTTTCAAGATGCTGGGGGCCGTCAGGGAGATTAATGAGCTATTGCTCAGAATCACATGATGCTGAGCTGAGCTGCTGCTGGGGATCGAACCGCGGGCCCGCGCTCTGGAGTCGGCCGCTCTGGCCGCTGTGCCACACCTCTGAGCCACACCTCTGAGCCACACCTCTCCCTGTTACACGTGAGGGAAGTATTAGCGTAGTGCTTGGGGTCCGGCTATAAAACTAGAGGGGCATTGGGAAAACAGGAGAGTTCACCGCGGAAAGATGTGCCGGCTCGACAGTTGAGATCCTCCAGTCTCTCACTGTTTTCAGTCCCCAGGTTTCGTCTTGTCCATATGAGGGGCCGCTCCTTTTCCTACTTGGGCCCCAAGCTCTGGAATGCTCTCCCAATCGATCTGAGGAATTGTTATTCTCTGTAAGCTTTCTACACGCACTTAAAGACTCTTCTTTTTAGCGACCTGGCTTGACTCTTATTCTGGCCTGTTGCCTTGCGCTTGTGTGGCTCTGCCTCCACTTGTCCAGCGCCGGGACACCCTGTTTGGGTAGCTGCACGCTTTATAAATCAACAAATAATAAATAAATAATAATAAAAGAGAAAAGGTTTTTTTTTGGTTACAGTTTGGGAGGTCAGAAGAAACACCAGTTGTGTTTCTTCTGAGTGGGGGTTTGCAGAGAGGTTTCCCAGGATTGGATGCAGTTTTATTGCTGTTGTGGGGAGGGGTGAAGCAGTTTCAAGGGTAGGTGGGGGTAAGTTTTCACCTGCAGGAAGCAAAAGGTGTGCAGTTATAGGAAGTTAAGTTAATTTAGGTTTGACAGTTTTAGGTAGAGTAACAGGCAGTTTGAGTGGGGAGAGTTGTGTGGTGTATAATTAGGGGTGAGGTGTAGACAATGTATAGTGAAGAGGGTAGATTTGTGAAGGCGTTGGCCTAGGATTATTATAATGTGATGTTACTTTACATTAAGGAGGCCTTTCCAGACATTAAGTTCTCAGCCGTTTGTGCTGTGCCATCTCACCCAGCAGCATAGTTTGCATGTTCCTTCGTTATTAGATTCTTGAATGACACTTTGCATCTCACAAAATCTGAAGTTTTCTGATGGCATAATTTTCCCTTTTCACAGAAAATTGTACTTTCAAACTACCAGTGTTTTGGGCTGATAATGGCTGCCTTGTGAAGAAGCAATTGCATTTCATCGCGCTCCTCTGCTAAATGAAATCCCAAATGGCCACCTATATTTACATATGAAAACATGTATCCCTTCAATTTCTAAGTGAGACCATGTCCCATTTCAAAATGATATTCTATGGAATTATCTAGTCTGTGAACATAGACACCCCAGCGTGAAATACAATAACAGAAGAGAGAGTTCTTCTGCATCGGTGATTTGTACAGCATGCTGATTCACTTATGACATTAACATATTTAGATGTTTAGCACAACACTATCAAATGAATAATGCACGTCAATAGTATTATGTAGTTGGTGCATTCATGACTCAGTTTACATTGGAAAAATGGGTCATGACGTTTTTATGTAAATAAATATACTTTTGGCTTGGCAGTGAACAACTGTACCAACAAACGCACTTTCCCTCGTTTATTACTACAGTGTAAAGTAAAATTCGAGTTTATTACCATGATACAGAAAAAATACCATGAGGAAAACATTTTTACTGCCTCATGGATTGTGTGTAACAATTACTTTACAGTGGCAGTTTTTGCTGGTGGTATACGTTTAAAAAGCTCGCAATACTTCACTGAAATAAAGTTAAAGGGCATACCCAGGGCCTGTAAGTTAAAGCTACTAGCGGGCTGCAGCACTGGTTAAGCGACCCATAGAAGTAGTCTTTCAAAACTGTCTCAGGCCTGCAACTGCAGTGCCTGTGTCTGCAGTTTACTGCCACTTCGACTTGACATTTAAAACTACATGCCAAGCCTTAAACACCCCTTTTATTACATATGTCACCCCAAAGGTAGGCCCTTACTAACCCTAAGGGCAGGGTGCGATGTGTAAAAGGTAGGACATGTACGTTTATATTTTGCATGTCCTGGTAGTGACAAACAGCCTATTTAGTTGTTCACTACTGTGAGGCCTACCCCTCTCGCAGGCCAGCATTAAGAATTTCTTAAAACACTTTTAAGCTGTAATTCCTGATCGGAGATGAGTAGCGTTTTCATGTTTTATATCTTTAGAATAATGATAAATCCTCCTTACTGGTGAAGTTGGACTTAACATTATTGTTTTAGAAATATCACTTTTAGAAAGTGGACATTTCTCTGCTCTTAGCTCTTTTGCGCCATTCAATCTGTCTCCAATACATGTCTGTGTTGGGTGACAACTACACTTTGGGCATTCCGTCTAAACAGCCACAAACACTAGAAGGTGAGGCTCATCTGCATTTTGAGCACTCATCTGCATTCTGATGGGTCTTCCTGGGCAGGGAGCAATGGAAGAGGCTGACACTTACACTTCAACAGGTAGTGTCCTGTTCACACACAAAGCACTGATTTACCCCCTATAGATGGCCTGTCAGACAGGACTGGGTTGAAAGGGATCTTTGTGCAGTTCAGAGAGCTGCTTTGAAGTATCAAAGGCACTTTTGGGTATAAGTACTGGGTCTCTGACCCCTCTAAAATGAGACACTTTTGGACCTGTAACCACATACTGCTGGATCTACATCTGCACATAACCAGGAGGACTGCTGTGCTGCCTAAAGGACTCATCTTTGGACTGCTGACCTGGAAGGCCAGACTTGCTCTGCTGGCTGCTGCTCTCTGCCTGTGCTGAAGGAGAGCTGGACTCTGCCTTTGCCTCATGTGCTCTCTAAGGGCTTGTTGGATTGCCCCCTGTTCGAAGAATTGGTGCTGATTGGGTTTGCCTTGTCAGCCCTCATAGGGAGATCACCGTGCCTACAGCTGTACTCACTTTTACATTTCCCCCGCATTCCTGTTGCACTGACTGGGCTTGCTGTGTCGGTCCTGCTTGTGATAATCACTGTCTCTGATCAGCCGTAGCACAGAGGGAAGCCCTTCTAGCGTGGCCCACTGTGTTTCTGTAGAGACGCAGAGTTCCCCAACTATGTTAGCCTTTTGTTGCAATCCCAAGGGAGAGGCGCGGCCTCCAGGAGAGATCGCTGCCTCTGTGTTTTGTTTTGCCATCGGACCGCCGAGTCTGTCACACCCGGACAGTCCAGCGCGGCCCACCACCACACCAGAGAACCAGGAGGTTAACATCCCGCCCCTAAGCCATAGAAGAGGTACTGTTTTCAGTGAATCGGACCTGCAACGTCCTTGTAGCCGTCCTGCATGCTTGAGGGCAGCTGAGCTTTCCTGCACACGCCCAGTCCCGAGGGACCAGTGTAGAACTTTCGTCGGGGCCCTATTTTCACCCCTACACGACAAGGAAATAACCCTTAGTATTCCTGAACAGACTTGGAGTGGTTCTCTCCCCAGACTCCTGTAACTGCCAATATTCTTATTATCGTAAATGCTGCTTAGGCACTGTGTTTACTTGTATGCATAAAAATCATAACTCACAAAGGACTTATTGGCTTGTTGTCGTTTTGGTCTTGTTCTGTTTATAATACAATAAGCAATTTTTATAAACCAGTGTAGAGTCTTTTTGTGGTGTATTCTTTGTGTTACTGTGTGTGCTGCACAAATACTTTACACATTGCCTCTTTAGATAAGCCTGACAGCTGTGTGCCGAGTTACCAGAGGGTGAGCACAGGTTATCTTTCAGTGTGTATCTAACTTACCCAGACTTGAGCGGTGGTTCCTGCCTGACCAGGGTGTATACTTCAGCTAACAAGGAATCCCATTTCTAACAGTTACGAATTAAAACCAAGCAACACTGAAAATTGCAATTTATGCTTAGGACTACGATCCATAACTCAGTCTACAACCAAGCATGCCATAATTTGCACACCAAATGGAAGTGCAAGGGCTATACGTAGTAGGTTTGATATATAAAAAACACAAATCCTACACCCTAAAAGCCTGCTCATTGGCCTACTTCCATGCTATTTTGTCTTACTGATGTTATTTAGTAGGTGCCCTGGTTGCTTTAGGGCCAGACCTTGAGGAGACCACAGATATTCGGCTTGATTCACAAAGGTAAACCTACACTCATGGACGTCATTAGGGGTTGCAAATGTGACTCCTGGCTTCCACCTTGCGACCCCTGGCATAGGCATTGAGATCCCTAAGAAGTTATTAAAGCAAAGCTAGTAATAAAAGAAAAACAGTGTTCTTGTTACGTTTTCTTATCCTGCAGCAAATGCTTCAACATTCTTCAACAATCTTCCATCATTAGGGGATACACATATTCTGGGTTGTTCACCCACCGCTGTCTGTGAAGCGGTGGCACCTAGATGCACAAGCAGTGTCTGATCCTTGATGCAAGTGTGACTACAGGATGACACCACACCCCAGACACGCATGACCTATGAACAACACAAAATAAGGACATCTCCCAATGAAGGAAGATCAAGTAAGGTGAGAGCCTTAGTCCTCACGTATGTGCATGGTATGCATGCATAGCACGGCAGGGATAAAAAACATATAGCCCTGACGAAGGCCCCATACCCAGATGGGCACTTAGCATGGGTCGAAACATGCTGGCTTTGATGTACTAGGGAATTTGAAAAATTAGATTCAATAAAATCCCGAGTAAAACTTTTAACCTATGCCCCAGGTACCCTACAAATAAAGAAATTCTTTGGGTATACCTGCAGGTATTTATAGACGATCTACTCTTCATCTGTATCTCTGCTTATCCAGCAAGAATTTATCTACAAATTCCCATCTCTATGGTTTAGTCTG
This sequence comes from Calotriton arnoldi, assembly GCA_963921515.1. Classification (NCBI taxonomy): domain Eukaryota; kingdom Metazoa; phylum Chordata; class Amphibia; order Caudata; family Salamandridae; genus Calotriton; species Calotriton arnoldi. The sequence continues at coordinate 469,256 of CAWUFW010007172.1, read as the reverse complement.
CCCTGGTGGTATCACCCTCTCAGGGTGTGAATAGGCGCCAATGATGAAGCATGTCACGATAAAATGAGTGAGGCATCTATTTCAATATCTTTGGATACCTAGGCATACCTAGGAAGTAGCATCCTCTTCGAACTTTGTCCGTTTTCTTCCTTTTCTTATTTTTGCCCAGTTGCTCTTGTGTGTAAATAGTAATTCTGGGAGAACACAATTGAGCAGGATTCTCTCGCTCTCCTTTCTGTGAGAATATTGTTATTGTGTGAGATGTGTATGTGTGAGCATGTGTGTGTGTTACAGTGAACATGAGTGAAAGAGATTGAGTGACTGGTAATGAGTGAGAAAGAGCGAGACTGAGTGTCATTACATGAGTTTGAGAGAGAGTAAGTGAGTGAGAATGAATGAGTGATAGAATTACTAGAAGAGAGGGTGAGTGAGAAAGAATAGAAGTGAGTGTAAAGACTATCAAAGTGTGGGGGAGTGTTAATGGGAATTAATATGAGTGAGTGACAGTGAGTGAGCGTACCTGAGAATGAATGCTTCAGAGTAAATGAGAATAAGTGATAAAGCATGTATGAGAGTAAATTGATTGCAACAGCTGTTCAATTTTGTAAAGTGAAAAAGAAGCATATATCAATCAGAAGCCTACAGTATATCTACGTTGTTTGACTTCACATATGTGTGTTTCCATTTTTTTCTGCATAACTAATGTTGTAATTGTAAAAGAAATTGAGTTCACCCAACAGAACCATTTGTATTATAATCGTTTGACGCCCAGGTTCTGAGGGATATTGGGTTACCCCATTATATCTTATGCCGATTTCAAGTCTGGCAGACTCGCGGTGATGGTCCTGCATCTGCCCAGTTACGATCGGCTTTTTGGACCACCACCGCTGCGCCTGCTGCGTCAGGGAACCACGGCGGTGGTGCAGCGCCGGAGCCTATATAATATGCAAGGCTGGACCGCCGCGGTCAGCTGAGCATATTATGAGTTTCCCCTCTGCCAACCATTTCTTGGTGGGCTCACTGCCTTGAAAAGGCTGAGGGAGGGGAAACAAAGGAGCCCTAGAGGGCCCCCATGCCCCGCCAACATGGGGATGCATTCAGCGGGGCACAACACGTGCCCCCCTGTTTTCATGCACCCCTGGTTACAGGGCGGCATGGACTTCACAGTCCATGCCTGGAATTTCATTTGCGTTTCCATTGCGGTGCCCGTTTTCAGGACACCGTCGTGGGACCGGCAAAAGAAAAGACAGGAAAAGTCCGCCAAACGTGAGTTCAACTCATAATCTGGCAGGCGGTCCCTGCACAGCATTGGCGGTGGTGAGTATGCGGGGAGCCGGCACAGCACCACCAAAGTCATAATCAGCCCCTTAGTTTCTTTGCTTGAATAAAAAACATAGGTTATCAAAAATCTCTAGCTTCTAAAAAGCCTGTAGCTTCCAATAAAGTGTCTGGTGCATTGATGCCTTCAAAATCTTCACAAAAAATGTAAAATTATGTGAGTTCAAATCCTTTATCTGCTTTGGGTGAAGTGAGCAATGTGATGTATCAGGTGTAACCAGTCCTTCAAGACAGCAAGATGAAGGAAGTGGTTTATGATATAATTGATAGTTGAGAAGGGTCAAAGTTCCACTCGAATAACGACCGCAATCCTTGTCAGGGTGAAACAACAAAAGTCACTAAATAAATCTGCGCTTAAGCCTCTGATAGCTTGTCACAAAGCAGTCAGGCTTAACTTAAAGGCAATGTGTCAAGTATTTATTCAGCACTTCAAATAGTAATAAAGTGAAAAGTAAACACAACGCAAAAAAATCCTACACCAATTTAGAAAAATAGAGTAAAATTTAACAAATTATTTGAAACCAAAATGACAAAAATCCAATCAGTTGAACTGAAGTTATGCAATTTAAAAAATGTAGATGAAAATAGTGATTAAAAGCAAAAAGAGGCAACTGTGGTTTTCTGGTTGCCCCGGACTGGGACAAAGTCACAAGTTCCAGTTGACCGTGATGGAGTGCAGGCTGTATACAGGCACTGAGTTAGGCCTGCTGAGCAAAGCACCTTGCATCCTGGTTGCAGAGCGTTGCGAGATCCCATGTTGACGATGCTTCCTTCATGCAGCAGTGGTCCTGAGGAGCTGCGGGCTGAGATGTGAGGTCCTGCGCCAAAGATGCATAGTGCAGTGGTGGTTCCATAAAAGCAGTTGACAGGGCTTGCTATTTGAGGTCCTGTGTCATCATCAAGTATGCCGTCAACAAAGGGTTGCGATACAAAGTCAGGAGATGGGAATGCATCATGCATAGGCGGTTCCGAGGAGCTGCGATGCAAGGGTCTGTGCTGGAGATGCATCGTGCAGCGGCGGCTCTGATGAAGCTGTTGACGGGACTCGCTATGCAAGTTCCTGCATCATCATTGAGGATGCCGTTGATGAAGAGTTGCGATGGAAAATCCTTCATTGGGGACGTGTCTCACAACAGGCGTTACAAAATGCTGCAAGATGTGATGCGACGTCCTGTTATGGGGATGTTTCCAATTAGGAGTTGCGTCATGATGCGTTGTGCAGTGACAGTTCTGCCCGTGAGGCCAAAGTTGGGCTCATAGAGCACCTTCTGGCCCACGTCCAAGGGTCCAGGACCATGGTGGCACCACTTGGGGGGGGGCAGCACTTACAGCAGACAAATTCCAGCTGCAGGGTTCAAGGTGGGTGGAGCCTTTTCCATCACTGAGGCTCTGATCAGGAGGCCAGCATACTAGCCCTTTGAGTCACTCTGGTGGTCCTGGCTTCAAGATACAGGTCCAGACGTTATCACTTAAGCAGAAGGGCAGCAGAGTAGCAGTCTATCCTGCAGCAGAACAGCACAGCAGTCCTTCTGAGTCTTCCACAAGTCCAGAGGTGTACTGAAGTGTTGGTTCTGAGGGTCCAATATTTTTACTTGGTGCCAGCTTTGAACAGGAGAAGGGTCTGGAGGCATCCATCCCCAAAGGTGTTTGAAATTTCCTGCTTCCCTCCCTGCCCTGGTCCCAGCTTGTCTGGGGGCACAATAGACTAGTGCAAAATCCTTTGTGAGTGTCCTGAGGCAGAGACTTTGTGATGTGCAAGTGTGGTAGGTGACAGCTCCTCTCCCTCATCAATTCAGAGATGGCCCATCCTGCCAACACCTATTTCCCCTTTGTCTTACTGTCTAGGAGCAATATACAAAGACCAACTGCCAGCTAAACCTAGTCATGTGACCAGCGGTGGTTCCTTTATTAGGGCATGGGGCCGTTGACCTGTTACAAGCCCCCACACGCATTGCCATTACCCAAAAGTGCCATATATTTACCTACTGCAGCTCTCCGATGTGTCGTCTGGGTCGGGCGTTATTAATCCTGCTGATTGACAGTTACCAGCTAAAGTCTCATGCGCATGTCTAGTTGGACAGGTCTGTTACTTTGGCCAACCAGACCTGCATACTGTAGTCTTCTTAAATCCACGCTGCTACACAGCTGGGGGAAACACAGCACAGCTGCCCCAGTCTCCTTTGTAGCGCTGGGTTCACCTGCTCACACCAATCCTTGCCTTGCTCTCATTCTGTTACTAGTAAAACAGCACGGATTGGTTGTGGGTTCAGGCTGGTCTGTGTCCCCTGAGTGCGCGGAAGGAAGCGTGGGGGTGGGATCAGCAAATAGACATACTGACCATGTTTTCGCAGGCCGCTTGGTTCTGACATTGCAAGAAAACTCTTTGCTTGTAGTTTCGCATGTTACAGGGCTTCAGATCTCCTCTTATGAGGAATGATGACGTGCGTCTATACAGGTGATTAAAGTCGCTTTGTATAATGGAGGGCTACAGGAGGCTGTGAAGTACGTGTCTTCTCCGGTGACGGAGGCACCACTCGCTGCTTGGTGAAATAGCTTCCAGCGCCCCTGCTGCGGCCACCGAGCTCTGAGTGCAAGTGATCCAGGGTTGTGCAACCTTACCTTTCTCAGGATCCTGGTCGACTTTCTATCTTTTTTACAGCTGCCTGCTAACTGTAAGTTCTTTAACTTGAATTACAAGGAATGGAAACCTGGATGGGTGAGAATCACAAAGGGTGACTTCATTAGTTTAATAGCCCTGGCGACCAATATCATGTATATTTGAATGATTTAAAACAACTTAAAGTGTGAATTTGTAAGGAGAGGATTTGGTGTAACTGCCGGAGCTGCCGACTTCGGAGCCAGTGGGAACCAGGTTCGAGTCTCGGCATCAGCCTCAACAGCCTGTGATTTTGGGCAAATCCCTTAATCTCCCCGTGCCTATAGTTCAGCGCCCTGAAACCCTCACGGGTGACTTGCAGCACTTTACTAATCCTGGATTTTAAAGTAATTTTTTTAAAATATGCACTTACTGAATCCTGCACATTGCTGAGAAGTTTGTATGTTTATGCCCAATGAGCTTTAGTATACATGTTTGCTGCTGGGCTAATGAATGTGCTTGCCATTTTCTAGATTATAATTGACCTGCATAGCACTTGATACCATCCTAAAAGCATCTGGGTGTTGCACTTTATCATGTTTAACGATGGCTGTCTGGCATGATTAACACAAGAGTTAAACACACATGTGTCATATATTATACCGTCATTTGTCCCACTTGTTGAGAATCACAAACACTGGCTCATAACATGTTATGCTCTGCTCTCGGAGTACGGAAACAACAGCCACAGCAAATCTCAACAGCAGGTTAACTAACAGCAATTTTAAGAGTAAAATGTGTAAAGCATAAAAGAAGTGTGCATGCGTCTCATAGCTAATTTTGTATTGAATTTATGAGGGCCTTTTCTCCTAATATGGTCAGACAAAGGACCTGTGCAGTCCATGCTTCCACCACCCTATTTGTTTCCTGTCTAACACAGATGGGGCTGGGTGCCGTGCTGCTGGGATGTTGGTGTTGATTCCACGCACTGCAGGTAGATGCCAGCACAGGCCATGGTTCTCTTCTCTGGTTTGTCCCACCCAGCACTGTGCAATAGTATTACAGTACATGCAGCATAAGTTAGGCCCTGACATTTAGGCGGTCACTTTGCCAAGCTGCCAAATATATGCCAAACAAAAGCTGTCAATTGCTACTTTTTTCATAAATTTCTCAGGGGGAAAACCGTCAAACCTCACTTTTGTCTATTGGGCTCGCTTGCTTTGCTCGCAACATAACACTCATCCATAACTTTTATGCCTCACCACTTTCAAATGTCACCAGCCGCCACTGCATGTGACCCAGGATCTGGGCTGCAGGCACCAAATGGTTGGGGCAAGAAGATGCCAACTTACTAAAAGTAGCATTTTTGTAACTTAAAATCTGACTTTACCATTAACAAGGGTTTTAAATTACACTTCTTTAGACACCAAACTCAATGAGCCGAACGGCTCCCAATTGAAAGTTATCACGTATTAAATGTAATAAGCTAACCCAGTGATAGCCTATGGGAGAGGTAAGCCTTTCAGTAGTGAAAAACTAATTTAAGAGTTTTTCACTACTAGGACATGTAAAACCCAAAAGTGCATGTCCAACTTTTTAAATACACTGCATCCTGCCCTATGGGCAGTTAAGGGCCTACCGCAGGGGTAACTTATATGCATTAAAATGAAAGGTTTAGGCCTGGCAAAAGGTTTATTTTGCCAGGTTGAAACAGATGTTTAAAGCTGCACACACATGCTGCAGTGACAGTCCTGCAACATGTTTAAAAAGGCTATCAGGTTGAAACAGCTGTTTAAATCTGCACACACATGCTACAGTGGCAGTTCTGAGACATGTTTAAAAAGGCTACTTGAGTGGGTGTCACAATCATTGCTCCAGGACCACTAGTAGCATTTAATTTACAGGCCGTAGATACATGTATTACCATTTTACTAGGGACTTACAAGTAAATTAAATGTACCAATTGGATGCAAGACAATTTTACTACGGTTAGAGGAGAGAGCACAAGCACTTTAGCACTAGTTAGAAGTAATAAAGCGTGCAGAGCCCTAAAGGCCAACAAAAATGGGTTCAGAAAACAGGAGGGTTAAGGCAAACAATATTCCAGTTGCCTTGGAATGTTTCACAGGTGCAAAAGTGCTTAGATTTTGGCTTAATTATTCAAGTAGTAGCCAGCCAATGGGCATACACATGAGCATGCCATATACTCAGGAAATTAAATGAAGGCACATTAGATCATCTAATCTGGATGACAATCACAACTTTAAACAAAAAATCTCCAACTCGCCCCTTTCTGAAGGCTTCCTTAAGAATTTGCAGTTGAAAGAACCTTGGGACTTATCATGCTTCCTAAATGAATTAAAAAGACTCTTAAACAAAAACATACTGTTGCTGTCACATATTCAAGGCAAAAAAGGCTTTTTGAAGCGCTCCCACACCTGGTTGACTATTAAACACTATGGGGCCGATTCACAGAACTAATCTGAGACAAAATCCTAAACTTACTACTTTTGGTATTCACGGAAGGCATTTAGTAGTAGTAAAGTTAGGATTTTGTCTTAAGTTAGGATTTTGTCTTAAGTTAGGATTTTGTCTTAAGTTCGGATTTTGTCATAAATTAAACTTAAATTTGTCTTAAATTTTGGTCTTAAGACAAAATCCTAACTTAAGACAAAATCCTAACTTTACTACTACTAAATGCCTTCTGTGAATACCAAAAGTAGTAAGTTTAGGATTTTGTCTCAGATTACTTTTATGAATCGGGCCAGAAGTTATTTTATAGTTAAACCTTTGTCCTAAAATTTTATGTTTTAACCCCTTCGATGCTCATGACGGAATGGTTCCGTCATGAGCATCGGTGCCCCTGTGCTCATGACGGAACCATTCCGTCATGAGGCCAGAGGCACGAAATCCCTCTGCTGCAGACAGCAGAGGGATTTCTCTTTCACCCTTTGACCTTGGCAGCTGGGGAATTGCTTCCCCAGCTCCCGAGGCCCCTCCCTGGTTTCTGTGCCATGAGGATCAGCGCGCACGTCGCGCTGTCCTCATTGCACAGAAAACGAAACTGAAATGAGCCTTTAGGCTCATTTCAGTTTCACTTTCTATGTGCTCAGGGGGCTATCTCAGCCCCCGGGCACGTAGAAAGACGGGAGAGGTATCATTGGAAAGGGAGAATCTCCCTTTCCAATGGTACCCTTCCCAGTGGATCCCTGCTTGGCGATCGCCCCAGGAGGGCGATCCCCAAGCAGGGATCCACCCACTAGACACCAGGGAGGGGGAGCGGCCCCTTGGGCAAGGGCGTTTGCTCCCCCAATTTTGTTTTGGTGCTATTTAGACTTTTTGCCCCCCTGGGGTCAGATGGGGGCAGTAGCCCCCAATCTGCCCCCCGGGGGGCAAAAGTCCACTAGACCCCAGGGATATTTTTGTTTCACCATAATTTATTAGGGTGGGGGCTGCCCATAAAGGGCATGTCCATGCCCCCACCCCGCAAAATTTACAGCCTTTCTGCCCCCCTGGGGGCGGTTGGGGGCAGTATCCCCCAATCTGCCCCCGGGGGGCAAAAAGCCCACTATACCCCAGGGATTTTTTTTATTATAATTTGTGGTGGGGGCTGCCCAATATGGGCATGCCCATGCCCCCACCCACCCCCGCAAAAATGACAGCCTTTCTGCCCCCCTGGGGGCAGCTGGAGGCATTAGCACCAAATCTGCCCCCGGGGGCAAAAAGCCCAGTAGACGCCAGGGATTTTATGGGCAAATTTTAATTAGGTTGGGGGCATTGGCATGCCCATTTTGGGCAGCCCCACCTTAATTAAAATTTGCCCAAACTCCCTGGCGTCTAGTGGACTTTCTGCCCCCCCCTGGGTGGCAGATGGGGGCATTAGCCCCCAATCTGCCCCGCCGGGGGGGCAAAAAGCCCACTAGACGCCAGGGATTTTTTGGGGGCAAATTTGAATTAGGGTGGGGGCTCCCAAAACGGGCATGCCCATGCCCCCACACCCTCCTCCACAAAAATAACAGCCTTCCTGCCCCCCCTGGGGGGCAGATGGGGCAGTAGCCCCCAATCTGCCCCCCCGGGGGGGAAAAAGCCCACTAGGCGCAAGGGATTTTTTGGGGCAAATTTTAATTAGGGTGGGGGCATTGGCATACCCGTTTTGGGCAGCCCCCACCCTAATTAAAATATGCCCAAAAAACTCCCTGGCGTCTAGTGGGCTTTTTGCCCACCCTGGGGGGCAGATTGGGGGCATTAGCCCCCAATCAGCCCCGCCGGGGGGGGCAAAAAGCCCGCTAGTCGCCAGGGATTGTTTTTGGGAAAATTTGAATTAGGGTGGGGGCTGCCCAAAGTGGGCATGCCCATGCCCCCACCCCCTCCCCGCACAAATTACAGCCTTCCTGCCCCCCCTGGGGGGCATATGGGGCAGTAGCCCCCAATATGCCCCCCCGGGGGGGCAAAAAGCCCACTAGATGCCAGGGATTTTTTTGGGCAAATTTTAATTAGGGTGGGGGCATTGGCATGCCCGTTTTGGGCAGCCCCCACCCTAATTAAAATTTGCCCAAAAAACTCCCTGGCGTCTAGTGGGATTTTTGGCCTCCTGGGGGGCAGATGGGGGCATTAGCCCCCAATCTGCCCCGCCGGGGGTGGCAAAAAGCCCACTAGACGCCAGGGAGTTTTTGGGGGCAAATTTGAATTAGGGTGGGGGCTCCCAAAACGGGCATGCCCATGCCCCCACCCCCTCCCCCACAAAAATAACAGCCTTCCTGCCCCCCCTGGGGGGCAGATGGGGCAGTGTCCCCCTATCTGCCCCTGCGGGGGGCCAAAAAGCCCACTAGAAGCCAGGGATTTTTGGGGCAAATTTTAATTAGGGTGGGGGCATTGGCATGCCCGTTTTGGGCAGCCCCCACCCTAATTAAAATTTGCCCAAACACTCCATGGCGTCTAGTGGGCTTTGCCCCCTGGGGGCATATGAGGGCATTAGCCCCCAATCTGCCCTGCCGGGGGGGCAAAAAGCCCACTAGACGCCAGGGAGTTTTTGGGACCAAATTTGAATTAGGGTGGGGGCTCCCAAAACGGGCATGCCCATGCCCCCACCCCTTCCCCCGCAAAAATAACAGCCTTCCTGCCCCCCCTGGGGGGCAGATGGGGCAGTAGTCCCCAATCTGCACCCCGCGGGGGGCAAAAAGCCCACTAGACGCCAGGGATTTTTTGGACAAATTTTAATTAGGGTGGGGGCATTGGCATGCCCGTTTTGGGTAGCCCCCACCCTAATTAAAATTTGCCCAAAAAACTCCCTGGCCTCTAGTGGGCTTTTTGCCCCCCCCTGGGGGGCAGATGGGGGCATTAAGCCCACTAGACGCCAGGGAGTTTTTTGGGGCAAATTTGAATTAGGGTGGAGGCTCCCAAAAAGGACATGCCCATGCCCCGACACCCTCCCCCGCAAAAATAACAGCCTTCCAGCCCCCCCTGGGGGTCAGATGGGGCAGTATCCCCCAATCTGCCCCCTCGGTGGGGCAAAAAGCCCACTATCCGCCAGGGATTTTTTGGGGCAATTTTTAATTAGGGTGGGGGCATTGGCATGCCCGTTTTGGGCAGCCCCCACCCTAGTAGAATTTGCCCAAAACTCCCTGGCGTCTAGTGGACTCCTGGGGGCAGATGGGGGCATTAGCCCCCAAACTGCCCCGCCGGAGGGACAAAAAGCCCACTAGACGCCAGGGATTTTTTTGGGCAAATTTGAATTAGGGTGGGGGCTGCCCAAAACGAGCATGCCCATGCCCCCATCCCCTCCCCGCAAAAAGTACAGCCTTCCTGCCCCCCCTGGGGAGCAGATGAGGCAGTAGCCCCCAATCTGCCCCCCCGGGGGGGGCAAAAAGCCCACTAGACGCCATGGATTTTATGGGGCAAATTTTTATTAGGGTGGGGGCTGCTCAAAACGGGCATGCAATGCCCCCACCCCCCACCCGCAACAATTACAGCCTTTCTGCCCCCCTGGGGAAGATGGGGGCAGTAGCCCCCAATCTGCCCCCCCAGGGGGCAAATAGCCCACTAGACGCCAATGATTACGCTGGCTTTTTATGTGTGGGGGTGGGGGCTGCTCAGAATGGGCATACCAATGCCCCTACCCCCAAAAAAATAGCCACAGTGTTTCTGCTCCCCTTGGGGGCATATCGGAGCAACCCCACCCCCGATATCCCTCCCCCAGGGCGGCAGAAAGCTGACTAGGAACGGATTTGTTTTTAGCAGTATGCCTACCTGTGGATGTTGGGCCCTAGCGCAGCCGGCACATAGGGAAACCTAGCAAACCTGTACATTTTTGAAAACTAGACACCCAGGGGAATCCAGGATGGGGTGACTTGACTGGCTCTCACCAGGTTCTGTTACCCAGAATCCCTTGCAAACCTCAAAATGTGTATAAAAAAACACATTTTCCTCACATTTCTGTGGTGGAAAGTTCTGGAATCTGTGTGGATCCACAAAATTCCATGCACCCCGCATTCCCCAAAGTCTTCCGAGAAAAATGGTGCCTCACTCGGGTGGGAGGCCCAAGTACCCGCGACAGGCAAGGGCCCAATACGTATTGAGGCGACATCAAAATTGCCTATCACAAAACCACCTGGTTTTGCAAGGGGGGTCCCATGACTTTTTGGCCCGGGGCTCGGCGGCCACCTAGAGAAACCTACCAAACCCACACATTTCTGAAAACTAGACACCCGGGGGATTCCAGGGAGGTATGGCTTGCGTGGATCCCCCAACGTTTTCTTACCCAGAATCCCCTGCAAACCTCAAATTTAGCTTTAAAAAATCACTTTTTTCACACATTTGTGGGTGGGAAAGTTGTGGCATCACCGGGCTGACACAAATTTCCTACCAGCCAGCATTCCCCCTGGTCTCCCGATAAAAATGGTGCCTCACTCGGGTGGGAGGCCCAAGTACCCGCGACAGGCAAGGGCCCAATACGTATTGAGGCGACATCAAAATTGCCTATCACAAAACCACCTGGTTTTGCAAGGGGAGTCCCATGACTTTTGGCCCGGGGCTCGGCGGCCACCTAGAGAAACCTACCAAACCCACACATTTCTGAAAACTAGACACCCGTGGGATTCCAGGGAGGTATGGCTTGCGTGGATCCCCCAACGTTTTCTTACCCAGAATCCCCTGCAAACCTCAAATTGTGCCGAAAAATGCACTTTTTTCTCACATTTCTGTGGTGGAAAGTTCTGGAATCTGCGTGGATCCACAAATTTCCTCCCACCCAGCGTGAGGTATCATTTTACTCGGGAGAACAAGGGGAACGCTGGGTGGTAGGACATTTGTGCCAGCATGGTGATTCCACACAAAAATATGTGGAAAATGTGTTTTTTTCAGCTAAATTTAAGGTTTGCATTGCATTCTGGGTAGGAAAACGTTGGGGGATCCAGGCAAGCCATACCTCATTGGACTCCCCCGGGTGTCTAGTTTTCAGAAATGTTTGGGTTTGGTACTTTCCCAAGATGGCCGCCGAGCCCGGGGCCAAAATCTCAGATGCTCACCCCCCAAAACCAGGTAGTTTTGCTATAGGTAATTTTGAATTGTCCAGAGTACGATTTGGGCCATTTCCTGTTGCAGCCACTGTGCCTACCCACACAAGTGAGGTACCATTTTTATCGGGAGACCTGGGGGAACGCTGAGTGGGAGGAAATTTGTGGATCCACGCAGATTTCAGAACTTTCCACCACAGAAATGTGAGAAAAAAGTGAATTTTTCGGTGAAATTTGAGCTTTGCAGGGGATTCTGGGTAGGAGAATGATGGGGGACCCACGCAAGCCATACCTTGCTGGACTCCCCCGGGCGTCTAGTTTCCAGAAATGTGTGGGTTAGGTAGGTTGCCCTAGATGGCTGCCGAGCCCCAGGCCAAAAACTCATGGGACCCCCATGCAATACCAGGTTGGTTTGTGATAGGTAATTTTGATGTCGCCTCAATAGCTTTTGGGCCCTTGCCTGTCGCGGGTCCTTGACCCACCCACGCAAGTGAGGTACCATTTTTATCGGGAGACCTGGGGGAACGCTGGGTGGGAGGAAATTTGTGGATCCACGCAGATTCCAGAACTTTCCACCACAGAAATGTGAGAAAAAAGTGAATTGTTCGGCAAAATTTGAGGTTTGCAGGGGATTCTGGGTAGGAGAATGATGGAAGACCCACGCAAGCCATACCTTGCTGGACTCCCCCGGGTGTCTAGTTTCTAGAAATGTGTGGGTTAGGTAGGTTTCCCTAGATGGCTGCCGAGCCACGGGCCAAAAACTCATGGGACCCCCCATGCAAAACCAGGTTGGTTTGTGATAGGTAATTTTGATGTCGCCTCAATAGCTTTTGGGCCCTTGCCTGTCGCGGGTCCTTGACCCACCCACGCAAGTGAGGTACCATTTTTATCGGGAGACCTGGGGGAACGCTGGGTGGGAGGAAATTTGTGGATCCAGGCAGATTCCAGAACTTTCCACCACAGAAATGTGAGAAAAAAGTGAATTTTTCAGCAACATTTGAGGTTTGCAGGGGATTCTGGGTAGGAGAATGATGGGGGACCCACGCAAGCCATACCTCGCTGGACTCCCGCGGGTGTCTAGTTTCCAGAAATATGTGGGTTAGGTGGGTTTCCGTAGATGGCTGCCGAGCCCCGGGCCAAAAACTCATGGGACCCCCCATGCAAAACCAGGTTGGTTTGTGATAGGTAATTTTGATGTCGCCTCAATAGCTTTTGGGCCCTTGCCTGTCGTGGATCCTTGACCCACCCACGCAAGTGAGGTACCATTTTTATCGGGAGACCTGGTTGAATACTGGGTGGGAGGAAATTTGTGGATCCACGCAGATTGCAGAACTGTCCACCACAGAAATGTGGGGAAAATGTGGTTTTTTTGACAATTGTTTAGGTTTGCAAAGGATTCTGGGTAACAGAACCTGATGGGAGACAGTCAAGTCACCCCTTTCTGGATTCCCCTGGGTGTCTAGTTTTCAAAAATGTATAGGTTTGCTAGGTTTTCCTAGGTGCCGGCAGAGCTATGGTTCAAAAACTACAGCTAGGCACTTTGCCAAAAAAAGGTCATTTTTCACTGCGAAATTGAGGTGTGTCCACGTTGCGTTTTGCGCCGTTTCCTGTCGCGGGCACTAGGCCGACCCACACAAGTGAGGTACCATTTTTCTCGGAAGACTTTGGGGAACGCGGGGTGTGTGGAAATTTGTGGATCCACGCAGATTCCAGAACTTTACACCACAGAAATGTGGGGAAAATGTGTTTTTTTTTACAATTGTTTAGGTTTGCAAGGGATTCTGGGTAACAGAACCTGGTGGGAGGCAGTCAAGTCACCCCATCCTGGATTCCCCTGGGTGTCTAGTTTTCAAAAATGTATAGGTTTGCTAGGTTTCCCCAGGTGCCGGAAGAGCTATGGTTCAAAAACTACAGCTAGGAACTTTGCCAAAAAAGGGTCATTTTTCACTGCGAAATTGAGGTGTGCCCACGTTGCGTTTTGCGCCGTTTCCTGTCGCGGGCACTAGGCCGACCCACACAAGTGAGGTACCATTTTTCTCGGAAGACTTTGGGGAACGCGGGGTGGGTGGAAATTTGTGGATCCACGCAGATTCCAGAACTTTCCACCACAGAAATGTGGGTAAAATGTGGTTTTTTTGACAATTGTTTAGGTTTGCAAGGGATTCTGGGTAACAGAACCTGGTGGGAGGCAGTCAAGTCACCCCATCCTGGATTCCCCTGGGTGTCTAGTTTTCAAAAATGTATAGGTTTGCTAGGTTTCCCTAGGTGCCGGCAGAGCTATGGTTCAAAAACTACAGCTAGGCACTTTGCCAAAAAAGGGTCATTTTTCACTGCGAAATTGAGGTGTGTCCACGTTGTGTTTTGTGCCGTTTCCTGTTGCGGGCACTAGGCCGACCCACACAAGTGAGGTGCCATTTTTCTCGGAAGACTTTGGGGAACGTGGGGTGGGTGGAAATTTGTGGATCCACGCAGATTCCAGAACTTTCCACCACAGAAATGTTGGGAAAATGTGTTTTTTGGACAATTATTTAGGTTTGCAAGGGATTCTGGGTAACAGAACCTGGTGGGAGGCAGTCAGGTCACCCCATCCTGGATTCCCCTGGGTGTCTAGTTTTCAAAAATGTATAGGTTTGCTAGGTTTCCCTAGGTGCCGGCAGAGCTATGGTTCAAAAACTACAGCTAGGCACTTTGCCAAAAAGGGTCATTTTTCACTGCAAAATTGAGGTGTGTCCACGTTGCATTTTGCGCCATTTCCTGTCGCGGGCACTAGGCCGACCCACACAAGTGAGGTACCATTTTTCTCGGAAGACTTTGGGGGACGCGGGGTGGGTAGAAATTTGTGGAGCCACGCCGATTCCAGAACTTTCCACCACAGAAATGTGGGGAAAATGTGTTTTTTTTGACAATTGTTTAGGTTTGCAAGGGATTCTGGGTAACAGAACCTGGTGGGAGGCAGTCAAGTCACCCCATCCTGGATTCCCCTGAGTGTCTAGTTTTCAAAAATGTTTAGGTTTGCTAGGTTTCCCTAGGTGCTGGCAGAGCTATGGTTCAAAAACTACAGCTAGGCACTTTGCCAAAAAAGGGTCATTTTTCACTGTGAAATTGAGGTGTGTCCACGTTGGGTTTTGCGCCATTTCCTGTCGCGGGCACTAGGCCTACCCACACAAGTGAGGTACCATTTTTCTCGGAAGACTTTGGGGAACGTGGGGTGGGTGGAAATTTGTGGATCCACACAGATTCCAGAACTTTCCACCACAGAAATGTGAGGAAAATGTGTTTTTTTTGACAATTTGTTAGGTTTGCAAGGGATTCTGGGTAACAGAACCTGGTGGGAGCCAGTCAAGTCACCCCATCCTGGATTCCCCTGGGTGTCTAGTTTTCAAAAATGTATAGGTTTGCTAGGTTTCCCTAGGTGCCGGCAGAGCTAGGGCTCAAAAACTACAGCTAGGCACTTTGTCAAAAAGGGGTCATTTTTCACTGTGAAATTGGGGTGTGTCCACGTTGCGTTTTGCGCCGTTTCCTATCACGGGCACTAGGCCTACCCACACAAGTGAGGTACCATTTTTCTCGGAAGACTTTGGGGAACGTGGGGTGGGTGGAAATTTGTGGATCCACGCAGATTCCAGAACTTTCCACCACAGAAATGTGAGGAAAATGTGTTTTTTTTGACAATTTTTTAGGTTTGCATGGGATTCTGGGTAACATAACCTGGTGGGAGCCAGTCAAGTCACCCCATCCTGGATTCCCCTGGGTGTCTAGTTTTCAAAAATGTATAGGTTTGCTAGGTTTCCCTAGGTGCCGGCAGAGCTAGGGTTAGAAAACTACAGCTAGGCACTTTGTCAAAAAAGGGTCATTTTTCACTGTGAAATTGGGGTGTGTCCACGTTGCGTTTTGCGCCATTTCCTGTCGCGGGCACTAGGCCTACCCACACAAGTGAGGTACCATTTTTCTCGGAAGACTTTGGGGAACGCGGGGTGGGTAGAAATTCATGGATCCACGCAAATTCCAGAACTTTCCACCACAGAAATGTGAGGAAAATGTGTTTTTTTGGACAAACTTTTAGGTTTGCAAGGGATTCTGGGTAACAGAACCTGGTGAGAGGCAGTCAAGTCACCCCATCCTGGATTCCCCTGGGTGTCTAGTTTTCAGAAATGTATAGGTTTGCTAGGTTTCTCTAGGTGCCGGCAGAGCTAGGGTTCAAAAACTACAGCTAGGCCCTTTGCAAAAAAAGGGTAATTTTTCATTGTGAAAATGTGGTGTGTTCACGTTGGGTTTTGAGCCATTTCCTGTCGTGGGCACTATGCCTACCCACACAAGTGAGGTACCATTTTTATCGGGAGACTTAGGGTAATTCAGATTTGTAAAGCAACTGTTATTACCTATTGACTTTTGATGCATTCTGCCTTCCAAATGAAAGACATTGTGTAAAAAAGAAGTAATTTTAAAAAATGACCGATAATTCTCATGCTAGTATGAGTATTCCCAATTTCGGCAATGTGCAAATATCTACTGTTTCTAAACTCTATATTTTGTTCCCATTTCAGAAATCTATAGGTGTCTTTCATACCGATTTTTCCATGTATACATTTTCCCACAATAATTGCTATATACCCGGTACATTAAAAAAAACATTGCAAGACGCTGCTCAGTTATTGGCTCTGGGTTCGTCGGGTTCTTGGTGAACCTACAAGTCCTATATATCCCCACAACCAGTAAGGTCCAGAGGATGTAACGGTATATTGCTCTCAAAGAGCTGTCATAATTAGAAGAAGTTACAGGTGAAAACGATGACACAAAAGGCTGTTTTTTTCAACTAATTTTCAATTTTTCCTTTATTTAACTGTTAGTTTCTATAAAGAAACCTTGATGGATCTACACAAATGACCCCTTGCTGAATTCAGAATTTTGTCTACTTTTCTAAAATGTATAGCTGTCTAGGATCCATTATTGCTTTCATACCCATTTCTACCATTAACTGGAAGGAGGTTGAAAGCACAAAAAATAGCAAAAATAGGCTATGTCGCAGAAAAATGCCAAAACTGTGTGAAAAATTTTGGTTTTCTGACAAAAGTCTGTCATTCCCTAAAATCTGGGAAAATGGTGATTTCAGCCCCACAAACCCTTTTTGATACCATTTGCAGGGAAAATCCCAGATGCTTTTATTTGCAGCCCTTTTTTCGCATTTTTCCCAAAACCCCCAAAATTTTGCAGTATTTTGGCTAATTTCTGGGACCCCTCCAGGGGAATCCACAAACCCTGGGTACCTTTACAATCCCCATGATGTTGGAAAAAAAGGACGCAAATTTGGCGTGGATACCTTATGTGGTCAAAAAGTTACAGGGGCCTAAGCGCGCACTACCCCAAATAGCCCAAAAAGGGCTTAGCACAGGGGGGGAAAAGGCCTAGCAGCGAAGGGGTTAAAAGGTATTGTAAATAGAGTTGTAATATGATGTTCATTTATTAGACAATGTTGTTTTTTTCACATGTAATGGTTTTTATTAACTAAGCATGAATTAAATGTATTCGTAATAGTCTTTTTGAAAAATATTTTTTATTGAAGAATGAAACATAAAAATCAACAATAGTGATGAAGAATTAATTCATAACAATATTGGAGCTTGCACATTAGTACAATAATTAAAGAAATAAAAGCAATAAAGAGAATATGAGTGTAAAATTAAACTTTTCATCTTTTATAAGGAAGAACAGTACAGAGGAAGAAAAGAAAGAAAAGGGAAAAGAAGAGAAGGGAAAAAAGAGATGAAAGAAGGAGAATAAAAGAGGTATAGGGAGGTAAAGGAAAAGGAAAGAGAATGAGAGCTAAGTTTCAGGTGAGTGAGAGGATAAATAGGTAGTAAAAGGTAACCAGTATAAGTCTGATTTAGGACCCAATTACGATGGCGTACGGAAAAGCCTTCTGACCGCCATGGTCTCGGCAAAAATCTACCCGCATGACCCTCGGCATCTCCGTCGGTCAAATTATGATGCAATGCACGGAAAATCCCACCACGGCAGACGGAACTCACAAAAGATTGTCCACCATGGCCGGAAAAGCTGCAAATCCGACCGTGGCGGACGGGGATAGCTGTCCAACGGCTTGGAAAGGCCGTTCCTGCCGCGGCATGACCGCACAGCTAATTACGATGAGAATGCAGAGCTGGTGGACCGAGCACTGACTCCGACTGCCGCGCACGCACATAGGACAAATGAATGGCGGACGGAACCAACTTCACAACAATGCCCAAAGTGTGCCTGTACTCCCTGCCGCCCTCAATCACAACACACACGCCACAATGACACACCCCAACTTGCTCCTGGCAAGGAAAGCCAGGCGCAGCATGGAAGAGACATCTGGAGGACATCACTCATGTGGACACACCCACATACCACAGTATAAAACCAACCCCTTCCTGGACCAGCATCCTTTGCACACCACGAGCCGAGACAGAGAGACAGGACACCATTGACTCACACTGCACAACATCACACCCACCTATCTCAACACAACACCACTTTCACCCACACACCTCACACACTTCACATATCTCCACCACTACCTTGCACCCTGCACCCCTCACTGATTTGCACCATCCCCCCCCAGAAAATGCCCAAATTCACCGACTCAGAGTTGAAAGTGATGGTAGACGAGACAATCAGGGTAGAACCACATTTGTTTGGGCACCTGGTCCAACACACCCCACTTGCGCGCAAGAATCAGATGTGGGCAAGGATCCACAGCAAAGTCAATGCCACAGGGACCACCCTACACACTGTGCGTGACATCAGGAAGCGGTGGGGCGACCTCAAGGGCCGGGTCAAGCATCGGGCCCAGAGGAACCACGAGGCGGCCCAAAGAACTGGTGGCGGCCCTCCCATTCCACCACTAACCTTCACCGAATGGGAGAAGAAGATGCTTGCCATACTGCATCCCGATAGTCTCACAGGAATCAAGGGTGGGAGTGGAGGCTGCTAAGTACAAACAAAATGATCACATCCCACTGTAATGTACTGTTGTGCACAACAAGTGAGCCTCAATTGCCAGCCCACATCAAACTAATGTGGAATGCATGCTTTCAATATGAATGGATCACAAGGCTAGCATTTCCTTACTCAGCTTCACCTCACAGGTAGGTAGTCAGCTCATGCACCTTGGCCTCCCTCCCAAACAGCATGGCCCACCCTCCCCACCCCACAGCCATGTGTCAGCTAACCCCTCTGACAGTGCCTCCTAAAAGGTAGGTAGCCATCTCACTGGGGAGGGGGTTGTTGAGCCCTGACAGCAAGACCACAACTCCCACAAGGCCCTCTGTCTTCCCTCACAGACAGCATGGAGCCAAATGACCCCCACATCCCACACTTGGTAGCCAACTCTGGAACCCCCCACAAGTTGTAGGCAGTGCACATACAGCCAATACCATCGAGAGGCCACATGATTCACAGTGTCAGTGATGAAGTCACATGTAACTGCAAAGCAAAATACAAGAACGCGATCACAAAAAGCCAATGTGCAAGTCCCATTGCCTCAAAGCAGAAAGACTCGGGTCAATACAACACATGCATGGAAACTCTGTCAAACCTCACAACCACAGGAGGTAAGTACAAAACGCATAACACAAATCATGGAGATGCGGCATAGTAGTCAGATACTCATGGAAAAGACACAAATGTCCAAGCATGAACTGAATCGGATGAGCAACAAGTTGGTACCAGAGGACATGTCCTTGGAAATACAATATCTGTACAAATGATTTGGTTTCTTCAGCCATTGACACATAGCTAACGAGCAATGTATGTACCTCCACATCACGTTAGACTGCTGACAAACTGTTATGGACGCATAGTAATGCCAAGCTAAAAAGTAATGCCATCTCAAATGAAATGTGCTAAACATGAACATCAAAGTTGTGCTGTGTACTGAACATGCTGACAATATAACCTCTCTTCAACAGGTGACTCGCCAGCAACAGCAGGCGACCGTGGCATGGGCGAGCCCAGACAGTCTCCCCCCCTGGAAGGTGAACCCTTGGATGCAGACTCCCTGGTCTTTTCGGATGAGGAGGACCGACCTGGCCCCTCCGGCATGCCCAGGACAGCTCAGTCTCTGGCCCTCACTGTCCCCACCACCACCACCACGACTCCCACAACCGCTGCACCGCCAACGCAGACCCCTGCAGCAACGACCTGTGTGGCAGCCACCGCCACCATCACCACCGCTGCCTCCAACACTGTCCCTGTGCCAGCAGTTGCGAATACCACCAGGCAGCCTCGGGGTGCTGGGGACAGTGTGTTGCTAGCAGCGCCAGGTGCCGCCACAGGTCCGTGGCAGCAGGGCATGTGGGAGGCCAACTGGGGGACAGCCACAGGAGGACAATGAGACTGTGGCCCTGGACACCGTGCTAACTGTCCTTGGGACATACCAGCAGAACCAGGGACAGATGGGCCAGGTCGTTGAAGAACAGCGGGAACTCCGCCGTCTGCAGAGCTCCATGGACACCCACTTGGGACAACATGTGGAGTACATGGGCCAGTTTGTGGGTGCCCTGAGGGACATGCATGCGGCTCAAATCGCTGCCAACCCCCCCCCCCCGTGGCCAGCCGGATGATAGTCACACCACCTCAGCAGCGGCCACAGGGAGGGGTGAGTCACACCACGACGAATCCTCAGACACCTCTGAGCACGCAGCAGGTTCCCCCCAGGCCAAACGGCAGAGGGGGCATCCAAAAAAGACCCCTGTAGGATCACGTGGCACAGCACCGTGCCGTACCAGTTCTCGGAGCAAGCGCTGATGTCACCACTGTAACACAGAGCATTGACTTTGTTGTAAATACGAATCCACATTGCCACAAGGATGGCAGTGTTCGGTTGGACTTTGGAACTCTACCATTGTGTGTTCTACCCTAACTATTCGTGTACCATCACTTTCCACTTCACCCCTCACCTGTCACTCATTGCAAAAGAAATACAACTCACAACAGTATGCCTTTGTGTCAAGAGCATTTTCATCACAGTAAGTAGCATGTTGACTCACATTGCAATGAATCCGAATATGTAAAAGCGAAAATCCATTGAGAGAGTGGAGGAACCTGGAAAGACACAAGGAAATAACAGTGCGTTGCCATATTATGGAACAACCACAAATGCACACCACGAGGCAACACTGTGCAATATGCATTACAGATAACACCAGCAAACACCATCAACATGGACAGCAGGGGGACTGGAGCACACGACTGCACCTCCCAACACAGTTTAGCCCTTAGCATCTTGGTAGATGCAGTTCAGTTGAAAAGCTTACTTCTGTTACCGTTGTCGTGTGTCACCAAGGTTGGTGCAGATCAGTGCTGTGAATCTCTAGACACATGTGTGTCGCGTTATTCTCCCACATCAGTAGGGGTAAGATACATTGTGATCGGTGTCTGCTGAGGAAGCTGCCAAAATCTACTCGGGCCTCTGTACCTCTCCCTGCCCTACTCAGGTGAACACCTCAGTCACATGACAAGTAAGCATCATGACTGAACTGCGTTTACCAGAATGCCGAGGGGTGAACTGTGCTGGGAGGTGAAGCAGTGCGCTCCCATCCCCCTAATGACATCATCATGGACATGACGGAAGTTGTCAGAGATCACACAGCACAGAACAATGACATCCTTAGCAGTGTGCCCACAAGAGCCAGCATCACAACACATCCTGTCATGTGGACGATGGTGACATTGTCGCATTCACACATGCAAGTACTGTTGCCCAGGGATTTTCATGTGAAATGTACGATCTATGCATGTTTACCCAGATGAACATCAGTACCTGACAACATACCCATGCTAAATCTGTTTTACAACCGAAGTTATCTTCTCCTGAATGAGCACAACTGCTGCGGTCACAGGGCAGGCATCGCGTATATAGGAACTGTTGCACACTGTGTTCCTTGCTGTAGCAATGTCCTCCTTACTCCCCCATATGTGATTGTGGATAGTCATTTGTGGCCTCACATTCCCACAGCGAAAGCATACTTCAAAAAGTGTGCAGGCACAATGGGCTTCTGTTTCAACAAGTAGTCGCTCACACACCAGCCCTGAGACCTTCGAATTCCAGGTGCCTTGACCGCCCCGCGCGATTCAGTCATTGCTGAACAGGGCACTCCCACTTTTTTCCGGGGGACTGACAGAGAAATCATCGAAAGCCTCTGATACTGAAGGCCGTTGCACACTTTTTTCAAACTTGTGGGCTCTGGCCCTGTCCCTTCATTTCATGCTATTTTGGGAGTACTACCGGGTGTAATTCCTCCAATTTTCAGACTACATTTAGCGGTTTGATATCACTACTTGTGGCTGTGCAGCTGAGCGCTGGTTCTAAGAGTGCTCTCACGCCATGTCTGCCCATCCTGTGGTCCAGGCGAACCCCGGTCAGTTGCAACTGTACCGTGACCACATGCAGCTTCTCTTTGTATGTGTCCCATTAACTGTGCTATGCATCAGTTATAGGCTAACCTTCCGCTATGCCTATTTCACCTGCGTGCAACCTGTGTTCTGTTGTCGACGATGCCCCTTTCACTGGGCCATGGATGTCTGCCTTTCCAACACATCCCTTGCTGCCCTGGATCATGAGCTGTGGGTGAGTCCTTTGTTGGTCCACGACCAGGACTGCTCCGGTGATACACGTTTGGGGATGCCTTTCAATGTGTCAGACAGGCTGCCAGCTGCGCCTGTGTATTTGCGCAAAGGCTCCTGTGCCATGCCTACATCGAAACTCTCCCAGGTTGCCATGGGATGCTCCTTTCATCCTTGTGGTGCGAGGAGCACATCTGTTCCTTCATACTGCTGGATTGGATGGTGGTCCTTTTTGCTGACGATGATTTGGATCGTCTTTTGGAACTGATTGCCTTCGAAGCTGCCTGTGCCTTCTTGGATTCGTAACTACTTAACAGCAACAGGAACTGTTGGTGACTAATT
The DNA here is from genome assembly GCA_963921515.1 of Calotriton arnoldi. Classification (NCBI taxonomy): domain Eukaryota; kingdom Metazoa; phylum Chordata; class Amphibia; order Caudata; family Salamandridae; genus Calotriton; species Calotriton arnoldi. The sequence continues at coordinate 446,864 of CAWUFW010007172.1, read as the reverse complement.
CAATATCCTTTTGTCTTTTTCACGCCTACTGACAGGAATTGTTATTCTGCTCTCTGACTTTGGCCCTGTCTGCATTAGCTTTGACTCTGCTGACCTCTGTGGTCTGTTTCGCTTGGTACCATAGTCCTGAGCAAGGGGAGGCTGTCATCTGACCGTCATGGACATTGTCGACTAGCATGAGCCCGGCTTCCATCATGCAGCTGTAGCGCACGAAACTTACATGGCGTAGTCGTTTTGCAAGTACCTTAGTATTTGTCTGTCACATGATAAGTGTCCGCAGAGCTTATTCTCTGCGAGGTCCAGGAGTACTGCCTGCCCATTCTGTCCGTGGTCGGATGACATTGTCCGTTGTCATTCTGTTCTGGTCAGGCACCCCGACTCAACAAAGTGTCACAGCTGCTTGAGGTCACGGGTGCCTTTTAGATGTAATGGGGAGCGGGCTAGTGATCCATCCAGTGATGAGAGCGACACAGCACATGGGATGTACATTTCACCATGTATTGGCTGAGGAATGGGGTCTGCTGACAAAGCCCATAGACCTGGGACATCTCATACAACTCCTCCCATCAAGGGGTGGGGGATATGCTCGTGGGGCTCCGTACAGAGGGATTATTGATATGACATCTTGCTTCTTGTGATATGGATGTGTCACTATGGTAACTGTTTTTGTACTCATTCATTCTCAATGTATGTTGCATGTTTTGACACTGTAGTAAAAATGCACATTTCAAAGCGTTTCTTGTCTTCAACTAATCTACTTGTGTACACGCGCTTGAATTCATCTAAGTGAGTAGGAGAGCTAGTGAGGCACTATAGCGATTGGTGCTTCTGGGTGCTCGGTCCCTGCCTGCCCAAGTTCTCTAATCCCACGCATAGTCCTGTATGTGTAAAAAATGCCAGCAACAATTCTCAAAGTTTGTGAGACAACAGCAAGGCACACAGTCACAGTCATAGTCACTCATTGTTAACTTACACTCAACGGAAAGTTGTTGACGATGAGCTGTTGATGCTGGTCAAGGCCTTCTTCCTCACCACTGTCATCATCACTGGGCATGTGTGGGTTGGGAGCAGGGGGTTGCTGCTGTTCATCGTCGTCCAGAATCAGGGGGATCCTTCTGCGCAAAGCCAGGTTGTGTAGCATGCACCAGGCAACTACCATCTGGCATACCTTCTGTGGTGAGTACATAAGTGCACCACCAGTCTTGTCCAGGCACATAAATCTTGAGTTCAGCTGTCCAAAAGTGCGCTCCACCACACGACGTGTCCTCCCATGTGCATCATTGTATAGGACTTCCCCCGGCGTTGTTGGATTCCGCAGTGGGGACTGCAACCATGGACAATTGGGATACCCAGGGTCACCTAGTTGTGAGACATACAGGCAAACAGTGTGATCTGAATATGTGATTTGAGCCGCATGTCACACATACATCACAGTCATTGACACAGCCCACTCACCAACAAGCCAGGCCCACTCGGGGTGCAGATTAGTCATCAATTGGGGTATGGTGCTGTTCCGCAAGATGTGGGAGTCATGTGCCAAGCCAGGATGCTTTGCACACACGTGTGGGATGATCTGATCCGCCTGGCATACCACTTACACGTTGATGGAGTAGTAGTGTTTGCGGTTCCTATAGATGTGTTCACTTGCCTGTGGTGGAACGAGGGCAATGTGTGTACCATCAATGGCTCCCACAACATTTGGAATGCCTACCAGGTCATAGTACTCCCCCTTCACAGCTGCCAATTCATCCCTCCTCGGGAAGTGGACATGTCTGTCCTTGTAAAGCATCGATGCTGACAGGACGTCACGCAACTCCATGCTGGACATGGGCTGTGAAATCCCACCGGCACTGGCCACAGTGTATTGGAAAGACCCAGTAGCGAAGAAATGCAGTTCAGCCATAACCTTCACTGTAGCAGACAATGCAGGCGGATATATTCTTTTGGGCTTCAAATGGGCCTCCAACTGGGCACATAGGTTTCGTAGTGTGCGGTGATCCAAACGGAATTTCCTGATGATTTTGTTGTCCTACATCGTCACCAGGTTGGGGACAGGTCTGAAGAAGGGTGGTCTCCGCCTACGTATGTCAGGGTACACAAGCATGGGCTGAGTTATAGATGAGATGTGGTGAACAGCTTACCCAGAGACTCACACAACCACAACATTGACAGGACTCATGGTCACGTGAAATGCACAAGTGACCTGCATTCAGACGTTGTTTTTCTTCACTCACTCAACATATTGACACTACGACATCCAAAGAAGTCGGTGTGTATGGGATATAGTACACTGCTACATCAAGGATGAGCTGCCCTGTGGTTAGATGGCACAGCACTTGTGTTTCCCAGTATCAGTGCTGAGTTGCATGTAGCTGCTGTCACTGCACGACCGCAAGCTTTAGTCCCACAATACACAACAACATTACAGGATGAGGGCAGTGAGTGTCATCTGGACAACGTAACATGGATATACAGCACGGTGGACAGGCACATGTGGACATTATGGGGTCAGTCCTGCGTGAGTGTGTGAGGAATTTGCATAACAGACATTGCAATGTCCACCTGAATGAGGCACAAATGCACATGGATTGTGTATACATGCCCACATGGCTGACAATGACCGATGATGTCGGTCAGGGCTATGTTTGGTTGTTCCACGTGTGCACTCCTATGACGTGTGTGAGAACATTTGCAGGCAATGGCAGCTAGGCTCACTGCATGCCACCCCAGTACGTGTGTTGGGGGTGCTAGGGATTACAAGTCTGTCTGATTTGCAGACAATGGACACCTCTGATTGTCTGCCTACATCACTGGCCCCTCACAAGATGACCCCTGGCCAAGGGACGCCAGTCAGATGTCAAGGGATATACAAGCGCTGTTCACAGGTTGGATGTTTCATTACACAACATTGGTACAGTGCGAGGCCTGACAATGTATGTAATTTCACTCTCCTTTTCTTGGACATACCATGTGTGTGAGGACTTGACTCAAAGGTCACACTCTCTCATACCTTCACAGTGTAGTGAACAGCTGGTCACTGTTCTAGTTGTTCTGATGCACCAGCCACTCCCAGAGGGCTGGCTTACCCCCACCCCACAGCCACCCAGCACAGGCATCACTGGACATGTGACCCTGCCAACAAACGGGGCCGGACGCACGTGCCCTGGGCCAGTTCTCCTATACATGTACGGTGTCTGTGTGGTTACTTTATATGCATGGGGGCTTCGTGCCCCACAACATTACACATGGGGTGCACCAATCACTTTAGGCACATGAGTTGTGATGTGTGATGTAATTCGCATGGCGCCAATGCAAATGCAGAATGTGTTTGCATGTGCAATAGCTGGCATCCGCAGCGATGACACTCATTGGCCCCAATTGAATGATGCAGGGTTGCGGTCGCAGCTTCCAGGCCGCCGCGGTGTGGCAACCACTATGCGAATGAGCCATCAGCCAATGGGGGCCTTCGGCGTACATTTCGTGGCATTGCAGTGTGCGCGCTCTGCAACTGCGGGGCTCGGCATTGGCCCCAATTACCTTCAGGGGCACCGAGGGTCACTCATGAGGATTGGGTGGGCCTTGCACTTTGCATTTGGCAGGTTGCCACACTCATCGTGGTGCCGCCACGCTTGCTGGGAGTTGTAGTTGTTCAGGGGTTGCATGCGTGGAGATGTGTGGTACGTACCTCTGCTGTTGAGCACGGAGGCGTCTTGTCTGCCGGAGGTGCTGCAGGTAGAGCAGCGGGGAGGCCTGTGGCGCAGGATCCATGGCGGCTCCGGTGGTTTGGATGGGTTCTGTATCGGCTCTTCCTCTCCGTTGTTGTGTTTCCACCATCCGCAACATGGTGGTTTTATGGGGCGGTGGGAAGGGCTGTTTGCAACATCGTAATCTGGTTGGTGGATGGAACGTGTTTCCGCATGCCGGTCTTGCTCTGTTGGCTCCATCCACCACCCTTGTGCACGCAAGAAACGTGCAGAGCCTAAAAGACCGCGGCGGACAGAAAATGGCCTCTGTTGGACCATTGTAATTCGGTGGTCGCAATGACCGCATCCGGAGCGGGGAAATGAATCTTTTCCGCCACCAGTGCGGATGGGCTTCCGTCCGTCATCGTAATGAGCCCCTTAATCTTTTGATGAACAGATAATGAAGAGACATTGACTTTTCTATGTATATCTTTGAAAGCGAGTGCAATAAAAAGATCAAACAACAGAGGCTTAGGTGAAAGATGGTCAAAACCAGGTGCCATGGATCTAAAGAAAACATTCTGAATAGATAATTGAATGTTGCATTGAAAGATTAGTAAACATTTGGACCATACAGCTTTCCAGAAATTAAACACATGAGGACAATAATAGAGTAAATGGGTTAAAGTGCCAGTAGTGATAGAGCAAGACCAACATGATGAAGACAAAGTTGGATCAAAATTTGAGAGAGACTCAGGAGTAAGAACTGCTCTATTATAAATAAAAAAATAGAGATTGTGTGATAGGTGCAGCTTTAGAAGTTTTAAATATTTTAAGCCAAAGTCCCATAGGCAAACAGGAAATGAAATACAGAAATCAGTTTTCCGTAGTAATACAGTAGAATATTTTGATCATACAGTAGGAGGGAATAATAAAATGGAATATCAGGAGAACAATTATTAGTTAATAAAAATATTAAAGAGCAGATGAGATTATGTTATATTCCTGTGAAAAAGAGGTAGGTAGAATATATTGTGATTGTAATTGGAGAAAAGGCATAGCAGAGTTGTGATTAATAAATTGATGGACAAACATAATACCCTTCTCCTTCCAATGTTTAAAATTAAGGGACAGATGCCTCAACAAACCATTTTGCAATTTCCTAATTGCTATTCCTTACGATTCGCAATTAGAAAATCACAAAACGGAATGCATGAAAGTGTGTTTAACACTTTCTGCAATTCCTAGGGGATCGCAAATGACCTACCTCATGAATATTAACGAGGTAGGTCGCATTTTGCAACCCCCTAGGAATCGCAAAAATCACGGGGATGGTGGCCTGCTGGGGTCAGCATACCACCATGTCAGCGATTTCTTTTTAATAAAGCAGTCTTTTTTTTGTAAAGCAGCCTGTTTTCCTTAAAGGAAAACGGGATGCTTTACAAGGAGAGAAAATTCAAACTTTTTCTTTTCTTTTCTAAGAGTAAGCAGTGGTCCATGGGACCACTGCCTGCTCTTACAAAATGCATTCACAGACATTCACAAAGGGGAAGGGGTCCCTTAGGGACCCCTTCCCATTTGCGAATTGGTTACCACCTACTTGAAGTAGGTGGTAAAATGCGAATGTTTTGCGACCGCATTTTGGTCGCAAAACATTCATGCATACCGATGCGATTCGGTATTAGGAAGGGACGCCCTAAACACGCCCCTTCCTAATAGCAAATCACAAACCCATTTTGCGATTCGGTAACCGAATCGTAAAATAGGGTTTCCTGCATCAGAAGGGCATTTTTTTACGTTTGCAAACAGCCGATTCTGCGAATCGGCCGTTTGCGAAGGCAAAAACTGCTTGATGCATCTGGCCCAGGATGATTTACGCCAAAATGTAATTAACATATTGTACCAAATAGAAGAGGTTAAAAAACATTGATAAAAATCAAAACCCGCAGAAAATATTGTATGCAGCAGATATTGGGAATATTTAACAATCGGGTATTTGGAAAATAAAAGTACAATTGGAGATATAAACGACATCAGTAAATGAAAAAGCAGAGTGGTATAGCTTAAAATCAGGAAAACTAATACCTCCTTCAGTCATTAGTCATTTAAGTTTAGACAAGGCAACATAAGAGTGTTTGTTGTTCCAGAGAAATTAGGTACAAATAGAATTGATCTGAACAAAATAATAAGTGGGTATTTTAAAATGTAACATAGATAATATAAAAGGGACATGTTGTACAATCATCAACTTAATGGTATCCCCATGGTAGATGAAGGGGAGACCATAATGAAATAAATCTTTCAATTTTAAGTTTAAAGTAATAAAATTGAGATTAAGAGTACTAGAAATAGTAGCGGAAACCAAGCACCTAAGTACTAAGGGGCCCATTACGATGGCGGGCGGACTTTGTCCGCCCGCCACCGCAACGGAGCCAGGGACCGCCCGCTGACGTCGCGGAGATCCCGCCCGGCACATTACGATGCGCCCGCCACACTGGCGGGCGCATCCCGCATAGTGTACATTGCGGCGGGCGGTGCTGCTAGCAGCACCCGCCGCAAGGTACAAAATGCATGCTGTGCTTTTGCATGCACAACGTGACAGGCACCGCGCGGTGCCTGCCACCTTGTGCATGCAAATGCAGGGGGGTACCATAGGTACCCCCCATGTGCACCCCCCACCCCCCCAACATCCTGGGGGCCCGCAACGGGCCCCCAATGCAAATACCGCCAGTCTATTCATGGCGGTAATGCCGCCATGAAAAGGCACCTCTCCGCCTACATCCTAATATGAATGGCGGTGTCTCATAGACACCGCCACCATATTAAGGCTGTTTACCGCACGGTCGACAAATCGACAAGCGGTAACGCGGCGGGCGGTATTTACATCCGCCGCTGACCCCCCAGCCATGCTGATATGGCGGGGGGTAAATGGGTGGCGGGCGGAGGGAAATGGAGGGCGGATCGCCACCGCCATGCGGGCGGTGGCGATCCGCCCTCCATCGTAATGACCCCCTAAGTACTTAATTTTAGAGGGGCACCATGGACAATTAGTGTCAGTAAACATAAGATGATAACAGGAAGAATTTAAGGGTAGGATTTCAGTTTTCGAAAAATTTAGGGGCATATGTACAAGGGATGTGGTGGAGTGAGGCATTAGCCTTCCTGGCTTAACGCCTCACTCCGTCACTTCAGAAACGCAGGGCTGCATCATATTTACAAGAATATGGTGCAGCCCTGCGTTTCCCCCTGCGCTGGCTCTACACTTAGTAGCCTAGCACCAACGCAGGCAACCTTGCACCATAGTGCAAGGGAGTCTGCGTGCAGGGGAAGCTTGTTTATGTGCAAGAAGGTCTCCCTTCCTGCACATAAACAAACTTTAAATGCAGTTTTGTAACTTCTATGTGTTAAAAAAATGATTGTTTATTTGCAGAAAGGGGGACCTTTCTGTACATAAACAATCATTGACTTTTTGCTGTTTTCATGTGAAACACACGAAAACAGCAAAAACAAGGAGAAATGAAACATTTCTCCTCGATGCACCAGGGTAAGACCAGGTTTTCCTTGGCCTTAATTCTGGCGCTGCCTCCAATTTACACCTCCCTTGTAAATAGGAGGCAGCCTCAGAATCAAAGGGTGTTGCGGTGGAACGCCCACAGCAACACCCATCGCCCTCCCATTTCACGCTAAGCATAGCGTGAAAGGGGGCCTTATTTACAAGGCAGCGTTAAGCCCCTATTGCCACACGAATGTCGTAAAAAGTGACGTTCTCGTGGCGAAAAGGGGCTTGTAAATATGCCCCTTAGTTTGTAACTAGAGACACTACAATATAAATACATTTCTTGTAAAAAGGGAGTTAACGAGGAGAGGGGATTAAACATATATATTAAAATATCATCAGCATAAGCTGATAGTTTGGTTTCAAGAGATTTGTGTTTAAAGCCAGATATAAGTGTATTACAGCACATATGTTCAAGCAAGGGTTCCAAACAAAGAACAAAACGCAAAGGGAATGGGGGCAGCCTTATCTGGTACCTCTGTGCAAATTAAAATAACAGGAAAAATGTCCATTAACAAACACTCTGGCACGGAAGTCTGAATATAATAATTTAATAAAATAAATAAACTTAGGACCAAAACCAAACCACTGAAGAGTGGTAAACATGTAGTGCCAATTGATGTGGTCAAATGCCTTTTCGGCATCAAGAGATAAGGCCACAAGAGGGGAGCGATATTTCTTACCGAAAGTAAGAATATTGGAGAACATCCTAGCATTGTCTGCAGCAAGTCTAGTCTTAATGAAACCATATTGGTCAGATTTGACAAGTAGAGGCACAATAGAGGCATGGCGAGATGGTAAAATGTTGGCAAATATTTTACAATCATAGTTAATGAAAATTATTCCTAACTAACATATAGGAAAGTTTCAATTCTATTAAGGACACATAGATGAGGATTATGCTTATGCTTTCTTTCTTTGCATCTTTAATAGAGCAGTCAATCAGCAAAACCTTTTTTCTACTTTATGCTCAAAACTACAGTTCCTATAAGTCCTTGGGAATAACTGCATCAACGGCCCAATCATAGTAGAATAACAGTTCCAATGATGAGTCAATTCAGCTCCACCAGAGCAACCATTGTGGTTACTTTATCTTAAGTCTGCCTTTTTCATAGCGTGAGCCTGCTTCTTAACCGTTCTCACTGGCCCTGTGTAACATTATCCAATCCTATGAACAGAGAGAGTCATTAGAATGGATTACCATGTAAACAGGTAAATTGCGTCCTAACAGCTTCAACTAAGCATGACTACTAGTAAAAAGGCCAATTCAGAAAGGCATGATATAACTTCACATTAAATGAAAAGTCTTTTAGTACCTACTAGTAAAAGGGTGGGTCCCATTACGAGTTACATCTTGCCGGGTGTGATAATCCTCACCTCCGTGTCCTTAATAGAATTGAAACTTTCCTTTACGTTATTTAAGAATAATTTTCATTCTATTTCAGGACTGGAGGCAAGGATTATGCAGGTTCAAAGCTTGCCTACCACCAAATGAGCCATATCTATCGGGAAACATCATTTACAACGCATGCGATACATCGCATGCCATTACAACGCGATCATTACAACGACCTCATTGTTACATCGCAAACCATTAAAACGCAAGTCGTTACAACGACTTGCTGTAAGGGGCAGAATGTGTTGGATTTAAAATCCAACACCTTCCCTACTGTTGCACAGACTGGAGTTGGAATAGTAAATTTTACTATTCCAAAATCCAGCACGCCCCCTACAGCAAGTCGTTGTAACGACTTGCGTTGTAATGGTATGCGATGTAACAACGCGGTTGTAATCACCAGTTAAAGTAGAGCCTCTTGAAAGGTAGAGTCAGAGGACCAATCTCCATCATTCATGTTGTCCTCAAGACGAGCTCCCAGGGAGAAAGCATTAGAGGCCATAGCTCTTTTCGCTGAATGGGCTACATTAGCCCTTAGATCAATGCCGGCTGCCTGTACCACCCAATGGACCCATCGCACAAATGACCAGGGAGGAGGGACCAGGGAGGAGACCGCCTTATGCACTTTTCGTCAAGTGATGAGTAGTTGTCTCTCACCTGGAGGTCTGAGTTCCACAGACATCTCTTCAAATGCCATAAGGCATTGCCCCACAAGTAACTTTGGGGAATCCTGAAATGCAGGATAAGTGATGATTTTTATTTTGGACTTTGTCCGTCTACCAATAGTAAATGATACTCCAGATGGGGAAAAGATTCTACCCATGATATCTAGGGTTCTAACGTCCGACACTCGTCAGCACAACACTATACATAATAACATAGCCAACTTCGCGGAAAGTTTCTTCCTCAATAAGAACCGGGTGGGTTGCCATGACAAGAACAGGTACAGCACCTGATTCACATCGCAGAGCACTGAATAACATGGAGCTGGGGGGAGAGATAGCCGAATTCCTCTAAGGAGGCAGCACAGAAAAAGGTGTTCCCCCACGGGAGATCTGTCTAGGGGGGTATGGCCCGCCGATACAGCTGAACGGAAGGTATTGATTTAATGGTAGGCCAAGCCATCAGATGCCAAGCTCGCCAGGAAATTGAGGATCTGGACAGTGTTTGCTACCATGGGATCCACACCCCTTCGCAGGCACCAACGTGCCCATCTGTTCCAAGCTGACCTATACCGTTTAATTGTACTGACCGTTTTGATGTCGGACTGAGGAGACGAAGGATATGTGACTGCTTATCAAGGTGTTCCTATTCAGGAATGTCTAGTATCACTGAAATTTTAACTTCCATTACTGAGAACCAAAAAATTGATCAAATAGGACTTTCATTGCACTTTATCCTGAAACGGATCTGATTATTATCAAAATGCGGTACGAGATATAAATAATTTTCTAGTACTAAAGAGCCCTGATGAAGTTCCAAGAACCTTTGTGTTTTGAGGAACGAAACGCGTTGGCTGTCATTTTGCAACATTATTGAATTTGAAATAAAAGACGAAAAGAAAGAAAATAATCTGGACTTTTCATTATGTTTGGTGCACCTCCATTTGTTAAAATTTTTTGAGTGAATCTGTGAACAGAGGCACTAAAAGGTGACAAGTGCCGGAGTGTTGTGCACAACTAACCTGACAGGGCAGTAGAATAATAGTGAAGTGCAAATCAATCAGTCCGTCACCTTGTTTCGAGTTTTGTTTACCGTTTAATTGTACTATCTGCCCAGGCTCTCAACAAGAGGTCCTCAACTTGTGACAAAAGTCCCGGGACCGACCAAGGTCGCCTGTAATCCTCCAAGCCATCAGGGTGAGGGAGCCCTCCAATACCAGTTGGTGTGGTCTCTGATCCGGATTGAGAAGAAGCTGAGGAAACAGGGGGAGTGGGATTGGAGAATCCCAGGAAACTTCCAGAAGAACTGGAAACCAAATGTGAGATCTCCATATTTGTGTAATCATCACCACATCCGCTCCCTGTCTCTGGATCTGTGCTGAGGCTAAGGTGATCATTACGAAGAACCGGGGAAAACTCGTGACCCAGTTGTGATGCAAACAGGTCCACTGAAAATGGACCCCAACTTTCCTGAATGTCTGCAAACACCTCCGGGTGGAGCTTCCACAAGATTGAGGTGATGAGAGTGCCAATCCGCCACCTCATTTGCCTGACCCAGCAGGTACTCTGCTGTCACTGAGACCTTATGGTCCAGGCAGTATTGCCAGAAATTCGTGGCAGGGTCGGGGAGGATTCTGGAATGCGGGCCCCCCAGATGATTGATGTATCGGACTGCTGATACATTGTCCATCTTGAGGAGAACACAAGATTGAATCCTGTCCTCTGTCCAACACCGGACTGAGAATGACCCTGCTAGGAGCTCTAAGCAATTTATGTGCAAGGTGTGCTCTTGGAGGGACCAGGACCATCCCATGGAAAAATTGCCATATTTTGCGCCCCAGCCTGGCGTCGGACTCAGTGACGAGGTCTAGGGCCGACCCAAAAATTGCTCTCCCGTTTCAGGCTTCCATGTGCGAAAGCCACCAGAATATTTCCTCGTTCACCTCTTCTGAGAGGGGCACTGTTTGTGAATACGTGAGACCTTTGCAGAGATTGGAGGCCTTGAGTCTTTGAAGGTCCTGATAATGTAGGGGTCCCAGAAAAATGGCCAGCACGGAGGAAGAGAGAAGTCCGATGAAGCGGGCGGTTTACCACAATGACATGCGGGGCATCACCAGAGTTCTCCGTAATTCGTGTTGAAACGATCTTCTGAAACGGGAGGCCCAGGGAGGAGGTTGTCAAATCAATGACAAACCCCAAGAAGGTCACTAGTGGGAAGGGACCTAAAGGGGCTTTGTGTCGTTGACCACAAATCCCAAGTCCTCCAGAAGGTCAATCGCCATTTGTAGTTGAAGTGACAACTGTCTGGGACACTGAGCCATCAGAAGCATATCGTCTAGGTAGATAATGAGGTGCATCCCCTGTGCCCGAAGGTGTTCCAACACTGGTTTGAGAACCTTGGTGAAACACCAAGGGGCGGTGGAGAGCTGGAAAGGAAGGAGATAAAACTCAAACTCCTGATGGCGAGGGAGAAAAATTGGGATTGCCAGATAAGCATCCTTGAGGTCCAATCGGACTATCCAGTCACCTGGGCGCAACACGTCCCGCAGGATATGGATGCCCTCCATCTTGAAATGGCGGTAAACCAGCTATTCGTTGAACTCTCTTAGGTTGATGGCAGGGCGACGCCCTTCATCGGTCTTGTCGACCAGGAATAGGTTGCTGAGAAAACCGTGGGGGTGGATGACTGCCCTCCGAATCACACCCTTTTTCAAGAGGGATCTATAATTGCGGCTTCCTGGAAAGAGAAACGGATCAGCTGAGGGCTGGTGAGCTGGAGCGGGGTGCCATAGAATTCTATTTGAAATCTTTGCACTGTCTGCAGGACTCACGCATCCAATGTGAGCGTCTTTCACCTGTGGAGAAAAAGTGACAGTCTGCCTCCCACCTGGACCAAAGAAGAATGATGGGTACTCACCAGAATTGGAGGGGTTAGATTGCCCCTTGAAACCTCTGCCTCTGAAGCGTTGACCTCTGGTGGGGTAAAAGGTGGCGAACCACTGCTCATCTTGGTAATAGCCTCACCTGGAGCCTTGCCATCTGGAGGGGGCTTGGGATGCTGAACGGCCAACTAAACGGCCACTACCACAGCCGGGCCCATGGAAGACCCAAGTGCGGAAAACCTGTTTGAAAGACTTTTGGGCTAGTGTAGGCAATAAAGACACATATAGCGCCTTAAAACCCCCTCTAGGGCTAGTGTAGGCAGTCAGGTGGCTGCCAATGGGGGACTGGGGATCCAGTCAAGGGTTTTGTAGTGGACAGTGCCACAGTATATGGGTCAAGGCCCAGGAACACATCACCCCCGTACAATATATAATAGGGGAAAATGTAGTGCCTGGGAGCGTGTTGCCTCATAGTCCTTTATGGCCTACGATTGAAAATACAGACCCCTGGGGGTGTAAATACACAGGCAATACCGACCCTTGACAGGGCATCAATGGCACACAGGTCAGGTGATTCTCCCAGTCAATTACAGACCCCAGCGTGCAAGGGTGTCACTCTCAAGGGCAAAAGGCTCCAGGCTGCAGCTATCTGCGAGCAAATCCCCACACTGTTCACTGTGAAACTGCCAGGAATTGCGCGTCGGTTGAGTGAGTTTGCACCTGCCTGCAGCTCTACCAAGTGGTTGGAGGACCGCAGCGCGGTGCAGAGCCACACCAAAATAGTGGCCGTGGAGGAGCGCAGAAACGTGTTCCCGCAGCAGTAAGAGTTACACGCACATACACTTTTTTGTACTAGCAATAATAATGTAAATAGACACACTCGCACCAGGAAGTAAAGAAGGGTAAGAAAAAATGTGACTTAACTTGTGGGCTAGCAGGGAAGACAGAGGCAGAGCTAAGATAAGGGAAGGACTATCGTTGACCTGGTGGAGCTGGATTGGCTCATCGTTGGAACTATTATTCTTCTATGATTGGGCCGTTGATTCAGTTATTCCCAAGGAATCATGGGAACAGTAGTTTTGAGCATAATGTTGGAAAAACATGTGTTTAATGAATAGCTGTTGTAATAAAGATGTGATGAAAGAAAGCATAAGCATAATCCTCGCCTCCGGTCCTAAAATAGAATTAATGAAATAGGGCGATAGTTCTTACATAGAAAGTGATCTTTGAAAGGTTTAGGGATGATAACAATCAATGCTTCCAAAAAGGATCAAGAAGCTTTTGAATCTAAAATGAAGGAAGTTCAAGTAATTTAGGGGCAAGGATGGAAGAAAAAGCTGAAAACAATTCAATAGAAAATCCATCAGGGCCCAGGACTTTTTTTTATTTTAAAGGATTTAATAGCGTCTGTAATCTCCGGAAGAGCTATATCGGCTTCTAATAAGTCAAATTTATCAGGAATGGGAGGATGGTTAGGGAGACCATCAAAAAAGGTATGTATATCATGCTCTGAAGGATTAGTATCTTCCAAATATAATAATTTATAGTATTCTTAAAAAGTATTAGAGATATCCACAGAAGAGGATGCAATATTATTAGTAAGTTCATTACAAATACGTCCACTATTTTTACGTTCAGATTTGATTTTTAAATGTATAGCCAACATTTTGCCTGCCATATTTTGACCACCATGATATTTCGATGTAACTTTAAGTAAGATGATACATGCAACAGTGGTAGCAAATATATTAAGGGCAGACTTGGTTTTAATCAGTTCATGTAGGACACAAGAAGATTTAGAGGTAAAATAAGTATGTTCCAGAGTCTTAATTTGCTGTAATAACGTATTGTATTGGGAATTTGCTACCTTTTTCCGTTTAGCTGAATACGCTATAGGGAAGGCCCATAATGAAGCTTTGTAAGCATCCCAATTGTTAGAAGTAGAGGTTTCAATAGAATGGTTAAATTGAAACAATTATTTAATAAATGTAGTGGCTTCTGTAATAAAATGAATATCTGATAGAAGGAAATTATTACATTTCCAAATGCCAGTTTTAGAGATATGAAGTAATAAGTCAAAAGAAGATAAAACTCGGGCATGATTTGAGATAAAAGTAGAGCCATTTTCTGTGTACTGGATTGAAGGAAGGAAGAACTTGGTAACTAAAATATAATCAATTCTAGACATGGTTTGATGTACATTAGAAAAAAATCTAAACTCACAAACATCAGGATTACAAATTTTCCAGACATCTAATAATGGATGAGTGGCAATGGCTGATTGAAATGCCTCATGGGATCTATCAGGATTAAATTTACATTTAGATATCCTATCAGTGAAGGGATCTAGCCACTGACTGAAATATCATGCAACAATAATATTGGGGTTATCAATTGAGGCCAATATTATTTTAATATTTTCCAAATCTCAGGGTCAGGTTTTACAGGGCCATAGATATTAAATAAAGAAATCTGTTTGTTTTGAATTGTTACAGTAGTCATTACCCATCGTCCATCAGAGTCACATTGAGCATTCAGCAATTTATGAAAAAGACTGGCAACACCACCTTTACGGTGAATAGCTGGAGAATAAACAGCCTGACCAACCCATTGCCTTTTTAATTTACGCTATTCAACATCATTACAATGAGATTCCTGTAAAAAAGTAACATGTGAATTACATTTTGACAAATGAGGGAGTACCTTTTGTCTTTTAACAGGATGTCCAAAACCACGAACATTCCACGAGACAACATTAAACATATTGGGTGTTAGGAGTAGAGAAACAGGAACATGGGTGACAAGCTGCAAAAACATAAAGGGAAACAAAAAGACACCATAAGTTAACATCTACATAACATGTGAACAGTACAAGCATGATACCAAGAGAAAACAGGAAAACACTCACAGAGAAGACACAAGAAAAGGGGTAGGGAGCAGAGATAGGAGATAGATAGTAAGATGAAGCGACAGATCAAGGAAAGAGATCCAGATCTGAAACATATAGCATTGAGAATGATCATGGGATATGCAGCACCAGAAACAAGAGTAACGGCATAGAGAGAAGAAAATATTATTTATGAAAGATAGCCATATAGGTTAACCATGGGGAAAAAAGAGTAAGAAAAAATATGCACATAACAGACTTATTAAGCGCGCTGAACAGTAGTATCCATAGAAGGGGATGAGATATTTTGAATAAACTCTTTCAGTTTAGCAGGGTCATCAAAGGATCGTGAAGTGCCATCAAAAGTAATTTTACAAAGGCAGAGATGGAGAATGCCATAATTAATGTTCAGCTGTCTCATCTGAGGTCGTAGAGCAAGAAATTATTTTTTTCCAGCATTTGTAGCATTAGAAAGGTCTTGAGAAATAAAAATATTGTAACCAGACCAGACAAGATGAAGTTTTTCTGTGGCTGCCCTCAAGACATGCATCAAGTCTGTGAACTCCAGAAATAGCATTATGATGCCCTTAGGTCTAGTCGAATGAAGATGGGATCGTCCAAGAAGATGCTCTTGATGAAGATTCAAAGGGGGAGAATTCTGCAGATCTAGAAGTTCAGGATAAAAATTCTTAAGGAAAGCAAGGATATCAGGACCCTCAAGATTTTCTGGCAGACCATGGAAACAAAGATTGTTACATCTGTTTCTGTTTTCAAGATCCTGAGTATGTGGTTTAGTTTTTGGGTTTCCTGTTCCAGTAATGGGAATCTTAGTGGCAACATCTTGGAGGTCCCTAATACGTTGTTCCATGTCAAACATTTTGCTCTCCATAGCAATCCAGCTGTCTTCAATTTGTTGAAGTTTTTCGTTGGTAGCACCCATAAAGGGTTTTAGGCCCGCACCTCTTCAAGTATAGTGTCCAAAACAGGATTAGGAGAAGACATAATGTGTGAGGGGAGATCAATTTTTGCCCTTTAAGATTTTGTGCCAGAAGAAGATTTTAGAAGTAGCAAGAAGATCACTCGCCATCTTGAGGTAGTGCATAGAGCGATGTGGAATCTTCTGGTGACAACGAATCTTGCCCACACACAACGATGACAAAGTGTAAAAAATATAATGGTTGAAATGAAGCAAAGTGTAGCAGTAATATCTGCAAAAAATTCAAGTCATTAACATAGTCCAGGAACCCAAAAAATAATAAAAAAGGCATCTGGTGATATTTAATTCAGCATAGCACTACGAGGTCTGAAAAAAAGAGGTGGTAAAAAAAGAAACAATGCAGGCAATAAAAGTCACTCCATTGTTATATGTATTAGAAAAAGTGCCACAGGAGATGCAGAAATGCAATTAGCATGCCAAGAACAGGAGTAACATGCAGCAGGTAGAATATGAGGAGCAAGCAACATGCATACAAAATCGTGGCCACTCATTGGAAAAGGTAGTTATTTATATATTTAGGATTAAAAGGAAAAAAGAAAAAGCCCTTATTGTAACATGTATATGAGGGCAACTGCAGAGCTAAATTTTAAAGTCCAGGAAAGTATACTCATAGCGCATGCTGGAGGAACCGCAACATGCTGTGCCAGGAAAGCCGGTATTATGAGTGGCACGCAAATAAAATGGCGGTTGCTAGCGTCTGAGAGGAAACTCACTGCTGCGGCTCTAGGCAAAGCAGAGGTTTGAGCAACGCTGAATGTCAGCTCAAGATGCTGCAGAGTTGTTTATCAGCATACGAGGAGAATCCGGCAGCAAATCAGTGACAAAAGTGGCTGTTCAGTATAAAAGAGCTCCGCACTGTAAAACAGCTCAACGAAATGCCAAGAACTTGTCCGACGCACAAACCACGCCCCCATTTGTAATTGTAATTGTCCTTCCATTTCTCCTTCCCCACCTTTAGATATTTTCACTATCACACTAAGGGTGTCTATACAGTTGCAAAACTAGGTCCTTCATGAAGTTGGACCAGCTGTACATGGGGACAGAAGTCATGAATGTGCATAGATCTGCAGCTAACTGGAGAAATAAGCATTGAAAATGCAGGAGTGCCAACCTTTTTCCAGTGTCATTTTGAGTCTGCAGAGGTTAGGAAGAGGCAAGGCAGAGGATAGCCCTCTGTTTACTATTTCACGACTTGATGTGAATACTTGAAGTGAAACCCCGGGTGGGGCTGATGAGGACTACAGGAGCAAACACTAGTTTTAGTTACATCACAACTTTGAAAAATAACTTTTGTTTTTCACTCTTGTAATATTAGTGAATACCTGGATTTAGAACCATGGATTATAGTTACATTATTTTATCATAACAATTAATATCAAACATGAATTAGCAGCTGCCAACTCTATCCTGAAGTGCTTTTTGAAGGAGGCTAGCCTCCTGACCACAATGTCCATCTATTAGTGATGTATTTAGTCTGAGAGTGTGCCTGGCCAGTTACTTGGTGCATGTCTTGGCACTCACGCACCATGCTGACACACATCTCTGGATATTACAAGGTCTACTGCGTGCGACTAACTAAGGGAGGGTTGCAAACTAACACAAATGGTCCTCCCAATTGCTCCCCAGAAAAAAATATTGTCGGACCTGAAGTACTGATGGTTGTCTGTCAAAAATATTGTGTGAGAAAAATATTGTAGCCAGAATCATGAAGTTAAGTATATGTAAGTAAATATACTTTAAATATTCTTAACTCCACATCGATATACCTTGAAGATGTATATGGATTTAAGTATAGTAAACCTATACTTGCCTACATAGACTTACCTTCACCATATTCTTGCAGTCAATATTTTAGCAACAAAATATATGTACCACAATATTTTAACTCAACATTTCTATTGTATGCCTTACTGATTGTGGGAGTGAAATGCCATTTATTTATTTATTGATAGTATTTATTAAGCGCTGACTGTCACCAAAACTGGTATCCTGGCACTAACATACAAGGAACTTATCTTGCTAAAAGTGCATATACCATATTCTGACTGCAGAGTAGAATTTACTTTGGGAAGAGCCAGGTCTTCAAGGCCCTTCTGAACTGCAACAGCTCCGATGAGGCTCTCAGTAAATATGGAAGCTCATTCCATATCTGAGCTGCTTTTACTGAAAACGTCTGGCCCCCTTGTCTTAATCTTCGATACTTGTGAATGCAGACAAGGTTTGCAGTGCTTGATCAGAGAGATCTTGGAGGATTGTATCTTTTAAATCTACGTTGCAGTGGCACAGGACCATATCCTTGTAGAGCCTTAAAAACAATGCACATGGCCTTGAACGTAATCCTCTGCTTCAGAGGAAGCCTGTGTAATTCCTGCGATTCAGTGCCAGTCTAGCTGCGGCTACTTGTACTCTGTACAATCACTTAATCAGGTATTCAGATATTCAGTCTGCTCAGTATGACACTCCGCACCAACATAGTTGTGGATTGGGGACGCAACAACGAGAGCACCTTTTTAAGACTACAAAGTAGTGCAAAGTATGTGTCTGCCACTTTAGTTATGTGATTCTCCAGAGACAATGTATTATCAAACACAATCCCAAGGTTACGAACTGCATCTGAAGGCAGAAGCACCTCCTCCGAAGGAAGAGGCCAATAATTATGGGTAAGTGTCATGGGTATTCTACCTGATGCACAACAAAGGAATTCAGTTTTATCCCTGTTATGTTTCAGTGAGTTGGCATTCATCCACTCACTGATTTGAACCATGACTCTCTAGAAAACTGTTACTGTCTCCTACTAATTATTGGAGTCAGTTGTGTGTCAACTGCATAACTGACAGATTTTAGGCCATGTTCCTTAATGAGAGTGATAAAGGGTTTCATACACACATTAAATAGCACTGGGCTAAGAGCCGATCCCTGTGGCACTCTCTGATGTAAATGTTTGTATTCGGAGTAATAAGGAGACAGAGAAACAGCCTGACATCGATCTGTTTAATAAAATTCCATCCATTTCAGGACTGTGCCTCCCATTCCAATTGTTGCTACACTGTCCAATAAGATTGAATAGCAGACTGTATCAAACGCTGCCGACAGATCGAGCATCATCAAAACTGTCGGCTGGCCACCATCTACCCTCATCCATACTTTATCCAGGGCAGTGATCAGGGCTGACTCAGTACCATGCCCTGGTCGGAACCCGAACTGCTCCTCCTCAAGGAGTCAGTGGGTTTCTAGGAAATGAGAAAGCCTTCTGCTCACATATCGTTCTACTAGCTTCACAGAGTAAAGAAGAGGCGATATGGGGTTGTAGTTGGTTAGAATCAGTGGATGAAAGAGGCGTAAATATAGCCTTCTTCCATGCAGATGGCATGATCCCTGACACCAAGGATTGATTACACAGTTGCAGAGTGAAAGGGGCTAACTCTTTCTCAAACTCTTTCCACGCTCTAGGAGGTATGAGATCTAATGGCGATCCCGAGGTGGTGGCTCTAGCAGTGGACAAAAGGCATTCCATTGAGATGGGTTCGGAAATATCAAACCTCCGGGCCTGACATTCCGTTACCTCTAGTCTGTTCTGAGCCAAGGTGGATCGAATTTGAATAGGGGCACCAATCTCTTCCAATAACCTGCTAATCGTCTTATCAAAGAAGCTGGAAATGTCATTGCAAAGCTTCTGAGATGGAGTGATTGCTTGTTTAATGTGGTCCGGGTTGGAAAGCTCCAGAAGGATATCAATGACCTTTCTAGTGCTATTTCCGGAAACAACAATTTCATTGGCAAAATAGTCTGCCTTGACTTTCCTAGCCTCTTTCTTGTAGTTGTAAAGAGATATCTTTAAGTTTTTCTTGTCAGCATCGAGGGATCCCCTCCGCCGCTTCTATTCCTGCTGCCTGCATGCTAATTTAAGCATTTTTAGTGAGTCATTATACCACGGTGCGGAGGGTCTACGACGAGGGTTTGAACTGGTGACCGGGATCACATTGTCCAGGGTTTCCCAGATCTCCTGCTCATACACTGAGCAGTTAACTTCTACAGAATTTTCCGGGTCGAATCTATTGCAGCGGTCAAAAATGGGCCTCCCATCTATTTTGTTAAGTTTATGACAGGCTCTATCTAGCATTAATGACAGTAGGGCTGGTTTGCCATCTGCTCCGTCATTGCAGCAAATAATTAAAAACAATTGAAAATATGTAAAGTGAATACAAATCTACCTAAGAAATGGCTGAGGGCAGCTACCTACCTCTGAGCACAGAACCTTTGTATAACTAGGCCCTGAGCCAGATCCTATCCCACTAAAACCATCTACACAGGGCCTTCAACTATGCACAGCGGGGAATCGCTGCAGACAGTCTTTACCTTCTTGCTATACCCACAAAATGTGCTGTGTGCTCAGACCATGTGTTAACAGTGCCCACAAGCAAAGCCTTAAGCTGTGTGCAATTGCACTATAGATTTATTATATATATATTATTTTTTTAAATCTGAATTGAATTAAAAAAGGACATTTTTAAAATGTATGTAGATCTGTATCCATGGATTCTCAACCATGGATTTGCTGGTTAACAGCATTGGTGGGCTAAACCTCAAATTGTATTAAATTAATGTTGGCCTCTATTCTGGTGGCAGGATCTACTAATCTGGCACACTTCAAACAGTCTCCCTGCAGTAGTGGTTTGTCCTACGTCCCTCTTTCAGCTGCTCATTTTTTTCAGGACACATAGTTCAGGGGTAGAATGAATTTGCATGCAAACTGAAAAATTACCATGATTTGATCAAAACTGCCTCATTTCATCCACGATTTGTGACTATTAATCTAGAGGTTTTTTGCTTGGGGTGTAACGGTTTTTCCTACTGAAAATACCATGTAGCTCAGCACTAACTCCTTAAATCAAAACGGGGGACGGAAGAGCATGTCTTTAAAGAGGTCCTACTCCTGAGCTCCTCCAAGGACTAGCATCAGAATTATCAAGTGAAAGAAGTAGTTCCTCTGTCAGGCAGACGCATGTATTGGTGCTATCAGGCCGGAGTTAGTGTCGCTGGGAGATCTGTAATTCAGATCGTAATGCCCTCACACACCTGTTGGGGTGTCATGCTTCATCATAGGGTGCTCCTCGTCAGGCCGGCGCCGCAATGCCTGACGGGCCTGGTGGCTGCTTTAGCGGAGTTCTTTAGATCTGAGGACACCGCAAATGGTGAGTGCAAGTGGGCAATATGAGTGGTGAGTTCTAGTGTATAAAAAGTGACTTAAAATAGGCACAGGAGCCCATAAGAAACCTATTTAATCAGATATGGGCCCCAGAACTAAGTAAAAACAGTGGTGCTATCTTGTAGTCCTTAGGTACCAGGATAGCATTAGTAACAAGTGGTCAACATGTTTCGTGCCGTCTATGTCCAACCGTCGGGCGGCACTTCTTCAGGACCTTGATGATCAGTGGTGCCCCCTCATGGGGCGGGAGGTCTCCCCGCTACTCGAGGATGACCTAGTTAAGTATGCGTCCTTTAGACTTTACTGGGCAGATTTATGTTTGAGAGCATTATGGAAAACCCAGGATTACATTAGTTTACCTGGATTTTTTAGGTTTGTCTTGACAGTCAGCTGTCTCCTAAATTCATGAGATCTACAAAAAAAAACTTTCAGAGTACTACTGAGCACAGGGCTTAGGCCTCATCCCCATGTTGGTTCACCTGAGTACAGGATTTGATTGGGTCGAATTAGTGTGCTTTCACTAACAGAACTGCTTGCATTGCACTTTTTGGCTTGTGGTAAAGCTTATACTCGATGCAGGACTGAGGTTATGGTGGCATGCCAATGATCATGGCTATAGGCTTGATCTGTTTATAGAATGGTATGATAAAGGCACTAGGCCTGACATATTTATTGTGGAAAGCATAGGTTAAAGTCAATAAGCATTTAAGTTTCGATTGTTCCTACTCTCTATTAAAGCCCACAGATAGATATTATTTTACCTGGCTTCTCACAGATTACCATAGAAGGCAATTATTTTGGTGTTTCTAGTGGGATGATGAGGGCCCAGTAGGTTGCCAGTGGCTCCAACCCTTGACGAGGTTAGAGAAACCACTATAGCAGCTCTCACAAGGTTTCTATGATTACGATGCAGCACCATTGATGCGTGATGATGAAGTTAGCATATAATGCTAATTATTATCCCTAGCAATATCAATTATGGCATTCACATTGGTTCCACTGAAAAAGGGATAATGACAAGTGCTCACCACGGCTTGTAAACAAGTGTGCATATGTGTGGCATTTCATGTATGATGAATTTATGTTTTTCATAGATTTGTGTGTCCTATTGTCAGATATGGCACTCTATGGTCATACATTTGCTGCTAGAAATTAAGAGATTTTTGAATGTAAATTGAGCAGCATCTTTAAGCAAGGTATAAGCTTTATGTCATGTGTACAATCCATAATCAATCAATAATCACCCTTTCGTCTTCTTTCAACACCAGGTGTTTAAAAGAGATTAATATATATTTTATGTCGCCTTTTAAAAAATCAAGTGTGTGACTACAGGGCGGAGCCCCCTCTTCATGTCCTAAATGTAGGAAGCTGGCTCTGTATTTACTATACCAAAGTGGGGTATTGTGTGCACAGAGTCCAGTGGATTCCCAAAGGTAGGCAGAGGTTAAAGTAGATAGTACCTTACTCTCTATTTGTGGTAGTGTGGGCGAGCAGTAAGTCCTTATCAGAGGGTAGTGTTAAGCATTTGTTGTACACACTCAGGCAAGAAATGATTTCACACACTCAAAGACTGAACTCTGACCAATTTGTTTTGTATAAAAATATTATTAAGTTGTATTTGTTTCCTAGAACCAAGCCAGGCCTGGTACAGGTAAGTGAAATGATACTTTGCAGAAACATTACAGTTGAATGCAGTTGTATATACTTGGTTTTGGTTTCAGATAAATCACTCGTAAAAAGCAACTGTTGAATTACTGTACATATGCCTTATAATTACTTTGTGAGCATTGTTTATATCACTTTGCAGGTTACTTTTTTTACACAGTGTGGTATACCTGGATGCCACACTGAGACATTTCCTGAATAAAGGTAAGTAAAGGCAGTATTGAATACAGTTTTGCAGGGTTACTCACAAGACACTCTTAGTCCTGAAAGAACAAAAATGAGGTTACGGTCCGTGAGTAGTACTCGGTCAGATGAACGCTCCGTTCGCACCGCCAGCGGCACAGAGGCAGACTGGTGCAGAATGCAGGGACCAAACGTTAGCCAACAGGCTAAGCAAGGTTGTTGGTTTGGGGACTGCGGATGAGCAGGCCACCTGGATGATGGAACACAAAAAGCTCCTGGTGTCGAGGTTAGCACTGAAGGGCCCAATGGCCAACACAAGAGCTACACTGCCAAAGGCACAAAGGCGGCCGGGTGTAGTATTGGTCGTCTGGGATCCCAGGTTTTCTCAGTGAAGACCTTCAGTCTTGGTCCAAGCGGCAGAGTCGGTCAGGGATTTCTGGAAGGCAGTCAGCAACCGGGTAAGGGAATGGGGTCTTTGTAACCACAATTGCTCGCAGATGGAGTCGGTCGGGCAGTCGCGGTTGGACTCCTTGGACCGCTTCGGTCAGAGAGTCGGTCAGGGTGTCGCCTTCGGACGCGTTTGGAGGGAACCTCCCAGATAATGGCTGCAGGCTCGGGTTAGAAGCTTGTGTGGGTTCAGGGGTCACCGTAACCCAGGCTAGGATCGCCGGGGGGACCTCCTCAGAGTGTTGGGCCACTCGGGTTCAGGCTCAAGGCGCCGGGTGCTGAGTGGTGGGAGACTGACAGAGTCGGCCGGAGTCAGAGTTGGTTGGTCTTGAGCAAGTCCGGTGCTCACGGGAGACAAAGTCTTTGGATTGGGAAGGCAGGGCAGGTCCTCTGGGTTCTTGAGGGCTGCAGGACACACTGTGGTTTTGCTGGAGGAGTCCGAGGTCGGGATTGGCCGGTGGGGCTGGGGCCAAGTCAGTGGGTGTCTTCCTCTTCATCTTTCAGTGCGGCTGTTCAGTCCTTCTTCTTCTTGTTTCTTCTTGTTGGCTCTTGTCTGAGGAGGCAAGGTTCAGGGTTGCCCCTAAATACTAAATTTAGGGGCACTACAGGTAGGTACAGGTTGGGATCAATAGGTCTCTTCCTCGGGGTGGGTACACCCCCTATTATGCCGCCCTCCAGTGAGAGGGGGCCATGAGCCTAACCCTGGTTGGCTGGGTCCCCCCATCTGAAAGATGGCGGGGACTGAGAGTTGTGCTTCATCTCGTCTCTCCCACCTGAGGGGTGGGGTTGGCAAAGGTGGGCACACCTCTCCTCCTAACTTGGTTTTCCTAATGATTCTCCTTCCCAAAGTGGGGGTCAGAACCAGTGGGGGCCAGTTGCTGGGAGCAGGAAATGGCTGGGGTAGCTCACAAAGGCGGCAAGCCTTTGAAGCTTTCCCTTCATCAACCCAGCCCATCCTGGGGGAGGAGTCTTGGCACCTTGACCCAGGATGTGCTTTGTTTCAGGACCCTGAGAGCGGCAGGCTCTATACCTAGGGCTCCAAACATGTCTGGTGGTGGCAGCTGGCGAGCAGCCACTCAGCCAGGACACTAGAGTTAGGTCGTTTTTCAGGGGACATCTCTAAGATGTCCTCTGAGTGCATTTTTCACTAAATCCCACACTGGCATCAGTGTGGGTTTAATGTGCTGAGAAGTTTGATACCAAACTTCCCAGTTTTCAGTAAAGCCATTATGGAGCTGTGGAGTTCGTAATGACAAACTCCCAGACCATATACTCTTTATGGCATTACTGCACTTACAATGTCTAAGAATGGACTTAGACACTGTAGGGGTACAGGTCTCATGCACCTGTACCCTCACCACTGGTATAGTGCACCCAGCTAGAGGGGTGGCTTACCTATGCCAGGGCAGTGTTTTGTAGGCATGGCACACAGGGATGTGTGCCATGTCGACTGTTCACTTTGTTCTGCACCAAAATACGCAGCTTGCAACGGCAGTGTGTGTGTGTAAAGGTACAGGGCCTTTAAGGGTGGCACAATAAGTGCTGCAGCCCTTAGAGGCCTTCCCTGGTCACAGTGCCCTTAGTACCTATGGTACCTTTTACAAGAGACTTACATGTGGCCAGAGCCTTGCCAATTGGGTTTTGCAACAGTACAGTTTGGGGAAAAAACATAGGCCCTGGGTACCTGGTTGGCAGAAACCCATGGCACACTCAGTCAAAGTACATCAACATTAGGCAAAAAGTGGGGGCAACCATGCAAAAAGGGGCACTTTCCTACACTAAATACTCAAATCACCAAAAGGGAGGGTAAGTAAATTTAATGATTGAGAATGAAAACATAAGCATGAACACAAGTTTGCTGTGCTATACAATTAGAATTCAGACCACATACTGTAGTACCTGGATCGCTCATTCATAGTTGTGTTGTTGCAGTGTCCACGGAGGGTCCTGTCACATTATTTCTACAAAGAGTGAATCTCTAATAAAATGTGCTTTATGTTTCTGCAGGTTCCAAGCATAAAACGGACAAGTCATATAAAAATGGTTTACATTTCATAGTTTGATGCATGGGATGCATGCGATATAGACAGGAACACCAAATCAATTGAAGCCCTGGTGAAGGCCGATGACCCACATGGACATACAAATAGGCTGAAACATGTTGGTTAGTGTTGGATCTGACAGCTGTTGGCTTTCCCACAATCATTTTGCCTTCTCCCCTCCTGTTTTCTGAATTTCGTTTTGGTTGGCATTATAGCTGTGCACTTTGCCACTGCTAGCCAGTGCTAAAATGCTTGTGCTCTCTCTCCTAAAAATGGTAAAATTGGCTTACACCCATTTGGCACATTTAATTTGCTTATAAGTCTACAGTAAAGTGGTACTACATTTACACAGGGCTTGTAAATTGAGTGGATCTGCAGCACTTATTGTGCCCTTTAAAACATGTCTCAGGTCTGCCATTGCAGTCTGTGTGCAGTTTTAAACAGTGAATTTATCCTGGCAAAATAAATATTTTAATTTAACACACAAAGGATCCAAAGGGAGATGCCTAACCAGAAACATGCAACTCCCTCAGCAACTAAAACTCACAAAAAGTGTGTCTGGTATCTAGCATGGAAAAGGAAAGACAGCAGAAAGAATCAGTGTCTTCAGTAAAGAGCACTGCTTTAAGGATGAGAACCCTCACTCACCTGAGGGTGACATGTCACATCTGGGCACACAGAGGATGACATTAGGTGCGCCCAGCGCCAGAACCCCTGGATCCCACCAACGCAACACTACTCGACGGACCTACGACGCCGCCACACTCACCGCACTCAATGCCGGCCGGAACCCTGCCTGCTACCGAGCCTCACCGAGACGCACCCACGGACCCTTCACCTGCCAAACCTGCCGATTCACCTGCCCCCGGACGTGCACCACCTCCGCCAAGTCGAGCAACAGCAGCAACCACCTGAAATGCATCCTGCTGAACACCCGCTCCGTCCACAGGCACGCCGTGGAACTCTGGGACCTGCTCGACGCAACAGCACCGGACATCGCCTTCCTCACCGAAACCTGGATGAACGCCTCCTCAGCGCCCGACATCGCCATAGCCATCCCGGACGGATACAAGATCACCCGGAGGGACCGCGTCAACCAGACGGGAGGAGGCATCGCCATCGTACACAAGAACACCATCCGCATCTCGACTAACTCCGACGAGACCTTCTCCGCCGCCGAACACCTACACTTCCAGATACACACTGACCCCAAGACCACCCTCCGAGGCACCCTCATCTACAGACCCCCGGGACCACGCACACTATTCAGCGAAGACATCGCAGACTTCATCAGCCCGCACGCCATGCCCTCCGCCGACTACATCCTCCTAGGGGACCTCAACTTCCACCTGGAGAACAGCAACGACAGAAACACCACCGCCCTGCTGGACAACCTCGCCAACCTCGGACTCAAGCAACTGGTGAACACGCCCACCCACTACGCCGGCCACACGCTTGACCCCGTCTTCTCGTCCAGCAAGCACATCTCCTTCAGCCACGCCACCGGACTCCACTGGACCGACCACAGCTGCGTCCACTTCAGCTTCAGAAAGACTGCGACCCACCACCACCCGCAACAGGCTCCCCGCCGGAGCTGGAGCAAGATCACCGCCGAGCAGCTCACCGCCTCCCTCAGCCAGAACACACCCACCAACACAACGGACCCAAACGAAGCAGCCAGCAACCTCGCCAAGTGGCTGACCGCCTGCGCCGACGACCTCGCACCACAAAAAAACCCTCCTAGCAGACCCGGAAGCAAGAAAACCCCTTGGTTCACCAACGAACTCAAGGAATCCAAGAAGAACTGCCGCACTCTCGAGAAAACCTGGCGACTCGACCAGACCACAGACAACAGGACCGCCCTCAAGCACGCCACCCGCAAACACCACCAGCTGAACCGTGCCACCAAGAAGTCGGCACTCAAAGAACGACTGGACAACAACGCCCATGACAGCAAGGAACTTTTCAGCATCGTCAAAGAGTTCTCCAACCCCAGCGCCGGAAACAACGACATCACCCCCTCGCAAGACCTCTGTAACTCACTCTCCGCGTTCTTCCACCGCAAGATCACCGACATACACAACAGCTTCGACGCACAAACAACGCACCCTACCGCCGAACCAACGCCCGCCACCACCACCCTCTGCAACTGGACCCCGATCAGCACCGAAGACACCACCCGCACGATGAACTCCATCCACTCCGGATCACCAACCGACCCCTGCCCACACCACGTCTTCAACAAAGCCGACGCCACCATCGCACCCCATCTCCGGGACATCATCAACTCCTCCTTCCACACCGCCACCTTCCCGGAGAGCTGGAAGCACGCCGAGCTTACCGCCCTCCTGAAGAAGCCAACGGCGGACCCCACCGACCTCAAGAACTACCGTCCCATCTCGCTCCTTCCGTTTCCGGCCAAAGTCATCGAGAAGACCGTCAACAGACAGCTTGCCGCCTTCCTCGAGACGAATGGATCCCTCGACCCCTCGCAGTCCGGGTTTCGGGCCAACCACAGCACCGAGACCGCCCTTATCGCAGCCACCGACGACATCAGAACCCTAACCGACAACGGGGAAACAGCTGCCCTCATCCTCTTGGACCTCTCCGCGGCGTTCGACACCGTCTGCCACCGCACCCTAGTGAAGCGCCTCAGCAACATCGGAATCCGAGAGAAAGCACTGGAATGGATCATCTCGTTCCTCGCCGGAAGAACCCAGAGAGTCCGCCTCCCCCGTTCAGATCCGAAGCCACCGAAGTCATCTGCGGCGTTCCACAAGGATCCTCACTCAGCCCAACCCTCTTCAACGTCTACATGAGCCCCCTCGCAGCCATCGCACGCCGACACAACCTCAACATCATCTCCTACGCCGACGACACCCAGCTGATCCTCTCCCTCACCAACGACCCCACCACCGCCAGAGCCAACCTACACGACGGGATGAGAGACGTCGCCGACTGGATGAGGAACAGCCGCCTTAAACTGAACTCAGACAAGACGGAAGTCCTCATCCTGGGCTCATCACCCTCCGCCTGGGACGACTCCTGGTGGCCCCCGGCCCTGGGCACCGCGCCCAAGCCAACGGACCATGCACGCAACCTGGGCTTCATCCTGGACTCCTCCCTGTCGATGACCAGACAAGTCAACGCCGTCTCATCTTCATGCTTCAACACCCTGCGCATGCTCCGCAAGATCTTCAGATGGATCCCCACTGAAACCAGGAAGACCGTCACCCAGGCACTCGTCACCAGCCGACTGGACTATGGGAACACCCTCTACGCCGGAACCACAGCCAAACTTCAAAAGAGACTCCAGCGCATCCAGAACGCCTCCGCACGACTCATCCTGGACATCCCCCGACACAGCCACATCACCGGACACCTGAAAGACCTGCACTGGCTCCCCGTCAGCAAGAGAATCACGTTCAGACTCCTCACCCACGCACACAAGGCCCTCCACGACCTGGGCCCAAAGTACCTCAACGACCGCATGACCTTCTACACGCCCACACGCCAGCTACGATCAACCAGCCACGCCCTCGCCACCGTACCACGCATCCGCAGAACCACCGCCGGAGGAAGATCCTTCTCCTACCTGGCAGCCAAGACCTGGAACTCCCTCCCCACTCACCTTCGGCGAACCCAGGACCATCTCTCCTTCAGGAAGCAGCTCAAGACCTGGCTGTTCGAGCAGTAACTTACCCCCTCCCCCAGCGCCTTGAGACCCTCCCGGGTGAGTAGCGCGCTCTATAAATGCCGTGATTGATTGATTGATTGATTGATAGGTGGGTGGTCTTAGACAAGCCTCATTTTTCATCAACTATGGGGACCATAGACTCTTATGTAGAGTACTATGCACTTGTAAATAAATATATGTTATATATGTGTAACGTAAAAAGACATGTCTCTTTGCTTATGGACTGTTTTTGTGTAAGTTATGTCGTCATATACTGTCAGTTATCGTTTGAATTGTGAATCTGTCTTAAAGTATGTGTACATCGTCACAGTGAAGTGTGTTACATATTTATGTTACTGTAAAATATGGTATTTGTTTAAGTGTCTATGTGAAATGATGACACAGAATCTTTAAAAAAACAATAAGAGAGATAACAAATCAAACAAAGACCTAGTGTAAGAGTATTTATTGAATAAGTTGGGTTGTACTTAAAAATTTGGATACGGGGATCTATACAGATTGTGAAAAACTGCGCCAAAGTAAAAAGAGTTCAGTGATAGAACCTGAGTAGGGATACTGTTGTAGATCCCAACTTCACAACCTATGGTAATTTATGGTCTGGGACGAAACTTTTGATACGTCATTTTCTTTCACTTGTTGTGTTCAGGGTCTCACAACTAAGGCCACTGTTTTTATAGGTTTTATTAAGTGATTGCCATGTTCACTTTTGCTTTCTTGTGGTTATGATACAGCTCTGCAATTAAGGCGGCTGTACAGGCTTGAGAGTGGATTATACGTCCTCCGTATTTGGCAAGATGACCCAATTTTTCTCACTGGGCATCACTTTGCTTATTGGTGTTGGGCACTGGATGTACTGAGCTATAACACATGAAATTGCAAGTGTACCTGACTGCTTCGGATGGAATTTGAATGGTTCCCAATTTCTTTTTCTTCTCTTTTTCATAGAACGTCGGTGGACCCCGAGTTCTGTTGGGCCATCCCGTTCCGGCCAGGCTTACCTTTCATGAGGCCGGTAACATTATTATTTTCATTTCCCTAGCAGAGTGACTTGTCATCTAGGTCCTGAAGAATGTCTTTTGGGGTCAATGATTGGCAGAGGCATATTGACCATATAAAGGGAATATATTTGTTTACAACCCCCCTGTCCTCTCTTGTTTTTAATTTTATGCCGATGGAATCAGAATAAATCAAATCCAGCCCACCTGGAGATAGTTTTATCCTTGTTTCTTTTTGCACTCTGCCCCTCACTCCATATCAATACCTGCTAATCTGATTGAAAACACCTCTGCTCCTCCCTATTGAGGAGTTGTACCCCACACTCAGTACCTTGCGGCCAGGATGTGAGGAGGGAACCCAATGATGAAGCATGTCAGCATGAGTGAGGGTTATCGTGCTTAAAGAAGTGCTCTTTCCCGAAGACTCTGATTCTTCCTGTTGTCTTTCCTTTTCCTTGCTAGATACCAGACGTTTTTTTTGTGAGTTTTGAAATAAATCCTTTTCCTGGCCAAAACCACCCTTTTAGTACACATAAGTCACCCCTATGGTAGTCCCTAAACAGCCCATAGGGCAGAATGCATTATATTTAAAAGGTAAGACGTGTTATTAAGTTTTATATGTCCTGGTAGTGAAAAACACCCAAATTCGTTTATAACTACTGTGAGGCCTACCTCTCCCATCGGAAACGCTGGGTTACCTTATTACATTTAATATGGGCTTACATTTGATTGGGAACAGGTGGAAATGTTATGTTTGACCACAAAAGAATTGTAATTGTAATTTAAAATGCCCTTTAATGTTAAAGTCAGATTTTAAGACGCAATTTCTTGTCCTAACCATTTGGTGCCTGCAATCTGTGTCTTGGGGCACATGCCTGTGAATAGCTAGCAGCTGGCCTTTGTGTATTCTTCCCAGATAGAGAGACAAAAGGGGACTAGATGTTGGCAGGATGGGCCATCCTGGCAGGATGGATGGGGAGCTATTCCCTGCCCCATTTACATTTCAAGGTGGTGCCTTTAGCATAATCACAAAGGAACTTGACACCAGCCTTTTGTCACCCTCGACCACTTGAAGTCTGGGAAGGAAAAGGAAAGAAATTTCCAGAACCAGATGGGGTATCCCTCCCCCCCAAAGGATTGTACCAGATATAAATACTGGACCCTCAGATCAACTCTTGAGTACACTCCTTGACCTGCAGAGGACCTCCAGAAGGGCCGTTGTGTACTTCAGAGGACTGCCCAGTTTCTTGAGGCTTCTTTGTACCTCAGAAAAACTGCCCTTCTGCTACCAGAGGAAAATTATATATGTAATATACTTACTTATCAAAGCTTTCAGCCAGCTCTCTTCATCGATTGGTAAGTTGATGCGTCATTCACATCATTCACATTTTCCTTCCAGCTGCCACCAGCATACCACATGGAACAAAGGGCCACCCCACATCAGCCATTGGGTAACTTCATTGTGACTGGCGCCATTCTGCTCTTTCACAAGAAGTACATCTGCACACAAAGTAGATCCCTTCAGTGCCAGGACCTACTATGGCAATATGTGCTTTTTGAGACCAAAAGTTAGTTTTGCTTTTAGCCATTTTTTTCTATTTGGGGAAGACCTACCACCTCATCCATTTTTTATCATTTTTACAAAACAAATCAATAAGTGACAAGGCTAAAAGACTGCCAGCCAATGCTAGACCGCTTGAATTTGTCAATGCTTGTTTGTTACTGATGCATGTTACCTAGAATAGCTTTTTAAATGGACTTGATACTTTCCTGTGTTCAATGTGCCCTTTTGTTTTTTTTTTAAGATCAGTTCAACTCAATGGACTAGGGAGGCCATTGCTATATTTAAATCTTGAATTAACCTTCTTTCAAAATTAATTATCTCAGGGAACAACTTTGTGCTTGTATTGTAAAAAGATGAGGAGAAGAAAGTTAGGCGACTACACACAGCGTTACAATGGCTTCTTTCAAGGGAAGAAAAAAATATTCTCTCTAAGTACATTTTCAGGCCTCTTTATACACTATTGCTATTTTCGTAAGGAACAACAATGTTCCTTCTTCTGTTCTTCTGTATATAAAGTGGATTTATGCTGTTCATGCCACTGCAAGAAAAGTACATGAATTTATTCAAACATCTGTGCGAACACTGTGTACTTGTGTGTCCTACATGCTAATTGTGTAAACATCCCTACAATACCAGATTGAATATTACCGACTTCTAAATTATAATGTTTGTTATGCAGAAAATTGCTAAATCCTGG
The DNA here is from genome assembly GCA_963921515.1 of Calotriton arnoldi. Classification (NCBI taxonomy): domain Eukaryota; kingdom Metazoa; phylum Chordata; class Amphibia; order Caudata; family Salamandridae; genus Calotriton; species Calotriton arnoldi. The sequence goes on along the minus strand of CAWUFW010007172.1, from coordinate 414,305 downwards.
TATCAATCATACATCAATCTTAACAAATTATTTTTGAAAAAAAGCAAATGACTTTGTGCCACATGTTCCTATTGTCTCTGTTTTCCTTTAAAATTCCCTGATGAAAAAACATTCAAAATAGTCTGCGCATAAGACCTCATTTGTATTTTAAGACGAATAGACACCATTTGTAGCAGGTTTGTTTAATCGTAGCTCCCATGTATTTAGAAAGATTACGGGGCATATTAGCAAGAAGAGGCGATAATCATCGCTAACCCTGCTTAGCGTGATTTTTTTTATCGCCGGCTATCGCTGGAATATATCGCCACGCTAACGCTGTATTAGCAACGATTAGCGCTATGGCGATGAATATTCCAGCGATAGCGGGGGAAATGGGCCAACATCGCTGAAAAACCAGCGATGTTGCATGGAGAAGGGAGAACACCTTGCTGATACGACCCTGTGGTCGTATCAGCATAATCCACCCCCATGTTAGGTATGGCTAACACCTGCTAATTGCAGGTGTTAAATAAATGGCGATGACCCCGGTTAGCGCGACTTTTCACGTCGCTAACTGGGGCCATGGCCACCTTGCTAATAGGCGATAGGCCTGTTAGCGAGTGTTTCCCAGGTTTGTTCGTCGGGAACGCCCACTTTGCATGTCATTAGCGATAAATATCGCTGACATGCAAAGCGGTAAAAACGGGCGCTAATGCCCGCAAACTGTCGCTAACTGCTGTTAGAGACAGTTTGCTGATAGGGCGATATAAATATCGCCGCTTTAGCGGCAAAAAGTGCCGCTAAAGCGGCGATAGTGCCCTTGCTAATATGCCCCTACATTTGTTGTTTGATAAACGCTGCACGAAAGGCCTAAAGGGTGTATTAGATAGGCGCGTATTACACTCTTCACTGTTACATATTGTATTTGAGATACTTAAAAAATAACTGGTATCAGGCCATGCCACAATTACACTTGCAAGAAACATTGGCTGAACTCTTAAATGGTATCTTAAAACTTTAATATTCTGCAGTGCATTGAGTACAAGGCTAGCACCAATAGCCACACAGATTTAGAAGCGTAATATTCCTATTAGTAGATGCCTGGCATTGCCGTTTTGGACAAAAGAGTAGTTTTCAACGCAAATGGGATTACAAGTGGTGTGGTATTACCAGTGTGAAGTGGCGCCGCATTTTTTACGATGGACAAATAATCTATATATACGGAAAAAGGCCCGGAATTGAAGGTTTTCATGAAAAGTCGGTGTGATATCGCTTATTTCAGCATGTATGCTCCATTCCATAGGGGGCTATACCAATACCTCTGTTAACTGTCATCCCTAATATGACTATAGGTTGGAAAATTATGTATTGGCTCAGGTGAACAGTGTCTATTATTATCATAATTATTATAATAAAATGAACCACTATTCCATATATACATCTACAGTGCTTGTTTGTTCAAGGGCAGTAACGAATTTCACAAAATTGTTCCAGAACAGTCTCTTGGGCTACTTTCTTGAATGGACTGCATTCATTATTCCAAATGTGGCCAACCATCGTCTTCGTTGAAAGCATTTTGTTTAGGTTGGAATGAAGTCTGGTTTTTGTTTTCTCCATGTAGCAAAGAGTCATATCTCTGGTTTCCCCGAGAGACAGTCATTAATAACCTCAAAATGTACTCTTTATTTATTTTTTATTTTTTCCCTACTAGTTTACTTTGCAAAATTTTGATGGAGAATCGTACTTAACTCTGAGCTTACCAGTTATTGTCCCGTTACTCCTTTGACATTTTTATCCGGATAATATCTTTCAGCTGCAGCTAAAGAAATTAATTTTCATAGGAAGGCTTTTCCTCCAACCCATCAACAATATTCTATGAACAGACAAAAGATAATCATATTTTAAAAAAATCCACATAATATCTGCATCTTGTGTGTACCATATGCTTTTATGTTTTATTTTATTTTACTTTAGCTAATTTATTTTATTGAATTGTATTGTATGCTAAGCGTTGAAAACTTCATATGCTTCTTTAGACATTGATTAAGATCTCTGACACTTTATATTTAATACAATACTTTTCACTAAAATGCAGTACATCGATACAATGCTAAAATAGAAAGTATCTAGCACTCAATCACCAGCAATCCAGAATTATCTCATTGACCTCCCACCTTCCCACTTTCACTCAGATGTGTATTTACCACATTCAACCGCATATTCAGCAAATAGTTTGAATCATACAGTCAGAGGCAACTGATTTTAAAATAAAATTAAGGTAAAAGTAAAATATGAAAAGGTAAAAATGAGTAAAAAAAAGAAGAAATTACAAACAGAACAAAAAATAAGGCTTTTATTGAGGATTTAGTGGAAGGAGTGGCTCAGGGGGTGTACTTAGCAGAGAAAGCATATTAGAAGAATGGAAATGGCTGAGTAATGGAAAAAATATAACAAAACTGAATGGGAATTGGAGTCTAGAAATAGAGGGCTCTGTCTTTTGTTTCAGAAACAAATCGAACCAAATGAAGTTAGTATGGAGCCAGGACAGGTAAGGCAGGGCATCTGTGCACTTCAAATGCATGCCTCTAGAAGCTTTTCCCCACTTCAAAGGCACAACTGTGTATAAAAGGAGGACCTCAGACACCACCACTTCAGTACACTTCTGGACCTGTGGATACTCTGACAGAAAGAAGGCCTGCTGTGCTGCTACAAGGACTGCCGCTCTGCTGGACTTCTACTCGGAAGGAGCCGCTGCCCTGCTGAGCTGACCTGCTGCCCTCTTACCTAGGGAAGAAGAACTGGACCAGCAAATTCATCTTGAATTCAGGACCCCTAGAGTGACTCCAGGTGCTAGTCTGCTGGCCTCCTGATCTGAGTCTTAGGGACATGAAAGGCTCCCCAACAGGTCCTGGACCCGTCTTCAGCGAGTTCCTGACCCCAAGTGGTGCCTCTCAGGCCCTGGACCCTTGGTGTTGCTCTCGAGCTCTTGAAATCAAGCTTTTGGGCTCTTTGTGACTGCGAACAGACCCGTTCATACCGGAACTGTGCCGCTCACATCTAAAATCAGTGTGGACTGCCACCAGCCCATCTTTCTGCACAGCAAGAATTGATGACCGTGGAGGGCTGCCAATGTGAATCTTCAGCCCCCCTGGCCTGCTCTTTGCACCACACTGTGATGCTCTCTTTGCTCCCAGTGATCCTCTGCAATATAAACGGGACTGTTGGCACAAAACTTGAGAAGGTGGGACTTCAGCGGGACTAATCTTGGACTGTATCTGACCCACGCTCCATCGCAGTCAGCCTGAACTTTTGACTTTGACCCGGTCCAGCGCAACCAGATGTCCCTGGTTCGTGCTTTATGCTTTTAGGCACTATTTTTCAGTTTATTCCTTAAAGATCCATAACTCTGGATCTACTGAATGGATTTTTGTAGTTTTGGTATTGTTTTATTTCTAAAAGTTTGCTCTATTTTTCTAACTTGGTGTAGATCTTTTTGTGTGGTGTTTCCACTGTTTTACTGTTTTAAGTGTTCGAGAAATACTTTGCACATTGCCTCTTAGTTAAGCCTGACTGCTCTGTGCCAAGCTATCGAGGTTGAGCACAGGTTAATTTGGGGTTTGCTTGTGCCTTAGCCTGACTTGGATTGTGGTTGGTGCTTGACCAGGGCTCACACCCCTGTCAATCAGTAACCCAATTTCTAACAGCCCCAAACACACCAGCAGCCTGCTGTAGCTATATATGTGTGCTGAGACCCTGCCCCCCCTCAAACACAGCTAAACCAAAAGATTGAGACCACAAGCCATCTGGTACACAGAGGAACTCAGGATGATGAACTGCCACTGGAAGAAACTGGAGCACAGATTAAGAATGAGCCAAGACAACAGGGATAAAATCACCTTCAAATATGCTCCAAGATGCTACCATCAACAGATCATGAACACCAAGTACACAGCACTCGCAGACCTCATCAACACAAGCACCAACAGCAGTAAAGAGATCTTCATCATTGTGAAAGATTTTGCCTATGCAGCAGCTGCCTCCGACAGCATCACACCCTCTCAGGCCATCTACAATAAATTCTTGGAATTCCTGTAGCAAGATAACCTCCATATACAGCAATTTCAATCCTCAATCTGACCCCACTTTCCTCGCATCGCAACTCCCTGTTTCAACCAGAAAATAGACCTTGACCTCTTGGCCCACCATCACCACAGATGAGAATGTGAACATCATGAAGTCTATCCACTGCGGGGCCCCATATGACTACTGCCCCCGCCACGCCTTCACCAGAGGTCTCCAAACCATCAGTGAATCTCTCCCACATATCCTCAATGCCTCCATCACTACAGCTACCTTCCTGGACACTTAGAAAAATGCCACAGTCCTCCCACTTCTCAAGAAACTCTACACAGATATCTCCACACATGCCAACTAAAGACCAATCTCCTTATTTCTGTACGCTGCTAAAGTCCTAGAGAAACTCATTAACAGATGCCTCACCAATCACCTTAGCTTCTACCAGGTCCTCAACACCACTCAGTCAGGTTACAGACCCAACCAAGCACAGAAACAGTCCTCATTGCCATCACAGAAGACATCCTCAGGATCCTGGACAGAGGAGACATGGCAGCCCTCATCCTGCAGGATCTTTCTACAGCAGTCAACACGGTCTCCCACCCCATACTCATGCGATGCCTACACAACACTTGAATCCAAGGACCTGTTCTCCGCTGGATCTGCTTTTGCCTGCCTGACAGGACTAAAGCAGACAGCCTGGTCCTACATCTTCAGGCATCCCCAACCTCATCTGTGGAGTGCTGCAAGGCTCATCTCCCAGCCTGACCCTCCAAGCTAGCATTACCTACTCCCATGGTATCAATGTCCTCTCCTAGAACACGCAACTCATAGTCAACTCATAGTCTGTCTCTAAGATGACCCCCAACACAAGGAGCAACTTCACCACCTGCATGATCGTAGTGGCTGACTGGATGAAGACCAACTGTCTCAAGCTCAACACTGAGAAGACGGAAGTCATAATCACCAGCAACAACACCTCACTGTGGGACTCCATCTGGTGGCTGGTCGAACTAGGACCCACACCCCCGAGTACTTATGACAAGGGCCTTTGGATAGTCATAGACAATAACTGGATATGGATGCGTAAATTCAGTGCTATCACAGCATCATGCTTCCACACCTTAAAGGCACTAAGAAAAATCTTTAAATGGATTGCGAGCAACAGTCGCAAAACTGCCACTCATTCCCTCGTCACCAGCAAGTTTGACTGCGGGAACACCCTTCACATTGGAATCAGCAAGCAACTCACCAGAAGACTGCAAACCATTCATAACTCAGCAGTCAAAATCAGCCTCAACATCCACGCAGCACTCACATCACTGGGCCCCTCAAGGAATTCCACTGGCTCCCACTATAAAAGCGTGTGCAGTTCATACTCCTCACTCACACCTTCATGCTTCATAGCAGCACACAATATAGATCCGGACCAGTATAACAGTTGTATCTCCTTTCAAAAACCTACCAGACACCTTAGCTCAGCGAAGCTCCTACTTGCATACATGTAGGGCCCAGGTCTTCTACTACATTAATAATAATGCATGGAACAACCTCTCACTACACATCAGAGCCTGCTCTTCACTTTTTGAGTTCCACAGCAAGCTGAATTCCTGGCTTTTCAAATAGCTCCCCTCTTGCCTTAGGCGAGGCGAGACTCTCCTGCTCAGTGCCAGGATATTCTCCTCGGTGATTGTGCACTTACAAATAAACATAACATAACCTAGCGTAACATAATATACAGTCAGTCAGATGGCTTACTAGGACCATTTAACCTTCCTGCACAAGAATGAAAGTAAGGCATAACATATCATACTTTGACTCACAATATACTCGAAATTTAAATGAATGGATTTAAAAAAAAAAAAAGGAATAATTTAAATGTTTGACCTCGATAAATTGTTTTAAAAATGTTATTACGGATTCTATAATGGTTGCATTTGTATTGCATTCACCCTTCAAAGTTATTTAGAGCTTATTTATTCTCTGCAAAAAACGTAGATGCTTCAAAGTTCCTATTGATCACTTTTCCTTGTAAAATAACCACTTTCGGTTGTCAAAACATGAATAAAGCTGTCATTGTGTTTGTACAAGATGTCCTAAGTATAAGGTCATGATCTACGTGCTGCCAAACTAAAGCTTATTTAATGCATGGCTCCAGGCGGTTGGAGGGAAGGCTGTATTAATTTGTGCAAGGTTGTAGTTTTTCTGCTTGATACACTAATACTCGAGTGTGATGTAATCTGAGAATTTACACGCACTCATTTTTCCATTGCACAGGTTTTTATGAAAAAATGATGTTTCCACCAAGTGACATGGAATTATGGCTGTTAGTTTGGTATTTTACAATTATTAGAAGGTGACTGAAATATTTGTATTACTATTGCTTGCACTCTAAATGTTTATCAATCAGTATTGCCTGATTCTTTTTTTATATCAAATTTGAAGCAGTAATGTAAGTAAATTATTGACCTAGTGCCTCTGATGTGATATAAAGTTATAAGTTTTTAGTATAAGCCAATGCCTCTTATCAGTGCTTTAGTGACGAAGGGAACTAGCTCCTAGCAAAACAAGCAGTGGCAAAAACAATAGGGCTGGCCTATTTTAGATGTCCTTTACTTTTTGTAAGCATAGCAATTGCTCAGCACAATGCAAGGCTGCTTGCAAGAGTGAACGTGCTAACAGGTATCAGTGCCCACACAGAGCGAATGCATCAATAGGCCTAATATCAGTGCCATACAATGCATATGTAAATAGACCAAGTAAGGCACCTGGTAAAGGGGACATGAGGGGCAGTACAGGGCATGCTGGAATGGTGCAAGTAACGTTGGTACACTGCATGCTTCGTATGTTGTGTTTCAAATTGCTGTGCATAGAGCATGGTTTATGTATAGGTGCACAGCTTGTGTGAGATTTCATATTTCCATACACTCAATCACCAATTATTTGGACTAGATCTCTCATTCCTGCATTCATGCATTCGCTAATCAGTACAACCATTGACTCATTCTAACATTCACCTATTCACACATACAAATTTGTCAATGATTGAATAAGAACTTTAACTTCTAAAATAACGAAACATAATGGCTAGCTAAAGATTTTTTCTTATTTCAGAGTGCTGTGGGTGCTATTGGCACCAGGCGGCAGTGCATTGATGTGTACATTTTGTGAATATGTCAAATAACCATGTGGTCTGGCAGCCACAGTGGCGTAATGAAACTTGAGCGGGCCTCCCTGCATAGTACATAGAGCCCTGGCCCACCACCTATCACTTTGCCTCACCGCCCAAAAATTCGGTATATTTTGAATTGAAACCTCCACCCTTTAATGAAATGCCCCTATATTGTCTAATAAGAAAGTTGGAAACACTCTTAACATATAAGCTACGCCATTTGTAACATTATTGTCAAGAGCAGATTATTTAACTGAAACAGCAATCAGAACAATGCCAAGGAGCGTTCCTATTGTCTCAGGAGCTGCCTATTGTTGAAGAACAAAGAACAACTACATAGGGTACGAATTAGAATTGACGTTGATGAAAAATAGCTTGAAAATTTGAAAGACAAACCCAAACCTGCAATTTCACAGACTCAACTGACAATATACACAAGGAGTACATAAGATATAACTCAGTATCCTGCCAGCTCCAAGAGAAATAAACTGGTGTGAATTATGTGCATGCCACATACTTGCGTCCGTCACGGGTTGTGCATGATAATAACCACTCTATAGTATTTAAAATGAACTGAGGAAGCAATTTCAACCATCATGGCTTTCTTAGTAAGCAGGACAAAAACATGCAGGCAAACGAGGCAGAGGATTAAAATTGCTTGGATGTTTCAGAACATTTATGCAGATGTTCGTCTGTTTATTTTTATCATGCCTGTAGTGTAAATAATGCTAATTACAAGATTTAAGGCACACATATTACAGACAAGTGCAAACAACGCCGTAAATAAAACATCATGTAGAATAAAAACAAACCATATTATCAAAGACCTAAAGACAGACTATACTAATTGTAGTCGGTGAAGCAAAGGAAAAAGAGCAAGTACTTTTGAAGTGCATATTAATATCACCAGTCCAGTAATATACAAAAATAAAGTGTGTTTTGTAAAACAATTCCCTTTTCTTCTTGCATCAAGGTGATACTTTCAAAGTTCATGATAAAAACAAGTCCAGCAGTATGCAAAAATGAAGCAAGGTTAGTCAAACAATTCCCCCTATGGTTTGTGCATGAATGTGCAAATATTTCAAAACAGCTTACAAAAATCAAACTAGTTTAATCAAACTATGGCCCTTTGGTTTGAGCATGAAGGTGCAAATATTTCAAAGTGACTGGTAAAACAACAACAAGTACAGCAGACAGCAGCATACACAAATAAATCGAGTTTAGTCAACCTATGCCCCTTTGGTTCGTGCATGAAGTTGCAAATATTTCAAAGTAACTTGTGAAACAATAACAGGTTCAGCAACATAAAAATCAAAGTTTAAATAAATAATTCCCTTTATGAAGGTGCCAAATTTTTTAAGTGACAGCATAAAAATCAAACCAGCATATGTGAGGTCAGGTGCCGGTGTAGTAGTACCAATTGCATTGCAGGCTCTGCTGCTTCGCTCCGCTTACTTCACACTTACTACCGTGGCATTGGCAGCAGTCTGAGCAGTGGTAGGGCCAGGAGCAGAGTAGATGCGTCACTGGTTTGGTCCGGTCCAGTTTCAAATTTCACTGCGAACTGCGCGCAATCCGCGCATGACTGACCCACCCTCCTATACCCCACCCTGAAGACCACGGTGCATGTGGTCACCATCACCATGCAGCAGCGGAACAGCGATGCGTGCATGCCTTGCACAAATGTGAGCGTGTGGGACTGCGCAGATGCGCGAGCCGAACCTTCATCTCCAGGAAGGCCCAGGGGCACGCATATTAAATTAATTGTGGCCTGCCACCCAGGCCCATGGCCATAATACAGCAATGGCACAGGCCTGGCAGCAGGCAATTAAAATGCGACCCAGAGACTGTGCGTGGAGGATGATTTTCAGACAGTTCTTGTGTCACTCAGTGACACTGCTGCTGCTAATTTAACTAATTGGACCTTGCCCCGTCGGCCGTGGTCTGTGTCGTCCCCCAAGCCAGTCCTGCTCTCAACTCAGTCTCGGAGCCAGTGTGTATTAGTGGCGAGGGGGCACCCTGGACCTTGGGGGTCCCACGCACCGTGGGGGCTATTGTTATGCCAGAGTGCGGCCACTATCATACTAAATTTGAGGTTCCTTTTCCCTCAACTGTGAGTCACTTTCAACACATTGCGGTAAATCAACAACAGGTAGCCTTGAAGCAGGGGATTATGAGACATGAAATTACTCTTCTCATGTAGATACACTCATAAGGTTATTAAGAGTTTTACAGACGCAGAACATTCATTAAAAAGCAGCGATTATCCCGCCCGCCCTATTTAGAGTGCATAGACAAGTATGCAATCTAAATAAGGCTGATGTCCCACATCTACCAAACTCTAAATAAACCTATCGGTGCCCCAGCAATTTTAATTCAATTAAGCATTAAACAATATTGAGTGTCTCCTTGCTTTAAAAATAAGATATGCGCCACTGGCAACTCATATTTTTCAAGTCCCAGCTGCCATTTCCAGTCCCCGAGCAAATCCACTGTTGTGCCATGAATGCCGCTATCGTATCTCCTTTGGGAGTGCAGCTCACTCCCAGAGGGAGTGCTGGACTTGGCCCTCTCTGTAGGGCTACCTCCAAACTCTTTGCCTTCACCCCCTATTTTTGCAGAATTTGTTTTTGTAGGATTCTGTGTACTTTACCTCCGATAACCAGTGATAAAGTGCTTGTGTCCACTCCCTAAAACATGGCAAAATTGGTTTACACTTGATTCTCATATTTAAGTTGCTTATAAGTCCCTAGCAAAGTAGTACATACCCAGGGCCTGTAAATTAAATGCTACTAGTGGGCCTGCGCACTTATTTGGTCTCCTTCTTAAGTAGCCCTTTGAAACATGCCCCAGGTCTGCCATTGCAGACTGAATAGAGTTTTAAAATGCTAGTTTGACTTGGCAAAATAGCCTCCCTGTCAAGGCTTAAGCTCTCCTTTTATTGGGTGCTAGTCACTCATATGGTAGGCTACATGCAGCCCATAGAGCAGGGCGCATTGTAATTAAAAAGTTTGATATGTACGTTTAAGTTTTACATGTCGTGGTAGTGAAAAATTCACACATTTGTTTTACACTACTGTGAGGGCTACCTCTCCCATAGGATAACATTGGGTTGCCTTATTACATTTAATAAGTGCTCAAATTTAATTGGGAACAGGTAGAGATTTCATGTTTGGTGTCTAAGAAGGCGTAATTTAAAACACTCTTAAATGGTAAAGTTAGATTTTAGTTACAATCTTAAAAATTCCACTTTTGGAAAGTTGGCATTTTCCTGCCCTAGCTATTTTGTGCCTGCAGCCTGTTCCTGGGTCATATGACTGGATGTAGTTGGCAGTTGGACTCCCAGACAGCCACACAATAGAGGGATTAGGTGTGCCTGGATGTGCCATCACTGGAAAGATGATGAAGTAGTGCTGGGCACAGCCCCACTTGCAAATCAATAGGCTGTGCCCTGCCTTCATACAAAGGACTTGACACCACTTCATTGTTCAGGCAGCCAGGCCGAAGCCAGGGCATGGAAGGCAGAAAATTCCAAGCACTTCAAAGGGAATTCTCTAAAAACTTACCTACTTCAAAGAAGGTGGCAGGTATAAAAACAGGACCCTCAGACCCACTCTTCAGTTCACTTTCTGGATCTGTGGAAGGGCTCTCAGAGGACTGCCTGCTGCTGTGTACTTCAGATGACTGCTTTGCTACACCTGGAAGGACTGCGTTGCTACCTGAAGCCTGCTTGAGCCCTGTTTCACTTCTTGAACCCTGAACTACAGAGTGACTCCAAGGGCTAGTTGGCTGGCCTCCTGATCAGAGCCTCAGGGGCAGAAAAGGCCCCAACCATCTTGAACCCGCAACTCGACCAAGCCTGAGTAAGTCCTAACCCCCCAACTGGTGCCCTGCCCCCAAGTTTGGACCTTTGAGAGTGATGTTAAAAAAGATACCTAGATAACCAATATCCAAGACTTGGGACTTATAAAATGGGTCGCTAAAAACTGCTCAGAAGACGGAGAGGACACTGGGACCAACCTGCTTGTCTATCCCCCGAAGGTGCAGCGTCATTTGGCCTGACTTCGCACCAGCTCCAGCTACGTACTTTTCTGCAGCAACAAATCCTGTTCAGCGGTTATTCACCGAGGGGGTATGCGGCCTTATGGAGCTTTCATCAGCTACAGCCTCCAGCTTCATCCCACTGGAGCTTTTTGTCTTCCAAAAAAGAGTCTAAGTCCAAATGTAGAAATTTTCACCATGACCTCATCCAGTGGCTCCCCAACGACAATACCTACTCCTCCTTGGACACTGCCTGCAGCCTTGCTCCGCTGATTTTGACCTTATCAGACAACTTTTTGCTAACATTTCCTCTAAGTCCAAAGGTGAGTGCCGACTGGGCCCAATCCACTTCTTGTATCTGAGTCACACTCCATCGCGGTCAGCCATATTTTTTAACTTTGACCTGGTCTCACGCAAGTGGATGTCCATAGTTGGCACTTTGATCTTTTAGGTGCTAGTTTTTATCTTAAACTTTAAAAACTCATAACTCCTGTTCTACTGATTAGATGTTTGTTGTTTTGGTGTCAAATAATGTATTAAAATGTACTCTATTTGTCGAAAGTGGTTTGGGGTTGTTCTTGGGTTCTGTTTAGGCCTGGGCGGTGAACTCCGCTCTGCTCGCGGAGTTTTCGGAACTCCGCGTCACGCGGAGCTCGCAGAGATCCCAAAAACTCCGCCCCGCGTAGCACAGCAGAGTTTTTTTCCTCGCTCGCGTTCGTCAACGTCAAGTTGGCGAGCGCAAGCGAGGAAAATCCACCTCCCGGCGAGATTTATCCTCGTTCGCGATCGTCAACATCAAGTTGGCGAGCGCGAGCGTGGAAAATAAACCTCCCAGTGAGATTTCTCAATGCGGGGGGGGGGTCAGGTTTCTCATTGAGAGTGGTCGCGTATGCTCGCGACCGCTCGTGTTGAGAAACTGCCCGTTTACGTTGAGAAAGCTGCTGCTCGAGTAAAAATCTACTCGAGCGGCAGAAAGGAAAGCAGCGCCCGCTTGCGCTGTGCATGGTGCCGTTCGCGATGATTGCACAGTGCGGACAAGCATCCGGCACTGAAAATCAACGCGAACTGCATTTTTCTATCGCACTCCGCCGCTTGCGGAGCTTTTTTCCCACTTCGTGGAGTTTCGCGTAGCGCAACTCTGCGAAATCCGCCCAGGGTTAGTTCTGTTTTCACGTAGTTACTGTTTGTGTGCTGCAAAAATACTTTACAGATTGCCTCTAAGTTAAGTGTGACTGATTTTGTGCCAAGCTACCAGAGGGTTAAGCACAGGTTAATTTGGTGACTTTTGTGGTTCACCCTGACAGGAACTGTGGCTGTTGCTTGAGCAGGGCTAATACCCCACTCAACCAAGTCTCCAATTAATCACAGGTACTCTGCTGAGCCAAACAAAATGAGAGTAACCAAGCGAAATTGCATTATATGTTATTTGGATAACAAAGAAGAAAAACACATGAAGAATACAACAAAGATTTAAAGTGTCCATATACATTTTTTTTAATCAAATACATGCTTATTCTGCCCTTGCTCTTATATAGCAGGACCGATGATAAGTGGCATGCTTTCTGATTCCTGATTTATCCTTTTGATTCTTGCTAGGATAAGTGCATCTTATTGCAGAAATGCAACCAGACTGTGATCTCATTAACACTCTTATTTCCCACACATGACCTCCAGTAAAACGAACACTAATTACTTAGCCACAATGGAGGGAGCAATGACCCAGAACCCATATGCCAACGGAAGGCCAGACCTTGACACCCTCGTAGGAAAATACCCAATGCAAAAAAAAGAAGCAATATCAGGGGCAACAAGACCACATCAAAGTAGCACTCATAAATAGGGGAGACCACTACCGCCACGCATCCACCTGCATACTCAACAACAGATAGAGCATGCCAAAATAAGAAAAAGCAACCCATAAACCAAAAGCATTGCATGGCCCACTTGCAAAAACAGGAACAAAGTCTATGACCGGGAACTCAAACGGATGTGGGGTGACAAAGGGGGTAAGTAGTTAAAAGAAGGAGTGGAGGCCTGCTCAGGTCCTGCAACTCTGAGGCCCCAGATTGCCTTAGCAGAGCACCTCAAGAGAGGCTCATACAAGAAGACACCCAATAAAAAGGAGGCCCATGTACACATCCCTGAGCTCTCAAAAATGCAGAGGTCAGGAAAGGACATAAAAGCAGGCAGCAGAGAACAACTTTTAAGAAAGAATATTGCTGTTGTACATGCCTGTAAACTACAGTGAAAACAGATGGCAAGTGAGAACATTCATTTTTTCAAATCATGCACACATTGTGAACTGATACACTGGGGAAATCAGGGTATGTGGGCTTGATGCATATGTAAAGTGTCTGATCTAGAAGGCTTGACCATTATATGCTGCACAGCAATATGACCTACTTACACCAGTCACAGTAAGTAGAACATGTGAGGGAGGATGGCTTTTAGACCCCGTGCTAATTGAAAATCCATGTACTCTATTCTGGACCTGCAATACGTGGGTATTGACAGTGCAATGGGAAAATATAACTGTATGGGTGATGACCACATAACTGTAATCATAATTACTTATCGCCACTTAATGCTAATAGAGTTTTCTGGCGTTTAATGTGGATGTTATTAAAGAAGCAATTCTAAGACCCCATAGTGGAACTGAGCACAGTTAACTATGCATGAGAGCATTTTAACGTATGAGAATTACAGTTCACCTTGTATTACAGTTACTTCATGTGGAACTAAGAGTACTGCTTTCCAGCTGAGTAGCCGAATGCTACTCAGCTGTGCTGCGACACCTGACTACAGTGGAGCTGGTTTTTTTGTTTTTATGTGGTAGTGATGAAGTGGTGTGGTTTAAAACTACCTCTGGGAAACTCACTAATAGTTACTTTATTCCCAGTGGCCCAGGGTATATTAAAAATAACGAGTAGATAATATTCCAAGACTTGTAATTTGTGTCTTAATTATCCTTTGGTCTACATGTTTCAGCTCTCAACAAAAACTTAAAAGGAGCTTTCTTCAGGACCTCTCTACAATAAATATGAGTGAAAAGTGAAACAGTGAGTGGTAAAAAGATTTTTAACCACGTGTTAATGCATTTTTGCACACTCGCTAAGGTGTGCTTTTAATGCTTGGTGGACTGACCGTAATTTAGGTCCACTGCCATGCGTGTACCTGTGAAGAGAAAAAGGACAAGACGATACAACACATAACATATAAAAAGTAGTTCATTTGAATGTTTATACCAATTTCATTCTGTTAATATCCGTGTGGTTACAGGAACATTCGGTGTCAAGCACGCGTGTAAAGCCACTCATACGTATGTTATGCATACAGCAAACGGCATGCTTGTGTCCGCTTTGGTAGGCATGCCTGGACTCTTTGGTTGCATTACGCGCTGCGTGGATGTCGACTATCAGTATCAATACGTGATAGTGACCATTATCGGCGGTCAAGTGACCGCGTGGAGCCGGCTGAAAAGCACCGAGCGCTTGCGGTGTTATCAATAACATTAGCTGTAAATTTTCGCTGTGCGCTTGAAATTGCCTCTGGTGTGATTGCTCATAAGTTAATCACATGTTGATAATTACGTTATTTATGCTATACTCTTTGTCGATCTGTTCCCGGGAGGGGTGAGCTCCTATAGTCACACACTAAGGGAGAGTCAAAAAAATGAGTCAAAAAATGAAAAGATTACTAAATCCCCTTGGAGTTACATGATGTCTTTAAAGTCACGGAGTCTACGTAGAAAAAGAAAGGTCTTACTTCGTCTCGGTGCTCGCCCGCATTGCCACCTACTCTGGGGTCCTCAGGAACAGGATGTGTTCCGGGGCCGGGGCACTGATTTTATGTGTGTTTCTGGCGCGGGAGCACTTCCTGGTAGTTACGTCATGTGCTATTACGTGATCCACGTGTACTGGGAACTAGACCGCTCACCTACCAGACGTGCAATGCGTGTGGCGGCATGATCGAGATGCTACCTCCCGTTTCCGGGTCGTATTCGAGTAGTAGATGTATACTTAGTGCCCGGTTCCTCTTTGGGGAAGCTGTTTATGAAACAATTTTTATTTAAGCAAAAAACTGTCTATTAAGCAAAAAATAATATATTTAAACAAAAATTATTATATAACATCCCGGAGATTTTGGAGCATTCCTGGTGCCCGATTTCTCCTTGGAGAGGTTGTTTTTAAGCAAAAAATATATGTCAAAACATTCAAGAAATATGTCAAAACATCCAAGGGATTTTGACGCATACGAATCTCAGAGGAGCTTGGGTGATTTCAGTCCCTGGCACTTCGTGGAGGCTTAGGTACCAGTTGGTCACTTTATAAAACTAGTGCGAATTAAAAAAGTGCTTGATAGAAAAGTACGAACTAGTACGAATCGGACAAAAAATGTTGGTACGTGGTAGAAAATGGGGGAGGAAAGTTGTACACCGGAAAGGTGTGAAATCTTTTTTTTGTGAAAACATTTTTTTTATGAAAAAAAAAAAAAAAGAACCTTCACCCATTTAATGTGACATCATTAAGGGAACAGTTAGTTTTCCCTAAACTGGAGGTGTAGACAGTCTGTTGTCACACCACTTCATCACTACCACATAAAAACAAAAAAACCAGCTCCACTGTAGTCAGGTGTCGCAGCACAGCTGAATAGCATTTGGCTACCCAGCTGGGAACCCGATGATGAAGCATGACACCAACTAGGTTGGTGTGTGAGGGTTCTTTTAACAAACCCTTGTGGTGCCAGACACTACAGTGTTGACTAGCCACTTCCATGAGGACCGTCTAAGCTGTTTAATTCATAATTACACAGGGACGAGGACGGCCCACATACTGTCCTGACTCTCTCCCTTGTTTTTTATAAGTATTAGACAGCGTGCAGCTGTGAGAGTACACCTTGTTAAACATAAAAATCCGCATAGTGTAATTCACCGTGGCGGAACACCAGGGTCTCACATTTTCGGATGAGGTCATTGATGATATCCTGTCAGGAGCACCACTGATGGCAGATTTTAACATCGCAAAAACAATAGCCCAGAGTTCAGACTGGGAGACACTAACAGAAATTAAACGTAACCACATTAGGACAATTCTACACTGAGTTATCCTAACAGAATACTTCAGGAGCAACACAGCACCTAGAGGACTCATCGTTACTAATGGCCCGCGCATCTTCTTGGATGATGCTGCATTCCGGAGAGATTGGGCTAAGATCGCATGGCACTGTACCAGGGACTGGATTGTGTTAATAATACAAACAGCTAAAAGACTCTCAGATGCCATTATCATTGAGATCCAAGCCACCGAGAACCAATTTAGGACGACTCTGACTGCTTTCAAAAAGAAATTGGATGAAGTCAATAAAGACATACAGGAGTACAGAGAAAACCTCACACAGTCCAAGATCCAAAAATTTCAAAAAGATCTTAAAAATTTGCTTATTCAAAGACATACCCATATGCAGAGGCATTCTACCAACCACCAAAACGCAATGACACTTCAGGTGGCTCCGAAGATGACTCCTCCATTAGTAGTGGTTCCAGCATAGGAAGCTACCATAACCGGCAAAGAGGCAGGGGAAGACCCACCAACTGGCAACAACCATGGCCACAAGGATCAACAGGGAACCAAATGCAGTTTCTGCTTGGTTTTCCACAGATGCCCCCACAGATGATGTTTGGTTGGAACCCCCATTTCGCACCAGCGCAGAATCCATTCATGAACCAGACCCAACGGTTTCCTTTTTTAGGGAATGGCCGCAGAGGACGGGGAAGACGAAGAAGACAACCCCAAGTACATTGGGAGGACGATCAGAATCAGGGAGCCAACACTAGGAGCAAATCACGGGACCAGCAAGCAGGACCAAGCTCGAGCAGGACTTAGTTACCAACTATTCCGAACATGTTCTGTCTCAAACAGAGACAGACCTTCTCAACAGAGGTCTGGGTTTTGTCCCCACGGCCAACCTTGATAAATTTCGCCTACACTGCGAAATGGCAGAATTCTTTAGAAAATTAAAACTAAAGGCCTTTTTTGTGAACCAACCTGCCATAGGTGAGACTCAACAACAAGGAGAAGGTGACACTGATTTCAAAATCAAATCCAGCTTTATGCCACCTCCAAGCTCGATACCATGTGAGATCGCACCATTTGAGCAGGCGGACTTTAAAGACATAGAGACTCTTCCAGAGAAAAAGCCTTTCAAGAACATGAACAAAAAAGAATTTGACGCACTGTCCTCACTGAGAAACAACGAGAAAATAGTGATCAATTAATGCTGACAAAGGGGGCGGGATAGTCCCCCAGGACAAGGAAGCATATCAAAAAGAATGCCTACGCCTACTAAGTGACAGGCGCAATTACCAACCTTTACAGGAGGACCCCACCATCAGATTAAGAACAACCATTCAGGAAATGGTGAGCGATGCAGAAAGCAAAGGGAACATCAGTAAAAAGGAAGCACAATTCCTTGTGACTACCACCGGAAAAATACCATACTTTTACACCATCCCGAAAATTCACAAAAACAAAGTGCCGCCACCTGGATGCCCCAGAGTGTCGGGCATTGGTTCAGTGCTTGAACCACTTTCAAAGTTTTGTGATTTCTTTCTGCAACCAATAGTACTGGCTACTACCACCTATCTGAAAGATACAAAAGATCTGCTGGGACAGATCAAAGACATTACATTCAATCCAAACACATTTTTCCTGGTAAGTCTAGATGTAGAAAGCCTTTACACTAGTCTACCACAAGATGACACCCTGAAGGTACTGGAATCATCACTCAATGTGGATACCTGGGAATACACAACACCAAAATCATTCATTCTACAGTGTGCTGAATTGGCATTAAAAGAGAACTATTTTGAATTTGAAGGCCAGCTGTACTTGCAAACATACGGTACATCAATGGGCAGCACCTTTGCCCCAAGCGTGGCAGGATTGTATGTTTTCAATTTCGAAAAAACCCATCTGTTCAATCGCCACACATCGTTGACAACACACATCCGCTTCTATAAAAGATACATCGATGACGTTTTCTTAATCTGGGAAGGATCTGAAGAGTCTTTGGAGAATTTCTTCTCATGGATAAATGGATGTGACCCGAACTTGAAGTTCACCCATACAACTAGCCGACAGAGCATCACGTTCCTGGACCTTGATATTACTCATGCCAATGGAAAATTGGAGACTAAGACCCACTTCAAAGGAATGGCTAAGAACTCATTGCTCCATTACACGAGCTTCCATCCCCGGACACTTAGGGAAAATCTATCCTATGGGCAGTACTTGAGACTGCGCAGGAATTGCAGCAATCTACAAGATTTTAAACAACAGGCTCAGGGGCTATCCTCTAAACTAAAACAACGAGGTTATCCAGACAGGATCACCAATAAGGCAAAGAAAAGGGCACGCAACTAAAACAGAGAGAGTCTACTAGAACAAAAACCACAAACAGAACCCTCCATCCCTTTAACTTGCGTGACCACGTACAATCCTGTATCAAACCAAGTGTCTAAAATCATCCATAAGCATTGGAGAATACTCAACACTGGTAACCAACAGTGGGAGAAACCCTTGTTCTCCTATCGCAAAGGAAAAAGTCTCAAGGACAGTTTGGACCACAACAACACACTAAACAAGCAAATACCATACACAATGCATGGGGTCTCCCAAGAATTACCAGCCATCACCCATGTGGAGATTGCAGTGTGTGTCACCTAAGTCAACAAAAACCCTGAACTTAGAACCAGGAAAGGTATGGGAAATTCGCAAGCACACAAACTGTAACACAACCAATGCCAATTACCTTATCACATGTCTGTGTGGGCTCAGGTATATAGGTATGACAAGCCGGAGAGTGAAAACACGTATCTGCGAGCACAGAAGTACAATTCGATGTAGACGAAACACGACACGCATGACAAACCATTTCCTGGAAGCAGGTCATACAACCAATGATATGGAATGGGTTGTGGTGGAACAACTAGAAACAACGAGCGGTAATGTTCAACAACCGCTAATGTTATTGATAACACCGCACGCGCTCGGCGCTTTTCAGCCGGCTCCACGCAGTCACTTGACCGCCGATAATGGTCACTATCACGTATTGATGCTGATAGTCGACACCCCACGTAGCGCGTAATGCAACCAAAGAGTCCAGGCATGCCTACCAAAGCGGACACAAGCATGCCATTTGTTGTATACATAACATACGTATGAGTGGCTTTACATGCGTGCTTGACACCGAATGTTCCTGTAACCACACGGATATTAACAGAATGAAATTGGTATAAACATTCAAATGAACTACTTTTTATATGTTATGTGTTGTATCGTCTTGTCCTTTTTCTCTTCACAGGTACATGCATGGCAGTGGACCTAAATTACGGTCAGTCCACCAGGCATGAAAAGCACACCTTAGCAAGTGTGCAAAAACGCATTAACACGTGGTTAAAAATCTTTTTACCACTCACTTTTTCACTTTTCACTCATATTTATTGTAGAGAGGTCCTGAAGAAAGCTCCTTTTAAGTTTTTGTTGAGAGCTGAAACATGTAGACTGAACGATAATTAAGACACAAATTACAAGTCTTGGAATATTATCTACTCGTTATTTTTAATATACCCTGGGCCACTGGGAATAAAGTAACTATTAGTGAGTTTCCCAGAGGTAGTTTTAAACCACACCACTTCATCACTACCACATAAAAACAAAATAACCAGCTCCACTGTAGTCAGGTGTCGCAGCACATCTGAGTAGCATTCGGCTACTCAGCTGGGAACCCGATGATGAAGCATGACACCAACTGTGTGAGGGTTCTTTTAACAAACCCTTGTGGTGCCAGACACTACAGTGTTGACTAGCCACTTCCATGAGGACCGTCTAAGTTGTTTAATTCATAATTACACGGGGACGAGGATGGCCCAAATACTGTCCTCACTCTCTCCCTTGTTTTATATAAGAACGAAGAGTACTACCTGCAAAGGAAAGGAACATCTATGGGAAATTGTGCAGCTCCATGCTATGCAAATCTGTTAATGTACAAGTTTGGGCAGGACCACATTCTTTCTCAGGAAGGGTGGCAAAAAGACCTCATAGCCTACTGATGCTGTATTGATGACATCTTTGTTGCTTGGAAAGGTGCAGAAGAGGAATTAGTGACAGCCATCGCCAAGCTTAATACCATCAATGATCCAATCAGCTTTACACATACGATCAGTCACAAAAGCATTGCCTTCCTAGGCATGGAAGTTAGAATACTCTAGAGACTAACATCTATGTGAAAGACACGGATCGGAACAACCTTCTACCCTGCAACAGTTTTCACCAACATTCATTAAAAATTCACCTACCCTATTCAGAGTTGCTAAGGATCAAATGCATCATTTCCAATCCAATCAAATATGAAGAAGGCAAAAACATAATGATAAACAAAATCCGTCAAAGGGGTTACACTAGCTCAGTCCTTGAGAAAGCAGTTACAAGAACCAATACAAAAGAGAAATCCCAACTATTGGTACAATCGAATTTCATGAAAAGTATAGACAGAATGGTATGCATATCAAAATACTCATCTATATGTGCTAACTTCTAAAATAAAGTGCTCAAATATTGGTGATGCTTCAAACTGAAAGCGATTTTTGAGGTATCTCTAACCAGCCACCACTATTTGGCTATAAAAGGTACAGGAATCTTAAGGAACTGCTCGAAATGGGAGAAAAACTTACAAACAAGCCATTACCTAAGGGAACCTTAGCCTGCCTCAACTCCAGCAATTGCAACAGCATCACTAAATGGTCTACAATCACCAATCCACCACAAGGGACCAACATCAAATTACACGTTACAACTACATGTGATTCCAAAAATGCCACATATCTATTGAAAGTCCTTGCGGACTAGTCTATGTAGGCAAGGTGGAACGTAAGATTAAAACCAGAATCACAGAGCACAAAAATAACATTCACACAAAAAAAGAAAAATTGGTAGTGGCATCACATTTTCACTCTCAGGGGCACAACATCAGCCAGCTGTGATTTGCAATACTAGAACTGGTTCCTCTGAAAGACGTGATCAACAGCAGGAAGCATTTATTGAGACGAGAAATCCACTGGATTATGAAGTTGGACACTTTAATACCTAAGTGTTTGAATGATCGCATGGAATTCAGTTGTTTTCTGTGATTACCGTATTTTCACTTCTGAATAACATGTACACCTTGGTATTTACGTTATTGTAGATATCAATGGCAGCGCCCATTTTTGATTACAGGATATGTCATCATTTATCATTATTAGTTAATTTTCAATCACGAGTTGAGCAGCATGTTCCTGATTGAGCACACAGCTTTTTGATTCACACAACTTCCCATGAGGAGACTATTTTTTCACATCAGTGACACAATCTTAGATGTTTTATTATCCATCCAGGACACAATAACACTTCATCACATTTTGCATTAATTTTATTTCACATTCATTTTTCAGAACTACAGAATTGTGAGAATGGCAAGGTTCTCAAAATGTATCCATATTGTACCCAATGAGTTCCCAATATTTTTAATCACGTTCACATACGTCTATCAAGAGACATTACATGCCATTTCTAATTTGAGACAGTATTCAACACCGCGGTTGATGTCATCGACACAGACACATATATACTGAGGAGGACGTTTCTCTACCAAGATGATGCACCGCTACCAACACCAGTATGGTGACAGCTTTTATGATCATGTACCCAAGTTCAGATAAGTCCCCTTTCCTTGAGCCCTGCATTTAGGGTAGATATAATACATCAACATGACAACCACTGAGGAAGCCAACGGAGCCCTACAACGCTGTATTACCACATGCTCGAGGTGAGAGTTGTATCCGGTGTTCTTCGACATTATTATTTCCACATTCTTCACTGAACAGGTGTATTTAGTTGATGAAAACTATTTAGACTCCGATAACATTTTATGACCCCAGGCAGTTTGTATGAATTCCGCCCAAGACACACCATCCTCTGAAACAGATAATTTTTACACGTGCTTGGGGACTATCCACACCTTACTTACTACACAGAATTCACTCCAGACCGTGAATTATTTTATGGAACCACACATGAGATACATTTGCTTAAGTCAGTAGCTTTGCTACCATATACACCCTATACCAGCATTATGTTGAGATTACATCGAGTATGCCAAGGGATCATCCGCATATTCTGTTTGTGTACTCCTGCAATTCAATTCACTTAAGCCATCAGGAGAATGACACACAGCTTCCCTTAACATCAGTTACAAGCCATTAGACGCATGTTTACTCTGTTTAATTCAGGATATCCACCTGCAAGAACTGATAAATTCCCACACTCATACTCACATTCACATATACCTGCCTGGATTGGTTTATGTTTAAGTTTACCTACACATACAACATGTGTATGACCGGTTCACATCCATTGAACCAGTGGCCTATATATTCTATTGATGTGCATCGATTATTCCAATTGGAACACGCACTTCACACCGATGCGGGCACTCATGATTTATAACTGACGGACCCTGCCTAACATTACCTGGGGTTTTTACAGATTGAATTATAGCTCATATGTTCATGAATCATTATACAGGTTGTGTCATAATTGTTTCTGATTACCTGATACTTTCACGTGTATACCACATCACTGTCATCAATTTATGTAACCCAGACGTTACTTACCACACCTATTAAGCTTTGCTGAATTGTTTACATAGACCACAGGACAATGGTTATGGCATACCATTATTACCAGTAGACAATTGATATCACATGCGCACTCAATTTCAATCTATGTAGAACTGTTTTATTTGCCTCACTTTATATCATTTTACAGTCTTTGATGATGTACCTACATTTTGCTAATGATATAACAGGGACAATAACATTCATATCAACGTGTAACTGTAAACAGTTTTTACTTTCCAAATTGTTATGAACATTGCTATATGTTGACTTGCACCGATCCAATATCTAAGTAACAATGGATTATAATCATTTGTATTTTTTGTAGAAATGATATCCCCTGATGAAGGGCGCCTGCCTGAAATGCATTGGGAGCTATGAACAAAAGGATGTATGATAATAACTGATTTACACCTGGAACGGATGAATATTCTTGTCAAGAATTAAACAGTGAAAATATAAGACGAAGTGTATGAGTCTCATTTATACACTTTCTTGCACCTTATTTATCAAATTGGAATTCATATTCATTGGTCTACAATTTCAACTTTCTTTGATTTCCTTGAGTCAACTTAATACCATTCCCAACTGGAACCATTTGTAGTGCATTTAGGGGATGCTGTTCCTGGGATGGGGAAGCTCTAATCTAGTAACTTATAACAAGGACACAGAAGTTACATATAGTGGAGCAAAATGAAAGTTGCCTCCAGCAAACTCAGCCATGACATCTGCACATTATTAAATATTTAAATAGTTGCATTGCTGCCAACCTTTCAGATTGCTTACATGTGGTATTTCCATGGTTTCAATGCACTTTTGCATGACACTGAATTCCTGTATGTGTGACACTTGAAGTGACACTTTTTAGCGAGTAAAACAAAGCAATAAAGTGCACTGAAAAGCTAAATATTAAAATATACAACCTCTAGAGCAATGAGAAGCTCTGAAAATATTCTGAAATTAATGCAAAACTCTTGAAATGGAAGGTCACTTATCTACATCCTCTTTCAGCCCTGTAAAACAATTGTGCCACCATCTTTCTTTCCAATTAAGACACACCATGAGTAAGCCCACAGTGTGGGCCTGTGGAGCTATATGCTGAACCTCAGAAGACATCAATCGCGGATCAACACTATTCAATAGGCACTGAGTTGGTTGCAGAGACCAGTCTGTCTCAAAATATAATGAAATTGAGAACAACTTGCATCTGGTTTCCATACAATATAACTAAAACTGGAAGGCCAGCCTAGTAGGTTAATGCACATGCTGCAGAGACGAGTGTTGAGTGCAGAGAGAGCACATGACTCACCTGATGAGACTGAAGTGCTTAAGGAATGTGTCTGCCAGTAACACCCCTCATCAGCCAGGCTATCTTGAATCCAGTGGCACCGCGAGTAAGGGACCTACGTCTGGGCATACCCATCCCAGTTAGGGAAAATAGTGCTGAGTCAACAAATGATGGTCAGAATGCTGAATGAATCAAACATTCACCCCCAGTCAAGAGATCTGGGTTAAATACATCGTTCTTTTGCTCACTACGCCACCCCAGTTTGGACCCAGCCATATAGAAATCAGTCTTGACCCTGCTCCTCATGGGAACAGTCCAGCCCAAACTGCCAAGCCGGGTCCTCCCTGGATCAGAAACATGCATCCTGGAACATGTTTCGGGGTAACACACCTCATCAGCCAGGCTAGCTTGAATCCATTTGCACAGCGAGCAAGGGACCCATGTCTGGGCATACCCATCCCATCGAGGGCAAAAAGTGCTGCAGCAACAAATGATGGACGGAATGCTGAATGAAGCAAACATGATCTGGATTTAACCCAGATCTCTTGACTGGGGGTAATTGTTTGATTCTTTCAGCATTTCATCCATCATTTGTTGCCACAGCATTCATATTCCACAAGGGGTGACAACCCTGGTGAAAATCCAGCACACCAGTTTTATTTTTATAATGGTTGCTACTGAATCTAGGTCCTGACATCATTTTTCGGGCATGTGCTGAACTCCTTCGGAGTTAATTGCAGTTGATTTGTGTAAAAAAGTATGTCAGTGACTAGGTTCAGATGGCTGGTATTTTTTTTTACCAGTAGAATTCATCTTGTTTTTCTTTTCAGTGGATATAAATGATATCCAAAGCTAGAGAGTGCACAGCTGGATCAAATAGATGCGCTTGTGCCTGGTCAACTTTGGATTTTTCATCAAAAAACATTTCAAATGATGGTCCTTTAATTGGCCAATCTCATTCATTCTGCCAGTGACACTATGAGAAAAAAAGCAGCCAAAGGAAACATGTTCTTTTTAGCTGCCTAGACATCTTTTCACAGACACAGCAATCCACATGTACTACGACTCTCTAAGGGAAGGAAGGAGGGGCACATACCACCCTTCCTGTTCAGTAAAGAGCCATGCACTGCCCGGGGACTCTGAGCTGCTCCATGCAGCAGCCCCAAGCACACTGCCCATCTGCTGTCAATTCCCCCACCATACACACACACACACACACACACACACACACACAGACACACACACACACACAAAAGGCACCCTTATCCAAACCCTATAGTATGAATGCCCTGATGTTGCTGATGTTGTGCTTCTGAACTGAAGGCACGAAGAAGTGCACACGCTTCGATCCCCACTGTTTAAATGAAACGAGCTAGCTTTGGGTATTGAGAAATGTCTTATTGTTTTTGTGCAGCAATAGCTGCGGCCAGAAGACGCTTTAGAGTGCTTGCTCCACCAATTAAGAAAGTGAGGTCCCAAACTCTGTCCGGTCACACTGAATTCTCAGGATTGTTGTACTGCACAGACGGTGGGCGCGGCAATAACTAATCAGTCCATTGGCTGACCGAATTGTGAGTTAAGGACACATTGTATCTGAAACAGCAGATTATCAGACAGTGCAGAGCACACTCACTTGCATCACGCTCGGTGCTTAAATAAAGCTCCTCGTTGAGCTTGCCTCGCACACATGGGGTGTTCAAGATGCTATAAATGCGTGAAGCATGCATTTTAGTGCAGTAATGCGGACACTACATTAAAATTGATTAGTCTAACCCCTGATATACTGTACTTAGCAGGGCTGCTGTTTAAATGCATGTGCTTCTATTCAGCTAAGAAGATGTAGCTTTATTGTGTCTGGGCTACATTACTGTTAAAATATCAGAGAACGTACATTGGCATCTTTCCAAGCAGTGCCACACACCTGTGATGGGGATCCCCACACACTCTTAGAAGGTGACAGCCTACCCTCCACCCACAGCCTCTGATGTTTATCTCTCAGTGTTAGAAATAGGGGTCTCTAGTTGGCAGATTGTTACCCTGTCAAAGTAGGGACCCTTCTTCCTAGTCAGGATAAGGGGGATACACTACTGAATTAACCTCTGCTTACCCCCTTGGTAGCTTGGCACGAGCAGTCAGGCTTATCTCAGAGGCAGTGTGTAGGAAAGCACCCTTTCTTTGCATGGTTACCCACCATTTTTGCCTGACATCTGATGCAATCCGACTTGATGTGCCCTGGGTCCTTTCCAATCAGGTTCCCAGGGCCTGTGTTTTTTCCCCAAATTGTACTTTTGAATCCACAATTGGCACATCCCTGACCATAGGCAAGCCCAGTGTAAAAGGTACCGGTGCTGAGACAGAATATCGAGTTGGAAATGTCGACTTACACAAATATCGAGTTGGAGGTATCATGATTCAGAAATATCGACAGCAAGAATATCGTGGTCAAGAATATCGAATTTAAGGTAAGAAATATCGTTCTTCAAAATATAGAAGTCATTAATATTGTTTGCAAAGATATAGATGTTTAAAATATCGATTTTTTAATGAGTGTTATGTATTTTAGTTTATATTTTAAATGTATGTGATGTATGTTTTTTGTATAAGTATTGTTTATGTTTTTTAATATATGTGTTACATTTTTAGTAGTTATGAATTTTATTTTAATTAAATTTTGCATTTTTTAGTTCCGTAGCGGGTTGTGGGTTCATAGGGGAATAGGGTGGGAAGTAATTTAATTATAATAAATTAATGATTATTTTTTATTTATTTAATTTAGATTTTATAGCGTTAATTGTGGGAAGTAATTTATTTGTATTTAATTATTAATTGGTTGTTAATTAATAATAACTAATTAATTGATAATTAATTATGGTAATTCTGCAATTTATTTTAGGTGCGGGTTGTGGGGTTTATAGGGGTAAAGGGTGGGAAGTAATTTCTTTTTGATTAATTAATAATTAGTTGTTAATTTATATTAATTAATTGATTGAAAATTAATTATGGAAATGATGTTACTAGTTTTAGGTGTGGGTTGTGGGGTTTATAGGGGTAAAGGGTGGGAAGTAATTTATGTTTAATTAATTAATAATTAGTTAAGTTATGTTAACTAATTAATTGATAATTTATTATGGTAATTGTGTGATTTTTTTAGGTGTCGGTTGTGGGGTTTATGGGGTGAAGGGTGGGAAGTAATTTATTTTTAATTAATTAATAATTAGTTCTTAATTATTATTAATTAATTGATAGAAAATTAATTACGGAAATTGTGTAATTACATTTAGGTGCGGGTTGTGGGTTTATAGGGGTAAAGGGTGGGAAGTCATTTATGTTTAATTAATTAATCATTAGTTGTTAATTTATATTAACTAATTAATAGAAAATTAAATATGGAATTTGTGTAATTAATTTTAGGTGTGTGTTGTGGGGTTCATAGGGGTAAAGAGTGGGAAGAAATTTTTGTTTAATTAATAAACGATTAGTTGATCATTAATATATATTAATTAATTTATCTTTAATTAGGGTATTTGTTTATATTTTTTGTATGTGGGTTTTATTGTTAAAGGGGTATAGTGTGGGGAGTAAATTAATTTTATTTACTTTATAAGTAGTTGTCAAATACTATTAGTTGTTTAATTGAAAATAAGTTTTAATTGTGTAATTAATTTTTTTATAGTTTAATTTTAACTGTGGGTTGTGGGGAATATGGGGTAAAGGGTGGGAAGAAATTTATGTTTAATTAATTAATAATTAGCTGTTAATTTATATTAACAAATTAATTGATCATTAATCATGGTAATTGTGTGATTTTGTTTAGGTGTGGGTTGTGGGGTAAATGGTGGGAAGTAATTTATGTTGAATTAATTAATAATTAGTTGTTAAGTAATATTAATTAATTAATTGAAAATTAAATATGGAATGTGTGTAATTAATTTTAGGTGTGGGTTGTGGGGCTTATAGGGGTAAAGGGTGAGAAGTAATTTTTGTTTAATTAATTAAAAATTAGTTGATCATTAATATACATTAATTAATTTATATTTAATTAGGGTATTTGTTTATATTTTTGTGTGTGTGGGTTTTATTGTTACAGGGGTACAGTGTGGGGAGTAAATTAATTTTACTTCCTTTATAATTAGTTGTTAAATACTATTAGTTTCTTAATTGAAAATAAGTTTTAATTGTGTATTGAATTTTTTTATAGTTCCATTTTAACTGTGGGTTGTGGGGATTATAGGGGTAAAGTGTGGGAAGCTAAATCATTTTTATGAGTTGTTTTTTAATTAATAATATTTCTTTAATTGGTCATTTATTATGTTATTTGAGGAAGTATATATATATTTTTAATTTAGATGTGTGTTGTGAATTGTGTGGTGTTATAGGGTAGGAAATAAAACAAGTAAATGTATTTAATAATTAATGTTTTTGTTCCTAAATAATTTTTAATTAAAAATATTTATATTTTTGGAAATGTTTTATTTTATTTAATATATTTTGTATAGGTATTTGTTATATGAATTTAAAATTATATTATTTTTTTCATTTTTTTTAATAATAAATATATTTGTATTTGAATGTTTAACATATTTATATATTTTTATTTTATTTTGTTTTTAAATATTTGTATTGTTAAAATTTAGTTTGGTTTTAATTTTGAACCGACAGGAGTGAGAATATTAATTGTTACTCCTCTGAAATCCAACACTTTCCCTATTGTTGCACTCACTGGAGTGCGAATAGTAATTTTTACCCTTCCGCTATCCAACACTTTCCCTATTGTTGCACTCACTGGAGTGGGAATAATAATTTTTACCCCTCCGCTATCCAACACTTTCCCTACTGTTGCACTCACTGGAGTTGGAATAGTAATTTTCACCCCTCCGCTATCCAACACTTTACCTACTGTTGCACTCACTGGAGCGGGAATAGTAATTTTTACCCCTCCGCTATCCAACACTTTCCCTACTGTTGCACTCACTGGAGTTGGAATAGTAATTTTTACCCCTCGGCTATCCAACACTTTCCCTACTGTTACACTCACTGTAGTGGGAATAGTAATTTTTACCCCTCTACTATCCAACACTTTCCCTACTGTTGCACTCACTGGAGTGGGAATAGTAATTTCTACCCCTCCGTTATCCAACACTTTCCCTACTGTTGCACTCACTGGAGTGGGAATAGTAATTTTTACCCCTCCGCTATCCAAAACTTTCCCTACTGTTGCACTCACTGGAGTGGGAATAGTAATTTCTATCCCTCCGCTATCCAACACTTTCCCTACTGTTGCACTCACTGGAGTGGGAGTAGTAATTTTTACCCTTCCGCTATCCAACACTTTCCCTACTGTTGCACTCACTGGAGTGGGAATAGTAATTTTTGACCCCTATGCTATCCAACACTTTCTCTACCTTTGCACTTACTGGAGTGGGAAATTTAAGTTTGAAGATTTTTAAATAGTTTAATGTTTTAATTTATAATAGAATGCTTTTTTATTAGACTTTATGTTATTGGTACACACACATATATATATATTTGTAAATTTTTATATAATTTCAAAATGATAAAATAAATTAAAATTAATAGTTTGTTAATTGTTTTAAAGGAAATATATATGAATTATTATGCATGTGTGTTTAACTTTTTTTAATTAAGTTTATTTATTATATTTTTTTAAATTTATATTACATCTACTTTATTTTTTTGTGTAAATGTTTTTACTTAACATATTTAATATTTATTATATTATTTTATATATTTATATATCAAATTCGATATTTTGTACAACTATATTTTTTACATCGATATTTTTTTCTCGATATTTTTGTACTTACCTGTTTAAGTATAGGGAGTCGAAATGTTTGCATTCTATATTTTTACATCGATATTTTTTACTTCTATATTTTTAACATCGATATTTTGTCAGTGAACCAAAGGTACCATGGGTACCAAGGGCACTGTGACAAAGTAAGGCCTCAGAGGGCTGCAGCACCTATTGTGCAACCCTTAGAGGTCCTGCACCTTAACCCACACACTCTACCACATAGGGCTGCGTTTTTTGGTGCAGAGAAAAGTGAAGAGTCGACATGGCACACACCCCTGCATGCCATGCCTGCAATCCACTGCCTAAGGCCTAGGTAAGTCACCCCTCTAGCAGGGTGCACCAGTCCTAACGTGAGGGTACAGAGGCATGAGCCCTGTACCTCACAGTGTCTAAGTCCATTCATAGACATTGTAAGTGTAGTAAAGCCATAAAGAATATATGGTCTGGGAGTTGGTCACTACAAACTACTCAGCACATTAAACCCACACTGATGCCAGTGTGGGATTTAATGTAAATGCACTCGGAGGGCATCTTAGAGATGCCCCCTGAAAATCGACCAGCCCTGGTGTGGTTCCTGAATGACTGCCCTCCATTGCCGCCATCAACAGATTTCTGGACCCCTGTGTAGAGGGCCACTGAGCAGAGGTGTCATGCCTCCTCCACCAGGATGGGCTGTGCCCATGAAAGGGGACGCTTCAAAGGCCTGCCGCCTTTGGACACTGTCCTTGCCTTTTGCTGCCCCCAGCAGCTGGCTTCCATCGGTTCTGACCCCCACTTGGGCGGGAGAACCAGTGGGAAATCCAAGCTAGGAAGAGAGGTGTGTCCACCGTTGCCAACCTCACCCTCAGGTGAGGAAAGCGAGGTGAAGCACACATTTCAGTCCCCTCCATCTTGAAGATAAGGGGACTCATCCCATTAGGAAGAGGCTCATGCCCCCCTCCCACTGGAGGGTAGAATAATAGGGGGAGTACCCACCCCAAGGAATGGAGCCAGTGGTCCTCACCTACACAACCCTTTAAAGCCCCTAAATTGAGTATTTAGGGGCGACTTGAACCTTGCCTCCTCAGATTCGAGGAATAAAGAAGAAGGACTAATGAGCTGTGCTGACCCAGGAAGAAACCGAGGACACCAACTGATTTGGCCCCAGCCCTACCGGCCTGTCCTAACCATGACCTGCCTACAGAGAAGAAACCGGCATGTCCAGCAGCAGCGGACCCCCAGAGCCTGGAGGACCTGTCCTGCACTCAACTAACAGACTCTGTCTCCTGTGAGCACCAGATTTCCTCAAGCCAAAGACTAACCTTCAGAGTCCGGACTCCGCAATTCTGCACCACTCTGCACCCGGCCGCCATGGGCGAGGCCGAGTGGCCCCATACTTCAAAGAGGACCCGCTGACGATCCTAAGTTTGTATCCGCTGACCCCTGACCTCCCACAAGCTTCAAAACTAGACCTGCAGCCTTTACTTGAAGGACCATGACCGAAGGCAGTAAGACAATCGTTCTCTTGACCGAAACGGTCTAGGAAGTCCGACCGCATCTGTCCGACGGAAGCCACCCGCGACCAATCGCAGCCTAAGGAAACCAATGCCTAAGACACCTCAGCCCTCGACGCCTTCCTGGCCTTGGGTGGCCCAACCGACTGTGTCCAAGTATCCTCCCAGATCCCCAGTCTCCTTCCCAGGCATGGGTCGCCTCCAAGAAGGCTCCCCGACCGAGCCTGCAGTTTTCCGAAACCAACGGTCTCCCCTGAGAAGCCCTGGGACCCTGACGTCCAGTGTACCTCCTGCACCCGGCCGCCTTGCTGTCGCTGGTGGTGCAGTTCTTATGTCAGTAGTTGACCCCTGCAGTGCCAACCCCAACCTTAGGAGCTTGGCTCCCACACCCAAGTGGCCTGCTTGTCAGCAGACCCCAACCAAAGGCCCCCTTAGCCCGTTGGCTAACGTTGGGCCCCTGCACTCTGCACCCGGCCACCCCAGTGCCACTGGTGTTGCAACTAGAGTGTCCACCTGGACCTTGGGGAACCTTGGTCCTAACCCTGAAACCTCAACCTCGTAAGTCAAATACTTACCTCCGAGTTCGATAACCATTTTCCCTCCCGCAGGAACCCATAGTAGGAGATTTTGGGTCTAGAAAGTGTTCTATGTAGAACTGCTAATGTATGGGGAAAAGTGAGCACCATTGTAAAGTAATCCGAAAGTAATTGAAGAGTGTTTACTGTGTAATTCCAAGTATTCTGCAAAGCAATATCAACCTGTAACTGCTACAATTACAAAAACGACTGCATTTCCTTGAACAGTTGTGCATTTGCCAGTATTTATTACCTACCTGTACCAAGTCCTGCTTGGTTCTATAAATAAACCATAAGTATACTTTTTTTATACTTACCTTATTGGTCTGGATTCTGTCTCTAAGTGTGTGACATCAGCCTTGATTGAGTGAATACAATAAATGCTTAATACACCCTCCTGATAAGCCTAGCCGCTCGATCACACTACCAAAAATAGAGCTGTTATTGATTATCTAATTTAGCGTCTGCTATACAACTGGGGACCCACTAGACTCTGAGCACACTAAACCATACTTTGCTATAGTATATGCAGAGCCATCTTCCTGCACAGTGTGTAAAGCATTTGCACATAACATACAGTAATACAGTGTAAACACTACAAAAAGACACCACACTAGTTTAGAAAATTATCCAATATTTACCTGTGTAAAACAAGACCAAAACGATAAAAAAAATCCAACATACAAAAATCAAAATATGCACTTTGCAAGAATAACCTCAAAAATGCAGTTCCTTGAAGTCAGAAGTTCCATCCGGTGCTACTGCAATGCTGAAAACAACCAAATGCAACAGTTTCGGTCGACCACGTCAGTGCGGACTGGCATCGGTGTCAGAAGACTTGTAAACAGTACCATTTTTATGGCCGACTGCGGTGGTGTGGGCCAACGGCAGTGGAATTCGAGGCTGCAGTGTGAAGTGGAGCGGTGCGGCGTGCAATGCCCTCAGGCCGCAGTGCAGGCTGCGGCTCGGTGGCGGTCGTCCAGCGGCATCGGTGAGACCAGGGCTGCGGTGTGAAGCAGGGCAGTGCTCGTCGCGGTGCTGACGGTCATGATGCAAGCAGTGGCATCTATTGAAGATCGGCGGTCGATGGGGCTGGTGTCTGTGGGCCGCGGCTGCGGTGTGGGAGGGGGCGGTGCTTCGTGTGGCTTACGAGCAGTGCCCCCAGATCACGGCGACGATGTCAGCTGGCAATGGCATCATTGGTGAGACCAGGGTGGTGGAGTGAAGTGAGGCGGTGTGGAGTGGGGTGCCCACAGGCCGCGGTGCAAGCAGCGGCTCGGTGGCAGCGGCAGTCATTGGTGAGACCAGGGTTGTGGTGCGAAGTGCAGCGATGCCCTCTGTGGTGCCTTCAGCTCACGGAACCGCCGGCAGACTTGGTGACGGCTTCAGTTTGCGGTTTCCCTCTGTGGCAACTGAAACACGCGGTCCCAGAGGCGGTACCCAGAGGAAGGTGAAGTCCAGTCCTTTCTCTGCCCAAGACACAAGTAGCCACTGCAGGCCAACACAGCAAAGCACACAGCAAAGTGGTAGTTCCTCCTCACAGCTCTTCTTCTTGACAAGTCCCAAAAGAGTTCTAAAATTATGGGGTCTGGGCCCCAATATTTATACCACATTTCCCTTTGTTCTCTTGTGGCAAAAAGTCTCTGTGCTTAGTCCAAACCAATTCTGTCCTCTCTGGCCCAGCTTCCTGGCAGGAGGTGGAGACAGCATTGTGTAATGCTGACCAGTCCTATTCAGGTGCAAGGAAATCTCCTCCCACTACTCTAAATGCAGCCTAGGTCTTTTCAGCCCAGCCCTGACTCATCCAGGAAAGATAGGACACACCTCAACCCCCCAGTGGCGGTCTACAGGGAATGCATATCCCCAGCCACTGTCGCTCCAAAGCCAGATAGTCAATCAATCTACAACCCAGCAGAGGCACACAGGATGGTTAAGCAAGAAATACTCACTTTCTAAAAGTAGTATTTTCAAAAACACAACATAAAAATCATCTTTACTAAAAGATGCATTTTTACATTCTGAGTTAAGGCATACTAAACTCCATTTCTCTATCTTGTCCCAATGGGAAGTTATACTTGTAAGATGTTACACAGTATCTTCCATTCTATCCTATGGGACAGATAGCCTTTCAATAGTGAAAAACGAAATACACTGTATTTCACTATCAGGACATGTCACACACACCAGTGCATGTCCTACCTTTCACATACACTGCACCCTGCTCATATGGGTACCTTGGGCCTACCTTAGGGGTGACTTACATGTAATAAAAGGGAAGGTTAGGGCTTGGCAAGTGGGGGCACTTGCAAAGTCGACATGGCAGTACAAACTGCGTGCAGATACTGCAGTTGCAGGTCTGAGATACTTTTACAGGGCTACTTCTGTGGGTTGCACAATCAGTGCTGCAGGCCCACTAGTAGCAATTGTTTTACAGGCCCTAGCAAACTCAGTGCACCTTACTAGGGATTACCAGTAAATCAAACATGCCAATCATGGAAACACCAATCCATAACATAATTTACATTATGAGCACTTGCACTTTAACACTGAACAGCAGTGAGAAAGTGCACAGAGACACTAAACCAGCAAAAACAGAGTCAAAACCAGGAGGTCAGAAAGCAAAAAGACAGAGGAAGCATGCCAAAAGATGCCAGGTCTAACGCTCAGTCTCAGCTGAGATGGAGTTGAAATATATTGGTGATTTTCATTTTCTTGTAACAGAAACTGAATTTCTGGCTGACATTTTTGTTATGCCCCAAGAAAAACATAATATATTTTTCCAGGTAAGTAAAGTGAAAAGGCATTGCATTTTGCTATACATTTTTGTTTTCAGGCTTCTGTGATATCCACTTCTGTTGTCAGCCATGATAGACAGGCTGAGCCACATGTGATCTGATGTCCGTTGCATTTCTCAGTGCAGCTTCCAGAAAAAGCAAGACTTGCCTGATTTGATAGTCAGGGACTTATGCCTACATTGGGGATTAAACTATTTATGTCTCAGTCAGGAATGCTTAAGTACTTTTTCAATGTATATTGTTCTCTATGAAGTTGTGTATCGCTTAGCATTAACACGTTTTATTTTTCACTGCTTTGATGTCCAAACTGTATAAAAAACAGACTCAAAGCCACTGCAGTGACGTGCAGTGCTCCACTTCCTCCGCAGGTCTCCTGAGGCGTGATGGAGTTAGTGGAATAAAGCATGATTGTGCTTTGTCTCATCTACTTTCTCCCATCTCTATTGTTGTACTGCAGACGAAGGGGGAAATGTGAGTGGCACTTTCGTAAAGCCAGCCCCCTGCTCTCCTGTCAGATAAAGCTCTCTCCAGATAGGTATACAAAATCGTGATTGTATTTTCAAATTAGCAACTCTCAGACAGCAGCTGCTTTCATGGCACCAGCTCTCTGCTCTCAGACTGAGAGCAGTATGTGTAGCACTGTTTAGGAAGAGGGGAGGAAAGGAAGAAAGTGGACTTTAAATATTTAGGTAGGAGTGGGAAGCTAATTGACATGGGTGATGAATGGTGGCAGGACCCCAGATATGGCTTTTTAATAATTGGGATTGGCATCTGGACATCAGATATGTTTAATTTGAAGGTACTGCAATGGAGGAGGGCTGAGGCAGGAAAGGAGAAGTTGTGCTTGCTCCCCATGGCTTCTCTAGCTATGCACTGCTTATCTGAGCAGGGAAGCAGCATTTGCTGTAGACATATGCAGCATAACATTGTAGATGATTCAAAAGCAATAACGTGTAGTTGTTCACATTAGAGGGCATATGTACAAGCCCCAATCACCACCACAACGTCACTTTTTACGAAGTTGTGGTGGCGATAGGGGCATTGCCTTATTTACAAGGCAGCGTTAAGCCACTTAACGTGGCTTAACGCTGCCTTGTAAATAAGTCCCCCTTTCACGCTATGCTTAGCGTGAAAGGGGTGGGCAGTAGGTGTTGCGGTGGGCATTCCACCGCAACACCCATTGATTTTGACACTACCCCCTATTTACAAGGGAAGCGTAAATAGGAGGCAGCGCCAAAATTAAGACCAGGTAAAACCTGGTCTTAAGTTGGTGAAACGAGGAGAAATGCATTCTTTTTCCTTGTTTTTGCTTTTTTCATGTGTGCTGCCTTGTGCAGCACACATGGAAAAAGCAAAATGCCTTGGATTGTTCATGTACAGGAAGGGGGACCTTCCTGTACATAAACGATCTTTAAAAAAATGCAATTTTGTGACTTCCATGTGTGCTGCATTAAGCAGCACACATAGAAGTGACAAAATGGCATTTAAAGATTGTTTATGTACAGGAAGGTGGACCTTCCTGTACATAAACAATCTTTCCCCTGCACACAGACACCCTTGCACTATAGTGCAAGGTGCAAGGGTGCCTGCGTTGGCGCTACACTGCTAAGTGTAGTGCCAGCACAGGGGGAAACGCAAGGCTGCACCATATTGTTGTAAATATGGTGCAGCCTTGCGTTTCTGAAGTGACGGAGTGAGGCGTTAAGCCATGACGTCTAACGCCTCACTCTGCCACTTCCTTGAACATATGCCCCTAGGTCTCGAAATCAGAGGAAATACAACTCAGGTTTCACTCTCATTGTCTATCTCATGCCACAAGGAACCTCTCAATAGATAGCAAACACCCCCATCATTGACAGCTACTCATCTATAGTCCTGCATATTATCTGAGTTCTGTGAAGGATAAATTCTTATGGAGGTGCTGATTAACTCCTCCGACTTCCAGTCCCATCATTCTAAACATCTTGCCTGGGTACAATGTAGCTGCCTGAAATAGCAGCAGTCATGGACCTTTTGCAAGAGCTACAGCCCTTGTTAAACATTGATGAGTCCAACCTTTCTCCACGGCCACTGCTCAATGCTCGTGCTGTGACTTCTGCAGCTGTTGCTGCTGCCAGTTTTCTGATGATCAGCATGGACATGCTGGAATGGAACATTTAAAATACTGTCCTAGGTAATTGTCACTGGCTGCACCAGCACCACTGGGCTCTCAGTTCTGAGACATTTCCTAGCTGCAGCATGGGATATTTGATTATGTGATTCTGTGATCCAATCTGCTCGTGTTCTCAGTTTCTTAAATCCACTGTGAGCCTCCATAGCCAATATTCTGGCACAGAAAGAAAGAATCTCCCCAGTTTATAACTTCAAAAAATATTATTAACAAAAAGATGTCTTTATTCCATAGAGAAGCAAATAGTGAAATTAACCCATTTCACTTTTGAGTTGCAAAATTTACTTGGCAAGGGCAGTAGCATGCGACTCACTGCTAATATGAACTCAGTTTTTTGTGGTACTGAAATGGCAGGTGGCATATGAGACCATCTGGGCTCTATGGGCAAAGTAAGTGTGTCGTATAATAACAACTTGTGTTTTTTACATAATACTAATGTAAATCTAACTGTTTAGTAGTCCTGCAAATAACTTAGGTCCAGAAGTACAAAAGGATTTAGCCGTCGCAAACCCTGTGATACGGAAAATCATTGGGATTGCGACCTCAAAATCTTTTTTGTAATGCAAAAATAACCCAGTTTGTCAGTCAAAAAGTCTTTCTGGCGGTAAAATGGGTTTTGCGACCTATACCAAATAACAATTTAGAAGTGGTGTGAAAGTGCTCTTTTTTCAAGATTACAATTCAGCATGACATGTTTCAGTGGTTTGTAACCACAATTCTGGCTGCAAACCATAGAAAAATTACTGGCTTCTCAAAGGAGGTGGTAACTGGGTTGCCTTTCCCTTTGGGAATCAGAGTGGCAGTCTTAAGTGAAGTTACTGCCAGCTCCCCATGCAGTCTTCTAAAAGGGAAACTTTTTTTTTTTTTTTTTTAAAGCAGCACCGGTTCCTTTAAGAAAAATAGGCAGCTTTTAAAAGTCTGTTTTGGAATGGAATCACTGGAATTGGAATCTGCTGCCAGTTGCAACCCACCATCTCTGTGATTGCAGCCAATCAGAGGGGATCACAAATTGTAATCTGCCTAAGGAGTATCAATTAAGCAGGTCATTTTTTTGACCCCCCCCCCCTGCAAATGGGAATATTCCGAACTGACCTAATAATTTATAGGTCAGTTCGCAATACCCAATTCCATATGCAAACAGTCAGTGTGTAATTTTCTACCACTTTTTGAGAATTGACTCTTAGGGCCTGATTTAGAGTTAGAAGCATGGTACGTAGTCACAGAAATGGAGTAAAACACTCTTTTGCCCTAATGGAGGACATGTACTCCATATTTAGAGTTGTCCACCAGCCCTGCGGACATCTCTACTCATTGATAGGAACAATGGTTCCAGTCAAGTAGTTATAATCTGTCGGACAGCTGAGTCAAACTTGACAGTCGGCCATCAAACTTTTGCCTCTTTTTTGTTTCTTTGTTTGAAAAAAAACTTATGACCCCCACATCCTGGGAGTTTTCTCCCATGGTGTGCGGGTCATTTAAACATTTTTACTGTCCCTTACCACCAGGTTCTTAGCTGTGATAATGGATAGTAAAATCTGGCCATTTGATCGCTCACGCTAGATTTGGTGTGTGGGCGATAGAAAGGCAAACCCCTGATGGCCCTTCCTCCATCGGAAGAGTATGAAGCCATAGTAGGCTCTGTCACTGACATAATAAACGTTCACCCAACTATATATCAGGTGGGCAGACTTTCAATATGTTGGAGAGGGCACACCCTCATCATTGCGACAGAGTACCCTCTCCCCCCAACTCTAAATTACCCCCTTTGTTTGTTTTACCCTAAGTGATATTAAATTTACCAACATCAGAAAGATGAATGGATGTGATTGCTGGTGTATGATTTGAAGTTGGAGGCCACAATCAACTCTGAGCACTGGTGTATAATAACTGAATTATTTCTTCCCAGGTGACACGTGCTGGGGGATCTTGCTAGATTTTACTATTATGTAACTGGAATTTTTGTTTTGGGTTCTGCATTTACTCTTGTTGGGTGACCATTGCTCAACTGCTTAGCATTTCCACGTATATAAACGTTTAGTTTTTTTCTTATATTTATTTGAGGCTTTTCTGTAATTTTAATGCCTACCTTAAACAAATTGGCTTTATGTCTCACATTTTTTATTATAAAAATCGCGCCTATTTATATATTTATTTACTGCATATTTTATTGTCTATTTCTATGTGCTGGGACTTATGAAATGCTTTTGGTCACCTTAGGCGCTGTAAATCCATAAAAATACAATAACATGATGTGAAAAGTCGATGAAAGTGTGTGCATGCCTTTAAACCTACCTATGAAAAATCAGAGAACCCTACTGGAATATAATATTCAACAGAAGAACATTTTACCTTCTGTTAGTAACCATAATTGTTAATCTATGCACATGATTGGAATTGACATCTTTCCCGGTACTGCATCAGCGAATAAAAGTGAATAATTTATCAAATATTCTTTCTATTAATCTCCAGTGATATATTCCGTTACTTGGATTGTATTGTTTCTCAGGGGCACGCATTTAAATACCTACCACAAACACAACTCATCTCTGCTTGACAATGAGATAAGACGCAAACAGCCAGCGAGATACTGTAACGCATTTCATGTGACAGCCTCAATTCTAAAATGATGCCTCTAAAACGAAGCATTCTTAAAAGTGATATCTTTCACCCTGACCTGCTTCTAAATAAATTTTGGATGAAGCCATGCTTACAATTCTAAAGCATTTTTTCAGCTACATAAAACATTTAATTTTCTAACTATTTTGATTGGACTAGGGAAAGTAGTCATTTAAGAGCAAAGAGAAATACTGTTTCTTCTCATACCAATGTACTTTATCTTTTTTTAAAATGTAAAGCAATTCAGAAGATACTAATCTACGTAATATCATTTCTATGCTTCTTCACAGTTGATTCAAAAAAGGTCCCCAGTACTTGAGGGCTGTTCAGCAGTTTGTTCTGGGTCAGAAATGATTTTGGAAAGTGGCCCTTGTCACTAGTGGCTCTATCAATTCTGAAATGTGGGATAATTCCTGTTATCAACCATCAGAATTATGAGTTTGGCTGAGTTCATTGCTGATACTGGGAGTGATAAAAAACGCGTCCCCTGGATATATTTTGGCAGGTCAAACCTGGTGATATTTATCTGGAGGAAAACGTCCAGGACCTGCGGATTTTGGAGCAGCACTAAGGGCCACATGTATCAAAGAATGGAATTGCGATTCCTAAACAGCGATTTTTAGGGTATCGCTATTTAGGAATCGTAATTCCTTATGCATGTAGGAATCGCAAAAAAAATTGCGATTACTACAAATTCCTTAATAGCGACTCGCTATTAAGGCATGCCTTTCCATTCATTCCTATGGGCCTAGTGGCCCATAGGAAGAATGGGAAGTCATTCGCAATTTGCGAGTACCAAATAGGTACTCGCAAATTGTGAATGCAATTTGAAGGGTGCTAGGGGGCCAAAAGGCCACCCTGCTGCACCCCCAAAATTGGCATGTGTGCACATGTGGCGCACACATATGCCTTAAAGGCATATGTGTGCGCCACATGGCACTTAGAAAATGCAATTTTATGCATTTTTCTAAGGAATTGCAAATTACCATCAACTTGAAGTTGATGGTAATTTGCAATTCCAAATTGCAAAACGCAATTTGCGAATGCATGATGCATCGCATTTAGGGAATTGCAATTTGCGATTCCCTAACTGCATTCGCAATTAAGGAAATCGCAAAAATTGCGATTTCCTTAATTGCGAATGCCTTTGGGCTTGATGCATCGGAAATAGCATTTTACCGGTCGCAAACTGGTAGATTCTGCGAAGTTTACGACCGGTAAAATGCTTGATGCATGTGCCCCTCAGCATTTTACGGAGAAAACTCATAAAAGTGTTATTTACCACACCCGATGAATAATGAACCCCGAGGTATTGTATTAATTGCACCAAACAACGGACTTCTCACAAGGAGTGTGCTCGGGTAGTACCATGTGCTTGGTCTGAGCAGAGAATCCGCAGTTTCTGGGGTTTCTTCTTACCTTTAAATAAACCCATACAGATTTGCATGCTCTTTGAATTACAATGTAAGCAGGCCTAAAAATCTGCTGTCTCTTCTGTAACAAAGTATGCACTACACTATATTCTACCTCTCCATCAAGGTTGATATAAATCCACATTACTTACCATTATTTATGACTGATCAGATTAACCCACTCTCTTCAAAGGGAACTTCCTAATACAACTGGTCAAGTCCAGAGGAAGGATGTATGGATGTAAATGACCCAAGGCAGCTGTATACAAAGCAAAAATATGCCACAACCTACACCTGATTTAAACATGACGCCTTCATCGTATAATTATACAAGAAAAAACGTCACTGGCTAAAAGGCACCCCTCTAAGTAATGGAGGAGATAGTGAAAACTTCTGCACCCTGGTTCCTCGCAGCAAGAATGAAACCAATTCCCAATTATGTCTAAAATAAACTACGATCTTCCTGAAAACATTAAAGGGACAAATAATTAATGCCAAGGC
Source organism: Calotriton arnoldi (assembly GCA_963921515.1). Taxonomy (NCBI): domain Eukaryota; kingdom Metazoa; phylum Chordata; class Amphibia; order Caudata; family Salamandridae; genus Calotriton; species Calotriton arnoldi. The sequence continues at coordinate 372,661 of CAWUFW010007172.1, read as the reverse complement.
CTGTTCTCTAAAGATAGACAGCCCACAAAGAAACGAAGGAAATGTTGTAGAAATACGGTCTTGCCTCCAAAGCTCTGAAACCTACCTACAAACATCCCTGCTCAAATGAATGATGGCAAGTGTTTGCTGAAATGTTTGCAAAGAGCCTACATATCGGTCTGGAGATTTCCTCTTCTGAAACTACTGAAGGAATCATGTCCAACCTCTGGCCTATAATGTAAGCAACCACAGCAAGGAGGAAAGACTTCCTCCTTCGGGCAGCCAGCCATCAAATCACTGTCTCTTCATTCAGACCTCACGAGCTTCTAAGACAACCAAATTTGTGCTCAACTGGTCCTTTTTTCTTTTGAGCCTTGCTAGTTTGACCTCATCAGCACCGCTTTGCAACAAGGGAAATTAAATGCAGTGAAGTCATTCCTCTTTTGAAAATAAAAAAACAGATGCCTATAATTTAGACCTTAATCATTTTAATTCTTTCAATCATTCAGCGTGTCTGGGAAAACTATCAAAATGTTGATCGCTCTCAAATTCACTGTCAAGGTTTGTGTCCTTTCTTCATGATCAAGCCCATGTTTCAGAATTGAATAGTTTAGTTACTAGCCATTTCAAGGCCTTATGGAGTTATACAATGATCTCTCTTATTTCCCATCAATATTTAACTATTGATTGGACATATATATTAGTATCACCACTGTGTGATGACACAAGGAGGGCCTTGATTGCTGCCTCTCAGCAAGACATAATCAACTTTGTTGTGTGTTTCCTGCCTGGGACATTGTAGTTTTCCCTATGTTAGCCTAATTGTGCATGTTGTAGGCCTCATTTTCCTTTGCACATGTTACTATATAAACACATTTTGCTTTTGTGCCACATTGTACTTTTACACTGAACCTGCATATATTTGTGCATTCTGTTCTTTTCCTGGGATTTAGTCTGAAAACCATCGAGAAGGTCAAACAACAATCTCCCTTGTTGTTCTTTCTGCTAAGGCACAAGCACCTAGACATAAAACAAGAATGCAGCTGTTGTTTATGCACATACACGTGTCCTATCATATAGATGAGCACATGAGCAAAAAACACACACATGGAACGTAGTTCTGCTACAAGAGCACTGCATCTGCTGAGATGTACAGTGTCCATCTATGTATGCTAAGGTACGGGGTCTGCGATTAATCCCAGAGATCTTTGATATATAATCATTTAGCTTAATTAGCAAGGGAGGGAGTTTAGGTTATTTTGTCCTATAAAATGACAGGACTTTTCATGATATATGGATTATTTACCATGATAACAGTATTTTTAGTATGCATTTGTTTTGTAATTGTGGCACGTATACTGCATTTCAGAGCACGATAGTTAAAATAAATATTCTAAACTGCCATCATGTCTCCTGGTTATCTTTTTGTTGATGAGTACGAGAGAGAGAAAAAGGGTGCTTCCTGTTACCGCGATCTCTGAGAGGGTCAAGAGTGTTGTGTTCTGGGGTGCCAACTCACTTGTTTCTCTGGTAAGGTTAGGAGGCCAAACGAGGCACTATAGTTAGTCGGGCTCGGGCCCATAGGTACTGAGGTGGTATGGTGACTCAGTCCCTACATTCTGATGTTCTATGGTTTCAAGCATAGTTCTGTTCTAAGAGCAGAATCCCTGCAACATGGGGCCACCAACATTTGGTCTGGTGCTTGCTTGCAGGAACCTTGAGTAGTGCTTGTGCTTGTCCACAATACCCTAGCACCTTTTCCCGGAGACATCCGTGGTGCTAGGAGTTTCTCCTCTGCAGAAATTGGGCGGTACCTAGTTCTGTTGGTTTGAATATTAAAAGGTTTTTTACACCCTTATTGTGCTGCACTTTTAATCTGTTTTTAGTTCTCTATGGCCCATAGCAATTGGTGTTCATTGCCGTCCGGCAGTAACTCAACATTTAATGCAACACAGAGTTCCTAATGCAGGTGCTACTGTGATTTTTGTAGATGAAGTTGATGCAGCTTTCCACTGTGAGGTTTTTTATTCCTAGGTCACTCTCCCAGCTGTGGATTCTAATGATAATACTTGTCATGAATACACCCTGCCAGCTGTTCCTAATACATATCATCCTTATGCACTTACTAAAGTTCCACTTACTGTCTGGGACCACCAGACTTGGTTTAATGGTGCCCTTCCCCACATGCTTGGTACTGTTCGGATGGCCCCGTTGAGTCTTGAAGGGGCCACCTCACCAGAACTAGAGGCTTATACCCCGTATCCAGACTTGGTTAGTATTAATTTAGTGCAAACTAGAGCTTTATACACTGGTTTTGTTCTCTTGTATTGTCGTTTGACCCAATTTATTGCTCACTCATTGCTGGCTGGACCAGCAAGTGTTGCCTTGCAGGGACAACCGCAAGTGCCTGCTGGTCATGTTATTAGACCCGTAATTGATCATTCAGTTATGGGCAAGCGACCCACTAATCGTGAAGAAATACCCTTCTGGATTGTTCAAAAATAGATCAACTTGAAGCTGTGTTTTCCTTTTCAGGACCCTTTCCCCTCTAGCCGACTGCAACATCTGGGGGACTATGTTTGCCACAGTTTACACTCTTGCACTGCATTTTCTCAATGGCTGTTCTACTAAACATCCTTAAACAAATACAGAATGAGCATGGGGTAGGTTCTGCCCTTGATTTGGGGATGAAACCTGTAGGAAATGTTCCTGTCGTCTCCAAAATGATTCTTTATAATGTTTAAGGTGAAGCAGCATCTTTGGCGATACACCAGTGACTTGCCATGGTGGCAATAGCTGACCGCAAATGGGAGTTGTCTGTCATTATTGCTAATGTATATACGTCTTTGGGACGTAATAGTTTGGTTACCAGACCTTCATTACAACCGCTTAGCAAGCCTCCTTCTGACAAGGATGCCCAACCAGCCCATGAGTTTCCTAAGAAACCATGGGATAAATCTAAACAGCAATAAAAACCTAGACAACTCGGTGATACTACGCCCCCAGAATCCTCTGAGAGGCAATACGATTTTTGTGATCGCACAACAATTAGGACACCTGACAGGTCTCAGATTCTTGATCCCCCATTCTCCTCTTTCCTTTCAGAGCTCGTCTGACCAACAGTTTGACAGAGGATGGAGATCCGATCGCAGACAAGGAGAGTGCGTGCAACTGAAAAGGGAAATGCCACGCTCGTCTGACAGTGAAGATCAAGAAGGAGGATTAGTCCTCCTCCACACAGGCCCCCTTTTCAGAAAAAGAAAGTTGCAGCTTTAACAGCTAAATATGGCACAGATGGCAAGAACCCTACTTCTGAACAGGAGTTGGGCAGTGACTCTCCTCGACAGCGCGGCAGAGGCCACCAAAGTACGATGGAATCTCCTCCAATTTCTGGTAGCGAAAGCAACTGAAACATTTATTACTGTTGAAACCGCAGACACCCGCATAGCTCCCCCTGACAGACTACATCTTTTCGATATACAGATTGAAGGTGATGTTAAATGCACCATTAAAGCAATCTTTTGGGACAATTTAAATACATCTTATGATATTCTCTCAGTGGAGGTCGACTGGCCCCCGCCTTTTGTTCTTGCATGACCACAAGCAGAGGAAGTGATTCTCCATTTTCACACCTTGTGCCGGATGAAGTTAAACAAGCTTATGTTTCAGAATGGGCCCTCGCTTTGGCTCCTGCCCTTTATTGTAATCATACTGGTTGGGAGAAGGATTCTCCTTACCACGTTATTCCTATACGGTCTGCACCTCAGGTTCATCCACAGTATCCTATGAGATGGGATACGAAAGCACCCGTTAAAGAAATTCTTTCCCAACTGGAGTACCAGGGAGAAATTGAACCCTGTGTGTCTCAAATGAATAATCCTCTTTTTCCAGTTTTTAAAACCTGATCATTACTATCGTATTGTCTTAAATTACAGACATTTGAATAGTCATACTCGCACACTTGCAGTGCACAATACTGTTAGTACGGCATTGATAAATAATATCGTCTGTAAAAAATATAAAACCACTGTGGATATTTCGAATGTTTTTTTCAGTCACAATTTAGCCTCTGAGAGCCTCGACTGGTCTTCATTTAGCGCCCTTGTCTTTCAGGGGTGCTGCGCTCAACTTCTTATGGCCTATAAGATCAGCCCGGGAGTCTTTGCGGCATGCATTATGCCGATTATTCATGAGATCGACCCTGATGCATTATCCTATGTTAGTGATATCTACCTAACTGATGATGAATTAAACCACCATTTGGCAAGAGTGGATTGCATTATTTTGCGATTTGCTGCACTTAGTTACAAGTTTAACTTCAAAAAGGTTTTCATGGTTTTTCTCAGTGTTCTTTTCCTAGGATGCAAACTAACTAATGAGGGAAAAAGTATAGCCCCTCATTTTATAGATAATTGTGCTCAATTGCAACCTCCGAACTTAAGAAACTACAGTCTCTGCTAGGATTTTTAAAATTTGGCAGGACCTACATACCTGATTATGCCCAACGCATGAAATCTATTTATGCCTTATTACACCCTGATTTTCCTGCATCATCCTGGACGTCGGAACATACTAATACGCTCAGGTCTTTACAGTCTGACTTACTAGAAACACCCCATTTGCATACACATGTCAATACTACTAATTTGGTCATCCGGGTTTTACCGGGTTCGTCTGGATTTACTTATGTTACATTTCATAAAGGTGAAACGGTTCCCATTGCTTATGAATCGCATTTGTATTCTTCTACTGAACTGTCTTTTGCTTCAACTGAAAAAATGCTAACTGCTGTACAAATGGCCATCCTGAAGGAACGGCCACTTGCTCAAGGTAAACGTATTATTGTTGTTTCTCCAGTGCCTGCCCTAGAGGCTGTCACTAAAGCTAGCGTTAATGCTAAAGCCCTCCACCCTTGTTGGATACAATTGGCTACTTCCTTATCAGCACCGGATGTTGACTTTGTCTTTGACCCTTCTTTGCAGACACCAGAATTTTTGTAATATGAACATGTGTACACTTTACCTTCTTCAATTCTGCCTTTGATCAATATAGATCCATCATCTATACGGATGGATCTGCACAACCGGCTATAGGTTCTCTCTAGCAATATTCTGCTGCATGCACCATCATTCTAGGTACTATTTCGAATGGTATATTTCACCCAAAAGCAACTCGCACGCAGTCTCTTGGAGACTGCACAGCGCAGTTGGCTGAATTGAAGGCTTTGCTTCTGGCAGATGAAAATATGGATGCTGGATTCCCCAATCTTATAGTGTGTGATTCGTATTATTGCATACAATCTTTTAATGACAATTTGCATTTTGGAAATGACTTTAGGGATTCTAAAGGCAGCGCAATCAAACACAAACTGTTTTGGGTAAAGGTGGCAGGTTTTAAAGATAGGTTGCCGCAAGCTCATGTAATACATACTTTGAGGCATCAACCTGTGGGAACACACACTGTAGGGAATTCCCTGGCTGACGAAGCGGCCAAATCTGTAGTAGCCACAGCTAAAATTGCAGTGATAACCCACTCTAAAACTCATATTGACAGTGATATCTTGGCTGCTGTGAATGCTTTAAAAAACGGTAACCCTTTGCCGAAGGGTTTCCTTTCTAAATATTCCTATCATTTAAATGACCAAAATGTTCCTTATGTAACCATTCCTAGTTTTAGTGATCATATGATACCCAACTCAGACCGCAGACATGATTTACTTGTGGCCGCACATGAAAGCATAGCTTCTGCACATGCCATTGTGGCGGCAATCCATTTAGCTTTTACAGCAAAGGTATTGGTGGCAGGGTTTGTACTAAAATACCAGGAAATATGTTTTAACTTGTGACATTTGTCAACAAATCAAAAGTTCCACTTTGTCACGGCCACCACAGACATATCTGTTTATTTCGAGCCAGCATTTTGGCTGCATTTGCTTGGATCACTGCGATACTCTTATTTCTGATACTGCTTTCAAATATATTTTGATTGCGGTTGATTCTTTTTCTAGTTTCCTCCGGGTTAGGCCACAGCTCTCAGCTGATGCTTGAACTGTTATTAAAGACTTGCAAGTCTTTATTGGGACATATGCCTGTTGTGTATTATTCCACTCAGACCAAGGTCCGGCTTTCGCTTCTAAGGCATGTCATGATTCAATGAAGTCCATGGGTGTGCAAGTGTATTTTTCTTCTCCATATACACCAGTGGGTATTTCTGTTGTGGAGAGAATGAACCGTGACTTAACGGCTAGAGTCTTAGGTACACAGCATGGTTGGTTGAACTTTCTATATGGAGTTCAACATGCTTTAAATAACCTCCCTAAAAGATCTCTGGGAGGCCAGACCCCGTACGAAGTACTTTTTGCCATCAAGATGTATGTTCCAGAACTTGATGGTCCAGACGTTGTGGTGGCTGCCGCAACCTTTGACGTAGATAACCATTGTGCTGTCTTACAGGACCTATAAGAGGTCCGTGACACTAATTCACGCAAACATTCACCTGCATCTATCCTTTCTGCCACTGTAGTTGCTCTTCCAGTTTCCAGCTGGCTTCCAAAAAATGGGGATCTGGTTCGTGAGAAGTTGGCCATCAAAAAGGAATTTGGCCCATCGTACTGTGTTCCTGTTCCAGTCCTTGGCCTTCAAGCTACCCGAACTGTGATCCCTGGACATAAAGACAATTAGTTTGTCTTCATTGAACATGTCAAGCTACACAATTGTGGCTGATATTTCATAGTATATGACAAAATAGCAGTTCTTTCTCGTAAGACTTTTCTTTGCAGCCTGTGACCACCACCGAAGCTGATACTCCACGGCTGAGGGAGGGGAAGGCTGAGTCCTCCATTGACAACGTCCCGAACATGATACCTGTTTCTACCATCATGTCTTCTACAACAGATTTCATTTATAATGATCCACCGTTGGTGAGTCCAAACGAGTTGGCCTTTTCAAGTCCTACTGCTGAGTCCCACCCTCCTGTATTTCAGCTGAGTACCTCCGGGTACTATATGGATCGAGATAATTTTTCTTCAGACAGTTCTTTTGTCTTTTACAAACCTCTGGCTTGGATTTGTGTTTTTATTTCATGGTTAAAACACACTTATCTAGTCCCTCCTTGGATATATGTTTGGATCACACTTTCCTTGTTTTTTTATTAATGTGGATCGGATTTGTGACTGTTTTCTTTGCTATTAATCAACGCCATTACTTCCCGGAGCGTTCTGCCACAGAACTGGTCGACGGGGTGTTGGCCCCCCATTCTTCATGGCATAAAATGAAAAGAGACTTGCCCCTCGTTAACATTTCAGCTTTTTCAGTAACTGATGGAATCGTTTAGGATAAAGTTCCTTTTGACATATTCGGTCCGACTGAGATATGCAGATACCATATGTGTTCAAAGTTTCTATGGGTGATGTACTAGTACGTGGGTTACATTCAGATGATTGGGATGTTGAGACTGTAAATTCTATGTTTTCTGAATTAGAATATTATACTGTTTTTTAATCAGAAGATCTGTACCTTAATTCCGCTAACTATGCTAATATGTTCTGCTACCATCATTATGGGCACCATTGCTTACATAGAACTAGTAGGCAGCATCCCCATTTTAACTATACTCAATGTGAACATTGTCCAACACTCCCCCCCCCCCGAAAGTTTCAAAAGTCAAAAAGATAAGTATATCTATTTCACGGGATATGATGCTTCAGACCCCATGTCATATTATTTTAAATTAACTCCCACACCACCAAAGAAATATATGCTTACTCAAACAAGGCTTATATATACTACTCTGTTCCTTAATCAATTTGCCCTTAAAGGTTATAATTATTGGAAGAACACCATTGATTTGAAATTGATTTGCGGTACGAAGTCCTGGCAGGTTCAGGGCACAGAAACCTTGTTTGAGTCTGTTTAATTCCCACACAAATGATTTTCATGAATGAAACAATTCAGCAGACTACTTGTTTAGGATTGGCTAAAATTAAAGAAATTATTGCCCCGACTATTCCCTCTGTTGCTCGTCTTGATAATTGGCAGAATCTTACAAACTACACAGAAGATCAGTTAAATAGCATGGTACATTTAATTTTTCATTTCCGAGTTCTGGCGGGTGGTTATTGTGGCCAGTAGACTTAAATGGTTGTCATGCTTGTTTTCTCAATTCCACACCTGGGCTTAAATCGAGCAGACCTGATCCACGATACCCCCAATCAATACATTCTGGTACCATTACCACTTATTCGGTGGGAAAGTTATGTCAACAATGGTTGGAACATTCCCCACTGTCTGCAGTAAAACAACATCTCTTTCTCCTGTCCGAGGACATGAATTTATCAGATTTTCTTTTCGGTCCCAAGTCCCCATGTTCTAAAAGATTTATATATGTTACTTATAGTGAAATTTGGAAATAATCCCAAATGGAAGCTGTTGCATATTTGAGAAAAATAGACGGGAGGGGGGTTTAGGTTATTCTGTCCTATGAAATGGCAAGACTTTTCATGATATATAGATTATCAACCATGCTAACAGTATTTTTAGTATGCATTTGTTTTCTAATTTGTTTTCTAATTGTGCCACGTATACAGCATTTCAGAGCATAATAGTTAAAATAAATATTCTAAACTGCCTTCATGTCTCTTGGTTATCTTTTTGTGGATGAGTACGAGTGAGAGAGCGAAAGGGTGCTTCCTGTTACTGCGATCCCTGAGAGGGCAGAGAGTGTTGTGTTCCTGGGTGCCAACTCACTTGTTTCTCTGGTAAGGTTAGGATGGCAAGTGAGGCACTATAGTTAGTCGGATAGTACCCATTGGTACTGAGGTGGTATGGTCACACAGTCCCTACACACTGATGTTCTATGGTTCTAAGCATAGTTCTGTTCTAAGAGCAGAATCCCTGCTACAACTTTTCAGAAAGCATGAGACAAATGAAAGACTTAGGGGCACATGCATCAAAGTATTTTGCAATTGCAAACAGTGCGATTCGCAAAAATTGGCCGTTTGCGATCGCAAAATGGCCTTTTGCAATGCATGAAAGATTTTGAGATTCGCAATTTAGGTAATCGCAATTTCTTGTGATTACCTACATTGAGAATGCAAATAGGGAATCACAATTTGCGATTCCCTAATGCATATCCAAGAAGCCTTTCCTAAATGCGAACTGTGCATTTAGGAAACCCTAATTAGCATCAACTTCAAGTTGATGCTAATATGTGCATACTTTGAAAAATGCACAAAACTTACATGTGCACCTGTTTTTTGTTAGGGGCGCCTCAGGGTAGCCTTAGGGCCCCGGGCACCCTTGCCTTTGCATTACCTAATTTGCGATTACCAATTAGGTAATCGCAATTTAGGCAATGAAAGACCATTCCCACCTATGGGCCTTGAGGCCCATAGGAAAGAATGGAGTCGCAATAGCAAATAGCGATTCCCTAATTGCGTTTGCGATTCTTAAGGAATCGCAATTAGAGAATCGCTATTTGCAGCCTGTTTTGATGCATTGGATTTTGGGATTACCAAATACCAATTTCTTAAAAATCGCTATTTGGTAATCGCAAAATGTAACTTTCATGAATGTGCCCCTAAGTGCCCGACCACTGTATACAAATCAACAACTTCTTGCTTTATATTTCTCTGATGCTTCCGTTCAGCAATGAATACTTTCATACACAGTTGCAGATATAAGCCAGATCCCCAGGTTTAAATCTTAACAGTAGACTCCATCAATATTATCATATCACGAACATGGTGAAAGGAGCAAAATGTCAACTTCAAATTTAGAATACAGTAAAAAATCTGGTTTTGTAACATCAAAACTATGGAAATGCAGTGATCGTGGGTGTCCTAAAAATGTCTAGCCCCACTATCAGCAGTGCAACTTGTGTGCAAGTCACAAAAATAATAAAGACATGAGGCAATTAGATTTCTAACCTATTTTATTATTCAACAGCTGCTAAGGAGACAGGTGCCATGTGGACCAGCTCCCTATACAGATGTTAACATGATTTTTTTTAAATATATTACAAGACATATTGCATATACTGCACAAATGATACACAGCTAGTGAGAGCCAGTTGCTCTGTGAAACAGTAGAGGATTTCCACTCATTTATCCAATCATTAATCAGAATAAGGTCCTTAGCTTTACATGGGCATTAATCTATGAAATCAGCAAGAGGAGCATAGCAACAGGTTGTCACGTACATTTCTCAAGGTCTTGCGGTTACAGCAAAAGTACAGACCGTTCCAGCTTACTTAGAGGCCAACGACTGTGCACCTTCTGAAGACTTACTCCTACTGAGTGTTACAAAATGGAAACCAAAATAAAATGGATTCCACGTTTCCTCCTCTCAAACTCAATAGTGTCATTTAATCAAGTTCAATGACCATCGTTTTTCTTGCTTTGCTGCTAAATGGTAAGCTCTGCTCTGTGCTTCCTGGGCATACACATTTCAGTTGGGATGCATCATGGTACAACTGTCAATATTATGCAAAGAAGATTCCAAGACCTATCAATATTGTTTCCAATATCCATTTTCCTCTATTCACCCAGCCAGGCAGTCATGAAATCCCATAATCTTCCTTTCTGCATGTTTATTTCTCCTTATCTACGCTGATGGATCTTATTTATTGTCTGTATAATGTTGCCACTGCTGTCCGGTATGTAGGCACAGCATATTTGGCCCACTATCTGACATATTCTGCCTTCCTTAGCAAGCAAAATATCTAATTACATTTTGTTTTGTAGAAGTACCGTCCTCATTGTAGTCATTTCATCTGTGATAATTCCTAGAGCAGCTGAGGTGTCATCCGACAAGTCCCAATTCAACTTTGCCCCTTCCTTTATCCTATGACTATGATGAGACATCCCTAGTTGTGGTGTTATTATTCCTAGGCCTGTGAGTATGCTACTAACTCAATTGGCCATTTTCCCATGATCAAGGCCTTACTTCAGGCAAATGTTGAACATGGAACATCCTAGGTGTAACAAAGGATAGGTAACAACTTCCATACCATCCCTACAGCAGATAAACGTAAGCTAATTTTCCAAGTACAAAGTACATTCCTTTATATCAAATTACCTATGGAGACAATCCCGTAACCTTTCCTTCCTTCCCACTGGAGGTGTGTAAATGTATGTAATGTTGGCAGGTACTATTTCCCATGTATATTTCTATCATGAGGTTTCTTTCGGGTTAGGTGCATCAAGTAATCAATGAGATTGCATTTCTTCTCTTCTTTCTCTGACAATTTTAGGAATTATTTGCAAAGGAGAGGGTGATGAATGGGGTAGTTCGGATGCACAGTGGCGCTACTACTTCCTGTTCTATTCTCAATTTGGGGATCTCATTTTTGTTCTGTAGTGCCTCTAACACCCTCAGGCTACCGTTTCTCAATCCTATTCTAGGAGTTCTGCCATATTGTTTTATTGGTGATACCTCTTCTGGTATCCCTTGTTATGCAAGAGGTGATACTTATTTGATTACTTGGTCACCTTCTAGAATCTTCCTGATGTGAATGAATGAATGATTAAGTTTATTTGCATAAGTTAACAAAAACCATTGCAATACAAAGTAAAAAAACATTTTCTTGTTCAATATATAAGGTTACAAAGTTAATAAGATACGGTTCTTTAGTGCCAGCAATTGTCTCAGGTCTTGTTTTCAAGTTTGAGTTTGACCATTGCACTGTGGCCCATCCTGTGGGAGATTATCGCCACCCAGGGTGTTCGAGGCTCCAGGAATGCTTTTGTTGCCGTTCCTCTCGTTTTGGGCTATTTCTCATGTAAAGTGCTAGTGCTTTGCTAATTCATGACCTGGTGTGCCAGATTTGTGTCAGATTACGTGCAAATGTTGTGAGCCATCTGAAGACACAGAGCAGTGGTCTCGTAGTTTCTTTTGTCTGATGGCCTCGACTAGTCCCCGGAGGAGGGCGCTTGTCTCTTTCTTCTATTGGCCTCGGGACCTCCGGCACCATACTTTACTGACTGTAGACCGCAAAACTTATGTGGTGCGAATGAGTGTGTTGCAGTTTTCAGTAAGGTGAGAGGGAGCTTTCGGCTTGATTGCTGCTCCCTAGGTTTGATCCGTTCTCTTTTGGGGTCCTTTGTTTGAAGTAGTCCAGGATCAGTGTTTGAACTGTACGAGGGCAGGGTGCAGTTGTAGGGCGGGGGTAGATGGCTCCCCTGATAATTTTCCACAGCAGGCCAAATGTTGGGTTCTCTTTGTGTGAGACATACAGCAGAGGCCTTGAGGCAGGTGTTTGCTTTATCACTTAGGCATAATTGCCTAAGAAGGATCCTCCTTTCGGTTGCCAAGACTCTCGTTTATAATTACACAGATGGCATGCCCCTCCTGTGTTTTGGTTTGCCCAAGCTTGGCTGAAATCCGTGATTGGCAAGGCCAGCAGTCACTTGTACATGATCTCTCTTCTGGCTTTAGGGTTCAGTGGGGCGGCAAGATAAGACTGCGGTTTGTTTACCGTGTATGAGTCGTTCATAAGGAAAGCTAAAGCTTTTAGTCTTGCCCGGTCTTGCTGGAATGAAACTAGTTGGACTTGTTTGTTTATTCGATTTTTCCATGCTGCGTATGAGATATCAGGCAGGGCAAGTGCTGGTTTGTTTATATCTGGGGAGTGTTCCATGGCGAGCTAGATTTTTTGAATGTATCTCTGAGGCGGCTCTTTAAAGATTCTCCTAGCGTTTTTAAGATTCGAATGTAGTATTTTAAGTATTCGGCCTCAAGGGTAAGTGAAGGTTTGACCACCCCGAGCTCCAACCGGAGTCTTGCCCTAGAAAGGTATTTTGGGAGTTGAAAGATTTTTTTGTAGGCCATGCTTTGAGCCCGCTCCAGGGTTTCCGGGCAAGCGCCCGGGAATGCTTGATGCCCATACGCAAGTGCTGGAAGAAGCGCAGCTTGGGTAACTTTCCTGATGCTCTCTGCTGAAGGACTTGTTAGCTTGTTGTTCAGTTTTATTAAACCGTACATTATAGCCGTCAATTTTTGGATCAGATCTTTTTTGTGGGCGATGGGACTTGCAGTTTCTGTGAACCAGACCCCCAAGTACTTGTATTTCTGCACTGAATTAATTTTCCTAGATCCAATGGTGCATGTGATGTGTTTTTTGTGCTTTTGCCGGCCTATTACTACGATCTTTGTCTTATCCGAGTTGATAATGAGATGGTTCAGTATAATGTACTTGTGTAAGCCGGTCAGGGCACGTTGGAGGCCCACTTTGGTGTGGTCCATGAGGACAATGTCATCCGAGTACTGCAGAATGTGTAAAGGTCGATTGCTTAGTCGAGGTGGAGCCAGGCTGCTGTTGGATAGCGCTTTTCCCAGGTCCACTGTGTACACCTCCAGACATCTGGATTTTTGCCGACAGAGTTGTGGGACCTGTTTTTATCTGTACCAAGGTTTCCGAGTAGAGCGCTGTTATGGCCGTTAGTAGTGAAGATGGAATTCCCCAGTTTGCGAGTTTCTTCCAGAGCGAGGGTCTGTCAGCCTTATCGAAGGCTGCGGTTAGATCGGCAGAGCAGCACAAAAAAGGAGGTTGTAGCGGCTGAGTGGCTTGATGACAGAGGGCCAATAAAGCGATTATGTTGTCCGTTGTGGCGGCTCCTCCACAAAAGCCTGTTTGAAAGAAGGGGAGCAGCTCGTTATCTTCAGCCCAGGTTTCCAGTTTTTCCAAAAGGATACGGGCGTATGCTTTTGCTTCCAAGTCTAATAATGCTATTAAGCGATAGTTGCTTGGGTTTAGACAGTCTCCCTTTTTATGAATCGGACATAATATTGAGCCCCTCCACGTGTCCAGTGTCTTTCCAAGGGTGTAGGCGGTGTTGAATAGCGGGGTCAGAAGCGCTCCCCAGGCCTCTGGGGCGGATTGAAAGATACTGGTGGGCAGTCCGTTTGGACCCGGCGCCCCGCTAGGTTTCATAGATTTTATTAGTCTTATAATTTCCCTTGGTTGGAATAGGGTTTGTAGATCTTCTGTGTTCAATGAAACAGAGGCCGTGGTAACTGTGTGTTGGTAGGCCAAAAACTGGCTTTTCACGTGGTTCTCCCATGCTGTTGCTGGAACTGCATTTGATCTCGGTGGACCAAGGGATTTTAGAGTGTTCACGTATTGCCAGAATCTAGCTAGGGATCCTTCTTTGAGCATAAAAAAGATCTTGTTCCATTCCTTCTCTTGTTGGGCACGTTTCAAGGCCCAGAAGTTTTTTTTGTGAGCATTCCTCGCTTCTTTTACTGCCAGAAGGTTTCCAGGTGTTACGTTTAGTTTAAACTGGTGGGTTTTCTTCCTCAGATTCCTTTGCGTACGTGTTATGCACCGTAACGCCAGCGGTTTGTTTGGGAAACTTGTTAAACGTTGGATCTTCTTTGCAGGGCCACTTTGATCCTGGCGTGACAGTCCCCCCTCTCTGGTCTTCTGGAGAGAGGCTCCCAACTCTCTGGTCAAATGGTCCCAGTTTGTTAGAAGGTGGTTCCCTGGGTGGTCCTGGAGACAGAATCTCAGGTCTTTGAGCCAGTTGGCGACCTGGGGCGAATTAAAAGGGTGCCACTTGATTCGTTTTACCAGGGTCATTTGTTCGTCTCCCTTCGAATGGCCTAGGTCTTGGCCTGGCTCAGCTATCTGGTAGTTTAAGTTCAAGCTTGCAAACAGAGGACTGTGATCACTGTCTGTGCGATTAACGATGTCGAAGCTCTGCAGATGGTTGATTAAGCCACTTGACATGAAGATATAATCAATTGTCGAGATATTCTTAAACGTGGGGCAAACGACCGACGGAGTACGGTCTGCTGATTTTAGATCAAATGTGGTTAGTAAGTTGTTGAATTGATTGTGTTCATTATTCCTCTGGGCGGGTTGTGACGAAGGCGCAAGTGTTTGGTGTTGAAGTCCCCTACCAGCACAATTTCATGTGTGGGATAGATTTCAATGATTGCCTTGATGTGCAAGCACAAGGTCCCCATAGCACATGTTTTTGATGTTTTGCGCGGATTTAAATAGCAATTTATAAGGATCAAGGAGAAGAACATCTGACCACTTTTCAGGCCTTCAATAGATAGCGCTTGTACATTCTTCTGAACCTGCGTGGGTGAAGAGATCGATGCTTTAGCCGTTTGTTTCAGAAAGATCAAGAGGACCCCCGAGGGCCGCCCAAATAGACTCGTTTTTGTTGCTGATTGGAAGACTTCGTAGAACCCATAGATTACTGTGGGGGTCCGTGCCCATGTCTCCTGCAGGCAAATAATGTCGTACCTGTTTAAAAAACGCGACCCTGATTGGAGCGAAGTGTTGAGGCCAGCCAGGCCACATTCCAGGAGATGATGGAGAGTCGATCTTTTGAAGCCAAATTCCCTGTCTGGGTGGGTAAGGTGATCGGCCTAACTGAAGGTTCCCGTGGACTAGAGTTCATAATGGGGATTTTTTTCCCCTAAGATTTGGGTGCGAGAATGTCCCCTCGTGGTTCTGGGCTACTGCTTGCCATCTGATGATCCGATCCTTTTCACCACAGAGGACCGTTAAGGGGTTTGTATTCAGCGATAAGCTTACTAACCAGTCGTGGGTTGCGCCTCACGCTCCCTTCAATATGCATCGTCTGGGGGGGATCTATGATCCTCAATTAAGACGTGTGGATATTTCCGTGGGTGGGTGGGCTCTAGTTCTATGCCCCATTCGTCAAAGGTTGAGGCCTCTTTCAGTATAGCAACATGTTATACTGCCCTAGACCAGAACGCATTTCCTGCACCACAACTCACAGCTCTGGTTTAAGGCACCATACTATGTTATCTCATCTTCAGTGATGAAAGGGAGATGTGTGCAAACATATGATTTAGAAACATTGAGGACCGCAGCGTATTTTTTTAACAATCTAACATACTAGTTGCCGTCATATTTCTGTTTCAACTGAGCCCATTCCTGCGAAATGTCATATGATATTTCGGATGCCTTCAAAATTCCTTCACTATTACCAATCTCTGGGCTCTTTCTATGACCTTTGAACACGATGAGTAGTACTTTCGTCAATGTTGCTTGCAAAAGGGTGCACAAGACTGCCACTGCCTAGAGCCACTTCCTGGCATGTCTTGCGGAGGTCTCAGCCAATACATGTGTCAGAGGTTGCCAGTACTTCTATGCAAAGGAATATTGCGAACTTATCTGATCGATGGTTGCAAAAGAGTAGGCTTTCCAGACCTTATGTTAAAACCTGTTTTGTGTCTAAAGGACATATTGAATTCAAAAATGGTTAGGCAGTCATGTTTCCACTGCACATACTTTATCACAGAACAGTTGCCTTGTTTCCTGGAACAAAGTAGATAACAAAAGTTGCAATTAGATAGTCTTGCTTAGCACCAAGGCCAAAACAATCTTAAAAGAGAATCAGCATCATTATGAATTCTTTATGAATTTTGTGAAATGTCCAGCGTCATTGAACGTATATAATTATTTTAATCTGTTAACTTGGAAAATTGGAAAAAATAAAAAGACAAGAAAACTCTGTAATGGAGCGCATACTTTAGAGCTGGGAAAAAAATATGAAGTGACTACACTGGTAAATGCTTAGAAGTTATCACAACTCTTGTCACTGGCCTTGTGTCCCACACACGGAACTCTTTCTCTTCAACACTTTTTCAAACATATTCACATGCTATTGACATTCACTGTGTGCTGCGAAACCGTCCATTCATTGTACAATTAAGATCCACAGCTCTTTCACATACTTCAACCAGAAATCCTATACATCACCTGCCTTACTCTCATTCTCTTTTAAATACAAGCCTGTTGGTCTTGCGAGACAATGCTGTGAAACGTATCCTGCACAAGTTTCCTGGGTGCCATTCACTTAATGTGTCATACATCTGTATGTTCAGTAGGAAATAAAGTGAAAACATTTTGAAATGTCTGCTTGTATACCACAGCGAACTGATAGAGATCCTCCGTTCCATATATCCTTAGGGAACGCCCAGACTCAAAAACAGTTATTGAACAAATGGCAACTCCGGAACTTAGAGTAAACAAATGTGATAAGTGTGTATAAAAAGTATGGCTGGAACAAATGATTGCATCTTCGTAATGTTCTTCGGTACATCGCTTGCTTAGTGAGATTATCTTGCCATTCTATCACTCTCCCTTTGAAATGCTTGATTCCCTCTCATGTACTTCCTTCTTGCTATTGCTGACTGTGCCACAGACTGAGGGGCCGATTCCGATCTCGGCCGGTAGGGCACCGAATCGGATTCGGCTTAACCGGATCCGATTCGGAGCCCTAATTCCCAACCGAGTCGTACGTGCGTCCGGGCGAGCGAGTACGATGCGTGCGCTCGCGAAATCTCCGACCGACTCGTTCGCAGGACCCGACCGCTCCGACCGACTCGCACGGGGACGACGCGCACCTCGCAATGGAGACGTTCCCCGGCCGGGTAAGTACGATGCGCACCTCGACCGCTCCGACCGACTCGCGCAGCCCGGCTCCAAGGAGCTGTCGGAGCCGCACTTTGGGGGTCCGTGTCGGACCCCCTGGAAGCGTAGGCGTGCGAGACGCACACAGGGGGACCCATGGGTCCCCCTACACGTGCATGTACGGTGCGACCCGCATCGACGCGAACACGCTGTAGGGGGCGCCCTTGTTCGCGTCGTGCCCATTGAGTCAATGGGAGCCCGTGTACGCGTCGTACCACTGGCTCCCATTGACTTCAATGGGAGTCCGACCGAATCGAGTCCGATAGCATACGTGCGCATCGTACTCGTTCGGTCGGACTGCTAGGGTCCGATTCGGTCGGAAATCTCTCCGGGTCCGGCTCGGTCGGGGAAATTTCAGGCCCGAATCGGAATCGGCCCCTTAATAGTTGCAGCAAGCCGAGAGGGGCCGGGGTGCGGCAGGCATCGCTAGTGTCTGATGCTACTTCCCCTTTTCTGCAAGCATTATGTTGTGAAAATCAGATGTTCTTTTCAGAAAGATACGGATGGAGCAGAGGACACCAGTCTTGGCTCTTTCCTGTGAGTCTGTGGTTGTCGTGTGATTAGACTCTTACATACTGCAAGAACAGAAAACAGGAGGGGCAAGGGGGAACTCACACTTAGCCCCCCTACTATCTGCAGCAGGTGATTTATTGCTTAGCTGCAGTATCACATTCAGACATCTTGAAGTAGAAACAACTATTTTATTTATTTTTCGAATAATGTATAGTTCTTGAACCCCGTGCTGAGTATCACAAGTGCCACGCATCATTGCATTTACTCCTTCCAATTACTCCTTCCACATGCCTAGAAGCTCAGCAGGAAAAACCAAAATAGCGCTGGCACCGCAACAAAATCTAAAGCTTGAAACACATTCCAATATTCTCTTTATAGAAATTTCAACATCGATGCAAACACATTATGCACACCCTAAATGTCCTAACGTCTTTGAAATAGATGACAGTGCTCTTCTTCGGCAAAAACTGAGGCAAGAAAAGCACTTTGGGCCTGTGAGTTCACTTTCTTTTTTTTCTTCATCTTTCAAATCTGGTGCTAAATGCCAGGAGGTATTAATTCTTGTATTTGTAAGCGAAGTACTTCGCCATTAAGAGCCTGAATGCTTTCCTGAACATTCGTATTTGAGCCTGTTGAAGATGACACGGTAGTTTTGATGAACCCCATGTGCACAACTGGTTTTCATTAAAAATGAAAGGCATTAGAAGACAAGTAATACTTATCAGGCATGTTTTGGTTTCTAAGGCTACTTTCTAACAACAAGCCCAAGATTCTAATCTACGCCACTCTCGCACTTAGTAGCCATATCTAAAATGAAACAATTAAGTGTACAGGCCATTATGGTGGATAGGAAATTAGGATCATCATATTTCGGAGGCCAGAGAAGACCATGGGGTATATTCTCAAGAACGGGCGATAATTATCACCAACCTAGGTTAACGCAATTTTACATAACGCCGTCTATCGCGGGAAACTAACGCTGTGTTAACGGCGTATTCTCAACACGCCGGCAACAGGCGATAGTATCCCGATAACGAGTCAAATGTCTGGGACGCCGATAAAAAAGGAAACCCGAACGTGAAAAAAGTGGCGATGGGCACAACAGCGATAAAAATATCAGTGATAAGCAGCGCCAGGCTTGCTATTCCCACGACAGGCAGGAAAAATCACCATAAAAACTGCAAAAAAACCACACAAAAAAACAAACAAACAACTGAGAAGCACCATGGAGGAAGCTGGAGCAACTACAGAGGCCAACCAGAACCCCACAAACCCCCCGGAGGACCAGCCAGGGACCTCGGGGAAGGAGAAGGACAAGGAGAAGAAGAAGAGGAACCCGCGATTCAGTCTGCAGGAAAACAAGATCCTGATTACGGAGGTGATAGAACACCACCAACAACTGTTCATCACCTCCACTGTGTCATTGGCAACTAAAAATGCAATATGGCAGTCCATCTTGGCCAAGGTGAATGCAGTCGGAGTGAAGAGAAGGGAAGTGGACGACTGCAAGAAGCGTTGGAATGATGTGAAGCGCAAAACCAAGCCGAAACTTGCTAACAACCAGAAAGCCGCAATGCAGACTGGAGGTGGGAGTCCAGCGCCACAGCAGGAGCTGGATGAGATGGAGGAAATGGTGTCCACAGTCATCAGTGGGGAGAAAGTGGCAGGAGTTGGGGGACCGGACACTGCTCAACATGACCTGACCCAACAGCAACAGGGTGAGTAACTACCAGGGACTGGGGGACGGGGGAGATGGGCACAATGGCACACATGCACAATTAAGTATAGCACAGTGCACACCCACAATGACTCTGGATCATGTCCCTGATCTCCTTGGCATACTGCAGCACACATAGAAACAGCAAGTAGGCCCCCGTCGACAATGTGCCCAGAGGGGCCCTCCCCACACATCATTAATCTCACAAAAACCCATGCACATGTGCTGAACCCAGCAAAGCTGCGGGTCCGTGAGCCACACTGACAATGCAAGTGACACTGCATGACGATTCGCATGGCTGCAGTCCAATTATCATGACATGGTGCACACCACGACACTGAGGTGGCTGAGTGTGGACCACATCCGTAAGGAGCAGGTCACACTCTGACACATCCACTTGCACAAACAACCCCTGACGTCAACAAGACATCTGCGGACAAACCATGCCCAAGAGTCCCAACTCCCACCAAGAGCCCAATTTACCCAAGTCTGCAACATCTCAGCACTGTATAAGCACAGAAGTGAAAGGCACACCGCCTGAAAGGGATAAGGGCCAGCAAAATCAGAGCTGCAGGGGCGACTCTCCCACAATGCAGCACACACACATAAGAATCAGAGCACATCAACATTGACAACAATGTGGCACAAACTGCAACACTTTCACAACAGAACAGAGGACACAACTGCTGCCGCTTGTGTGTAGAAACTGGCCAATCACATTTGGCATAGCAGGAAACTGTGAGATGATAATGTACAAGTACAACCCCACATCCCTGATGGCGTAGAAATGTCCACTGTCCTGCATCAAATAGGCATCTCCTCACAAACAGTCACAATGTACATTGTCATGCAGTCTGTTTGTAAACTTGTCCAATGCGTGAACATACATGGAACACACTGTTAAACTGCATCTCCCTTTACATTGCAGAGCGAGAATCAACACCTCCTGCAGAGCAGACCGTACATCTCTTCACTGATGATGAAGAGGACCCCCACACCATCGACACCGATGCCCTCCAACAGCTCATGGACACCCTCAGCACCCCACCCCCAGGAGCAGGGCAGCCCAGCTGCATCGAGGAGACCCCACCCCCTGCACAGACCACACAGCAGGAAGCACCCACCACCACGGCTGTCTCCCAGGACCCCCACGACCAACACATGGCATTCCAACACCGTGTGTTAGAGGGCCAGAAGGAGATGGCTGATCAGGTGCGGGTGGGGTTCGACCTCATGGCAGCCAAACTAGTTGCCATACGTGGGTGTCTGGGTCCCATCAGGGACCACTTACAGTCCCTAACGGACACCCACAGTCTGCTCCATGCTCTCCAACAAGCCATGGCTGACATCGCTGGAGTCATGACTCTGAGACAAGAGCAACTGTCTAGTCAGAGTGGCTCCAGCGATGTCAGCCGGGAGTTGGGACACATGCGGAGGATCATGGAGAACAGGGAGCAGATGCAGGTGGAAAGAATGGCTGCCACGGCTGCACACCAGCGAGATGTAGCTGGGATCTTCCATGCCCTGCAGATCCTCATCATGGCATTGCTGCCACAAGGCCTGGCGCAGATGAATGCTGCTGCCACTACTCCATCCACATCTCCGCCCCTGATGTGTCAGTGCCTCACAGTGCGGCAGACAATCCACCTCCAGCCCCTGATGTGTCACTGGCACACAGTGCGGCAGACATTCTACCTCTGGCCCCTGATGTGTCAGTGCCACACAGTGCTGCAGACAAAACACCACCACCCACAAGTGAGGCACATCACACATCAGAGGACGATGATGTGGATGATTCTGCCTTTGTGGTAAGAAGAAAGCGGTAGCATTCATCTCCGCCATATGGCCTGTTTCAGCTTGGTTCTGCCCTCTGCATCATGCCCTGGAATAACACCTTCCACTGTCCCCCGATACACTCTGCGAGACTCACCTTGGCCCTCGACATGGACTGCCATATTTGGTTTGGTTACCAATGACACAGCAATCAGACTGCGGACTGAACTCTTTCTCTTCCAATGAACTTGTCAATCCCTAAAGGACTCTGGCTGGCGCTCCATGGGGCAACAATGTAAAGTGGGGTTTGCATGGCCATGTACTGGTCCAGCTTCAACACTCCACCGAATTTGATTAAAACATTCTAATTCACACAGATGTGTCATGTCTATGATCAAGCAAGTTTGAAAGTATGGATGAATATAGGGGCAGTGATTCCAAAAAAAGGTACTCCCTGGGAACTGATATCAATGCGCATGTTTGACCGTGACCCAGATAGGCAGTGAGATGACTGGGAATGTGTGAACTAGCTGTGGCCTCATTGCTCCTAAACAACAATCTCGCAATTTCCCAACTTAGCCCCACGTCAATGTAGGAAATAGGGCTGTGTGTAAAAAAGTCAAAGTTATGTGGATGCCGCAGCTCGGAACAATGATTTGTTTGAGTGTGCAGCGGTTGGACTCCTGGGATGGTCTGTGTGTAAGTGTGAAGGTCATTCCATGCAAGAGAACTGCGAGCTAGGACTTCTGTGTGTTCGGTGTGTATACGTTGGTCTATGGTTAGCGCTGTGCGTAGTGTGGGAGTCGTCATCAGCTGCTATGGTATCTCTCAGGGGTGCCGGGCGCATGCAATTCCAAGGTCGGAGGTGCAGATGTGCTACCGCCTTCTAGTTCAGACAAAGGAGCTTTCATCCCTAATGTTAGTTTGTCATCTGCTTGCATTCTGGAAATGTGATGTGGATTTTTTGGGGGGGATGTCACTGCTTCGCCTTCCGGCACGGTTGAACCCTTACCAGCCATGTACGTGCCCTCGTGGTCAAATTTGCATGCTCTGATGTAGCAGTGGTGTTTTGCTGCAGTCTGACAGTGATGGGTACAGGTAGCTGTGAGGAGGCGCGTGACTTCTCATCTTGCGAATACACAAAAGTGGGCTGCCCCTTGAATCAATACCTATGTTTATCTACAGAGTTCTATAGAGATGCACTACCAGTGGGGGCATCTCATAAAAAGTTACGGACTGGCCTCACACACCGCCCGGTGTCATGCTTCATCATCGGCTGTCCTCGCCCTCTAAAAACTTGGTTTGATAGAGGGCGGGCATACACCTGGAGACAGGGATGCACTTCTAAATCTAAGTGATGGCCGTGGGGGAGTGATAAGTGATTTAAAAACCATTACATTAGTCCATGTGCTATGCTTTATTCAAATGGTAAATGTATGGTGGTTAAAAACTAAGTGAACGGTGGTATGGGATATTATTCTCCCTTCACCGTATGAAATGCGGTCGACATGTTTCTGCTGAGGTGTCCCTGAAGGGTACGTAGCATTCTTCAGGACCTAAAAAAGGGGGGGGAAAGGGTGGGGTTATATACCCTATGTGTTCACTTCCTTTTAACTAGTAAAAAATGGAAGGAAAATCCTGTCGCTAGATCAGGGGAGGGGTTAAAAAAACACTATGTAGGTGGATACTTCCCTCTTGGTATAGTACCACTGAGAGTAACTCTGTAGAGAAAGGAAAAACAAAAACAAAACATACAAACCAAACCGTGTGAGTATGTAAACAAATAGTTTATAAACATCAGACAGAGTGAGACAGAGAGGACGCCTCCGGGAAGAACGGCTGGAAGCACTGAAACTAGACAGTAAGAGTATGCCTGAAGGAATGCTGGTGTGAACTTGAATGAATAGGTGGTCCATTAGTTCTGGATTTCACCTTGTTATGTTTGCTTTAACTAGGAACCTTGGTCCTGGTTTTTTCCCTATAGAAATTCTAAGTAGGTCCTTCCACCTCAGCCCTCCCATGGAGCGTTTAGGGTAGAAATACAGGGTAAGAGTTGGTTTACAACCACTTTTTAACGGTGTGAGTACACGTTGCACCTGCCACGTGTCTCATAAAGACCACTTCACACCACCACGCGCGCTATAGGTATGACGCGGGATGCATGATGTTTATAAACTATTTGTTTACATACTCACACGGTTTGGTTTGTATGTTTTGTTTTTGTTTTCCTTTCTCTACAGAGTTACTCTCAGTGGTACTATACCAAGAGGGAAGTATCCACCTACATAGTGTTTTTTAACCCCTCCCTGATCTAGCGACAGGATTTTCCTTCCATTTTTCACTAGTTAAAAGGAAGTGAACACATAGGGTATATAACCCCCACTTTCCCCCCCTTTTAGGTCCTGAAGAATGCTACGTACCCTCTCGGGGACACCTCAGCAGAAACATGTTGACCGCATTTCATACGGTGAAGGGAGAATAATATCCCATACCACCGTTCACTTAGTTTTTAACCACCATACATTTACCATTTGAATAAAGCATAGCACATGGACTAATGTAATGGTTTTTAAATCACTTATCACTCCCCACGGCCATCACTTAGATTTAGAAGTGCATCCCTGTCTCCAGGTGTATGCCCACCCTCTATCAAACCAAGTTTTTAGAGGGCGAGGACAGCCGATGATGAAGCATGACACCGGGCGGTGTGTGAGGCCAGTCCGTACCTTTTTATGAGATGCCCCCACTGTTAGTGCATCTCTATAGAACTCTGTAGATAAACATAGGAATTGATTCAAGGGGCAGCCCACTTTTGTGTATTCATGAGATAGTGGAGGCTGGCTCGCCCTTTGGCCCCGTGCCTCTGGTTCCCACCCTCAGCAACATTGCTGGGTTAGTGTGTGTGGACTTCTCACCTTGCACCTATTAGCTGACACTGTTCACTACTATTGATGGATGACGTCCGTGTACACATGTGATCTGTACATGGCACATATGTCCAGGGGACACCTTGGTGTCTTCTACGCAAGGTACTCCTGCTGGCTTTTTGGCTGGTGTGCATCTCCCATGTTGCTGAGGTGTTCACTGTGCCCCCATCCCCCTTACGTCCATGTTGCTCATGTTGTGGGACTTGTGTCACAGGGTGCATCTCTGCATCAGGGTGGTTCATATTTGACCCCAAATGACACCCGCAGTTTCATATTTGACCCCAAATGACACCCGAAATTTCATATTTGACCCCAAATGACACACTGTTGTCTTTTTTTGAACACCAATGACAGCCTTTATGTCATGTTTATGTACCCATGTGATACGCTGATGAGTGGGATTACGTACTACATTTGACACCCTGAAATGGCATTCCGAATACGTGACACCCTGCACAGCCTCTCTGTACAGAGGTGACATACCCACCATCTATTTGCTATTTGTGAGATTGTTAGCACTTAATGTTGCACTTACACTTGTCAGAGTGATGTGCCAATGCAGAGGACTGACATGCACACAGGGAATGTGTGTTGCAATGAATTTATTTGCACATGCTGTTCATGTGGTCATTTTGTACTGTTCCATGATTGCTAAGGACAGTCACAATGTGACGTGCTCATGCGAAGAAATTGTTAATGATTGTGTTCCTTCAGGCTATTCCTGCTGCAGCTGCAGTGGGGTGTGGTCCACCTGCCTCATCTTCCTCATCATCGTCCGGTGCATCTGGCACTTGGATCCATGGGGCATTGGTGCGTACACATATGTTGTGCAATACACAACATGCAATGATCATCTTGCACACTATTTCTGGGCTGTACAGGAGTCTTCCACCTGTGATGTCCAGGTACCTGAAACGTGACTTTAACACACCAAATGTGCGCTCAACATTGCCCCTGGTGCGTTTGTGGGCCACATTGTACTGCCTCTGGGCCGGGGTGTTCGGGGCTCGGAGGGGTGTCATCATCCACGGGCAGAGTGCATATCCTTGATCACCTGTGAGAGGTAAGTGAGATTAGTGTAAATTGGTGGTTCTGAATGCTGTGTTGGCAGACTTACAAGTTTTGTGGTGTGTGATTTGTGTGACTTTGGGATTCATGTTTGCCATGTATTGCTTCTGGCAAATGTGCGGGATCAATGTGTATTACGTAGCCTCACAGCTGCTCCTCCCTCCGCCGAGCCTATTTACTTGTGTGCACTGCGCGGTTGCATCACTTGCACTCCTATGGCACACCATTGTCATGCCTGTCTGCGCATGTCCACAAGCCTGACAACAACACTGTAATGTTGGCCATTGAAGGTGGGCGGCCACGTGTGTGTAGGCCTATGGTAAGGATATGGCGGACACAGATGTGGAGTTCAGGCCTGGCTGAACTCGCGCTGCGATTGAGGCTAGGCCTTTGGCTTATGCTGCGGCAATGAAGATACACACACAACAGTTGGCATGTATGAGCCAAGACCCTGAGCAGTCTTGCGCTCCTTTATTTATCCATTCGGGCGAGCCCGCCTTCCGGATGCATGCTACATTGCAAGATTGTCGATTGAGGGCCAGGTGGCGCCAACACTACAACAGAGACACACGCCATAGTTACTTTTGTGGCCAGCCCGGAACTGAACCACGCCCAGAGCCCAGAACTGAACCACGCCCAGAGCCCCGGGTCATTTTTTCACACTCCTCACATGCCTACACATGGGCGGCCACCTCGGCGCTGGGATGTCGTGCGCTTCGGAGTACGTCTCCAGACGTTCCACCCAGGCTTTCCAGTGGCCTGCCTGGGACGGGGGTGGCCCCGTGACTGTGAAGGGCTCCAGTGGCATTACCGAGGACATGCTGTTGGCTGCTGGAGGCGGACTTGTGGGGTAGCCCCACAGGACGATGACTTATGGTGCACAGAGGTAGTGGCACCTGAGGCACTGCATCCGGCACGGGCCTACCGCCACGTGGCGATGACTTGCGGTGCACTGAGGTAGGCCTCCCTGAAGAGCTGAGCGGGTGTGCAGCCTGCGATGATGCAGTAGGCCTGGAGGGCCAGACTGGAATGGATTTGTCTGAGACCTGCTGGTCCGCAGTGTAGGCCGGAGGGAGCAGTCAGCACACACAGAACTCTGCGGTGCTGTGCCGCAGGGTGCGCTGGGGGCCTGTTGCGCGGAAGCCAGCGATCGGCTGAGGAGGCTACCAAGCTCACGGGCCTCGGGCTTGAAGATTGCACTGGCACGTGGTGGGCCCTCTTGGAGACACGCCGGTGGCGGCAGGTGAGCAGTGAGGCCTGGGTGCGCAGGGGCAGGCAATCACCGCTGGGCGCCGGACGGGTCTGGGGACCAGCGGGCTGGGGTGCATCAGGTGCACAGGATCGCGCAGGCACCACCGGTCACGGCAGCGGCCTCATGGCAGGGTGAGGGGTACCGCCCTGGCAGACACACTCCTGCAGGTGATGACGAGATGTGCGCCGGGTGACGTGTGACGTAGCCACCTCGTTGCCGGTGTAAATTTGGCTGTTGAAGGTGGTTGGCCATGTGTGTGTAGGCCTATGGTCAGGATATGGCAGACACCGAGACACACGAAGTAGTTACTTTGGTGGCCATCCCGGAAGTGAACCACGCCCAGAGCCCCAGGCTATTTATTCACACTCCTACGCTTGTCTGGCATACGCCGGCTCAGCCCACCACGCTTACAGGGCGGGCGACATAGCTACATGTCCAAGGTCTTCCCCACTGCCCGAGGTGACATGGTTGCGTCCACTGTCCACAACACTACAGACACCAGCAGTATATGTCCACATGGACATGTCTGTGCTCTGCATACTCAAGACTGTGCAGCACATCACCGCCACACTTGGCATTGTGTACATTCTTATTCATGGGTTCATAGCCTCCTTCGCACATTCTTGGTTCCCAACTCTCTCCACATTCTGCAATTGTGTGGCAGAGGGGCTATGCCTTTGTGGATGGTTTGTCTACATGTCTGGCCCCTGTTACCACAGTTACTTGTGTTGTCGTGTCTGGTAGGTGGGCATGTTGGTTGGCATGTTGTATGTGATTTTGTTACGTGTGCATTCCCACAGTTGTGAGTTGTATGATTGTGGAGTTGAGGTGTGTGGTGTGTTCCGTTGGTACTTACCAACGAGCAGTGCATTTCCATAGGTGCCATCCTGAAAGCGCTGGTTGATGATGGACTGTCGGAAGATGTAGGAATCATGCACACTGCCTGGGAAGTTGGCGACGACATTGGTGAACAGTCCCCGGTGGTCCACTATTGCCTGCACATTGATGGAATGCGTGTGCTTTCTGTTGCGGTAATTGTGTGCAGTGTCGGCAGGGGGCACAAGTAGGACATGTGTGCAGTCAATTGCCCCCAACACGTGCGGGAAGCCAGCTATGGCGTAGAAGCCTAGCTTGGTCTCCAGCTGTTCCTGCGCAGTGTGGGGGAAGTGAAGGTGCTGGGGTATCAAGCTGATGATGGCATCCAAGACAGGTGAGAGGAACTTGGATAGGGCTGGCTGTGAGACTCCTCCGACTCTGGCAGTTGTTGGTTGGAAGGTACCAGAGGCCAACAAGTGCAGCACAGCCAGCAGCTTTGTCTGCGGAGGGATGTTGGTTGTCTGCTGTGTTGGTACCGTCAGCCTGTGGGCAATGTGGGTCAGGATGCGGAAGATGGTTGTCCTTTTGAGCCTGTAGTGGGCAATGACATCCTCTGGCGTTAATTCTCTGAGGCTGGTGCGTTTTCGAAAGGTCCGCTGTCTTGTTCTGCGTTGCCTCGGTGGCAGTCCGGGGGGGGTGGTCCTGGGGGTGGGAGTGGTCCTGGGGGTGGTGGCGGTGGGTGTTGTGGACCTCTTGTGGTTTCCAAGCTGCATGATTAGTAGCTCCATGGCATCTGTTAATCTTCAGATGTGGCACTGGGCTGGGCTCCCTTTATACTGCAGGTTTTCGTCCTACTTAAGACCAGAAAAAAGCAGGTCTTAAGTCCCTGCTGCTAACGTGCCTTATCACCTGTTTTTGGACCGCATCGCCGATCTGGCTGGTCGTGAGAGTATCGCGAAGAGGTGTTATCGTGAGTTTTTGCACGGGAACGCCTACTCACCATATGATTAGCGTTAGTTGTCGCTGTCAGCCTTGGCGATGTTTTTAGCGGCAGCTATCGCAGGTAAACTGACGATGTCGGCTGTTAGCGCAGGCTTGTGAATAGGGCGATAAATCTATCGCCACTTTCGTGGCGGAAAAGTGCCACTAATTCGGCGATGAGTCCTTGAGAATATGCCCCTATGTGTCAAACAGGAGGGACCTTCTACACTTTCTTGGGAACACTGATGAATAATATTGTAGAGCTTGATGAGCACTTGTCATGTCTGGATAAGCAGCCTGAAATATGTTGTACAATGTATCCTTATGCATTATAAGCTGCGAGTCACAAATTGGAAGCTCTTTATGTGCCAAATTAGAAAACACATCCTTTGGATTTAATTCAGGCACCCTAGCATAGGGCGGTGTTCTATTAGGTGCCTCCAAATCACCTCAATTTTTGTTTTCAGAATTCTGTACACATGAAATCCTGAGAGAAGAACAGAGCTGTGTATCAATTTCCTCTTTTTGACATATTTCTTTACAGTTTTGAAATTCTCTATTAGTCATGCGGACAGTGTACAATGTTTTAGAAAAATGAGCCAATATTACTGGACTAGCAGCTAACTCACCCTGGAGCTTAAACGATCACTTACACTGGCATCAAGATGCAAGACTGTCTGCAGAACTATTCCTACGGCTCGTCAATCAAGATGATTGGACAACAGAGGGAGAGATACAAAGTACACAAAATACAGATGCAGGGACAAAGAAACCCTGCACAGTGTTAATAATCAAATACAACATGATACCAAGTTAAACGAAAACAGTATGACCTTGCCTAACAATGACACCTATTTCTAGTCCACCAAGAGACACACCTTCATTCTTCACAAGTAGGAAGTATAGATGTAAAGAACAGGCATTAGAGGCGTCTGTCTTTGAAAAGACCCACAGCCTTGCCGCAGGGTAAAAAGGAAAAGTAGGTGATAGAGGTGTGTGATCTCAAAGAGGAATTCACATCCTTGCTACCCAAAAATGAGGTAGGACGACTGAAAGTAGGTTGGAAAGAAGGTTTGAGGAGTCAGGGACATGACCAGCCCTCACTGCAGCTGCTGAACATGCCCTTAGAAACATTCAAGAATCACTCTGATACATCAGCAACCAACACATAGTATGGTGGACCTCCTTTCACCCCAGTCTTTCATACACATATATTCTAAAACTGTCCCTAAGCTCTTGCTCTTATCCTACCTGAGCACCTCCTCCACTTGTTTAATAACATCATAGAATCAATGACTACAATAGTTACAAATCAATAACTGTATAACACTCAATCCATATTTAACTGTGCACTGTGTGTACATACAACCATATTCCTTAGTTGGCAAATCTGATCTATTAAACTCCTGGGATACCCAAACCATATCTGTGTCCAACTTAAACCGTATTTACACCTCGGTGCCCTTAACACAAAACCCTTTGGATATTGCTTGAAAAACATTTTTCTACATCTCCATGGTTTGGTTGTTTAAGCAGCATTGATTTAGCCCATGATTTAGATTAGTGACAGAAGTATTGTGCTACATATGTGCTGTGTGTCAGCAGATTAATGTAGGAAATAGAACTCCAGTGACATTGAGTCACATAGGAAGGTCAGGAGGGCCATTCAACAGAATGCAAATGGACTTCATCGAAATGCCTGTGTGCAACGGGCTGCGATATGGCCTGGTGATTGTTTACATCTTCTCACATTGGGTTGAAGCCTACCGGACCAGAAGAAATGACAGCCTCACAGTAGCTAAATTGTTGTTGAGGGAGCTCATACCAAGGTTCAGTTTCCAAACTTAGCTGGAGTCAGACCGAGGGACTCATATCAATAATGAGGTCCTGATAATGTTGTGCGCAGTGGTACTAGAGGAGCAGAGATTGCATTGCAGTTATCAGCCAGGAGCTTCTGGCATTGTGGAGCAGGTGAATGGCACGTTGAAAGCCTGATCAGCCAAAGTGTTTGCATCAATGTCTCTGAAATGGCCAGACACTTTGCCTCTTCTGCTGAGGAGTCTTCACAGTGTTCCAGATCAAAAAACAGGATTATCTCCACATGAGCTAATCATGGGGAGACCAATAAGACTGCCTGCAGGGCCTGCAAATGCACTTGCTAACATTACAGATGACATTGTTCTTGACTATTGCAAGGGACTAACTGACGTGGTCCATTCTGTGTCCCACCAGGTTGAAGCTGTTACCACCTCTCCATAGCTGGAGCAGTGCCATGACCTCAGTCCTGGCAACTGGGTCTTGGTGAAGAAACAAATTCGGAAAACGGGTCTGGAACCTACATGGCATGGGCCCTACCAGATCACATTAGTGACAAATAATGCTGTGAAGTATAGGGGTTTTCCCAACTGGATTCACGGGGCCCACACTCGGAGAGTGGAGTGTCCTCTTGAAGATGTGACAGTACCTCTCCCTGAAGTGCAACCCACCACTGAGAGACATCAAGAAGAGGGTGCACAGATTGCTGAAACTCAGCAAAAGCCTATTACAGGACATCCTCTGCCTGAGGGGGAACTTGATGAACTGACAGTTGGGTAGTTGCAGCCTGAAACGCTACTTGAGCCTGACTCTGACCCTGACTAAGGGACTAGTGCTGTGTCATTCCGAGTAGAAACTGAGGACCGTAGGCTGAGCAGGCAAGAAGAAGAGACAGTAAGACTGCCTGCGGAATGAGGACTGGGTACTGTCCCGGAGGATATTGAGGATTCTGGCCTGAGTGACAGTGAAAATTAACAATCCGTACTCAGGAGAACAAAAAGCGCTAGAGTACCCCATCAGAGGTACGCATCCCCTGAATGGACATACTTTGCCGCAGATGAAGGAGAAAGAGAACTTTGGCATTTGGAGGGTCAGAGTGCAAATCCAGCTGAATCTCCATGAATTTAGACTGGTAGCTGAACTGTGTTTTGACTTTACCTTGTCACGGAATAGCCTGAAATGGATTTTCATTAGTTTCATTTCTGGACTGAACTTTGAGATACACTTTTGAATAGAGACAATTGAATGGACTTAGTTAAAAAGAATCAAAAAGGTTACCTAGGCTGCTGAAGTAGTGTAAGAGTGTAATATTAGAACACAAAGTAGGGCTAAGGAAGACTCATGAAAACTTTGTAAATAACTTCATCAAGTGTTTTATGGACTGTATTTGTCATCTGCACAAGTAAAGCACACTGAAGAAAACCTGCTTGCTGCAAATTCTCTGCTTAACGATCTGATTCTAGAGAAGTCATGGTGACCAATAAAAACAATAAGCGTAGGCTCCTATGAGCAGGTGTATTAATAGTTGTGCTTGTGGTATTAATTGTTTTGCTTGTAGGATTATCTTCACCTACACTTTCTACAGTAGCTGAGCTTAAGCCTAGTGTTTTCCCTAACACCTGAGTCCTACGAATAATAGTTTACACGCACCAGATTACAATACTTTGCATGTGGATGTCTATAGAGGAGATTATTCTTCAAATGCTTGTTTTAAGTTGCTTTATGAGTATGTTGACACTATGGATGCAAAGGATTGCTATGTCTGCACGCAACTACCGGAATCAGCAGCAGAGGGAATTAGCTATCACCATATTCCTCTTAAATATGGTGTTACGTGTAGCCTTCTGTTAAGTATGGTTTATGGAAAGGGACAGTTTCAATATTTTTTTTCAAATTATGATTTGGTACTTTCTGAAGTTCCTTTGCACAAGCATTTGCATAGACATCTTCATGCTAAGACGATGGATACAGTTCACAGTCTTCTTAGACCAAAAATGACATTTAACACATCCTATGCTCATAGACACAATACTGACGTGTTCTTTAATTGAGTTTGAGAAGAAATTTTTGGAACTAACAGAAGACAGGAATAGAGCAATGGAGGTAAGTGAGAAAACAGGAAGGGATGAGAAATATCGAGGACAGTGTGATACTGAAGAAGTGAAACATCCAGACAGGAGATATGCCTGCA
This sequence comes from Calotriton arnoldi, assembly GCA_963921515.1. Lineage (NCBI taxonomy): Eukaryota > Metazoa > Chordata > Amphibia > Caudata > Salamandridae > Calotriton > Calotriton arnoldi. The sequence continues at coordinate 340,172 of CAWUFW010007172.1, read as the reverse complement.
CTATTTCTAGATTGGCAGTACAAAGGAAGGTTGCATGTGAGTAGAGATAAATCGACCTTTAACACTAAGTTCCTGGGTCAAATTGCCCAAGGGATGGTATGGTACATATTATTTAGGTATAGTTTTCCCAAAGAATGATCATGTAGCGAATTTGAATGATCCTGTAAGAGAAACAAAATTTAGAAAAAAAGGAGATATTGTTGCTGAAATTGTAGGCGACATTTTTGGTGCAATGATTCCAACTGTGTGGGTAATCTTGCATGATCTCAAGATTCTAAAGTTATCCACCATAGTGGATAAATTGACAACAAGTACAGCCAGTTACGTATTGGCTATAGACACTGAGATGGTAGCTATGAGATCCATGGTTTTGGAAAATCGTCTTACATTAGACATTCTCTTTGAGAAATAGGGCAGAGTCTGCAGGATGTTAAAGGTCCAGCAATGCTATACCTACATTCCTGACACGAGTAAGGACTTAAAGAAATATATTAAGAGCATGACTGACTTGACAGGAGAGTTAGAAGCTACAGGTGCTTTGGAAGAAATTGGCAATAGATTTGTTGCAGTAGGAAAATGGTTGGAAAACCTTGGAAGCAGAATACTTAGTTCCATTCTGAGACCCCTTGTGATAATTGCCATTTGTCCAATATCTTTCTTTCTAATCTTTAAGGGGTGCATGTATGTGAAAGCGAAAGGAGAAGCACAAGAGAGGAGAGGAAAAAAAAGTAAGAGAAAGGACGTGGAAAGAGAGGAGAGTCTGTAGGTTTTATGATGACATGAAACATCTGGAAAATACTAGACAAAAGTTTTTGAAAACTTCAAGGTATTGACTTGATTTCACCTGATAAGGATTCATATGTGTGTCATTGTGATGGCTGACATCTTTATCAGAGGGTGGATTGGAGGAGCGCAATTTAAACTCCATCTCTTACACATCATGACATTATATATACGGGTTGCTTTGATAAAGATTAATGTGTGTGAACATAATAATGCATTAATGAAATGTAACTACTGAAAAACTGAAGCTTTATAAATGTGTGCACTAATGTTCAGTTAAACCTGAAGAGATAATCTGTATTCAGGTTGCATTTATACTTAGGGCCTAATTACGAGCTTGGCAGCCCATTGGATCACCAAACCCATGGTGGTGGACTCTGGACTGCCAGATTGGCAGTCCACCTGCTGTATTATGAATACGGCGGTAAGACTGCCACAGGACCGCAACAACCACCAGGAATCATCGATCCTGTGGCAGTCAGAGGCCCTAATATGCTGGCAGTGCCGCTGTGGCACCACCGGGCGTATTAGGAGTTTCCTCACCACCACAGTTTTAATGGCGGACGCGCCGCCATGAAAACTGTGGTGATAAGGAAACAAAGGGGGCCATACAGGACCCCCTGTTGCCTCAGGGCAGTCACCCCCTTTCCTGGATGGCATGGACTTTACAGTCCATGCTGTGCAGGAATGGGCTTGGGCGTTCCCATTGTGGTGCCTTTTTAATAGGCACCGCAGTGGGAACGCCAGGTGGAATGCCTGCCAGACCACGAGATTACTCGTAATCTGGTGGGCGGTGGTTGAGTTTGTCGGTCTTGGAGCGGTGCACTGGTGTGGCGAGTGGCGACCTGCTCCAGGACCGCCAAACTCATAATCAGGCCCTAAGTCACATTTGCATATATTCTAAAAGTTGTATTCGAAAGTTTAATCATGTATGCTTTACTCATATTTGCATTTGTTCTTGAGTTATATGTGCACAAGTATAACCATGTATTTGAAGTGCACATTTAAATGCTTACCTAATGTTAGCCTGACTAGAGAAAGTCCTTTTGATTACGAAATATGCTTCACTTGGTTAGAACGTTCTTTTCTTACAGGTGCGTTCTCAAGATTTCATTAGCTAGAGAAAAGGAGTATTGTTGAATGAATTAGTTTCTTGCTAGTAAGGTTGGAGTAGAGAAATTTTGGCAAGAAACGTGAAGACCTAGGGAGAAAATTATGCCTCCTATTCATTGCATATCAGGAACGGATGAACGTTCAAGGTTATAGCATCTGTCCAAGTTCTGCGGGATGGGAAAGTCTGGTAATGTTACAAAATGCACAATGTGAGGTCCCTAGAGGGGTGGAAACAGATATGATTGTTGCTGAAGTTTTCGTTTGTTTTAATTAGCTTTCACATTGTTAGAGGAGAGCAGATTCCCTTAGACTTTGAGAGGTACAGACCTCTCTGTTTCCCTATATTATCGTAAGTGTGAAGCTCCAGGTTAAACACTTATTCCAATTCTGACTACTTCTACTGAAGTCTTCACTATGCTGACACCTTCTTGCATTTCCGAACCCCCTTGAGAACCCATTTTAGAAACTACCCTTATTTTAGACTTAGAACTTCGTTTTGATAACTCTAGAACATACTTAATCAAAACAGGGGGCACTGTTCCAGATGAGGGGTACAGATAAAGAGTAAAGTAGAGGTATAAGTGATCCTAGGCTTTTTTAGGCCCACGTGTGAGAGGAAAGAGCAAGCCTTGTCTCCTAATGCTCTCACACACCCCGAAGGATGTCATGCTTCATCATTGGGCGTTTTGCTCCTCGTCGGGCCGGCGCTGCAATGCCCAAGGGTCCCCCGAAGGGTCACTTTAGCGGAGATCTTTTGAGACAAAATGCCGTATGGTGCATGCGGGTGTGTGGTGTGGGTCCTTTAAAAGGGTGCAGTGGTGCGTGCAGAGTGAATCTAAAACTGTCTAAGGGTTACCCAAAGAAAAGTTTTTAATAAAGAGGGGCACTCTGCATGCACCACTGCACCCTTTGAAAGGACCCACACCACACACCCGCATGCACCATACGGCGTTTTGTCTCAAAAGATCTCCGCTAAAGTGACCCTTGGAGGACCCGTAGGGCATTGCAGCGCCGGCCCGACAAGGAGCAAAACGCCCAATGATGATGCATGACATCCTTCGGGGTGTGTGAGGGCATTAGGAGACAAGGCTTGCTCTTTCCGCTCACACGTGGGCCTAAAAAAGCCTAGGATCACTTATACCTCTACTTTACTCTTTATCGAGTGGGTGACTATCTGTACCCCTCATCTGGAACAGTGCCCCCTGTTTTGATTAAGACGGTTTACATTAGGAGCACGGGCACTGGACCTTAATTGGCTCTCTTTATATAGATACAACTCTAGAACATATTCATGTTTAGGAAGGAACATCAGAGTTTCTTTATGGAACATCTGTTTCTGGTTCTCTGTATTGTTGTGGCAGTAATTAGTTCATATTTATCCTTCTGAGACTGAACTTGTGAGATTTCAGCCTATCAACTGTAATAATGTATTCTTTTAATCTTCTTCTGATGATGGTATAGATTGGTTTGATTGATAATTTGAAATAAACTTCTTAGCTACAATCATTAATTCCTAGTACTTATTGTGGGGCCGAATGGAATTCACGGAAGTTGAATTGGTTTTTCATTAACTCCCTTTTTGTCTGAGTCAACTTAAAAAGATGCGTAAGATGAGAGATTGTAAATCAGTCTCCTGCACGTTCTCAGCTTGTTTGAATTTTGCATTGGAAGGAGATAAGTAAACAGGACTGCATTCGCCTTTTGGTATTGCTTTGAAATTAGGACATACTTGTTGACAGCTATTGTAAGTATGCACTTTATGACTAAAAGCAGATTGGTACTTTATTCTACTACAGCAATCCTTCCTTGATTTATGATACTACAAGTCTTTCCTGAGAATAGAAATCCATCCTTTTTGTTCTGATGCTTGAAAAGAATTAATTTCAAAAGTATATAGCCCTTGCAATTCACGATGTTTACCAAAAATATTAGCTTTGTTAGGAATTGCACTTGGCTGGAAATTTTGTTTACCCTATAAGCTTAATTTAAATATTTGACTCATACTTAAACTTCAAATATCCGCTGTATTTGCTAAATCTCCTTCTATTTGCACATCTATGGCACAAGATCATTCGCCTTGCAGTGGTATCAAAACCTCTAGAGCAAGATTGTCAACACATCTCTCCCATCCTACAGACCCTCCACCTATTTTGCATGACTTTCTATATCATTTTATGTATGTATTTCGAGGATTCATGTATGTAGAAAAAATCTAAATAAAGAGCAATGTGTTTTGCACAAAGGAGAAAGTGTACAATTTGAGTATTAGAAGTACGGAGTAGGGAAAGGAGAGACATTTTTTCAATAAATTTGGCCTGATTCCCAAAGGTATTTGCATGTGTAAGTTCAACATAAATGTTGTGTAAGTAAGGTCGAAGGAATCCACAAAGTAAAATTTGCGTGTGTAAACCAATACCCTGCACTGGGTATATTTCCCACGAAGGGCAGGGAGAGGTCCTTGCAGGATGTGGTTGCCCTGACACGTTTGGGAACATCAATCACAATCTTCTCTGCTACTTTTTCCCTTTCTGGAAACCATAAGATTCATTTCTGTCAGGGCAAGATTAAACTCTTTCCCTAATGGCGAGGAAACAACCCCAAAATTGAATAAGCATTGGCAAAGCCAATCGGTCTGGCTTTGGCCGCCAGTCTTTTGGCAATTCTTGTTTTGTCATGTTTGGGAAGCTGCTGTGCCGTCATCAATCTAAACAAGAAAAATTGGTTAAATGCAAAATATTTGTTTTTGGTCTCATAAAAGCAAACATTGCCATACTCCCCGGTACAGTGGAGAACTACTTTAGCGTTGATGTGCTCCTTTTGAAAAGGCAGTAAGAAGTAACTCATAGTGAAGTCAGCCAGTGGCTAAAGTGGACTGACAAATTGTCCCTTGATGCATGCTGGACTGGGTGGAAGAAGAACATGAATGACAGAACCAAAGACTAATGGACAAAGTCTGGCTGAAAACGCCTATCGATAACTATGTTATACACATAATTTTGCTCTAATGAAAAGGTCATGGTAAACACATGTTTAAAAAAGCCAATCAGGCTGGCATTGGCTGCCAGCCTCTTGCCTCTGGGAAAGAAGGTGGGAAAGGAAGAGGAAGGCAAAAAAGAAAAAGAAAGACAAGAACAAAAAGAAAGGCAGAAAAGTAATAGAAAAGGGCAAGAAAGAAAAAGAAAGGCACAAAAGAAAGAACGGCAAGAAAGAAAGTGTGAAGAAGGAAAGAGAGAAGGAATGAAAGGAAGAAAGGAAGAAAGCCAGAATGAGAAAGAAAGAGAGCAAGAAAGAAAGGAAGAGGAAAGAAAGAAGGAAAAAAAGCAGCAAACAGGGAAAAAAGAAGGAAAGATGTATCAAAGAAAGAAAGATGGAAGAAGAATGAAAGATGAAAGAAGTATGAAGGAAGAAAGAAAGATAAAAGAGGAAAGAAAGATGAAAGAAGAAAGAAAGCTGAAATAAGAAAGAAAAGGTGAAGAAAGAAAAGGGGAGAAAAGAAAGAGGAACAATGGAAGAAAGAAGCAAAGGAAGAAGGAAAAATGAAGGGAAGAAAGAAAGGAAAGAGAAGAAAAATAAAAAGAAGCAAAGAAAGAATGATAAAAGGAATGACAGACAGGCAGGGTTGCAAAGATACGGCACCCTCCTGAAATTATATCCAGAGTTCATGTGAGCTGCTGGTATGGTGTGAAAAAGCAGCAGTAGGATAAACAAAGGCCACTTCGAAAGGAATTTTCAACAGCATTAGCAGGAGACAGCAACTGATATAGCTGGAATGTGCTCTGTGGTCTGGTAGAAAGTGTCCTGCTATCACATCAGGCTCTACAAACAAAGGAAACAATAAAAGGGAAACAATAGCTAAGCATATTGTTTGTTGAAATATTTGGACTTTGTAAATTTTTAGCGACAATCATACGCTACATTTGGGTGCATTATGGAATTGATGTTAAGGAGGGGTTACTCAATGATGGTTAGCATATTTGTGGAGTTACTCACTCTAGTGTGCATCGGGTACTAATACCAGCAATATGAGAACTTGGGGGCATATTACCAAGGATTTGCGATAATTATCGCAAAGCGCGCTTAGCGCTGTTTTTTTATTGCCGGCTATCGCTGGATTTCATCGAGGAGATAACGCGTTATTATCAACGCTTATCTCCAAGGCGATAAAAAATCCAGCGATAGCGGCGAAACCCAGCTATAGCGCGAGAAACCCAGCGATAAATTCACTGCGCTAATGAAAAGTTTGCTAATAGGCAGGTGAGGACTTAACCTTTGATGCAGCGCGTACAATAAAACTATTTTCCTCCTAGGTCACTTATCGGTCATCCAGGGGCGACTTATATTTTCTCACATCCAAATGACGATGGTGCCCATAAACATCGCCTATCACACACACACACACACACACACCTGGATTTCCTTTACACCTTTACGAAATTCTATACTCCTAGGAGAAACTTGAGAACTAAATGGAAAATGCCATTTATGTACCGCTGGAAAGAGCCGGGATACCTTATTACCTTAACCTATCACTTTCTTAGTTATTTCTTAAGATATTCCTGCTCATTGTTTTGTCGATGGATCATCTAGTAAGAAATTAATTTATAGTGATTAAGACCAGCTAAATCACAATAATCAATTATTAGTGTCACAATCATTTAGTAAAATAACCACTGAGTCGTTTGATTAAGAATCTTAAAATTTATATAATTTTAAAAGCATGAGAAAGAATTTAGACTTTTTATTCAATTATTCATTCATTATTAATTCAAATATTTATTAAGCAAAAATCAATTTTATTGCAGAAAGGAAATTTTGTCATGAAGCAAAACCCTAATTACCTGCCTATCTTCCCTAATTTAGCCTAAGGATTTCTAACCTAAGTTTATGAATTAAAAATATCTTGATTCTCATACTCAACTGGAAAAATAAGACAGCAACAGAAACTTCAGCTCGTCAGCATCAGCTACCTGCAACCCGTCTCATCTAACAGTCTTTCAGCATCTCCCGCTCAGTAAGTGGATCGATCTGGACCACCAAGCACTGGAAGCCACCAACACCAACACCGACTCTGACTGCGACTCTCCAACTCCGACTGTGACCCCCTCCCACTAAGAGTAGGCCCTCTTATACCCTAATTCTAACTTTGCTAACTAATTGTTGCAACATTAATAACACGCTTTTCTTTCATTGGTCCATTCATTTCATCTATTCATTCTTAATCAAGTTCTCCCGGATCCAACTTGTTCTTTGGAATGTATATGATCATTTCCTTTCTCACAGTTCAAGACATGTTTCCATCCGCTTCGATCAGTACATTTGTAACTTCTTTCGATACATTCGAGAACTCTGCAGGCATTGTCCTTTCTCTTAAAACGGTTTCCCACGGTTCCTTGCTGATCACCACGGCACACTATCAGTTCAATTAGGTCACATCAGCCTTGACCATTCTTGCATCCTAGCCTCTCAGCCTCATCACGTGGTTAGCTTTTCTCCAACTTTTTCTCCCTTGTCACGCGTTTCCCCGCACATGCGCACTTCAATAACCGGCAGCCATTTTATATCGCCACTCGTTTACACTTAGAAGCACTATTTTGAAATAAACAAAACATAATTAAAATAGAGAAACATAGCCTTTTCGTTTCCCTCCCATCAACTACGTACCCCAATTAGTTATTACCTAGCAGAAAGCAACATTTAAGCTGTTCCTTACTTACCATCACTATTGTTTTTGCAACAACACGTTTATATTCTATGAAGCACAAATCATGCATTTATTATTAATTTAGTACGCAATTATTCTTATGTTATAATTAGACACACAGACATTCGTTAATAGATTATTCAGCCCATATACTTGCGTGTTACCCTTCCCTCACGTACAGTGTTGATTAATACATTTAAACGAACATTTTATTAATTATTTATAAAATTTGTTAGGGGTTAAAAAAAATGTATTTTCTCTGCTCCATCAACTCCCCCCTTTGGTGATTTTTAAATCACCACATAAAACCCAAGTTATACTTCTTTTTCAGGCAGCATATGTCTTTCATCCTTTTGCTTTTTGTTAGTTACACATCTGTTCTCATTTCATCTTGTCTTCTCGTCTCTTTATACATGCTTTCTTTCATTTTCTCTAACTCAATCTCACCCATTTCTCTCTCTCTCTCTTTCATTATTCTGTTATTTCTTTTTATCTTATTTTGTCTTACTTTTCTTTTTATACACGTTATTACAATTTTCAACACCATGGCTAACAATATTGCTACAGTTGCTATTATTATAACTTTCCCTATCATTAGTCTACTCATTCTTGTTAGCCAATTTGCTACGGAAGAAAACCCTCTACCAAGTTTTCCCAGGACACTTTCAACCTCCAGTGGAACTAGTTCTTTGTGCAAATTTGTAATATTTGTAATATACTTTTGTATATTTTCACTTTTATCAGGAATGTAAGTGCAACAATGTTGGACTTTCAGCATTCCACAGACTCCACCCTCTTTTGCCAAAAGAATATCAAGGGCAAGCCGATTTTGCATCACCATAGCTCTCATGGCAACCATTTCGGTATTTACCATCAAGAACCCTCCTGCAGTATCTGTAGACAAACGATCTACTACTGTGGATAACTTCCGAATTTTAAATGCATTCAAAGATATTCCCACTGCTGGTATTAATGCTCCAAAAATGTCACCTACAATTTCTGAAAAACTTTCCCTTTTTCTACGTGTAAAGCTATTAATCATCTTGTATGTTCCTTTTTCTTCTCTGTCCATATGAAAGATTTTTGGAAAGACCAGGCCTACATAGCAAGTTCCATACCAATGGTCCGGTAACCTGTAATAAGCTCTATTCCCACAAATATAATAGATACCTGGAAATATTGGATCTTTTCCACCTTTGAATCCCCAACCTCCCAAAATTTGATAATTGTCATGGCAGATACTGGAACCTACAAAGTAATTGTCATAGACTGTCTTATTTCTTCTAATACACAACTTTCCTGTTTGCGGCCAATCTAATGTCATTGCTGCATTTATCTTTTTCCCTTCATGATTTTCTTCCTCAAACGTCCATAGATGTGTTCCTTCCTCTTTTATTGCTTCTTTTTGAAATTTCATTCTTCTTTCTTCAACCATTTCTAAAAATACCTTTTCTTCTTTCTTTAATTCACAGGTAAGGTTGTTTTTAGCTATTTCTTCTAAGGTTAATTTTCTATGTTCTAAAAAGAATTCTCCTAAAACTTTTGCTTGTTTTACTTTGTTAAGTTCTGGTACTACAGGAACGTTTGCAAAAATCTTATCTATATCAGTATAATAAGACTCTAATCTACCTGTTTTATAAAATAAACTTGCTATTACACTACAGGTTATTCCATAAGTTAGAGGTAGGTGATGATAAGTCACACCTTCTGACACTGATGCAGGCAACTGCATACAAACATAACAATCTCTCACATCCATTGTCTCTACATATTCGTACAACAATTTTGTAAAAACATTTTTAGAAAAGTCTGTTACTGACTTATCCTTATGTAATTCTGCACTACTTCTTAAAATAACTGGTTCTTTAATATTAGTTTCTTTTTCTGGTTTAGTATCATTCTTCGCTTCTATTACAGCTAAACTAATAGGAATTGTGATTGCTAAAACTATCCATACGGTCATTAATAAACCTGTACAAAAGCAGCACATTTTACACCATCTTTTTACAAACTCACATTTATCTCTTCTATCCCTAGTATTTTCCATTTTGCTTTTATCTTTTTGTTAAGTTTCAGAAAATTGTGTCACTACACCTCAGAAATGACTTAGATGCCACTCTGCTTTCAAAAAGTCTTTGCTTGGTACTTTCTTTTAATTCTCTCCAGAATTCTTTCGTTGTCACATCCGGTGATTTGTCATATCCAGTAAAATTGTCACGTCCGGCAGAAGCACTATAAGTCTTCACTTCAGGTTTGTTGCATCTCACCTTTACCCATTCGATTTCTTAATCTCGGGTTCTCGTGAGTGTTTCCTTCTTCTTTGTAATCCGTCAGTGCGATATACAGCCACTCAGGTGACTTGTACTTTGCATTCACTTTCTTTGTTCTTTTAGATTTTTGCAGTCGTTTTCCACTTGGCTTTTCTTGTTCCTTTTGACTTGTTATTTCATTCACTTGTTCAGCACTTTTTTCTCCTGTTCTGATTATTCTATATCTCAATTTTCTTATATAGTTGCTGGGCCAATTATCTCCTTTTCTTGGCCTTTTGGCTTCACCTTCTTTTTCTTCTCTTTCTGATTTCCAGTTTCTTTTTCTTGATTCAGTTTTTGTTTTCTCTTCTTCTCCACTTTCTTCAGATTCTGTTTCAACTTTTTCACTATTGTCTCTTATTTTGAAGCTTATGATCTCATCTTCTCTTACTGGTGGATCTGTTTTCTCCTTCTTGTGTTCCCTTATTACTGTCCCTCCTCGGTGTTCTTCCGAATTGGTATTTTCCTCACTCTCTACTTCTAAATTTCCCTGTTCTTTTGTTTCACTATCTGTCCCTATTGCTCCTCGGGGTTCTTCTCGATTTTCTAACTTTTTATTTATCTCTTTCCCTACTTTGTCTATTAATATTACCTTTGAAGGATTTCCACCATAACTTGTACTTGGTTGCTCATCTAGATCATTTTCTTGTTCATTCTCTTCTCTAATTGGTTTATATCCCCAAGTTCTCCTTCGAAATTCTTCACAGTTTGCAACTGAATCATCAGATCCTGAACTTGTGTCAGATATTTCCAGATGTCGACTTACAGGTCGATCTTCAGGTTCCGGAATTTCTGAAATTCTTCCTTCTTCTTCTTCTTCCTCTTCCTCTCTAGAGGTGCTTGCAGTTGGGGTTTCCAGATGTCGACTTTCAGGTCGATCTTCAAGTTCTGGCACCCTTTCTCTTATTCCTGTTGTCCCAGTCGTTAAACTCTTATCCCACACTTCCAGACGTCGACTCACATGTCGATCAGTAGGTTCTTGAACTCTGATTGTGTGGCTGGCATGGACCCAGTTCTTCACTCCTGCACACTTGACTGCAGTCGTTGTCACTAGGATTACCTGTCGTGGCTCGTCCCAGCGAGGAACTAGACAGTTTCTTCTCCTGTGGATTTTTATGCGGACCCAGTCTCCTGGATTCAAGTCGTGGGCTGGTTTTCTTTCAAGAGTGGTCGCATCCGGTCCAACCTGATGAAACACAGAACGCACCACATCAGCCAGTCCTTTGCAATAATCCAGTACTAGATCATCAGTTATAGTCAATAACTTGTTGACAGGTACTTGTGCTTGTCTCATTGCTCGTCCCATGATCATCTCATGAGGACTAAGTCCAGTTTTCTTTTCAGGGATGCTTCTGATGGTCATCAGAACAAGGGGCAGTGCATCTGGCCATTTGAGTCCTGTAGCTTGACACATTTTTCCTAATCTGTTCTTAATTGTTCCATTAATTTGCTCTACTACCCCAGAAGCCTCTGGTCTGTATGCACAATGTAGTTTTTGTTTAATACTCAATGCTTCACAAATCAATTGGATCAACTCATTTTGAAAATGTGTTCCTCTATCTGTCTCAACCGTGACTGGAAAACCATACCTTGGAATGAACTCTCGCAGCATAAGTTTTGCTACCGTTGTTCCATCATTCCTTCTAGTGGGGTATGCCTCCACCCAACGAGAAAACAAACAGACGACCACTAGAACATATTTTAGTCTGTTACAAGGGGGCATTTCGATGAAGTCTAATTGCATTCTAGTGAACGGACCTCCTTCTCGTCCTATGGTTCCTAGACTCACTATTGTCTTTCTTCCTGGATTAAACTGTTGACAAATAAGACATCTTTGACAAAGACTTTCAGCTATCGCTCTGAATTTTGGGTTATACCAGGTTTGTCTAAAAAGTCTGATCATTGCATCTCTCCCAATATGAGCTTGTCCATGGTACATCCGTGCCATGTCTGCAATCATGCTATCAGGCATAACTGGTCTTTCATCTCTGTATACCCACACACCATTGTTTTCTTGTCTTCTACATCCTGCTTTTATCCAGTAATCTTTTTCCTCATCATTTGCAGCTTCCTGTAACTGTCTCACCTCATCCCATGTCTCGACAGTGTTAGTAAAAAGCAAAGGAGAAGAGATATGCTCCCTTTCTCTATTCTTGTTTAGGGATACCATGTTCTCTGCACAATATCTGGCAATCTCGTCCGCGTAGTTATTACCAACAGCTATGTAATCTTCGTTTTTCTTATGTGCCTTGCATTTCACTACAGCTATCTGCTTAGGCAGCTGTATCGCCTCAAGCAGTTTCTTAACAAAATCTCCATTTCTGATAGGTGTTCCTGCAGACGTCAAGAAACCTCTTTGTGACCAAATCTGACCGAAGTCATGCACAATACCGAAACCATACTGGCTATCGGTCACAATCGTAACTCGCACATTTCTTCCCAACTTACATGCTTGAATCAAAGCAATCAGTTCCGCAACTTGGGCAGACCTTATTCCTTTCAGACAAGACGCTTCCATCACAGTTGCCACTGTGCACACTGCGTAAGCTGCGCTTAAAACTCCTTCTTTCGTTCTCAAGCATGAGCCATCCACAAACATGACATAATCCGATTCCTTTAAAGGCTCATCTTTTATGTCAGCTCTTGGTTTTGTGCAATATTCCAGCACATTCAGACAATCATGATCTACTTCGTCTTGTTCAATTATACTCTCTTCATCTGGCAATGATGTTGAAGGATTCACATTCATACATCTATCTATGGTCACATTTTCTGCACTCAAGATTACCTTTTCGTACTTAGTCAGCCGACTATGTGTCATGTACTGTGTTTTTGTTCTTGTCAAAAGAATTTCTACTGAATGGGGAACATATACTCTCAGTGGATACCCCATCACTATACCTTCACTTTGTTCCAGACTTACACAAGTAGCAGCAACAGCTTTCAGACATCCAGGCAATGCTTTTGCTATAGGATCTAAAACAGCTGAAAAATAAGCAATTGGTCTCTTCATTGTTCCATGTTTTTGTACCAGTACTGAAAACGCACATCCATCTCTTTCACTGCAGTACAATTCAAAATCTGTTCTCATAATCAGGCATGCCTAAAGCAGGGGCCTCACACAATTTCCTTTTCAACTCTTTGAAAGATTTCATTTCTTCGTTATTTAACTCAAAAGGGTCTCTTACATCCTTCTTGGTCAGTTTTTGTAATGGTTTAGCAATCAAGGAGAAACCACTTATCCATTGTCGGCAATATCCAACCATTCCCAGAAACATTCTTACCTCTCTTTGCGTCATTGGTGCTCTCATTCCTTGAATCATTCTCACTCTTTCTGTCGCTATCTTTCGCACTCCTTTCTCAATTTTATGCCCTAAATATTGAACTTCTTTTTGGCAAAATTGCAATTTTGAAGGGGACACTTTATGTCCTCTTTTCTCTAGATGGTTCAGTAAAGCAATAGTATCACTTACACATGCTTCTTTTGTTTTCGATGCCACCAACAGGTCATCGATATACTGCACCATCACTGACTTTTCTGGCATTTTCAAATCTTCCAGGGATTTCTTTAAAATCTGATTAAAGATTGAGGGGCTTTCTGTATACCCCTGAGGAATTCGGCACCATGCCAAAATACGCTCTCCGAACCGGAACGCAAATAATGGCTGGCTATCTGGATGCAAAGGAATAGAGAAAAATGCGTGACACAAATCTATCACTGTGTACCACTCAGCTTCGTGTGGAATTTGGTATAGAATTACTGCAGGGTTTGGCACTATTGGACAACAAGGCACAACTATTTTGTTGATCTTTCTCAAATCCTGTACTATTCTATATGTTCCGTTTGGCTTTTTCAGTCCCATAATAGGTGAATTACATGGACTGCTCATTATTTCTTTTAGAATTCCCTGTTCGATCATTTTATTTATTACAGGAGTTATTCCTTCAATTATTTCTGGAGTTAATTTATACTGTGGCGTATTTGGGTAAGTTGTTCCTTCTTTTACTGTTACTTTTACGGGATCAACTTCTTTCATTAATCCAATATCTTCTCCTGTAAAATCCCACACATTTTCTTTCACTGCAATTTTTAGTTCTTCTGGAAGTTTTTCTGCATCAAATGCAGGAAACAAACCATTCATTTCAGGTTCCTGATTCATCAAAGTTACTTTATACAATACATCTTCATCTGGGGTCTGAAATCCAATTCCATCTGGTGTACAATAAATTGTGCAATTCATTTTGCACAAAAGGTCACGACCTAAAAGATTTACAGGACTACAATCGCACACTACAAATCTATGCATTTTGCTAAAAGAACCAATTTTTACTTCCACTAATTCAGTAAGGGGTGTTTTAATCTGCTGATTTGCTACTCCTACTACTTGGATGTATTCACCTGAGAGAGGAAGGTTTGGAATTTCCACTGATCTAACAGTAGAACGGGTAGCTCCAGTATCGACAAGGAATGTTACATTTGCACCATTCACTTCTCCATCCACAAAGGGACCAGACTGATCTACCTCTAGAGTTGCGCCAAGTACGCACTCTTTTCCCTCTCCTAGGCACCGTCATGAGCTTTCATCCGCCTCATCCTCACTCTGTCGCAACCAATACTGAGAAATGTTAGCTGCTCGCGGCAACTGTGTTACCTGCTCTCCTCCGTAGAATCCTGTTTCTGTACTGTATCTTTGCTGGTTAACAGTGTTGGGAAGTGGTGGTTGTGGCACCTGACCTTGTTGAACAACTACCTCATTCTGCACCTGTGGAGTTAATGATTGATTTTCCGGATTAGGTTTAGGTGGGAACTTACACTCGTTTCTCCAATGCCCTAATTTTCCGCAATTATGACAGGGCCACTTCTTCTTTGCCTCCTCTAGACTCATTTGACCTTTCCCTTTACCTATGTTAGGTCGCGATTTATTCTGTCCTGTTTCATTCCCACTATTATTATCCAATTGAGCTTCTTGTTTTTCTGCCACTTTCACCTGTGCCCACATTGCCTTCTCTTTCAATTTACGCTGTCTACTCTCAATATCATCACTGCAATACTTAGCATACCTCAGTACCTCGTCTACCGTGCCATTCTGCCAATTAATCATATGCTGTTTAATCATTTCACTAATCTCTGGTTTCAACCCAAACACAAATCTGTATACGAAATGACTCATATCTTTTTCACTTAACTCCTCATATCCACTATACTGTTTGAAAACCAACAACAACCTTTCATAGTATGCATGTACAGACTCTTTGCTTTCCTGTGTAGTTCTATCAATTTTCACCCAATCTGTTTCTTTAGGAGGAATCTTATTTTTCAAAAAGGTAATCACCTTATCGTACTTCCTCATCACCTCAGGACCTGGAGCTCCTGTCTTAGGATCTCTTGGATATTCTGTAGTTGGCCAGTCAACTGTAATTTTACACTCTGACCACAAATCAGTTGGTACCACTATGTCAAATAATCCATCTAAATCTATCCACAACACTTTTGAAACCTTTACAAACCTCTCTACTTGTCGGTACCATTCAACTGGTTTCTCTCTCAACTTTGGAAATTCATTTGTAAATGACAGTATATCCTGCCTAGTCCATGGAACATGCACATAACTACCACCTGGAGTTTCTCTCATAGGGTATTCTCTGGCAACAGGTTCTTTTTCAGTTATCATAAAAGCCAAAGAAGCTTTGTCTGTAGTTTTCTCATTCTTTTTGTCCATCTAACTTTCCATCTGTCCACATCACCCCATTTTCTCAGTAACACAATTAACTCTTTTATCTGTGTCAGCCTTCCTGCCGTGTTCAAGTTTTCAATATCTTTTTCACAAAAGTCTACTCTGTAGGGTTTCTGCAATGTTTTCACTTTCGCAAAATCTATTCCAATTTCACTGGCTACCTCTTCTAGTTTGTCATGTAAATTCTTTGCTCTCCATGTAATACTTTTGCACAGAAACATTATTTCATCATCCTGGTAATTTTTTATCTTTTCTGTACCAATCGTTCCTAGAATTAATTCTTCCATGTCAATTTTTAACCTAATTACATCTAATGGTTTTTCTTCTGGTTCTTTCATTTTAAATGCCTTCATCCACTCATTTAACTCATCAGGTGTCGGACCTATGGGTGTATTATTTAGTTCTATCCAATTACCACTCTTTTCAGGAGTCTCTGTTGCAGATTCTGTTACCATATGCATTTTCCTACCATTGCACTCATTCACAGTCAAATTTGTAGGTGGACTTGGTCTGTAAGTACTAGCCAAATTACTTGTACTTGCACTTGGTTCCATCCTTTCTTTTTCTCTCTGAAATTGTGAACTCATGGGAATCACTAAAGATCGTTCATCAATTTTCTGATTCTCAAAACTGGTATTACTGGACCTATTGTTACAGGTACAGTCACAGCTTCCATGTTTTTCGTTAATTCCCTAATTTTCTCAGTTAGTTCTTTTGTTGTCCTTGCTAATTCGCTTGCATTGTCACTTTCTATTCCTTCATTTTGTGAAGTTCTTATTTGATCTTGTGACCTATTTATTTCAATTCTTTTTACCGGACTTTTATTTCGCACAGTCTCTATTAGCGGCGCATTTGGTGTCACCACTGTAGAACTCTGCTGATACGGAGGTGGATTTCTATTTAAAATATCTTCCAGCAATTCATCATCCGTTTCGCTCTCATGCATATATTTCTCCCTCTCCATATGTTTCTTTTTCTCAGTACGTTTTCTCTTAGTCTCTTCCTCAACTGTAAAAGCTGGAAACAAACCTCCTGTCATGTTAGCACATCTCCATCGTTTTATTCTATCCTCATGATTTATTCCCCACATTCTTCCAGGCATAAACTCATGATCTCTTAAACCTCTGAATCTCTCTCGCTCATACATCTCATCCTCCCATTCCGTCAATGCTTCAAACTGTGTCGGTCTAGGTCTAGGTTCTAGATTTGTCATCTTTTCTCGCAAATTTCGCAAAACCGCTACACTAAATGAACCATTCTCAGGGAAAGCTAATGCACCATCATTCTTCGTATATTTTGCCCAATTTTCCAACCATATGCATGTATGATATCCATATTTCAGCATCATATGTGAAGCTGCTGATTTCGGCGGAGGAATTACTTGTCCCTCTCTAGTCACAACCTTTTTGTCTTTCTTAAAGAAATTCTTTATTTTTGTCGTCCATGACGTTCTCTCCCTTTCATACTCATAATACGGCATGTTTTCGATTGGTTTTTCTCTTCAAACCAACACTGTTCCGTGTACGGAACTTCAACCAATTACAGCGCGACTTACACTAACGCACCAATCAGAACAATTCCCTTCGTCCGCGAACCAACCAATCCTAGCGCGGCACTTTTCTACGTCACTCCTGACTCTGTGTTCACATGACTAGCGCACTATCCAATCCTAGCGCAGCACTGTCGATGTCACTCCTGCTCTTTTACCCCTCCTTTACAAAAATTATCGGCAATTTTCTTTTCACTGTTTTCTTCGTTAGTTACAACAATTAAAACAATTCCATAGTCTGATTCGCTAAACAAAAGTGACAGCTTTGTCCTTTTACACAAGAATCCTGTATTTCCAGTAGGCAGCGCTTACCTCTACCCTACCACAGAATTATTAACTCTCGCCGATAAAGTAGCACTTCCCTCTACCTTACCCTTCTTTCAAGCAAACAATTAACTCGTTTCTCTAGGGATAAGACACATGTGGAGACTAGGCTCCTTAGAATTAAGGCCAAAGTTTCACAAGAAAACGTGATTTGCTATTTCAGTTACACACCTTTCGTACAGAAAATCCCTAATATAACACAACCTGTGTTATTACCAAAATGAATTCAGACCATGTACCAAATTCCATGTGACTTCTCTTGCCACACGTGTTCCACTTCCTACATCCCAGAAGCGTGAAAACTCACATATAACATAACACGACTCAACATATAGTGTTAGTCATCAAAAATAATCAATAATCAATAATCACTAAACTAATCTATAGAAACCATAACTCTGCTACCAAGAAATCTGATGCAGCGCGTACAATAAAACTATTTTCCTCCTAGGTCACTTATCGGTCATCCAGGGGCGACTTATATTTTCTCACATCCAAATGACGATGGGGCCCATAAACATCGCCTATCACACACACACACACACACACACCTGGATTTCCTTTACACCTTTACGAAATTCTATACTCCTAGGAGAAACATGAGAACTAAATGGAAAACGCCATTTATGTACCGCTGGAAAGAGCCGGGATACCTTATTACCTTAACCTATCACTTTCTTAGTTATTTCTTAAGATATTCCTGCTCATTGTTTTGTCGATGGATCATCTAGTAAGAAATTAATTTATAGTGATTAAGACCAGCTAAATCACAATAATCAATTATTAGTGTCACAATCATTTAGTAAAATAACCACTGAGTCGTTTGATTAAGAATCTTAAAATTTATATAATTTTAAAAGCATGAGAAAGAATTTAGACTTTTTATTCAATTATTAATTCATTATTAGTTCAAATATTTATTAAGCAAAATCAATTTTATTGCAGAAAGGAAATTTTTGCCATGAAGCAAAAACCCTAATTACCTGCCTATCTTCCCTAATTTAGCCTAAGGATTTCTAACCTAAGTTTATGAATTAAAAATATCTTGATTCTCATACTCAACTGGAAAAATAAGACAGCAACAGAAACTTCAGCTCGTCAGCATCAGCTACCTGCAACCCGTCTCATCTAACAGTCTTTCAGCATCTCCCGCTCAGTAAGTGGATCGATCTGGACCACCAAGTACTGGAAGCCACCAACACCAACACCGACTCTGACTGCGACTCTCCAACTCCGACTGTGACCCCCTCCCACTAAGAGTAGGCCCTCTTATACCCTAATTCTAACTTTGCTAACTAATTGTTGCAACATTAATAACACGCTTTTCTTTCATTGGTCCATTCATTTCATCTATTCATTCTTAATCAAGTTCTCCCGGATCCAACTTGTTCTTTGGAATGTATATGATCATTTCCTTTCTCACAGTTCAAGACATGTTTCCATCCGCTTCGATCAGTACATTTGTAACTTCTTTCGATACATTCGAGAACTCTGCAGGCATTGTCCTTTCTCTTAAAACGGTTTCCCACGGTTCCTTGCTGATCACCACGGCACACTATCAGTTCAATTTGGTCACATCAGCCTTGACCATTCTTGCATCCTAGCCTCTCAGCCTCATCACATTGTTAGCTTTTCTCCAACTTTTTCTCCCTTGTCACGCGTTTCCCCGCACATGCGCACTTCAATAACCGGCAGCCATTTTATATCGCCACTCGTTTACACTTAGAAGCACTATTTTGAAATAAACAAAACATAATTAAAATAGAGAAACATAGCCTTTTCGTTTCCCTCCCATCATCTACGTACCCCAATTAGTTATTACCTAGCAGAAAGCAACATTTAAGCTGTTCCTTACTTACCATCACTATTGTTTTTGCAACGACACGTTTATATTCTATGAAGCACAAATCATGCATTTATTATTAATTTAGTACGCAATTATTCTTATGTTATAATTAGACACACAGACATTCGTTAATAGATTATTCAGCCTATATACTTGCGTGTTACCCTTCCCTCACGTACAGTGTTGATTAATACATTTAAACGAACATTTTATTAATTATTTATAAAATTTGTTAGGGGTTAAATTTTTTTATTTTCTCTGCTCCATCACCTTACAATCCACCTCCCATTGACAAGATGGTTAAGTCAAGTTTTTATCAGGTGTTAAATTCCAGCTTTTAGTTGGGAACGCCTACTTTGCATGTCATTAGCGATAATTATCGCTGACATGCAAAGCGGCAACAAAACAGCCGGTATCGCCATTAAGCTGTCGCTAACAGCTGTTAGCGACAGCTTGCTAATAGGGCGATAAAAATATCGCCGCTTTATCGGCAAAAAGTGCCGCTAAAGTGGCGATACTGCCCTTGATAATATGCCCCTGAGAGTTTTGTGAACTACCAAGGTGTGGGCTCAGAATACAATTACTATGAAACATTAGAGCCAATGCCTAGGTTATGGTTCAACTTCTATATATTGTTTTAGTCACAAATGGATGTTTGCATTGATTGTACATGAATGTACGTATGTTTTTGGAATAGGGCTAATTGTAGATTTTTGTTTGTTTTCCCTTTACGTTTCTGTACCTGCAGCTCAAACATGTAACAATACCTTGTGCTCATTACAAAACGTTGATTGCAACAACATACTTAAAGGAAATGTATGATCTTTGGATTTTACTTCAAGATGATAAGGCATTTTGAATAATTCTATATGAATGAGTCATCTTGCATGGTTTATTTGACTAGATGTGTAATTTATTGTTTCAAATGTGCCTTAATAGACATGGTGAAAAGTGTAATTATGTACTCTTGTATTGTCATTATCATTACAATTTCAAATTGGTTCTGGATTATGATCAGTAGCGGATGATTTGAACATGTTCATATGCATATTTTTTTAAGTTACTTCTTCTCACTACTTTTTTTTAGTTTAGTATGAATTGCTATGAACAGTTTTACACGCTTAATGGATTTTGTAATCATAACAATATTGATACCCCATGAATTTTTGACCTGAACAAACTAGGTGTGTTATATTTTGGAGTAGGTTGTTACCTATTTTATTTTTTCTCGCAAATGATTGGATGTTTTTTTAAACTGCATATATCTCTTGGAATTTGCAGCCCTGATGAAGCTTGTGATTTAAGAGTGAAACACGTTGACTGATTTGCTGTGTTTTATTCCGCTCATCAGAAGAACAATAAAGAATAATTCAAAAGATTCCTGGATTTCCAGTGTTCTTTGCCTAAAGGGACATTGTCATTGCTTTTGCTGCCTCTCCATATGTAATGTTTCAGAAGTGTGGATTTGGGATAGCGGATCCAGGGATGCGGGCAGCATATTTATGTATGTGATAATAGGGGGACTAATTGGTAGCTGTGGTGGAATACCTTAGGCTAAAACAACTACAAGTAGTTATTATTCATATTCCATGTCAATAGTGTTAAACAAATGATACTCATGGATCCTCTGTAAGGAAATGCAAAATCAAATTTAGTGATTTGGTTGCCTCAATTGTATTCTAGATTGGGCATAATAGATGTAATAAGCTTAATGTATCTTTTTTTTTATGGGATTTATCAGGTTTTGCATTCTGCAGCACCCACAGAAAGAGGAAAAAGCCTCTTGTGATTGTTCTTGTGCAGGAAGGTGTCCCTTCCTGCACAACAACAATCACCCCCACAATGCAGGCACCCTTGTACCATGGTGCAAGGGTGCCTGCATTGGTGCATGGCAGCAAATTGGGCACCACTATGCGTCATATTGTTGAAAAGATGACATACCCCTGTACTTTTAAGATGATGCAACTCAGCGCAGCAAAATGGCTTGAAGTGCATTGCTGTGTCATTTTATTGTAAATAAACATTCAATTACAATACAAGCACATATATATTGTGAGTAAAGAGTAGTGGATATGTGGAACATGCCATGTGGAAAGCTATCACTCTGCCTACGGTAATTCAAATGTAGCAATAAGCGATAACTTCTGAATGTATCTTATTTGAACATAGCATGTATCTCATGTAATCTCCAATAACACAAAACACAGATGTGCTTGGCAAGGACATGAGTGCTAGTTGAACAAAGGCAAAAAATTGAACTTAACATAGCACATTTATCACCTGCTTGATTTGACATACATTACTGACTTCAACAACCAAACAACTTGATTGGTTAAACAACATCAGTAGACAACGCACTTTCTACAGTGTCAATGTAGACCATGTAGAACACTCACTCTTTTGCTACTGCTGTCCAGCTTGCCGCTGCTATGATGCAGAGAATGCAACATTTAGTGGGGGTCGTAGTGCGCCACATTTTCTTCTTGAGCTGGGTGGGCCTCACCAGAGCAAGTCCACTGCTGATGGCCCTCTCAGCTTTCCTCCACACATGAATGCTGCAACAATGGTTGACCTTCAGCATGTGGCCCTGCACAACTTTGGCATGAGCACTGATCTACACAACAGATGACTGTGAAAAAGTGGATTTTTACTTGAAGTGTATGGTAGTCTTCTATAAGTAATAATGACACTGTTCCTTACTAGGTCCAGCTAGGTTTAAGTATTTTAAACCTGAGCTCAACCCTTAGTTGCTGTAGCACAGAACAGAAAAGCATAACATAGGAAAACAGGTGTAAAGCATTGTGTCAGTGCCAAAACAATTAGAAAGTAGAAAAGTGCTTTTCTATGGGAGAGCCAACCTTGTAACACTGAAAAACGACTTTGGACAGTTTTCACTACCAAGACATGTAAAACTTAAGTACACATGTTCCACTCTTAAATACCATGCACCATGTCCTCTGGGTGTTTAGGTTCTCCCATAGTGTGACTTGTCAGTATTAGAAAGGAAGGTTTAGACCTGGCAAAAGTCTTATTTAGCTATGTCAAATTTGCAGTTTTGACACTGCACACTCTAGCTGCACAGGCATTACTGAAGATTTGCTTTGCCTTGTCACTTTAGTTGTGGCACAATCGGTGTTGCAGTCCACTAGTGATATTTACCTTACAGGCCCTGAGATAAAAAAATACCACATGCTAGGGACCTACAGGTTAGTTAAATATGTCAACCAGGGATTAGTCAATTGTATACATGTTTTAGGGGGCAGGGTACATGCACTGGGGCCTGGTTGACAGGGCTCAAGTACAACAGAATAAAAAAAACAGCAGTATCAGTCCAAAAGGTTGGGGTGATCATGCAAAAGGGTGCATTTCCTTACAATTATTAAAGATGTACAAGTTAATGCTATGTAGCATCTCACAGGATGAAATAATTTACATTGGACTAAGGCCTAATTTAGATCTTGGCGGAGGGGAATACTCCATCAGAAACGTGATGGTGATCCCGTCCGCCGTATTGAGATACCATTATATCCTATGGAGATCATAATATGGCAGACAGGATATCCGTCACGTTTTTTATGGAGTATTCCATCCGCCGATGAGATCTAACTAAGGCCCTACATTTTTGAGATCATCATCCCTATTTATGAAAAAAGGTCAGACATCTGTTTTTACTGTTTATGACCACATGGGAAAGCCTGGCTGTTACAAACAAAAACCACATAAATGACACCTTTCATGCTAGAAAAAAACTCACGTCATGTCAGGGGCATTTGTTTTTGATTTTGCAAAAACAAACCTCCTACTTCAGGAGTTTGTTTTGGTAAAAATAAAAATAACTGCTATGTGAGTACATTGAACACAGCACACTGCACAGCATGCTACAATTCCGTCAGAGGAACAGCTGTGGTGGCAGCTCTTTGGAAAGCATAGTGATCTCTGCCAGGCAGGCAGAGATTTCCAAATATGGCGGGCTGTATTTTGCCAGATCAGCAGAGTACATCACTTTGTTGCACTGGCATAACAGAGTACAGTCCCTTACTACCTAAAAGAGGCCTATACTCTTTAACGCACTTGCAGTTAACAAAGCTTTGCAAAACATACAAGTGCTGGAAATAGCCCTTTAGAAGAGCAGAGACACTAGCTGATTAAGTAAGGTGACCTGTTATTTGAAGGAGTAATAATTTAGCAAGCATCTCCGCCATTCAGCAATATCCTCAGTCAATTTTTCATCCCTCCTTGTATTTTTCATGTTTTTGATGTGATGTTTATCAGCTACAGTCCATTCAATCATGTACTTCTTCCAAGCAGCATGTCTCTGAGCTCTATTAGACACCTGGGGAATTACAATTCAGCGCTTGGCCGACACTGTGCCCAGCGACACCATTCTTATTCTAATTTTCAACATCCTTATTGTTAGACCTGGCATCCTTGCCGTGGTTTCCCCTGACTTTTTGCTTTCAGACCTTCGGTTTTGCTGACTTCGTTTTTGCTAGCTTTAGGATTCTGGGCACTTTACCACTACTAACCAGTGCTAAAGTGCATGCGCGTACTCCTCTAAACATGGTAACATTGGCTTATCCACAACTGGCATATTCAATTTACTTTTAAGTTCCTTGTAAAGTGCACTACATGTGCCAAGGGCCTGTCAAATTAAATGTCACCAGTGGGCCTGCAGCACTGCTTGTGCCACCCACTTAAGTAGCATACTAACTATGTCTCAAGCCTGCCATTGCAGAGCCTGTGTGTGAAGTTTACACTGCCATGTCTACCTGGAAAAAAAACCTTTTGCCAGGCCCAAACCTTCCCTTCTTATGCATATAAATCACCCCTAAGGTAGGCCCTAAACAACCCAGAGGGCAGGGTGCAATGTATTTGAAAGGTAGGCCATGTACTTTTAAGTTTTACGTGTACTGGTAATGAAAAACTCCCAAAGTCGTTTTTCACTACTGCAAGGCCTATCTATCCCATAGACAGGCCTCAAAAAATCTACTCGCCCACTCGGTGTAGCAAGCCAGATTTTATCAGATAGAGCTATTTTTAGCTTCTACTTCTCCATTCTGGCAAGTGAGCTTATGCTGTAAGGAACAGGTGTTCTGTTCTTCGACAAAGTGACTGAGCAATAAAGAGGCATTTAAATCTTGTTTTTTTTATCTTGACAAATTAGCTGTCTGTTCAAGGACAGATGTCAAATTTTAGTTTGTCTTTTTACTAATTGTTGCTTATCTTATCTGAAGAAATGGTGTTTACCTTTCTTTCTCTTATTACTGCTAGAGGTTGTTGTCAAGTGAGCTGTCTGACAATCATTATGAAACAAAAGGCTGTAAGATGTCAGTTTTTTCTTGCAAACAAAATTAAACAGCTTGTAAATGAATAGTACATGTATTTAAAAAAATATCAGGAATTACGAAACAAATTTTTTTTGTAATTCTGAAGTGTGATGCAAACAAATCAGAGCACTTTATTTGATGTTGTGCAAATAACAATTATTTTCAGAAACTCAATGTCTCAACATTGCACACTATATAGTTTTATCTGTAAAACCGCATGTCAGTGGGATATGTTGTGGCCATTTCAATGGAAATTCTGCTGATTGCCAATAAGTGTGCTACCACTTCATGCTTCAGGTATGTATTCATTAAAAGTGATAGTTTTTACACATGATTTGAGAAACATTCCTGCTCCTGCCCTGATGACAATGCGGTTAATTAACTAAAAGGCAAGTCAGCGGTCATGTGTATCCTATACGTGGCCAGATTTGTATTATATATGGAGCAAAAGTTTAGTCTATTAAATCGAACAAAAGTGTTTTTTGTACAGCTGACATGCTGAACTCGCGTATTTGAAGGTGCTCTCATATGTGATAAAGAAGCAAATTGCGGCTCAGTGAATTTAAATTTGTGCCCAGGATCACTTAATTCGAAACCAGTTTATGGGTCAAGAGCATTATAATTGCAGAATTCTTTGAAAACAAAATCGTAGACCTAAAAAAAGACTTCACAGACAAAATCCCCTCGTCCAGTGAAGCACAAACTCCAGGAACTAGAATGGAACTCACCTGCTTCAAGGAGATCAGTCTTGAACAGTCTAGGCAAGCTATTCTCTCTTGCAAGTCAGGCCCACCCTTCAATCCCTGCCCCCCAAAAATATTGCATGCACTTGTGGATATTATAAACCCGACTATTAATCAAATAATCAATTCCTCCTTTTTGTTATTGAGTGTACCGGACAACTGGAAGACTGCGGCTGTAAAAACCCACAAAAAAAGAAAAATCCTGACCCCACCACCCTCTCCAACATCAGACCTATCTCGTTGCTACCATGTTTTAGCAAAATAGCAGAGAAAGTGGCAAATAGACAACTTAATGACTTTTTGCAGCAAGAAAATATCTTACACCCTAAACAATCTGGTTTTAGACCTGGCCACTCAACAGAATCAGTGCTGCTCCACACAACTGAAACCCTAAAGTTTGCCCTAGATCAGGGCAAGAATGCGGCACTGATTCTGTTGGACTTATCGGCCGCTTTTGACACGGTCTCTCATGATATTCTGAGAGATAGGCTTGCAAATAGTGGCATTACCAAAAGGGCGCTTGCCTGGCTATCATCTTCTGTAGAAAACAGGCGTAATATAGTAACACTTGGTAGTTACAAATCCACAGAAAAACAGCTGTCATCAGGGGTCCCTCAGGGCTCGTCCCTGAGCCCAACTTTATTCAATCTTTATATGACACCTCTGCTTACCTTGATGGACACCTTCAACATCGAATCCATTTCATACGCAGATGATACACAGCTAATTCTTACCCTAGATAAGAATTCCACAGTGGCTGAAGAGAAATTTCATCACTGTCTAACTGCAGTTATGGACTGGATGAATCTCAACCATCTCAAATGTAACAGCCAAAAAACGGAAATCATGCTGTTTGGAAAATCTAATCTCTTCACGCCCAAACAGTGGTGGCCACCAAACACGGCTCCACCTCCAAACACAATAGACACTGTGAGGAATTTGGTGATCAAGTTCGATCCCACACTATCTTTCCACAAGCAAGCTCTTGCGGTGGCAGGTTTGTGTTTCCACACAGAATATCTACATAAGAGGAAAAGTGAGAAATTAAAGAAAGACATTCGTTTCTCAAATAAAGAAAATACATACCCATATCTAGCAGAACACTACTATACACAATATGACAGCACAACACAGGACCGCCAAGAATACAGAGGATACAATAGAAAAGTTACGACTTTTTCAGAGACCTCTGACTCAGATAATGATAGTACATCTAATCAGTTTGAGAATAGGAATAACCGCTACACACGTAGACCCTATCAAGCACCCCAGCCTTTTTTAGGGAGACGCCAGCAACGCAGAAGCAACTGGCGACCGCAATACAAATCCCGCTACCGGGAAAATCAACAGTTGAACCAAAACCAATTCCTCGGAACGCACAATATTGGAGACAGTAAAAGAAATACCCATATTTAATCTAAGTACTTCTGAACTAACACCAGCAACTCACTCTCTATTATGCAGAGGTCTTACTTTTGTACCCCATTCAGGCTTAAATAAGTTTGAGCTGTTCAATGACTTAATGGCCTTCTTTCGTAAAATAAGACTTAAATTATTTTTTGAAAATCAAACCCCCTCAATGATACAAGTGAATAGATCTGGCTTAATGCCCAAGTCAAATTTTACACCCACGGCAGAACAAGTTCCACCTGAGGCCATCGTCTTTGAACAGGTGGTGTATCAGAAATTGATTGCGGCCACAAAATATGTACAAAGAACTCCCTATAGCATTCAGCCCGAGGAACATCAGGCCTTATTAAACCTGAAAAATGACCGGGAAATTACCATCAAAAGTTGTGATAAAGGGGGTGGAATTGCAATCATAAACACGACCAGTTATGTATCTAAAATAGAGGAAATGCTGAAAGATACCAACTTCTACTCTAAAATCAGTAAAAACCCTACAGAAACTATAAAAACTAAAATCCAACGTATCACTACCAAAGCACTGAAAGATGGAGACATTTGCGAAAAAGAGCACATCTATCTCAATGTACAAAGCCCAAAGATAGCTTGCCTATATGGTGTGCCCAAAGTACACAAGAATGAGGTGGACCCTCCCTATAGACCCATTGTCTCGACGATAGGCTCCGTCACGGAGCCATTGTCCAAATATCTGGATGCTATTTTACGCCCATACATTGACAAAACTCCAGCATATGTCAAAGATACTCGACATATAATCAACCTTGTAGAGGAACTTCCTTTTAATCCACAGCAACAATAGTTGGTTACATTAGACATAGAAAGTCTTTATAGCAACATTCCCATACAGGGAGCCATGTCAGCAGTCGAATGGTTCATTGACACCATGAACATAGACTGCAATAGGATTTTTATTCTAAAATGTCTTAAAAGAGTCCTTGAGGATAACATCTTCAACTTTAATGGGCAATTATTCCAACAGATAAGGGGAGTAAGCATGGGCGCGTCTTGTGCACCGACAGTGGCTAACTTCTACATGGCCAAATTTGAAAACACATATCTATAATGAAGTGGCGCCTTTTTTCGAATCCATCTGGAAGTGGTCGCGCTTCATTGACAACATTTTTTTCATTTGGTCAGATATTGAAGACAAACTTTATGAATTTCTGACATGGTTGAACTTATGTGATCAGAACTTACGTTTCACTTCAACTGTAAATAACAACCAAATAGAGTTTCTAGATATCATCATTAAACATGTTGACGGTCAACTAGCTGTTGATCTGTTCACTAAACCGACAGCGCGAAACACACTCCTTCACTATGATAGTTTTCACCCTAACTCCCAGAAAAATAGTATTCCATTCGGACAGTTTCTGCGTTTACGCAGAAATTGTACCACCATCACGGATTTTGACAGGAGAGCAGTGGAAATGAAGGAAAAATTCTTAACGCGAGGATACCCGCGTAAATTAGTGAAGGACTCTTATAAAAGAGCAAGGTTTTATGACAGACAACATCTTTTAACCGACAAGGATAAACAAAAAACCTCGGAACTCATATTTGTCACAAGGCACTCCATGCTAAACATGCAAATAAAACAGATCATTTGCTTAAATTGGCACATTTTAAATGCCAATAATGAACCCAAAGAGAGAATCCCGAAACCACTGTTTGCTTATCGTAAGAACAGAAATTTGAAAGACCTAATTGTGAGATCACGGTTACCCCAAACTAAACAGCCAATACAGAGAAGTATTGTTGGGGCATTACCAGTAATAGGTAACTTCAAATGTGGCACCTGTGTAATATGTCCCCTGGCAATAGAACAAGAAAGAATAGAACTAAATGACTAAGTTGTAAAAGTTAAACAGATGACTAACTGTAAAACGAAAAATGTCATATATCTTTTACTCTGCCCGTGTGGACTAGCGTACATTGGCGAAACATCACGCAGCTTTAAAATATGTTTGGGCGAACATCGCTCTGCGATTCGCACCAAAAAAATGTCAGCACCCATGGTGGAACACTATATCAGTGCAGACCATACTGAGGATGATATTAGATGGTTTATCTTGGAAACTATTTCTCCAGGAAACCATCAGAGTAGTGAATCCATAAGGAAGAAACGCGAGGTATTCTGGATTTTCACTCTCGATACATACAAGAGGGGACTCAATCAAGACCTCCCATGGGCACAAGTTATTGAATACAATCAGTAACGTGACCCCTCCTTCTATAAATTCAGTAAGACCTTGTTTACAGTCTACATTGAATGACAACATGAAAATTACTGAAGGTGATAACCATCAATCTATTAAGACACCATCTAATGATCTTACATGGCAATATAGATTGCACTGTATAAATAACAAAAGACAATATCTTATCCAACTAGAACCATCCAAAAGAAGGGTCTGTATTTACGTGTTTCTCCCACATATGGATATAACGTCTTTACAATGTGTGAAAAATATGTATGACGAGACAGAATAAAATACGAGGGTATAATACTATACAGGCACATATTGCTCGTCACTAGATGGAGGCTACATTAGTTAAGTTCCTCCTTTGTCTTTAATAATAGAGTAAACTACAGGAATCAAGGAGCTGTATCTACATGACTTTTTCACTAGTTAATACAATATTTGCACAAAGTTTAATAAATGTGCCTGATGAGATAGAATAAACTATGTGAATACAATATAACGTAGGCACACATCGCCCGCCTTAAGATGTATGCCATTTTAGCCTCATTATTTGAATCCCTTCTCTGTTTTCAACAACAGAGTAATATACATCAGGAAAGTCCCCTCTCTATGTTTGGAATTACACCCAATCGCTACTCTGCAATCTCTGAGACTGACGACCTAAACATGACGTCAGACGCCGTCTCGAAATTACCAACTGGGAATATAAGGATCCCGTCTACCGTATACTCGCTTCCAGTCACCTACTAAGAAGACGAGTGAATAGACGGACCATTGCAGCCAACTAAAGGGTAAGTGAGACAGTGACTCCATTGCCCATACGAGAGTTAGCTTATAGGGACTAACATAAGGTTATCATTTTGTATCAAGGAACACCCCTTGGCGATTTAAAGGTAATGCATGGGGAGAGTTCTTTAGATCTCTGATATAAGGCAGAAACAACGTAACTCGCAGCATTGGTACCATGCGATAGGCAATGCAGGAGAGAGGAAAAAATTCTTAAGGTTTTGAATGTGAGCGAGCAACCGCGTAAACAGCGATATAATCAGTTCTAGACCACCGCCCATATCGACCGCATTTATAAAGACTAAGCATGTCTGACATTGTTACAATCTAGATGCATCCTTAAATAAACAATAAAAAACAACTCAAGCCACGATTAACCATGTAATAAGTGTAACTCGTGGCTTCAGCATTATTTAACATACAATGCATGAGCTGAGATTTTTAAGGTTTTAGATATGAGTAAGAAATTGCGGAACTCACACTATTACTAACCTTAGACCACTACCAATACCAACCATCCTTATGAAAAGTAAGTCTGCCGCCTTGAGTTACAATCGAGATGTACCCTTAATATCACAATCTAAGCCATGCTCGACTATGCAATAAAGCCTGATATATAGGAAAACTATCGATGTAGACTAAAACACCCACTAGGTTAAGTGAAACCTTTTTGTATTTATACCTCCAGAGATCAACCCAGACAAAGAAATCTCTTCATTTGGTGCAATATTTTATAACTCCTTCCCGTACTACAACTATTGTTAAAGTGAGTATGGCATGTACAATACTGATGCACTAGAAAGATAATATCAGTTTAGGGACATGTGACTGAATAAGTATTCCCTGTCTCCCTTTATCTTCCCTACAGTAATATCCACCAACTGTTTTTGGTATATACATTGGATATCACGAGAGTACTGTAACTCTCAGTACACACAGCACTTATTGAATATCGAGTGAGTATTGGGAACTATGTAATCAACATAAATAGGAAGCATAAGATTAAATAAAAATATATATCTTCTTCTGGTATGTAGAATGAATAACCAATGAGAGACCCACAGGATATCTACTTAAAAATTATACTCAGAAAAGATCAAGCGAGGGTTTTCCTCTGTTTGAGGTAATTTAGATAACATCACCATATATTCGTTAAGAAAGTGACGATATAGAGTCTATACTAACTATTATTCTCCAACTATAAGCATACACAACTTCCTTTGTTCTGTTCCAGCGGTTTGGAGTTACAGAAGTCACAAGAGACTACTCCCAACTAGGAAATCCAAATCTTGGATGGTTCTGATATACAAATCTTCAATCCAAACTAGGATTATAGGTACATTATTCTGATTTGTTCATACATTCAGGGATTAATTGGTTTTACTTCTTGAATGACTATGGCACAACTTTTTCTATTCTCTTTCACCACACAAAGGTGATATAATAAACTCCTTTCCATTTTTTTTTTTTTTCCTCTCTTCACTCAAAGGGCTATAAGGTCACACTCTGGTTACAGAGTGTTAACACCATCGGTGAATATGTCATGGTGACAAGCATGCGCAGTTTGAATGATATGACCTTTAGAGCCCTCTGACAGACAACGGCACAAAATTTATTATAATAGTAGCATGTCATGCAGCAATGTATCAGTATCATAATGTCATGGCCGCAAATATATGTTTTTGTTGTCTATTATATGTTTTTATTTTTAGAGAAATATGAGACGGTTTTCTTTCCTGATGAAGGCTTAAAACGCCGAAACGCGCGTCGTGTCCCTTATCGACCGCCAGCCTCTAAACTGTCTGATAAGCTTAGTTTTTAACCTTTTACTTGTATAGCACTGTTTTGTTTTGTATTGTCTGTGAAGAAGTCTTCTCTTTTTTTGCACTTTTATACATATATGTTGAAGAAATTGAAAATAACATATTGTGGCACTAAATATTTAAATTCAACAAAAACTTTATACAAAAAAAACTCTTTATTAAAAAAAACAGTAATTGATGTAAAAAGATAAATAAAGAAATATATCATTCTAACGAGAAGAAAGTGTCTTTAATGATATGTGCAAAAACAATATATGTGAAACATTGTGCTTGTATGAACATTAGGCCTGATGTTACATTCTAAGTATATACTATAGATCTTGTGAATAGCTTTTCTTTACCCCAGTTGTCATTGTTCCCTACAGCTAACAAGATATATTGTTCCCAGTAGGGGTCCCCACCTTTCTAATCCACACGATAAAGATCCTGAGAAAATTCTTCGATCTACTTCCTATGAGCGCTAGGAAGGCAGTGGCCGTAGCATTAATCCTGTCCCGTCTGGATTACTGCAACAGCCTGTATGCAGGAGGGAAAAAGACTGTTCTGAAAAGATTACAGGTGGTCCAGAACGCGGCAGCTAGGTTAGTATTTAAGCTACCTAAGGGTTCTTCTTCATCAGCAGCACTCAAAACCCTGCACTGGCTACCGATTCATAAAAGGATTCTTTTCAAAACTCTAATAATCATCTACAAGGCCACCAGGGAAACGGGACAAAAATACCTAAGGTCCAGAATCAGTCCCTATACCACCCAACGCCTCTTGCGGTCATCCTCTGGAATGTTTTTAGTACCCCCTACCTTCCGTCTGAAATCTAGAGCGCGGAAGGCAATGGCTGTCCTGGGAACGAAAGCCTGGAATACCTTGCCCTTCCAGTTGAGACTTGCACAATCTGAACCTATGTTAAAAAAACTGCTAAAGACCTGGATCTTTGCTGCCCCAGACCACACTGTACTGTCTCTCATCTGACACATACTTATGTGTTAGTCTTAACCTTTCCCTACCACAGATCTCCTCGGTCTTTTTCCGCTAGCGCCAAGATACTCCTTGGAGTGTACGCCACGCTTTACAAATATACCCATTCATTCATTCATTCAATTGGGTCCAGTTGATAGAACAAACAATTGACAGTGTACCCTGCAAAAACCTAGCACCTGACCTGTATATCCCCTAGTTAGTATGTGTTGAATGGGGATTCCCCACAGCTCATGTGTGCACACTCTTAATGCACCCACTCTCGCGGTGCAATTCAATACAGGATTATAACAGACTTTTAACAAAACGCAAAGGTGCACCACTTAACAATAAAGAAAGAAATAACTGGTCTGTATCCATAGAGTGTTTCTTTTGTTTCTTCTTTTATTCACAAAATTCTTGTTTAAAAGAACACAGCCGACACGTTTCGTCCAGTAAAGGACTTCTTCAGGGCTGTAAATTTAACAAACATGTATACAAACATAAATATATATATATATATGTATAACATATAGACACTACATTACATAATCATAATACAAACATAAATAACCATTAAGACAGGACTGCTATGTACTTAACTCATATCACAATGACCAAACCACATGTATACTAAATCAACAATACATAACAATATGACTGACATAAAGTGAAAGACATCCACCTTGGTACACAATTATGTGCAAGACTCCAAAGTCTATCTCATTCCAAATGTGGAATATTTATACATATCCAAAACAGAAAGGGGATAGGAAGTGAGAATAAAAGATGAGATTAAAACCAGAGAGGAAGCATCTAACGCAGAGATGATTGAGAAAAGTGAGCAAAGTAGTGTCAGGGTTCATTTACCCCTAAGAGCAGACTATATGGCGAAAATGTCACGAATTTAACATGGCAAAAATAACAGGTATACCTAGCATAAAGCCAGTTGGGTACTCCAATACCAAACCAGTCTAGTCTGGATAACTACCAATTGGCACATGTAGAACAAACTAAGTATAACATCCAAAATGTAATATTGTATGAGATACCCACCATGAAAGCAGGCAAGGTAGGCACTCTCTGCAGACATTTAACGGCGGAGTGACCTCGATGGGTAGATAAGAGTAACACAACGTTGTTTCAGCGAGAACTGTATCACGAGAGAGAGAGAGAAGAAGCTAGAGACTCATATTCTGACAATGGCCACTGTATGAAAATATCCCATATCCATCTAGAAATGACTCACTCAATATCGTGAAGGAAGTGCTTCTCTGTTGTCGATGTAGGAAATTATATGTATACTAGCACTCTGTTACACCCTTGCTGAGGCCACACCACTATAAGGTGTACCAGGGATGATTGGAAAAATTCACCCGATCAGCCTGTAAAAAGATTGAAATTTAACTATTAAGAAATATCAAAGAGACGTGAGTGGTGATTGCCCCCGCTTTTCATACATTTACCCCACATAAAGGCGCAAAGAAAATAGTACAAAAACTAGTACAAAAACCTATTTAGTGTGGCGTGAAATATCGGTTAAGAGTCTGGTAAAGTCGGCACAGGACTAGGCAACTAGTGTGAGCTGCCTATTGTGAATAACGGAACACAATCCCAATGTTATCCACTAGCCCCAATAAATCCATGTGTCTAGTGCGAGCTCAGTGGCCAAAAAAAGTAATATTAACCACTGGATTTCAGGATCTAATAGTCCTAATCAAGCGCACCTCTGTCACCGTAAGCCGTATGTATAAATACGGGGGGGGAGATAGGGTAAACGGGCTGACACTAAATCATATCCTACATAGTAAGTTGCGCAGTAGCCCAACAACAGACATAGATAGCAATTATAAGTTAGAGCGATAAACATAACCTAGTTTCCCTAGTTCCCCAAGTAGAAGTCCTCCTTACCACAATACGGCTACGGTCCAAAAATGCCAAAAGCACTTCCTGTAGAGTGAGGACAGTCTGGGATATGCCCATGCACCGCCTCATTTAAATAGCCCGCGACGGTGTCCTCAATGTAGCACAGCTGAGGCCAATGTGAGCTGTGTTCTAAGACTTCAGTCAAAAGGAATCAAAATACAGCGGCCATCATTAAGATGGTAGTAAAACATAAGTCGAGGCGAACTTAGAGCAGAGGTTGTGTTATTTGAACAACCATGAAGACAGAAAAAGCGAATTACTTTCCTCCCGTACTAATTTAGCCCGCAATTTTATTGTAACGAACTGAAACTAAATATAAGCAAGAAAAGTAAGTTAACTCTAAGTATATGTTAAAAATACCAGAACCTGAAGATATGTATATGTGACGTAAAACCGATAGCCTTTCCAATGTGTGATCCTCATGTGCTTGCCCTGATGTCCGCCGTAGTTGCCAGTCTAAATAAAGGCTAAATGGCACTCAGCATATCCCGTTGTAAAAACAAATGGGATATGTTAACAAATTGTTAAATTTGGCAGTCATTTTGGATCGGTCTAATATTCATTGGGCAAGTCACATGAGTCTGAGCGAGCTGTACGAGAACATACCCCCTTGAAACAGGCCACATGCTGCCCCAGACCACACTGTACTATTTCTCATCTGACACATACTTATGTGTTAGTCTTAACCTTTCCCTACCACAGATCTCCTCGGTCTTTTTCCGCTTGCGCCAAGATGCTTCTTGGAGTGTACGCCGCGCTTTACACTCATTCAATTGGGTCCAGTTGATTATTTAAGTCATTGAACCTGCAGGTCTATTAACATTTTTATGATTTTTGGAGGCCTAATAGGATAACACTGGTATTACCCTATTACATTTTATAAGTGTAATTGGGATGAGATAAGAATCCCAAGTATGGTGTCTCTGTAATCACAATTTAAAATCACAACTTATGGTGAAGTCACATTTTATATTGCAATTTGGAAAATTCCCTTTTAGAAAGAATTGTCTATTTTCATTTTCATTTACGCACTGTTTAAGTTTGTGAAACCAACGTTCTTATTATATTATAATATGTTTTTGTTTTTCTGTTCATAAAATTTGTTTTATAGAATTTATGTGTAAGTTACTAAATAAAAAAAAATGTTTGCCCATCAGATGACTTGTTTAAAAAGTATTACAATTAACTCAAGTGAATTATGAAGACTATGTGCATAAATCACAAGGGCTAATGAAAATTAAGTTATTGGTCCTCTTCTGTTGAGTCAGTATAAGAATCAGGGAGCTCGATCTTAAGTTTATATTACACTGTTAAGTGGCATCTTCTAGTTGCCATTAAGGGCCCAACCCCTTTCTTACATAAAACCTTTTAGAAAGTTGGCATTTTCTTACTTTAGCCATTTAGTGCTTGCTGTCTGTCTCTGATACACATCTGGCAACGGTGACAGCTGGGCTGCGTGTGTCTCCACTACACAGCCACACACAATGGGGGCTTGGGTGTGACTTGATGGGCCATCCTGGCAGGATGGTAAGGAGGATCTGGACCCAGCCTCACTTACACCTGAACAGGCTGTGTCCTGTCCCCACTAAAATGGCCTGCATACCCCCTGTAGTAAGTCTGGAAACAGGGCAGGAAGAGAGGACCTCTGTGCACTTCATAGACTTGTGTTTGAAGTCTCCCTCACTTCAAAAAGGCACAACTGGGTATAAGCACTGGACCTCTGACACCACCACTTATACACTTCTGGACCTGTGAAGACTCTGCCAGGAAGAAGGACCACCGGGATTTGAACCTGTGACAATGAGGTCAAACACAGGACCCTACAGTGGACACATTAGTCCACTAAGTCACCAGACCCGGTTAGCTGGCTGGCCTCCTGATCTGAAGTCTCATCGAGATAAAAGACTTCCAATGTACGTGGTTCTGCACCTGCCATCTCTGAATCTGGCCTATCAAGCGGTGCCACCCCAGTCCTGGACCCTTGGATGGGAGGCCTAAGATGCTTGCTTCAGCAAAACCCATGCATCCTCTGTCAAACCGGCGCAATAGGGCCGTTGTGTGAATCAGAATTGACTCATTGCCCCTGTTGTGTGAATCAGAACTGGCAGATCCTTCCTGCTACATGGATCGGTACCAGCACATCACTCCTGTTGCATGACCAGAACCGGTGCATTGCCTCTACTGCATGGATTGGCCCGACACATCGACTTCGGAACCACCACTGCACGAGGTCTCAACATCTCTGTCGACGTCATCCTTGATGCCGACGACAAATCTTTGCATTGCAGCTCTTCACTCATCAGAGCCGAAACATCGTCACTGCAATGAGGATCAGGACTGGAGCATCGCCCTCACTGCGTGGATTGACACTGATGCATCACTTCAGCTGCGACCCACATCTTCGACATTGAGGCAGCCAGGATCAAGGTACTTTTGTTCAGTGGACCTCACAAGGTCCATGTATCTTGACCGCGCTCCATCAATGTCGACTGAACTTTTGATTTTGCACTGGTTCAGCGCAACCAGTTATGCCATGTATGTGTACATAAAACAAGAGCTACCCCACAATTTTCAGAGAGCCTGAGGTAATTAACCGTATTGCACCAAAACAGTGGTTCACTTATGCAACTAATCAAAAAAACAAGAGACAACAAGGTCTAAATTAATTATAAGACCAGAAATTATTCTACCACCAGGACAAACAGAGAACAGGTGGAAAAATCATGAAACGTGAATCATCCAAAACAACAAGACGAATGACTCCTTTAGTAATTTATATATAGTGAAATAGGAGTCGAAATATGTCTACAGTCAACGGCATCTCGACCTCTATAGATGTAAGGTCATCATCAGGACAAGGTGTGTGAGCACCTAGTATCTGTTGGGTAATTTAAGGTATTAATTCTTAACCAGAGGTAATCCCAGTTGGGAGAACACAATATCAAGGGCAATCAATTAGCTATAATGATGGTATGACATGCAGAACTTCATCAAGGGTCTAATCAAGGGTCTAAGAGAAGCAAAATCTCGTAGCCACAGAAGGCTGACTTCAGAAGCCGCCCAGTGCTCTAGTCCCTTCGATAGTGTGTCTCCCTACTGAATGGGATTCCCAAGTAGGCAGCCACTGAGAGTACAGATCCTTAACTCACTAGTCTCGGGACAGCACAACGCCTAATTCATAGGCCACGCTCACTACTTCATATCACTGAGCTTCCCCAGTAGGTAACATGCCACTGGGTTATAAACTTGCAGAACCCGCTCATTTCCTGACAGCGTGTTCCTCTAGTGATATATTTTACCCAGTAGTCCACCTGCCACTGGTTAAGAATAGCTTGATCTATACGGACCTTAGCCCAATGCCTTCTGTGGCCAGGAGATTTTGCTTCTCATAGACCCTTGATGTCACTAGATTCCTCATTTCTATTTCCCAGCAGATGTGATTGGACGCAATAATGGCAAAGGAGGAAGTATTGTCTGGTCAGTGATGGCAAGGTAAGCTGACGTTTCAAGAATCATGCTCCAGTATGCTGACAGGATGGATTTGTGCTGGCACTTTGAATGCACCAGACTTCATACTTCAGTGTACCAAACTTTGTTGGAAAAAGTTAAATGAGAAATTAGTGATGATTAATCAGTAGTTATTGCATAAAAATGTGAAATTACGGGCAGTAGGGCAAAAGGTTTTTTCACTGCTGCCCATACCATTGGCTAATGGCTCATCGCATGCCCTTGTAAGCCGTAGACCTCCTGCCATATCAGACAACCAGGAGGATATGCCAGTACCATCAGGTTTGGGAGGCCTGCACCCATTCCCTATCACCATCAATTCCGCATCCAGTAGTGTCCTGACTCCCTCTTGAACTACCAATGTTGGAACTAAGCCTTCTTCCAGTAGGCTAACCACCACCATTTCCAATGTGGTCACCTCAGGGGAGTAACATAAAATGATGAGGCCCCAAGCAAAATGTGAAGAGGGGCCCAGGAGTCTCCCATGTCTCACAGACATTCATCGGTCTTAGGTTGAATTGGGGCCACTGAAGGATCCTGCACCACTGGGTCACCCCTATTCTACCTTGCTTTATAATCACAAAATCTGTGCCAGCAAGATAATAGAGGCATATGGCCATAACTTCAGGGTCACAGTGCCCTTCCATGTCGAAGCTGCTGTGATAGGACCTGCTGTTGAGAAGGATGTGCAGGGTGCGGTCACTAATGTAACTGGCATAGGACAAAACTTTATAGTTGTGGTCAAGTGGCAGGTGGGGCAGCTGGACAAAAGCATCAGTCTTCCTAAGATGCAGAACAACTTCCAGGATTGCCAACTGCGCCAACCACCATCTGCTGCCACATACTTCACTGCAACATCTCAGGGTAGCAGGAATAGCAGTTCTATCCACTGTTTCTTTTGACAACCAACATCATGTTCCTGATTCTGTTC
Organism: Calotriton arnoldi; assembly: GCA_963921515.1. Taxonomy (NCBI): domain Eukaryota; kingdom Metazoa; phylum Chordata; class Amphibia; order Caudata; family Salamandridae; genus Calotriton; species Calotriton arnoldi. The sequence goes on along the minus strand of CAWUFW010007172.1, from coordinate 301,183 downwards.
CTCCATAGTCCCTACACAATGACGCATGTGTCATTTGGCTAGTCCATTTGATGCCAGGAGCAACAAAAAAACATCACAAAGACGAGGAAGAACTAATGTCTTCCTGTTTGCTATATACCTTGGACATTGATTTCAAAGCATTTGCATGATGGGCAAAACTTCCTTTTCTACTCTGGACTTTATGCTTGGACCCTGAGTCCAAACAACTGTCAGCGATCTTCACAAAAACATCCGCCATGACCATTCTCACAGAAAAAGCAATTACAACTACAAATGTAAATATTTGAAATAAAGGGTACAGATGAGAAAATAACCAGTGTATATGTAGAATTCTTCTTTTGTTTACGATGATGCGTCCTTACATGCCAATACCTACTTGTTGTAAAATGCAAGACATCAACTCAATGTCAGTTCCCTGTGAAGATTTGAACATAGCATTCATGCATTTGTTTTAAAATCCAGATACCAGAGATGGGACAGCATGCTATCGGCATGTCATCATTTTTATATTTGACCAAGCTTAAATTTATACTCCAAAATGTCAATGCAACTGTAAAGTGCTCCCTAAGCAATGATGAGGCATGATTGCAAGTAGATTTTGGTACACTATGCGCACACAGTTACAGGAATAGGCAGGGCCCGACTCTCCAGTCGAGAATTCACCCGCGTGCCTCGATTATGGTGCCAATCCTGTGGCCTGGGAGAGAGCCTAGGCCGGCAGTCCCCACCCGGGAACAGCGCTGCATTTTCCACCTATCCAGACCCGGTCCCTGAAGCCTTGATAATGGCGCCGAAACAGGGGCCTAAGCTATGGCCCAACCCAGCCGCCCCCTGCCTGAGCACACCACTGGACTCACCGCTCCTCGGGAGTCAGCAGAGAGCGCCCAGCAGGGGCACGCTATAAGGCCGGCACTACGGCAGTCCACTCTGTGCCTGGGGGTCAGCACCAGTCTACCGACAGGCGATGGTGGTGGGTCCGGTCTACTGCGGCACCACCGGGCCCCCCAAGCAGCGTCGGATTGGTAACGAGGGCACTCGGGCAATGCCCGAGGGGCCGGTGTCCGAGTTCCAGCTGTGGGCTGCTTTTTTGAGCAGTCTGGGGGGCCGACTTGGGCAGTGTCTCTGTTGTTCAGATACAGCCAGCGGCCCAGTGGGTGTCTGAGTGGCCTTCCTGGAGGCAGATGGGTGCTCATTACCTCCCGTTTAGCAACAGGCAGAGGTGTCACTCCCTTTCTCTCGCTGGGCAGGCCCATTAATGTGTGCATACTGAGTGGGGGCAGGGGGCCTGAGCAGAAGTGGCCTCACTTGTTTTCAGGTGTGTTTCACCAGTGTAAACTAATCCGTGCATTTTCTTATCACCCCCCCTTTTTTTTTAATAACATTTTGCCCAAGCAGTGTTTTAAGGAAAGGCAATATGCTAATGTGGGCCACTTTTTTTTAGCGTGCCCGGGCCGATTTTTAATCCCAATCCAACCATGCCCCCAAGCCCTCAGGACATAGCTCCGCGGTGGTGCAGGAGGTCACCTCCCCCTCTGCAGCAAAGTGAGCCAAGAAATCCCACATGCAAGGCGGTCAGTGGAGGAGTTGAAGTCGATGACAGGGCCGCGCAGCACGGTCCCGGGAAGCCCATGAGGCCCTCCGCCACTCCTTAGTCAAGCCAGGCACCAAGGCAGGGGGGCCCTTAACGGGATGCTCAGTTCTGCCCCCTCTCCACGTGAGACAGCAGATTAACACCGCTCACCTGCTCACCCAGGCCACACACGCTTGCGGCTCCCAACCGGAGTCCAAACCTTACCTGGGGGATGCGCTGCCTCGCTCTCTCTCTCTCCCCGCTCGTCGGACGTCCTGCTGGGCACTCCCGATGACGACGCAGCTCCGATGCAAGGCGACACTGTAGCCGGACAGGTTACGGCGCTGCCTCCTCCGTTGCTGACGATCTTGGGCAGATTCCTCTTGTGAACAACGATCACGATTACCTCACGACTTCCTTAACTTTACGAAGTCCTTCAGCACGTTGCGGCTCGGGCCGGCGGCGGCGATCTTGATCCGCAGCCTCAGTTGCGATGACGGCTCGGGCCACAGACAGCTACACAGCAGCGTGGATGATGATTCACGCTGCGGGGGCACTGCATTAATGGGGCACTTTCCAACCAGTACCACGGACCCCACGGCAGTCTCAGGCTGCACACGCACACACACAAAGCGTCGCTGAGACTCGGTTGGGTTTCGGGCCACACAGTCCCGGTGCAATGCTTACGAAGGTCTCAGGCTGCAAAAAGCACACGCACACAGCGCCGCTGAGACACACTTGGAAACTTTGATGTTCCTGAGTTTCCACAACAGGGAGCCAGCTCTCCTCGGGCCCTTGGGGACAAGTTACTTCGGGACACAGCACACAGCAAAGTCCTTTCAAGCAGGGGGACACAGCACACAGCAAAGTCCTTTCAAGCAGGGGGACACAGCACACAGCAAAGTGCCTTAGCCTCTCCTTAGTTAAATCAGCAAACTGCAGGCCAGCCCCAGAACACACAGCAAGGGTCAGTCCTTCTCTTCAGTCTCTTCAGCTGTTCTTCCTTGGCAGAGGTTCCTCGTGACCACGAAGTAGTTTCAATCCTTTTCAGTCTTGATCAGTCCAACGTTCAGGGGCTTCAGCTCTCATAGTTATACCCCTAAATGTCTTTGAAGTCTTTGTGTTCAGGGGGCACTGACCCCTGTCCAAACCAGTTCTGGGTGTCTTCCTGCCAGCGGCACCTTCTTTCTTTGATAGTGGGGGTCTGGGTCCTTAATCACTCAGCAGGAGGGGGAGCCATTCTTTTATGGCAGCAGCCCAGGCCTCTTCACCTCCAGGGGCCTACTCCTCCCCCCTACACTCCAGATGCAGGTCAGCCTGTTGCTGTCTCACCTACCCCTCCCTGGGTCAAGACATTTCCCAGATCCTATCACATTCAAATCCAGACAGTCAATCCACAACCAGGCAAAGACACACAGAATTGTTAGAACAAAAAAAACAGCCACTTCTAAAAGCGTGGTTTCTAAACACACAATTCAAAAACCACCTTCACAAAAAGATGTGTTATTAAATTGTGAGTTCAGGCACTCTAAACTTCACCTCTCCATCTTAAGCCTATGGGAAGATAGGCTGGAAACATATTACACAGCCTTCCCCATTCTGTCCTATGGGCAAGATGGCCTTGCAACAGTGAAAAACGAAATGGAGAGTATTTCACTGTTAGGACATGATACACACCTCAGTACATGTCCTACCTTTCACAGACATTGCACCCTGCCCAGTGGGGTACCTTGGGCCCACTATCGGGGTGTCTGATGTGCAGGGAAAGGGAAGGGTAAGGCCTGGCAAGTGGGTGCACTTCTCAGGACAACATGGCAGTTAGCAAACTGCGCGCAGGCACTGCAGTGGCAGGCCTGAGTCCTCTCTTTAGGGCTACTTGTGTGGGTGGTACAATTAGTGCTGCAGGCCCACCAATAGCATTTGCATTACCAGCCCTGGCACACATAGTGCACTTTACTAGGGACTTTACTAGTAAGGCAAACATACCAATTATGGACAACCAATTACCATAACACTTTATACAGGGAGCACTTGCACTTTGACACTGATCAGCAGTGGCAAAGTGCCCAAAGCATCTAAGTTGGCAACATTATGTCAGAAAAAGGTCTAGGAGGAAGGCAAAAAGTTTAAGGAACTTTAGCCAAAAAGGGCCAAGTCCAACACTGATGATGCAAAGGTAATTCCATAAATGGTTAATGACTCCAGGAGAGATGAAAATCCAAAGGCTCAATCAATCCACTGTCATGCCATGTACTGAAGTTGCTTCAAATTGCCCAATTAAAGTAGCCAAAAAAATTGGTCTCTGAACACTGAGCCCACACAAAAATGGCTGCTTTTAATGCCAAGAAATAAGTTATACTGATTGTTATCAGAAATCAGACTCACTGGCCGCCGAAAACATGAGCCCAATTAAAAATAACTGATGCAGTTGAATCAAATTGTCCAAATAAAAATGGCCGCTCCACTTCCGTGCATGTGTGCATGCTTGGAGAATTGAAGCTTTGAATAAAGTCGCCAAATTCAATGTCAAATTCCCCAAATAAAAATGGGTTCTAACTACCAGATACCACATGTGCGCATTATATGCCCCTTTTAATTTAAAAAATAATCAGCTACTGCATCTCTATAAACAATGAAGAAATTGAAATACACCATGTATGGCATGATATGTATAGGTCCCCATGTTCCCTACCATACAGAATTGAGAAAAACAGATTTGAAAACAGCACAGTATTAACTCAATCTACACAGCCCTTTGAAAGTAGTGATTTATCTTTACAAGTCACCACTTGATAAGGTCATACCTCTGCTGCACCCCTGTGCAAGCGATTCGTAACAAAAGTCTGTGTGAGATATCAAATGAATGTAACAACCACCATTTAACGCTGTCCTCACTCATCCCCAAAAAGTTCAGCCTGTACTCAGAGAGGAAGCCCTCTACTTCCCAATGAATTATGGATTGATGACTAACATCACGGTAGAGGTCTATGCTTTGAGAAGCCATCCACATTTCTCAGCTTTGACAACACTACATGCCCGAGGGTTGGCATACTGCATCCAGAAGTACTTGAATTTATTCAATGTGCTTGCACTTGTAATTCAGATACCTTCACCTCCAGTGCCTGATCAAGGTTTCGACATATGACTCAATGATGGCCCAGTAAATGACGGAGTGAAATAGCCTATGAAGAGACAAGCAACATGATCATTTTACCAAACTTCCTGTGAGCTGGACAGCAGCCTAGCATCTCTTTCCACAACTGCACGCTATTGGTGTATGATTGGGGGGGAATAGCAGCTGCTGACGTTTACCTGTACAACTGCGTAGCAGACATAGTCAAAATAAGTGACAGGATATATGATGATGGAAATAATCCAGGTATTATCTTGAACTAGACCTCTTCATTAGGGGAGTGCCACGCGATTACCTATAAGAAGTCAAAAGGGAAGAAGGATTGCTATTCTGTCGTGACATTTCATATCATACCAGGTGTATCATTTGAAGAACTTTGCTTTCAAAATTATAACATTCTAAAATCATATTTCTTGTACTCTGTTTTACAAAGGCATATCATTGTTTTAGGTTAATGCTGGACTTGTATTTTGTAAGAAAAATATACAAAACATTATATTTCCATCAGACTACAAGTCCCATAAGGCACCATTGCCAGGACTATATCTGGGATCTCTTCTGTGTTCTACCACCATGATGCATCCGCTTTTGTCAACAAGTACTGTACCATTATTGTTATAGATGCATGCCATATTGGCGAATAAGGCTGTTAAACCTGACAGGCAAATCATAGTGGATGCCAGAAGTCACCTTTAGTGGTAAATTTCCGGTCCACCATTAGGTCAGGCATTTACTTAGTGACACTGGCTCTTGACAGATGTGGTTGCAAAATGGAGGATTACTACTCGAATGCCATAGATTGTGGACGTCTTTGTCATGGAGTGCAATCACCGTCCAGCATACAAGCTCCGTCATTGGTTATGTTATGTAACAGTATATTTGTAAAGCGCACGTACACCAAATAGGTTTCATGGCGCTAGGAGCATAGCAGCGTGAGGGCCTCAGATCTTAGTCGTTAGCCTATCTGAAAAGCCAGGATTTCAGCAGGGATCTAAAGCTCACATAGGAAGCTTAGGCTCTGATGTCAGGGGGCAAGGAATTCCAAAAGCCGGGGGCAAGCACGGAGAATCTGGATCCCCCCAATCTCTTCCTGTTGAATTTAGAGACCTCTAATTGATTGTGGAGTGCAGATCTCAGATTGCGCCTGGGAGTATAATCCTGAATTTTGAAGGTCACAAAGGATGGGCTTTTGCCATAGCCAGATTTGAAAATAATGCACCCGGTTTTAAAAATGGTTCTCTGGACAACTGGAAATCAGTGTAATTTTACCAGTAGGGGTCTGGTGTGACAGAATCTAGGCTGGCACCAGACCAATATAGCCGCTTGGTTTTAAACCAGCTGGAGCCTCTGACTCAGATCCTTGGGATGACTGAAATAGAGGGATTTTGCATGATCAATTTGTGATATAATGTGGATGATAGCCCCAATGGAAAAGGATTTCCTGATTTTTTTCACTTTTCAAAGAAGAAAGAAACAAGACAAAGTTACAATACATCTATTTATAAATTTCTAGTTACTAAAATGTCTCATTGCCTTATTCTGATAATGTATGTACATTGAGTTGCTATAGTGAAAGTGTAGGTGAGAGGTATTTGGTATGATTCTTATATTTTCAATATTACAAAATAGTGTCACAAACGGGTCATTTATTTAGCCATTTTTGTTTCAGTCAATACCTATTATATTCATGCAATTAGTTTCTCTCTCTTCATGTTTGGCATGTACCCTTCTGAGAAAGGGGAATGACTTTTCAAATGGCCTTCGATAGGTGATCATAACATATGAGTATTACAGGTGTTGTACTTGCTTACAGTCTGAGTGGAAGCAGTGCATGCAAAGTATATATCAACTAGGTCAATGGTATATATGTCTATAGTTTGTGAAGAGGGAGCAGGTGGTATGTAAAAGAACATTACACTTCGACTACAGTGGACTGTAACCAAAGTGAGACTACATTGCTTAAATCAAATGTATTGTGATAGTAAAAAGCGCCTGTTTACACAACATCCAAACACCTGTTTACACAATATGACTGTCCACTCCGCCTTCTATGCTCTTGATGACTTAAGTCTGGGAGGCTGCCAAAGCTTTCTCCTCCTAGGGCATAGGGCTGAAGGCATGCAAAATTCATCACGTACTCCCATAGTACGTTGATGAAACCAGGCATAGAGTGAACGTACTCCACAAGTCATCCTATGAGAGTTGCACATTGGACTCAGCAATCACCCAATTCAATTGTCTGGACAATATTTCCCCACGCTGACTTATGCTAGTGGTCTAGACCTGTGCTCAAGACAACTGTGCTCACCCCTCATTATTTTATCCATCATTATGCCTATCTCAGAAAAACAAGGGGCTCTCCTGCTGTCTGTGGTAGTTGCTTTGAGTGCTGCAAAGCATAGGTCAGTGGTGTGAGTGGTAGTTTGTTTTATAGGGAGGCAGTAGGTGTACATCAGCTGTACCCTGGTGGATCATCCACTTGATTTTGATGGACATCCACTATACATTTTTTCTGTCTTCCATTGCCATTCTTTGGTGACAATACCTTGAAAGTCATCCCATGGAGGTGGGCAACTTTATATATGGAAGTCAGTGTACCACCACACCAAATTTGATGGAGTTATGCCTGCCACTGGAGGAAGGTGCAATTATTGATGGAGGAGGGCACCAAGAGACAGTACTCTGCTTTGGAGGTTGGCAGACATCACCGCTGATACCCTAAATATGGCAGATGGTGATTTGGCACTCTGACAACCTTCTCAGTTCTGCCCTGGAAAAGGAACAGGCACCAGTCTGCCAAACTTTAAAAAAAACATTCGTTCTGAGGGTAAACCACGATGACCTGCTTGGTGTATCTTTTTACGGAGTTTTATATAGCGCGAACTTAACCCGATTCGGGTATCAGAGCGCTTTACATAGCACCAGTTGTGTTACATGAGGACACATTCATTTTTTTGTTAGGCACGGGGAGATTAAGTGATTTGCCCAGAATCACAGGATGTTCAGCGTCATTGCCGAGACTCGAACCCAGTTCCCCAGATTCGAGGTGACCGCCCTAGCCGTTAGGCCAACTCTTCTCCCACTGTCACTATCTGATCTCTGATCTATTGTGACCGGTCTGAAATCACACCTAAGTCAACAGTGAACTGATATTTCCAAATTTTCAATAGTGCTTTACTTTTTCTAGGTCCTTTTTGCCTCAAGTCTTTAAAAGTTAATACATTTGGTTCCCCTTACCTGAATTTTATTGTTTTGGTATCTTTTTGATTATTAAATTGTTTTCTATTTTTCTTAATTCTATGGGAATTTCTATTATGCCATTTTCTTGACTTTAAAATGGTTAGTATGGCTTGAGACTGCCTCAGTGGATGCTTGATCATAGGAATCAAAGCAGCCTGCCAGGGCATTCAGGGGGAGCTGGAGCCTGAATGTGTGGACCAGGTTCCCATGAGAAAGAGAAGGGGCAATTGGCATAGGAAACCAGTCCTGAAATGTCCAATGGTCTGGGACGAGTTACAGCCATAATGAGCGGATTCAGAGTTAAGGTGTCTGGCTTGGGTGACATGTCTGAGTTATCCGGTTCTCGAAAAACAAGAAGGGGGAGGTAGTGGAGATAGACAAAAGGATTTGTTCTCCTATTAGTCGTACTGTAAACAAACGGAACCCATCCGTCTTTTGAGACTTCCTTATCACTTCAGATTTTATTTGGAAAACAGAAAGTTTTCTTTAGATAACTCTCACCCTCCTGGGTTTCTCCTTGGTAGCATGCTTCATCATTGGGTTCTTCCCATTCCGCTGCAGAACGGGGCATGCTGCGACCTACGAGTTACGTGGGAGCACTTTATTTGGTGTTGTCTATAATAGATGAAGAGACAAATAGGGTTGGGGTTTGTGGAAGATTAAAAATACCTGGCTAGTAGGAAAAATATTTTATTCGTACCTCTATCCGGTATGGTTAAAAAATAGGGAAAGTTGAAACTCATGGACTTATGTTCCTGAGTTTCTAAGGTCTACATGTTTCAAGCCCTACCCCAAGGCTATTCTTCAGGACCAAGGATCGCTACTCCCTGATGCCACTCTTGTCAACACTTAGTTGGAATGCCACTTGTTAGACCTGGCATCCTTGGCATGGGTCTCCCTTCCATTTTTTTCATAATGCCTCCACTGTTGTCGATATGTTTTTGCTGGACTAGATGCTCATGGGCACTTTGCCACTACTAATCAGTGCCAAAGTGCAAGTGCTCCCTATTGTAAATTGTGATGTGAATTAGTGACTCCATGTTTGGCTTATTTGAATTACTGTCAGACCCTAGTACAGTGCACTGAGTGTGCCCGGGGCTTGTAAATCAAATGCTGCTGGTGGGCTTGCAGCACTGGTTGTGCCACCCACAGAAGTAGCTTGTAAAGTGTGTCTCAGGCTGCCATTGCAGAGCCTGTGTGCAGTCTGTGACTGCCATGTCGACTTGGTAAGTGCACCCACCTACCAGTCCCCAAACCTTCCCTTTTCTTCATATCAGACACCCCTATGGTAGGCCTACGGGCAGGGTGCATTGTAAGGATAAGGAGGGACATGCCTGGTGTGTGTGGCATGTCCTAATAGTGAATTACAGCCATTTTCGTTTTTCACTATTGCAAGGCTACCTGTTCCCCATAGGCCAGAATGGGCAGTTTGATTATAACATCTTATAATCCTAAACTGACTCAGGGAACTAGGTAGAAATTCGAGTTTAGTATGCCTGAACTCAGAATGATAAAATACATCTTTTAGTGAAGTTGGTTTTAACATTCTGTGTTTGAAAATACCACTTTTAGAAAGTGGGTATTTTCTTGCCTAACTATCCAGCCTGCCTCTGCCAGCTTGTGTATTGTGTGTCTGGTTTGTGCGTGACAGGGGCTGGGGGTGGCCACAGGAGACAGGGTGAGGCAGCCCAGGGCTGAATAGAGAGATCTGCATCCAGAGTGGAGGTAGGAGTTGCATCTGGGTCTGAATAGGGCTGTGCCTGCCTGCCACAATGCTGGCTCCACCCCTGCCGGGCGTCTGAGTACCCTGCCCCACATTGTGAAAGGAAAGAAGGAGTCATGTACACAGAGTGCTCCAAAGCTGCACAGAACTGGTTTAAGCTAGGCAAAGGCCTCTCTGCCTCCAGAAAACAAAGAGAATCAGGGTATAAGAGGGGCACCCAGACCCCAGGAAAATTAGATCACTTTTGGGAACAAGAAGAAACCTTTGCTGAGGAGCGGAACCAAGAAGAAACTGAGGAGAGACTATCCCTAAGCCTGAAGTGCTGCTTGGGGGATTGGCCTGCAGTGGTTTGTCTGACTGCCAAAGAAAGGAGAAAGGAACTTTTGCTTTGCTGTGACTTTCACCAACTTGTGAAGGATCTCCAAGGGCTTGAGAGAGAGCTTGCCCCCTGACCGAAGTCCCAGGACCAGTGGACTTCACCAGCCTTATGAATTGCTGCTGGAAACGCTGTTTCAGTGGCTACAGGGTTAGAGAGCTGTGACCGACTCTGACGACCGGCTCGGTGTCCTGTAAGCACCGCATCGAAGCACCGTCTCGCCCTGCAACGCACGGCCCTGGTCTCACCGACTCTGTCAACGAGCCGCTGCCTGCACCGCATCGAGGGACAACGCGTCCTGCAACGCTTCGCTACGCATAATCCATCTGGTCCGACCGACACGGTCACTGTTGCTGAGTTCGAGTCCTGTGACCGCACCGGAGTTGGGCACCGCTCGCACGCTTCGCGACGCACCGCCCGACTCACACCGCCGTCCGGACTGATCGACGCCAGCTCCTGAATCCGGCTCCGTCGCCACACCGCAACCTGCCAGCACCGCATCGAAGCACCGTCTCGCCCTGCAACGCACTGCCCTGGTCTCACCGACTCCGTCTCGACGACGTCAACGAGTCGCTGCCTGCACCGCCTCGAGGGACAATGCGTCCTGCAACGCTTCCATTTTGCAACGCAACCGCGACGAACAGCCATCCGGCTCGCACGCCCGTGCCTGCCGCTTCAAGTGAAAGGTACTGTGACCGAGTCCGCCTACGCTGTGTTGGCCCGTATCGACGCGGTCAGCTGGATTTGATAGACTCTGTTTGTTCTTTACATCGCAGTAGCCGGAGAAGGCTACCGACTCGCACAGAACATTGAATTAAGCCTTTTTGATAAGAACTAAGTATTCTTGACAGCATTGTGGATTATTTTTGTCGTTTATGGTCTTGTGGTAATTCTATATAAAATATTCTTATTTTTATAAATATACAACCTGTGTGGAGTCCATTTGTAGTGTTGTCACTTGATTACTGTATGTGTTCACAAATGCTTCACACACTGCATCTGAACTAAGCCTGTCTGCTCGTGCCAAGCTACCAAGAGGGTGAGCAGGGGTTATTTCAGGAGTGTACCTACTTTCCCTGACTAGACTCAAGGGTCCCTATTTGGACAAAGGTACCTACCTCTGCCAACTAGAGACCCCCAAATCTAACATTGGTGGTCAGCGGTGAGGATTCTGGACTTGCATTTGTGACTCATGTACAGTGATTGGTGAACACTACTTAGTGAGTGCAGACCAAAACGCAACCACATACTTTTATAGCATTTTTTCTGGGATTTCCTATTTTTGAAACTGCCAAGTTTAATCACCATGGAGAAACCAGCATCAGTAGCCTCTGTTGAGTGTGATTGGGAAGAGGAGAGGCTAGAATGCTACACCCTCAAGCAGCTCAAGCATTTCTGCAAAAAGTTTAAAGTGTCCATGACCGGGCTCTCCAGGAAGGAGGACCTCCAAAAGGCGCTGAGGGCCTGGGTCGAATCAATGAGTGCCCCTGTGGAGGGGGCTGAGAATGCAGAAGGGCAGCTGGAGGGGCTATTGGGTCTAGGGGCTGGAAGACCACCTTCCTCAGTAGGTAGCAGTGTTTCTGCCAGAGGTCTGTCTCCAGAAGAGTTGGAGGACAGGAAAGAGAGTAGGATGCACGAAATGGAGCTGACCAAGCTCAAGCTGAATGGGCAGTTAGAATTTGAAATGCAAACTAGGAAATTAGCCCTAGAAGAGAAGAAAATGCAGTTTGACCATGAGAAGATTTTGAGGGAGTTGGAATTGAAGGCCAAAAGCTTAGAGATTACTCCCTCTGGTGGCAGTGTACCGCCTCTGCCTGTTGAAGTTAGGGTGTATATTCCCAAAGATGTGGTGAAGGAATTTTTTTTAAATGATGATATTGGGCAGTGGTTCAAAGCCTATGAGGTAGCCATGTCTTCCCACCGGGTCCCTGAGAAGGATTGGGGAGCGGGGTTGTGGGGACGGTTCCTTAGTGAGGGGCGGGATACCTTGTTGGATTTGCCCTCTGAAGTCTATAATTCATACAGCCACATGAAAGATGCATTGATGACTAGTTATGGTTTAACCCCTGAGCTTTATATGCAGAGGTTCAGGAACTGTAAGAAGATTGAAGGCAGTACCTGGGTTGAATATGTGACCTTCTTTTGCAGAGCCTTGGATGGTTGGGTAAAGGGTAGCAAAGCGACTGATTTTCAGGTGCTCTTTGATTTGATTGCCTGGGAGCACTTGTCCAGTAATTGTTTTCCTGCGCTATGCCAGCACCTGATTGATAGTAAGCTGACTAACCTAGGCAGCTTGCTGAGGACCGCTGGGTGAGTACCCGGGTCCACAAGGGTCATGTGGGAGACTCCGCCAAGGGTGGGCAGGGTCCCCAGCAGAAGAGTGGGGGGGACAAGGGTAAACAGAGGGAGTTCCAGAAAGGGCCCCAAAGTAGACCCCAAGGGAACCAAGGGAAAGGTTCCCAGCCTCCCCCTGAGAAGAAGCCAGTGGCCCTGACAGGCCCCCCTGTTCACCAGGGACCACTGCTGTGTTACAAGTGTGGCGCCCCTGGCCACAAGGCAAACGATCCTCGTTGCCCTTTGCATGGAAAAACAGCACCCACTGGTGCAGTCCCCCAGCAGTTGGCTAGTGTAGCCCTGGGGGAGGAGTGGGGTGCCCTAGGTGGGGGGGATCCCACAGTGTTTTCCCTTGTCTCCTTAGGAGACTCTGAGATGGTCCCTAGGACCCAGCTGCCTGACAACACTAAGAAATACAGGCAGTGGGTGACCATCAATGGCCATAGGGTGGAGGCTCTGAGAGACACAGGAGCCAGTGTGACAGCTGTCAAGTGTCACCTGGTGTCTAAAGAGCAGGTTATCCCTGATGCATTCTATCCGGTTGTTGCCGCTGACAACACAGAGAGTCACTGCAAGGTGGCTCAGGTTCCCTTTGAGTGGGGGGGGGTCTCGGGTACTCTTCAAGTAGATGTGAGGCCGGCCATGCCTGTTGACTGTTTGTTAGGGAACGATTTGGAGAGCTCACCTTGGGCTAAGGTGGAGCGGAGTGCGCATTTAGAAATGTTGGGCTTGCCTGATTGGGCATGTGTGACCACCCGGTCAATGGCAGCTAGAGGTGTTCAAGAGGACCTGGAGCCTGAAAGTGAGGCCCAGGTGCCTGCCGGAGAGAGAGGAGGCAGGGGGCGCAGGAAACCGGCCCCCGAAGTTCCCACAGTCCAGGAGGAGGTAGACCCTGAGGGGGATGCCCTGGAGCCTACAGGGGAACAGGTAGCTGAACTGGGGGACCTACCTGAGCTGATCCATTGGCAGCAAGAAGGAGGACCCTCCAGGGAAGAGTTCTGCGAGGAGCAGAACACATGCCCTTCTCTCGTGGGTCTGAGGCAACAGGCCACAGACCAGGCAGCAGGTGATCAGTCTGGATCACATTGGATTTACTGGGAGAATGGTCTCCTGTATTCAGAGCCTAAGGTTGCTGAGCCTGGGTCAGCCCGTGTGCTGGTGGTACCCCAGCGCTTCAGAGCCTTCCTACTGGGGTTGGCTCATGATGTACCGTTAGCAGGACATCTGGGGAAGGACAAGACCTTTGAAAGGCTTGTCACCCATTTCTATTGGCCCCAGATGCGCAGGAGTGCCGCCACTCACTGCAGGACATGTCAGACTTGCCAGGCAAGTGGAAAGAGTGGGAGGAAGCACAAGGCTCCACTCCAGCCATTCCCTGTGGTCAACACCCCCTTCGAACGGGTGGGTATTGACATTGTGGGGCCACTGGACCCCAAGACAGCCATGGGCAACAGGTTTATCCTGGTCTTGGTGGATCATGCCATCCCTCTGAGGACAGTGACGGCCCCCGTGGTGGGACGGGCACTGATGGGAATTTTCTCACGTGTAGGATTCCCTCAAGAGGTTGTGTCTGACAGAGGTACCAACTTCGTGTCCAAGTACATGAAGTCCCTGTGGCAGGAGTGCGGTGTAACTTACAAGTTCACCACTCCTTACCACCCTCAAGGAAATGGGCTGGTTGAGAGATTCAACCGGACCCTAAAGGGCATGATTATGGGTCTGGAAGAACCCATGAGGCGTAAATGGGACGTCCTCTTACCATGCCTATTGTTTGCATACCGGGAGGTGCCACAGAAGTCTCTAGGGTTCAGCCCCTTTGAGCTCCTCTATGGACACCCGGTGCGAGGACCTCTGAGTTTGGTCAAGGAAGGCTGGGAGCAATCTCCCAGGAAATCTCCCCAGGATGTATACAGTTACATGCTGGCCTTCAGGAACCAGACTAGGCGTTTCAGAGAGCTTGCTGAGGCAAATCTGGAAGCCAGCCAGGAGGAGATGAAGCGGTGGTACGACCAGAATGCCACTCTGGTCGAGCTTCAGCCTGGTCAGAAAGTGTGGGTCATGGCCCCTGTGGAGCCTTGTGCGCTCCAGGACAGGTGGACCGGCCCTTTCACGGTGGTGGAGCGCAAGAGTCCAGTTACCTACTTGGTGGACTTGCAGTCTCCCAGGAACCCCTTGCGGGTCCTGCATGTGAACCGCCTAAAGCCCCACTTGGAGAGGTCCCAAGTGGGCATGCTCTTAGCTACAGATGATGGGATGGAGGAGGAGACTGAGCCTCTGCCCTGACCTCCTGTCAGCCCGAGAGCAAGATGGATAAGTGGAGGGAGTAAACCTCTCTACCTCCCTCACACCTGAGCAGCAGGGTGACTGTCGCCAGCTGTTGGGACAGTTCCCTGACCTGTTCTCCCTGGTTCCCAGTGTCACTCATTGGTGCGTCCATGATGTGGACACTGGGGACAGTCTTCCTGTGAAGCACAAGGCTTACAGGGTGACTGACAGGGTCAGAGCCTGCATCAAGGAGGAGGTCTCCAAGATGTTTGCGCTAGGGGTGATTGAGTCCTCTAACAGCCCTTGGGCCAGCCCAGTGGTCTTGGTTCCAAAGGCTACCGCACCTGGTGCCACACCAGAACTCCGGTTCTGTGTGGACTACAGGGGACTCAATTCCGTCACCAGGACTGACGCCCACCCCATCCCCAGAGCTGATGAGCTCATAGATCGGTTAGGGGCTGCGCGGTACCTCAGCACGTTTGACTTAACGTCTGGGTACTGGCAGATCGCCTTGACTGATGGGGCAAAAGAGAGGTCAGCATTCTCCACACCAGATGGGCACTACCAGTTCCGGGTGATGCCCTTTGGGATGAAGAATGCCCCTGCCACCTTTCAGAGGTTGGTCAACCAGGTGTTGGTTGGACTGGAGGATTTCAGTGCCGCCTACCTGGATGACATCGCAGTGTTCAGTGCCAGTTGGGAAGGACATCTGCGCCACCTCTGGGAAGTGTTGATGGCGCTGCGGAGGGCAGGCCTCACAATCAAGGCAAGTAAGTGCCAGATTGGGCAGGGTTCTGTGGTGTACTTGGGACCCCAGGTTGGGAGCGGCCAGGTGGCACCCCTCCAACCGAAAATTGATACCATTCTGGCTTGGGAGCCCCCCAAGACCCAGACAGAGGTGAGAGCCTTCCTAGGACTCACCGGGTATTACAGGAGATTCGTCAAGGGGTATGGCAGCATTGTTGCCCCCTTGACAGAGCTGACTTCCAAGAAGCAGCCCAAGAAAGTGATTTGGACTGACGCCTGTCAAAAAGCTTTTGACACCTTGAAGACTGCCATGTGCACGGCGCCTGTGCTCCAGGCACCCAACTTCTCCAATGAGTTCATTGTTCAGACGGACGCTTCAGAGCATGGTGTAGGGGCTGTTCTATCACAGATCAATGAGGAGGGCCTAGACCAACCTGTAGCCTTCATCAGTAGGAGGTTACTTCCCCGGGAACAGAGTGTTACGAAAAACATAAGCGCAGTATCAAAAGAACCACTGCCATCCGATTATAGATAACATACATCTTGTATTAAGGGGTACAATACGTTTTCTCTTAAGTTGCCTCATTGTAATCATTACCTTGTGTTATCACTTGACACTTTGGTGTAAAAGAACGAAGAGTTAATCTACAAAAAGATACTGAACTAAAGTACAAAAATATTGTAATCACCAATGCTTGTTTCTTGTATTTAGTCATTTGGGAATCGAACCAAAGAAGCAGCTGTTGTTGCACGTTTCAGGACACACTCCGCGCACGTGTTAACCGCCTTTGCAGATACACGCGCAATGTAAATGAACATCAGCTTCAGGACACGTGTAAACTGCCTTGGCAGTCACACGCGCTGCAACTATTTAAACCCCACCCGCCTTGCCCCGATGCTTCGCTTCACTAAAAGCAGCACTCACCCGACTCCGGTTCAACTTGGCTTCCAATCCTCATCCAGGATTCCTCACCTTGCTCCTCGTCCTTCACCAACTTCCCCAGCTTCGTCGGAGGTGTCCCAGTCCAGGACATCCGGCACGATCCTCTTCCGCTTCCTCAACGTTTCCCTTCCGGTATTCTGCAAAGAAGAAGAAAGAGAAAGGACAAGTCAACAGACGGTTGCTTAGCAACCCCTCGAAAGACACGGTAAAATAGTTTTGACTTTCCTGAACAAGGTAAGAGCTCTTACGTTATATTTAATAAAAGACTACCTTGGAAAACCAGTTTCAATAACTCTCTACAGTTAATGTTAACAGCAAAGGACTTTGAAATAAGGAGATTTTGAATCATTTGAAAGCGCACTTGATATTCATGGAATGAAGCAACCAGTAACCTTATTGAAAGACTTCAGAGAACTATTAGCGCTGTTTCTTTGAACTCATGGTCACAAGGAGAGAAGGTCACGTTACCTGAAGAGTCATTGACCAATATTGTCACGAGTATATTGACATTTGAAAAGACTAGTGTTATTTTCTTTTGGTATTTCTTACTGTTAATTTCATGAATCCTTTTGAGCAACAGTCTGGGAATTTCTGGTATGTCCTGTTTGTAACAGTATTACAGGAAAACAAGTCCAAATCAGACACATATTAATCTGTATTAACACAGTTATTTTTTCTTATAATTATTAAGGAATACATATACAGTTAAGAAACAATTTGAAGTTACAGAATCCAGGACGTAATTTTAACATCCGGATTCTTTTGGTATGTAAAGAAGGGCTGATCTAAAAAGTAGTTACGTTCAAGTTAATTAGAGTTTGTGCAAAGATATTTGTCTTTTCCTAATAGGCGAATGTTCCAGAACACGTTTTAAGAATCAGAAACCCAGTCCATTCCGATCCCCTGAGAGACGCGTGGCTTGATCCAGTCCGTGAGGCAGTCACCAGAAATCCAGTGTTTATCTTCTTGTCTCTCATTCCCATTTCCCCCGTCCCCCGGAGATCAATCGGAATGGTAAGTGAGTTCTTTCCTTGCCGTTCTGGTTGATTTCAGAGGGAGTTGGGACCAAGCAGCATCGAGGAGGGAACAAACCGGAGCACAGGTGGGTGACTTCGTAACACAGAGATGGAGTGCTATTGAGCGTGAGGCATTTGCTGTGGTCTGGGCACTGAAGAAGCTGAGACCATACCTGTTTGGGACTCACTTCCGGGTTCAGACAGACCACAGGCCCCTCAGATGGTTGATGCAGATGAGGGGTGAGAATCCAAAGCTGTTGCGGTGGTCCATTTCCCTACAGGGAATGGACTTTAAGGTGGAACACCGCCCTGGTACAGAACACGCCAATGCTGATGGTCTGTCCAGATTTTTCCGCCTTAGTGATGAGAACTCCCTAGGGGTAGGATAGTTCTCCCCACATTTCAGCTGGAGGGGACACGTGTTAGACCTGGCATCCTTGGCATGGGTCTCCCTTCCATTTTTTTCATAATGCCTCCACTGTTGTCGATATGTTTTTGCTGGACTAGATGCTCATGGGCACTTTGCCACTGCTAATCAGTGCCAAAGTGCAAGTGCTCCCTATTGTAAATTGTGATGTGAATTAGTGACTCCATGTTTGGCTTATTTGAATTACTGTCAGACCCTAGTACAGTGCACTGAGTGTGCCCGGGGCTTGTAAATCAAATGCTGCTGGTGGGCTTGCAGCACTGGTTGTGCCACCCACAGAAGTAGCTTATAAAGTGTGTCTCAGGCCTGCCATTGCAGAGCCTGTGTGCAGTCTGTGACTGCCATGTCGACTTGGTAAGTCCACCCACCTACCAGTCCCCAAACCTTCCCTTTTCTTCATATCAGACACCCCTATGGTAGGCCTACGGGCAGGGTGCATTGTAAGGATAAGGAGGGACATGCCTGGTGTGTGTGGCATGTCCTAATAGTGAATTACAGCCATTTTCGTTTTTTCACTATTGCAAGGCTACCTGTTCCCCATAGGCCAGAATGGGCAGTTTGATTATAACATCTTATAATCCTAAACTGACTCAGGGAACTATTAGTATGCCTGAACTCAGAATGATAAAATACATCTTTTAGTGAAGTTGGTTTTAACATTCTGTGTTTGAAAATACCACTTTTAGAAAGTGGGTATTTTCTTGCCTAACTATCCAGCCTGCCTCTGCCAGCTTGTGTATTGTGTGTCTGGTTTGTGCGTGACAGGGGCTGGGGCTGGCCACAGGAGACAGGGTGAGGCAGCCCAGGGCTGAATAGAGAGATCTGCATCCAGAGTGGAGGGAGGAGTTGCATCTGGGTCTGAATAGGGCTGTGCCTGCCTGCCACAATGCTGGCTCCACCCCCTGCCGGGCGTCTGAGTACCCTGCCCCACATTGTGAAAGGAAAGAAGGAGTCATGTACACAGAGTGCTCCAAAGCTGCACAGAACTGGTTTAAGCTAGGCAAAGGCCTCTCTGCCTCCAGAGAACAAAGAGAATCAGGGTATAAGAGGGGCACCCAGACCCCAGGAAAATTAGATCACTTTTGGGAACAAGAAGAAACCTTTGCTGAGGAGCGGAACCAAGAAGAAACTGAGGAGAGACTATCCCTAAGCCTGAAGTGCTGCTTGGGGGATTGGCCTGCAGTGGTTTGCCTGACTGCCAAAGAAAGGAGAAAGGAACTTTTGCTTTGCTGTGACTTTCATCAACTTGTGAAGGATCTCCAAGGGCTTGAGAGAGAGCTTGCCCCCTGACCGAAGTCCCAGGACCAGTGGACTTCACCAGCCTTGTGAATTGCTGCTGGAAACGCTGTTTCAGTGGCTACAGGGTTAGGGAGCTGTGACCGACTCTGACGACCGGCTCGGTGTCCTGTAAGCACCGCATCGAAGCACCGTCTCGCCCTGCAACGCACGGCCCTGGTCTCACCGACTCTGCCAACGAGCCGCTGCCTGCACCGCATCGAGGGACAACGCGTCCTGCAACGCTTCGCTACGCCGAATCCATCTGGTCCGACCGACACGGTCACTGTTGCTGAGTTTGAGTCCTGTGACCGCACCGGAGTTGGGCACCGCTCGCACGCTTCGCGACGCACCGCCCGACTCGCACCGCCGTCCGGACTGATCGACACCAGCTCCTGAATCCGGCTCCGTCGCCGCACCGCAACCTGCCAGCACCGCATCGAAGCACCGTCTCGCCCTGCAACGCACGGCCCTGGTCTCACCGACTCCGTCTCGACGACGTCAACGAGCCGCTGCCTGCACCGCCTCGAGGGACAACGCGTCCTGCAACGCTTCCATTTTGCAACGCAACCGCGACGAACAGCCATCCGGCTCGCACGCCCGTGCCTGCCGCTTCAAGTGAAAGGTACTGTGACCGAGTCCGCCTACGCTGTGTTGACCCGTATCGACGCGGTCAGCTGGATTTGATAGACTCTGTTTGTTCTTTACATCGCAGTAGCCGGAGAAGGCTACCGACTCGCACAGAACCTTGAATTAAGCCTTTTTGATAAGAACTAAGTATTCTTGACAGCATTGTGGATTATTTTTGTCGTTTATGGTCTTGTGATAATTCTATATCAATTATTCTTATTTTTATAAATATACAACCTGTGTGGTGTCCATTTGTAGTTTTGTCACTTGATTACTGTATGTGTTCACAAATGCTTCACACACTGCCTCTGAACTAAGCCTGTCTGCTCGTGCCAAGCTACCAAGAGGGTGAGCAGGGGTTATTTCAGGAGTGTACCTACTTTCCCTGACTAGACTCAAGGGTCCCTATTTGGACAAAGGTACCTACCTCTGCCAACTAGAGACCCCCAAATCTAACACCACTGCATGCTAGGAAAAAATAAAATACGTATACATACAGCACCAATTAGGTGTTATACTTGGAAGATCTCAAAAGATATAAGTTAGTCTGACATGGCTTTTGGCCATCTAACATAAATATGCTTATATGAAACACATCACCATAGTGGAAAACATGATATATTTTTTCATGATGATGTGAACACTTCTAGTGCTAACAAAATGATGCAATATTAAAAAAGGCACATACATTGACATACAGAAATATTTGTTTTCTATAGTTAGCTGGTTGCAATCATCGATAGACATATGCTAAATGAAAAAGAAACATACATGTAAATTTCCTAAATAAGACTTCATGAGGCCAAACGGGGGGAAGGGACGCCTTTAGTCACATTCTGTGTTAACTACAAAATGAGAAATACGAGAAAGTTATGAGCATAGTTTTAAGCGAAAGAAAGTTTAAAGAGCGTCTGTTTGAGAGGAAAGACCAGCTGCGCCATACTCACTGCTCCAAAGCTACTCCCTCGCTTAGGGAATAGTCCACCATTGGCTCCGAGGTTGATGACAAGTGGAGCTGGCTCTCTATTTGTCAAAGATGCGGCCAGCCGGACATTGGCGTCTTGTGTCTCACAAAGACTAGGATGCCAACTTTCCAAGATGGCCACCGGGTGTTGGAACCACTGCCTGGTTCCCTTGCCTGTAGAGAAGTATATGCTATGGGATCCACGATATAAGAAATCGATTTGGAATTTTTTATGGAAGATTAAAAGTGTGTATTAAAAACATGCTATTTACAGTAAATTTGTGAAAAAAAGTGTTTATTTAAAATGTATTGAAAAAATATAAATAATAATATTTCTATTTCAATGCAGGGATGGCAGACAAAGATAATAATGTATACGTGATAGGGATCTTAATGGAGTTCTACGAAAACTTTCTAGATAAAAGTCCAAATAGGGTTGGTTTGGTGTCTGGCAGAGAAGGGTTACAATCTTTTTTTATTTGCAAAAAGAAAATCCCAAACTCAGATTTTCTTTTTGAAGATAAAAAACACTTTTCCCTCACCATGGTTTTTTTTTCCTACGGCAAGGTGGACTTTGAGCACTTTTCAGTGCCCTTACTGCTAGGTTTTTCCTGGCAGTGACAGGCATTGAAAAACATCTACATATAGCTAATTCTCCATCCGCCCTTACTCCATCTGAGAAGCTTGACCACGGCAGAGAAGGAGTGATTTTCGCCATCATCAAACTATGGTCTTCCTGCATTTAAAGCGGGCGGGTGGACCATGGTCTTGGTGGGGAGGGTACTCTGTTGACATTGCAATGGAGTTTCCTTTCCGTTAAGATCTAAATCAGGCCCTTAGTCATGTTTTCTACCTTCAAGGGAGGGGCACAAGTTCTGTAGCTTGGCCAGGGAGGACTTACTCTTTGATGGACAGAAAATCAGGTTTATGCCACTTGGAGGTTTTTGTGGAACTGAGAACTAGTTCAGTTGGACCTCGCCATAAATGTATCTGGACTCATACTGCCTTGCCCAGATACAGCTTCCAGTCATGCCCTATTGTTAGATTTTGAGAACCAAAAATGTGACTATGTCTGAAGGAAAATCATCAGACTGGGGAAAGGCAGCAAATCTATTGAAACAACAAAGCAACCTCAGCAGCTATAAAATTCTAATTAGAGCATTTGGCACTGATGGAGCAGGGTTTCGCAAAAAAAAAAAAAAGAAGCCTGCTCAAAGTAACTCCCCCATAATACTTATTAACAGTGTGCACTGTAAAATAATACGCAAATCACATGAGCTACATGGGAAACCGCTTTGCGCATGCGAGGACTAATGTGAACTAATGCATGAAAGAACTAGGCTGCTTTTTATATTGCGTTTCAAAAGAAACGAGACTAATGCACGTTTAGGCCGCATTCCGCATTTTGCATCTTGCTTTGAAAACGATAATAAATAATGCCTCTATGCATGAAGCTTATGCTAAGAAAAATATTAACAGGGAATAGTGTAAAGGTGGGTGGTAAACAGTGAAGGATGCATTTCCATGTAAATTAATAATGTATGTGTTTATTTTGTCATAGTGTGCTGAATGGCCCTGTATTTGCTTAAATTGTCCGGATAGATGAGGGGCTGAAAAATGAGCAAAAATGACCTGACAAGAAAGACAGAAGTGCTGAGCGCTGCGAATGATGAATAAAAAGTTCAAGGATAAACAGCTCAGAGAACATGGTTTGCCTGCCAAAAGATGAGACGGGACGTGGGACTCAGGACTTCGTCTGTAGACGTGGCTGAGAATTTAATCAAATGTAACAATAATAAATTTGTATGAACTGGTCAGTACATATTCCATGGGAAAGGAAGTAGACCAATGAGTATGAAGAATTTTGAATGAAATCATGGTGGTGTGATGCACCACCTCCCCAAGCATCCAATGAGCGGTCGAATTCTGTGCACTGTTTCAATTAATGTGGGTTGGACATGTAGGTTTTAGGGTATAACTGGGGTGCCTTTGGGGGTGTGGTTAGAGCGAGCGCGGAGTTGCAGCGGTAGGAGATTGAGAGGGGAGATGCGTCGCTGTCCGTTGGTTTGCAGAGAGGCCTAGCTGTTCCTGTCCCTGTCCTGTCCTGTTCCTGAAATCTTTGTTTCCTGATTCTATTTCAGGAGACCCCCACTACTCCCTTGGCCAGGGGGGTGGTATTTCATTTATCTTTGGGTTTGTTTTATTCTCTGACTCGTAATTTGCATAATTTCTTGCAAATGTATTTTTTTTGTCTCTGAAACTTATGTCTCTTCATCTATCCACTCCATCATAAGTATTATATTGTTTCGCATTATTTTTGTTGAAACTTATGTCTCTCTCTCTATCCACTCCCTCATGTGCATATCGTTTCATGAAAAGATTAAGTATGACACTGTTTGGATTTTGTTAATTGATTTTCTCTCCTTTTGTGGGATTCATTGTTTGCATTGTGACCTGTATGCGATGAGCATTTATCAATTACCTTTATCTGAGATAAACTTTATTAATCTTACCGAGAGTCTGATTTTTAGCTAGTTAGATAGTTAGTTAGTTCTATTATTACCATCAACTTCTCAACTAATTGGTCCATTGACCGAGAGGAAAGAGAGTTGAATATATAAGTCTAGTTATGTATTTAGAAATACTAAACATGAATTTGTGAAGGAAGTAATTTTTCACGACATTCAAACTTGACCATCCGGCGCAACAGGGATTTGTGAGTTGGGTGAATGTGTATGGGTCATTTGTATGAAATATTGATGAGTATCGATCCCTGATAAAGTGTCGCGCTGGATCAGGTTTTCTGGTAGCAGAGGATGGTTTAATTATTGATTAGTTTGGTAATAATTATTGATTATTAATTATATGTTTTTAACAAGAAAGTTAGTGTCCTGTTCTATGTTGTCTAGAAGTATAGGTACGGAGGTACCTGAGGAATCCTGGGAATGGAAATTTAGCCTAAAGTAGGCAGAAGAAGAGCGTGGATAAGATATCACACCACAGAAGTACTTTGTCTGTTGTTATAATACTGTACGGCGGAAGGCTGTAGGTGTTATAGTTAGGGAAAATGTTGTATATGAGTAGAGTGTTTGAAAATAGCGAAGGGTCAACTTCCAAAACTCGGACCTTAACCCCAGAGGAGTACCAAGACCTCTTTTACACCAAAAAGTCCTCTTGCGAAACTGTGGCCTTATCCCTAGAGGAGTACCAAATCCACCTGTAGCTTGTTTGGGTGTAAAATAACGCTGGTCGTTGTTTTACTTGAAATGAAAGAATTGCACGTTTGAAGTGTAGACTATCTCTTTATTTAGTGGAACAGACAAGGTAGCATTGTTTTATGTTGTTATTAACAGGAATTTTGATTAAGAGAACTTAGAAATACATCGCCTTATTATTTTGTAAAGGGAGGGTCAGTAGAAGGAGTAATACAGACGTCACACAAAGGCCGCGCTGGCATTGGTCAGGCAGCAAATGTGAAGTAAGCTCTGATTTGCCGGTTTGTGTGAGCCGCACTAGTATTGGTTGAAATAGCAGATAAGTAGAGAGCTGAGATTGGACGGCTGGTGTGAGTCGCGCTGGTATTGGACAAGAACTGACAAATAGAATAAGTAGAATTACGGAAAGGTTTCCTTGTTGTTTTCATAAAGGGTCAGAAAAATGAAGCTGCTTATGAAAATAAAGAATTTCTTTAAAAAGCACAAACCAGTAGTGACTAGAGAAGGAATTCCTATTCCACCGCCGAGAACGCCTGCTTCCTATATGATGTTAGAACGAGGATACCATACATGTACTTGGCTAGAGAATTGGGTGGAATACACAAGGGATGATGGTGTTATAGCTTTCCCACAGCATGGTTCGTTTAATGTAAGAATTTTGCAGAATTTGAGAAATAGAATGAATTCATTAGAGCCAAGTCCAAGACCTACCCAGTATGAAGCGTTCGAGGAATTGGAAGTAGAAGCATTAGAAAGAGAGAAATATCGAGGTGGTAGGAGATATAGAAATTTTAATGACTAGATATCCTTTTGAGAGAAGAGAAGATACAATGAAAAGATGGAGGAGAGCTGTGGTAACGGAGGGTTTGTACCCAGTTTTAGTTGCTGAAGATCAGACAGGAGGCAAGTGTAAGGAGAAAAAGAAAAATATAGAAACTTCAAGTTTAGGACAGGACCCAAACGAATCTGATGATGAGTTATTAGAAGACATTATGACCAAAAGACCTCTGCCATATCAAGAAAATTCAGTAGAGGTAACGCCGAATGCACCCATAATGGGAACTCCATTAACTCCACAGATTGTGGGCATGGCTAGAACAGTGCGAGAAAATGAATTGGACATATTAAATAAGGCAAGAGTAGAACAAATCCAGAAAATAAATCAGTTGAGTCTAAATACAGAAGCTTTGACGGCACCGGTAACAATTGGTCCCGTAGTTCCATTGTATGGAGAAAAACAGAATATATCAAAAGTACATACATTGGTAGTTCCAGGAAGTAGTGACAGAAGTAGAATGGTGATGGTAGTCGATGAGGATGGACAGGCTGACACAAATACTACATTGTTAGATCTTCTGGTTTGTGATATGATAACAGAAACTCCTAGAAGAGGTATACAAATAGATCCAAGGAGAATAGGGACAAATGTCATTCCAACGACAGGGAGTTCAGCAGGCCCTTCACCAGAGGAATTGAGTGATTGGATAAAAGGAATGGAGAAGCAAAAACTTCAACCACAGAGTATAAATGTGAGCCAATTGAAAGTGGATTTAGAAGAGATGAATATTGGTACAATAAGTCCAGATAGATTAGGGACTTACCGAGATAAAGAGCTGTTGTTTTGGTGTAAAAGTATCACTTGGAGAGCGAGGAATTTTCATGAGAGAATAGCAGAGGCTGCTAGTGAATATGGAGTAGATATAGAGAAGTCAAAGGTGTTGCAGAAATCGTACAGATTGGCCTTTACCGAAAAAGACTTGGAGAGTTTGAATGCGTCTGGGAAAAGATTACAGATAAAAGAGTTGATGAATATTCTGAAAAAATGGGGAGATGTAGAACGGTGGAAAGGTAGATGGACTAAAAAGAAAGAAGAGGCAGCTGGCAAAGGAACGTCAATGTTTCCGTTAAGAGAGACAGAACAAGTTGAAAGGGCGTGTCCGATGAGAGAAATCCCAGGTGGTGGATATGTGCATGTTCCCTGGACAAGACAGGATATACTGTCCTTTACAAATGATTTTCCCAGATTAAGAGAGAAACCAGTTGAGTGGTACAAACAGGTAGAGAGGTTTGTGAAGGTTTCAAAGGTTTTGTTAAAAGATTTAGATGGTTTGTTTGAGATTGTCGTACCAGCGGATTTGTGGACAGAATGTAAAAATACTGTCAATTGGCCAAAAGAAGAATATCCTAGAGACCCTAAAACAGGTGCACCATCTGATGAGGTGATGAGAAAGTATAATCAGGTAATCACCTTTTTGAAAGGGAAAATTTCTCCAAAGGAAACAGATTGGGTTAAGATAGACAGGACGACCCAAGAAACAAAAGAGTCAGTACATGCCTATTATGAATGATTGTTGCAGGTATTCAAACAATACAGCAGCTTTGAGAATATTGGAGACAAAGATATGGGACATTTTGTGTATTGTTTTGTGTTTGGTTTGAAACCCGAGATTAGTAATACGATTCAGCAGCATTTGATTTGTTGGCAGAGCAAAACAATTGATGAAATTTTGAGGTATGCGAAGTATTGTAGTGATGACATTGAATCTGTCGAAGGGATTCTGCACATACACAGAACTATGCGCAGGAAAACAGGAGCTCAGTGAATAGGGGTGTACCAACCTACCACATCAGTACTCAAAATCCCAAACCGATTAGCTATAGTGTCTCATTCGTTCTCCTCCAAAAATCACGGAGCTACAAATGATTAGACAACCCAGAACACAACACTCCCGACTCTCTCAGGAATCGCGGGAGCAAGACGTACTCTTTCGCTCACTTACTCATACCTGTCCAAAATGAGAATAAGCAGAGTCACTGAAATAGTTCAAAATGTTTATTTTAACTATCGTGCTCTACAATACCGTATACGTGCCACTACTAGCAGCAAAATGCATAAACTCAGCACAGTTAGCATTGTTACAATTCCATAGAATACAAAGGGAGAAGTCATTTTATAAAGACTGTGGAAATAAGGGCCTATAGTCCTGACCACCCTCCCCTTGACTAGAAGAAGTTTATTTTATAAAAAGGATGATCTCTGGGGTCTGACAGCAGACCCCATACCTTAAAGCCTGGATGTAAGGTTTACATCATAGGAACAGCAGAGCGCTTCTCCATGGAACGGCTTTCTCCAAGTGTGTTAAAACAACATGCAACAACGCAATATCAAAGCACGAGTCTTCAGTACTGCAGCTGTGTGTAGCATGTTATGTCTATGTGCTAGGGACTGACCAGAACAGAATAACAAGTGGCATTGTTTATCGACCTTGCATATCGTGTTCAGACTAAACTCCAGGAAAGGCAGAGAACGCGAAAGGCAACCCGTTCTCATGTGAAGGGCACAAACAAAGTCTTGCAAAAACAAAGTCATGTAGTTGCGTGCGCAAAAGCAGCATCATGGCAGCGAAGCTCATGCTAACTTAGCAATGTCGATAATGTGCCTAAGAACCATATAACACCCTCCCCCTGGTAAGGCCATAGGACATAAACAAAGGACCAAAACAGAGTTCACAAGTCAAGCAGAGTTCAAAGCGGGTGGAAAAAAAACAAATTAGAAAAAAATCGAAATTTTTCAAAAAAATAAATATTTTTTCAAAGTTGTGAATAGGGCTTATTGAAGGGGAGCTGCCTCCGGGATAACAAAGTTATTATGAAGGAGGTGGTAAGTCCATCAAGGTGTATGAACCAAGGAATGCAATCCCCTCCAAAAGATCATCCCTATCATTGGTAAAAAAGAGAGATGCCATCCAATTAAGTAAGTCGAAGTAACAAACGTGCTCCTCATAATCAGACACCTCTAAAAGCAGCAGTGTGCAACTGTGAGAAGTTGGCCTGGCATATGCTGTCCACTAGTTGTAGTGGGCACCTTGCACCAGTCCAAACGACCCTTATTGATGATAGGTTTAAAGACAACCTTTATTGAAAGCTATCCTAGTGGTAGCTATGGAGAGCAGCCTTCAGGCTAAGTCTTGAAGGAGTGTAAAGCAGCTTGGTTTACCAGATTATCAATCAATCAATCAATCACGGCATTTATAGAGCGCGCTACTCACCCGGGAGGGTCTCAAGGCGCTGGGGGAGGGGGTAAGTTACTGCTCGAACAGCCAGGTCTTGAGCTGCTTCCTGAAGGAGAGATGGTCCTGGGTTCGCCGAAGGTGAGTGGGGAGGGAGTTCCAGGTCTTGGCTGCCAGGTAGGAGAAGGATCTTCCTCCGGCGGTGGTTCTGCGGATGCGTGGTACGGTGGCGAGGGCGTGGCTGGTTGATCGTAGCTGGCGGGTGGGCGTGTAGAAGGTCATGCGGTCGTTGAGGTACTTTGGGCCCAGGTCGTGGAGGGCCTTGTGTGCGTGGATGAGGAGTCTGAACGTGATTCTCTTGCTGACGGGGAGCCAGTGCAGGTCTTTCAGGTGTCCGGTGATGTGGCTGTGTCGGGGGATGTCCAGGATGAGTCGTGCGGAGGCGTTCTGGATGCGCTGGAGTCTTTTTGAAGTTTGGCTGTGGTTCCGGCGTAGAGGGTGTTCCCATAGTCCAGTCGGCTGGTGACGAGTGCCTGGGTGACGGTCTTCCTGGTTTCAGTGGGGATCCATCTGAAGATCTTGCGGAGCATGCGCAGGGTGTTGAAGCACGAAGATGAGACGGCGTTGACTTGTCTGGTCATCGACAGGGAGGAGTCCAGGATAAAGCCCAGGTTTCGTGCGTGGTCCGTTGGCTTGGGCGCGGTGCCCAGGGCCGGGGGCCACCAGGAGTCGTCCCAGGCGGAGGGTGATGAGCCCAGGATGAGGACTTCCGTCTTGTCTGAGTTCAGTTTAAGGCGGCTGATCCTCATCCAGTCGGCGACGTCTTTCATCCCGTCGTGTAGGTTGGCTCTGGCGGTGGTGGGGTCGTTGGTGAGGGAGAGGATCAGCTGGGTGTCGTCGGCGTAGGAGATGATGTTGAGGTTGTGTTGGCGTGCGATGGCTGCGAGGGGCTCATGTAGATGTTGAAGAGGGTTGGACTGAGTGAAGATCCTTGTGGAACGCCGCAGATGACTTCGGTGGCCTCGGATCTGAACGGGGGAGGCGGACTCTCTGGGTTCTTCCGGCGAGGAACGAGATGATCCATTCCAGTGCTTTCTCTTGGATTCCGATGTTGCTGAGGCGCTTCACTAGGGTGCGGTGGCAGACGGTGTCGAACGCCGCGGAGAGGTCCAAGAGGATGAGGGCTGCTGTTTCCCCGTTGTCGTTTAGGGTTCTGATGTCGTCGGTGGCTGCGATGAGGGCGGTCTCGGTGCTGTGGTTGGCCCGAAACCCGGACTGCGAGGGGTCGAGGGATCCATTCGTCTCGAGGAAGGCGGCAAGCTGTCTGTTGACGGTCTTCTCGATGACTTTGGCCGGAAACGGAAGGAGCGAGATGGGACGGTAGTTCTTGAGGTCGGTGGGGTCCGCCGTTGGTTTCTTCAGGAGGGCGGTAAGCTCGGCGTGCTTCCAGCTCTCCGGGAAGGTGGCGGTGTGGAAGGAGGAGTTGATGATGTCCCGGAGATGGAGTGCGATGGTGGCGTCGGCTTTGTTGAAGACATGGTGTGGGCAGGGGTCGGTTGGTGATCCGGAGTGGATGGAGTTCATCGTGCGGGTGGTGTCTTCGGTGCTGATCGGGGTCCAGTTGCAGAGGGTGGTGGTGGCGGGCGTTGGTTCGGCGGTAGGGTGCGTGGTTTGTGCGTCGAAGCTGTTATGTATGTCGGTGATCTTGCGGTGGAAGAACGCGGCGAGTGAGTTGCAGAGGTCTTGCGAGGGGTGATGTCGTTGTTTCCGGCGCTGGGGTTGGAGAACTCTTTGACGATGCTGAAAAGTTCCTTGCTGTCGTGGGCGTTGTTGTCCAGTCGTTCTTTGAGTGCCGACTTCTTGGTGGCACGGATCAGCTGGTGGTGTTTGCGGGTGGCGTGCTTGAGGGCGGTCCTGTTGTCTGTGGTCTGTTCGAGTCGCCAGGTTTTCTCGAGAGTGCGGCAGTTCTTCTTGGATTCCTTGAGTTCGTTGGTGAACCAAGGGGTTTTCTTGCTTCCGGGTCTGCTGGGAGGGTTTTTTAGTGGTGCGAGGTCGTCGGCGCAGGCGGTCAGCCACTTGGCGAGGTTGCTGGCTGCTTCGTTTGGGTCCGTTGTGTTGGTGGGTGTGTTCTGGCTGAGGGAGGCGGTGAGCTGCTCGGCGGTGATCTTGCTCCAGCTCCGGCGGGGAGCCTGTTGCGGGTGGTGGTGGGTCGCAGTCTTTCTGAAGCTGAAGTGGACGCAGCTGTGGTCGGTCCAGTGGAGTCCGGTGGCGTGGCTGAAGGAGATGTGCTTGCTGGAAGAGAAGACGGGGTCAAGCGTGTGGCCGGCGTAGTGGGTGGGCGTGTTCACCAGTTGCTTGAGTCCGAGGTTGGCGAGGTTGTCCAGCAGGGCGGTGGTGTTTCTGTCGTTGTTGTTCTCCAGGTGGAAGTTGAGGTCCCCTAGGAGGATGTAGTCGGCGGAGGGCATGGCGTGCGGGCTGATGAAGTCTGCGATGTCTTCGCTGAATAGTGTGCGTGGTCCCGGGGGTCTGTAGATGAGGGTGCCTCGGAGGGTGGTCTTGGGGTCAGTGTGTATCTGGAAGTGTAGGTGTTCGGCGGCGGTGAAGGTCTCGTCGGAGTTAGTCGAGATGCGGATGGTGTTCTTGTGTACGATGGCGATGCCTCCTCCCGTCTGGTTGACGCGGTCCCTCCGGGTGATCTTGTATCCGTCCGGGATGGCTATGGCGATGTCGGGCGCTGAGGAGGCGTTCATCCAGGTTTCGGTGAGGAAGGCGACGTCCGGTGCTGTTGCGTCGAGCAGGTCCCAGAGTTCCACGGCGTGCCTGTGGACGGAGCGGGTGTTCAACAGGATGCATTTCAGGTGGTTGCTGCTGGTGCACGTCTTGGCGGGGGTGGTGCACGTCCGGGGGCAGGTGAATCGGCAGGCTTGGCAGGTGAAGGGTCCGTGGGTGCGTCTCGGTGAGGCTCGGTAGCAGGCAGGGTTCCGGCCGGCATTGAGTGCGGTGAGGGTGGCGGCGTCGTAGGTCCGTCGAGTAGTGTTGCATCGGTGGGATCCAGGGGTTCTGGCGCTGGGCGCGGTCCAGTCGCGGACGGGCGCAGACGGGCTTGCCTTAGGCGCGCCTTCGGCGCGCCAGCGCGCGGGCGCGCAGCGGCCGCCATTTATGGGGAGGTGGGAGGGAGGAGCAGCTGGGAGGCGGGAGGCAGGGGCAGCGAATGGGCAGTCAGGGGGCGGGGCCGCAGGGGACGCAGCGGCGGGAATGGCGAGAGGCAGCGGGGGCACAAAGTACAAGGGGAGAGAAAAACAGACAAATTACAGTACAACGCTAATGGGGCAGCGAGGGGCACAGAAAGGAAAAAGGGGGGAGAAAACAGACAAATTACGAGTACAACGCTAATGGGGCAGCGAGGGGCACAGAAAGGAAAAAGGGGGAGAAAACAGACAAATTACGAGTACAACGCTAATGGGGCAGCGAGGGGCACAGAAAGGAAAAAGGGGGGAGAAAACAGACAAATTACGAGTACAACGCTAATGGGGCAGCGAGGGGCACAGAAAGGAAAAAGGGGGGAGAAAACAGACAAATTACGAGTACAACGCTAATGGGGCAGCGAGGGGCACAGAAAGGAAAAAGGGGGAGAAAACAGACAAATTACGAGTACAACGCTAATGGGGCAGCGAGGGGCACAGAAAGGAAAAAGGGGGAGAAAACAGACAAATTACGAGTACAACGCTAATGGGGCAGCGAGGGGCACAGAAAGGAAAAAAAGGGGGGAGAAAACAGACAAATTACGAGTACAACGCTAATGGGGGCAGCGAGGGGCACAGAAAGGAAAAAGGGGGGAGAAAACAGACAAATTACGAGTACAACGCTAATGGGGCAGCGAGGGGCACAGAAAGGAAAAAAAGGGGGAGAAAACAGGCAAATTACGAGTACAACGCTAATGGGGGCAGCGAGGGGCACAGAAAGGAAAAAAAGGGGGAGAAAACAGACAAATTACGAGTACAACGCTAATGGGGGCAGCGAGGGGCACAGAAAGGAAAAAGGGGGAGAAAACAGACAAATTACGAGTACAACGCTAATGGGGGCAGCGAGGGGCACAGAAAGGAAAAAAAGGGGGAGAAAACAGACAAATTACGAGTACAACGCTAATGGGGGCAGCGAGGGGCACAGAAAGGAAAAAGGGGAGAAAACAGACAAATTACGAGTACAACGCTAATGGGGCAGCGAGGGGCACAGAAAGGAAAAAGGGGGAGAAAACAGACAAATTACGAGTACAACGCTAATGGGGCAGCGAGGGGCACAGAAAGGAAAAAGGGGGAGAAAACAGACAAATTACGAGTACAACGCTAATGGGGCAGCGAGGGGCACAGAAAGGAAAAAGGGGGGAGAAAACAGACAAATTACGAGTACAACGCTAATGGGGCAGCAAGGGGCACAGAAAGGAAAAAAAAAAAAAAAAGGGGGGGAGAAAACAGACAAATTACGAGTACAACGCTAATGGGGGCAGCGAGGGGCACAGAAAGGAAAAAGGGGGAGAAAACAGACAAATTACGAGTACAACGCTAATGGGGCAGCGAGGGGCACAGAAAGGAAAAAGGGGGGGAGAAAACAGACAAATTACGAGTACAACGCTAATGGGGCAGCGAGGGGCACAGAAAGGAAAAAGGGGGAGAAAACAGACAAATTACGAGTACAACGCTAATGGGGCAGCGAGGGGCACAGAAAGGAAAAAGGGGGGAGAAAACAGACAAATTACGAGTACAACGCTAATGGGGCAGCGAGGGGCACAGAAAGGAAAAAAAGGGGGAGAAAACAGACAAATTACGAGTACAACGCTAATGGGGGCAGCGAGGGGCACAGAAAGGAAAAAGGGGAGAAAACAGACAAATTACGAGTACAACGCTAATGGGGCAGCGAGGGGCACAGAAAGGAAAAAAGGGGGAGAAAACAGACAAATTACGAGTACAACGCTAATGGGGCAGCGAGGGGCACAGAAAGGAAAAAGGGGGGAGAAAACAGACAAATTACGAGTACAACGCTAATGGGGCAGCGAGGGGCACAGAAAGGAAAAAGGGGGAGAAAACAGACAAATTACGAGTACAACGCTAATGGGGCAGCGAGGGGCACAGAAAGGAAAAAAAGGGGGGAGAAAACAGACAAATTACGAGTACAACGCTAATGGGGGCAGCGAGGGGCACAGAAAGGAAAAAAAGGGGGGAGAAAACAGACAAATTACGAGTACAACGCTAATGGGGGCAGCGAGGGGCACAGAAAGGAAAAAGGGGGAGAAAACAGACAAATTACGAGTACAACGCTAATGGGGGCAGCGAGGGGCACAGAAAGGAAAAAAAGGGGGAGAAAACAGACAAATTACGAGTACAACGCTAATGGGGGCAGCGAGGGGCACAGAAAGGAAAAAGGGGGAGAAAACAGACAAATTACGAGTACAACGCTAATGGGGCAGCGAGGGGCACAGAAAGGAAAAAGGGGGGAGAAAACAGACAAATTACGAGTACAACGCTAATGGGGCAGCGAGGGGCACAGAAAGGAAAAAGGGGGAGAAAACAGACAAAATACGAGTACAACGCTAATGGGGCAGCGAGGGGCACAGAAAGGAAAAAAAGGGGGAGAAAACAGACAAATTACAGCACAACGCAAATGGGGCAGCGAGGGGCACAGAAGGAAAATGGGGAGACGGGCAAGAAATACGGGCACCGGGGCCACAAGCGGAGGGCGATCTTACCTGCAGAAGCAGCGGGCAGACAACACAGGCGGAGCTGTGTGGTGGGGAGCGACCTACCTGGCAAGGTCAAGGGTCGCTCTCCTCACGCGCAGCGGCCGCCATTTATGGGGAGGTGGGAGGGAGGAGCAGCTGGGAGGCGGGAGGCAGGGGCAGCGAATGGGCAGTCAGGGGGCGGGGCCGCAGGGACGCAGCGGCGGGAATGGCGAGAGGCAGCGGGGGCACAAAGTACAAGGGGAGAGAAAACAGACAAATTACAGTACAACGCTAATGGGGCAGCGAGGGGCACAGAAAGGAAAAAGGGGGAGAAAACAGACAAATTACGAGTACAACGCTAATGGGGCAGCGAGGGGCACAGAAAGGAAAAAGGGGGGAGAAAACAGACAAATTACGAGTACAACGCTAATGGGGCAGCGAGGGGCACAGAAAGGAAAAAGGGGGAGAAAACAGACAAATTACGAGTACAACGCTAATGGGGCAGCGAGGGGCACAGAAAGGAAAAAGGGGGAGAAAACAGACAAATTACGAGTACAACGCTAATGGGGCAGCGAGGGGCACAGAAAGGAAAAAGGGGGGAGAAAACAGACAAATTACGAGTACAACGCTAATGGGGCAGCGAGGGGCACAGAAAGGAAAAAGGGGGGAGAAAACAGACAAATTACGAGTACAACGCTAATGGGGCAGCGAGGGCACAGAAAGGAAAAAGGGGGAGAAAACAGACAAATTACGAGTACAACGCTAATGGGGCAGCGAGGGCACAGAAAGGAAAAAGGGGGAGAAAACAGACAAATTACGAGTACAACGCTAATGGGGCAGCGAGGGGCACAGAAAGGAAAAGGGGGGAGAAAACAGACAAATTACGAGTACAACGCTAGTGGGGCAGCGAGGGGCACAGAAAGGAAAAAAAGGGGGGAGAAAACAGACAAATTACGAGTACAACGCTAATGGGGGCAGCGAGGGGCACAGAAAGGAAAAAAGGGGGGAGAAAACAGACAAATTACGAGTACAACGCTAATGGGGGCAGCGAGGGGCACAGAAAGGAAAAAGGGGGAGAAAACAGACAAATTACGAGTACAACGCTAATGGGGGCAGCGAGGGGCACAGAAAGGAAAAAAAGGGGGAGAAAACAGACAAATTACGAGTACAACGCTAATGGGGGCAGCGAGGGGCACAGAAAGGAAAAAGGGGGAGAAAACAGACAAATTACGAGTACAACGCTAATGGGGCAGCGAGGGGCACAGAAAGGAAAAAGGGGGGAGAAAACAGACAAATTACGAGTACAACGCTAATGGGGCAGCGAGGGGCACAGAAAGGAAAAAGGGGAGAAAACAGACAAATTACGAGTACAACGCTAATGGGGCAGCGAGGGGCACAGAAAGGAAAAGGGGGAGAAAACAGACAAATTACGAGTACAACGCTAATGGGGCAGCGAGGGGCACAGAAAGGAAAAAAAGGGGGGAGAAAACAGACAAATTACGAGTACAACGTTAATGGGGGCAGCGAGGGGCACAGAAAGGAAAAAGGGGGAGAAAACAGACAAATTACGAGTACAACGCTAATGGGGCAGCGAGGGGCACAGAAAGGAAAAAGGGGGAGAAAACAGACAAATTACGAGTACAACGCTAATGGGGCAGCGAGGGGCACAGAAAGGAAAAAGGGGGAGAAAACAGACAAATTACGAGTACAACGCTAATGGGGCAGCGAGGGGCACAGAAAGGAAAAAGGGGGAGAAAACAGACAAATTACGAGTACAACGCTAATGGGGCAGCGAGGGGCACAGAAAGGAAAAAAGGGGGGAGAAAACAGACAAATTACGAGTACAACGCTAATGGGGGCAGCGAGGGGCACAGAAAGGAAAAAGGGGGAGAAAACAGACAAATTACGAGTACAACGCTAATGGGGCAGCGAGGGGCACAGAAAGGAAAAAGGGGGGAGAAAACAGACAAATTACGAGTACAACGCTAATGGGGCAGCGAGGGGCACAGAAAGGAAAAAAGGGGGGAGAAAACAGACAAATTACGAGTACAACGCTAATGGGGCAGCGAGGGCACAGAAAGGAAAAAAGGGGGGAGAAAACAGACAAATTACGAGTACAACGCTAATGGGGCAGCGAGGGGCACAGAAAGGAAAAAAAGGGGGGAGAAAACAGACAAATTACGAGTACAACGCTAATGGGGGCAGCGAGGGCACAGAAAGGAAAAAAGGGGGGAGAAAACAGACAAATTACGAGTACAACGCTAATGGGGGCAGCGAGGGGCACAGAAAGGAAAAAAGGGGGAGAAAACAGACAAATTACGAGTACAACGCTAATGGGGGCAGCGAGGGGCACAGAAAGGAAAAAGGGGGAGAAAACAGACAAATTACGAGTACAACGCTAATGGGGCAGCGAGGGGCACAGAAAGGAAAAAAGGGGGAGAAAACAGACAAATTACGAGTACAACGCTAATGGGGCAGCGAGGGGCACAGAAAGGAAAAAGGGGGAGAAAACAGACAAATTACGAGTACAACGCTAATGGGGCAGCGAGGGGCACAGAAAGGAAAAAGGGGGAGAAACAGACAAATTACGAGTACAACGCTAATGGGGGCAGCGAGGGGCACAGAAAGGAAAAAGGGGGAGAAAACAGACAAATTACGAGTACAACGCTAATGGGGCAGCGAGGGGCACAGAAAGGAAAAAGGGGGAGAAAACAGACAAATTACGAGTACAACGCTAATGGGGGCAGCGAGGGGCACAGAAAGGAAAAAGGGGGAGAAAACAGACAAATTACGAGTACAACGCTAATGGGGCAGCGAGGGGCACAGAAAGGAAAAAAGGGGGAGAAAACAGACAAATTACGAGTACAACGCTAATGGGGCAGCGAGGGGCACAGAAAGGAAAAAGGGGGAGAAAACAGACAAATTACGAGTACAACGCTAATGGGGCAGCGAGGGGCACAGAAAGGAAAAAGGGGGAGAAAACAGACAAATTACGAGTACAACGCTAATGGGGGCAGCGAGGGGCACAGAAAGGAAAAAAGGGGGAGAAAACAGACAAATTACGAGTACAACGCTAATGGGGCAGCGAGGGGCACAGAAAGGAAAAAGGGGGAGAAAACAGACAAATTACGAGTACAACGCTAATGGGGCAGCGAGGGGCACAGAAAGGAAAAAGGGGGGAGAAAACAGACAAATTACGAGTACAACGCTAATGGGGCAGCGAGGGGCACAGAAAGGAAAAAGGGGGGAGAAAACAGACAAATTACGAGTACAACGCTAATGGGGCAGCGAGGGGCACAGAAAGGAAAAAGGGGGGAGAAAACAGACAAATTACGAGTACAACGCTAATGGGGCAGCGAGGGGCACAGAAAGGAAAAAAAGGGGGAGAAAACAGACAAATTACGAGTACAACGCTAATGGGGGCAGCGAGGGGCACAGAAAGGAAAAAAGGGGAGAAAACAGACAAATTACGAGTACAACGCTAATGGGGGCAGCGAGGGGCACAGAAAGGAAAAAGGGGGAGAAAACAGACAAATTACGAGTACAACGCTAATGGGGGCAGCGAGGGGCACAGAAAGGAAAAAAGGGGGAGAAAACAGACAAATTACGAGTACAACGCTAATGGGGCAGCGAGGGGCACAGAAAGGAAAAAAGGGGGAGAAAACAGACAAATTACGAGCACAACGCTAATGGGGCAGCGAGGGGCACAGAAAGGAAAAGGGGAGAAATAGACACAGCACAACGCAAATGGGGCAGCGAGGCACAGAAGGAAAATGGGAGCGGGCAGTACGGCACCGGGCCACAAGCGGAGGGCGATCTTACCTGCAGAAGCAGCGGGCAGATAACACAGGCGGAGCTGTGTGGTGGGGAGCGACCTACCTGGCAAGGTCAGGGTCGCTCTCCTCGCAGCAGCGGCCGCCATTTATGGGGAGGTGGGAGGGAGGAGCAGCTGGGAGGCGGGAGGCAGGGGCAGCGAATGGGCAGTCAGGGGCGGGGCCGCAGACGCAGCGGCGGGAATGGCGAGAGGCAGCGGGGCACAAAGTACAAGGGAGAGAAAAACAGACAAATTACAGTACAACGCTAATGGGGCAGCGAGGGGCACAGAAAGGAAAAAGGGGGAGAAAACAGACAAATTACGAGTACAACGCTAATGGGGCAGCGAGGGGCACAGAAAGGAAAAAGGGGGGAGAAAACAGACAAATTACGAGTACAACGCTAATGGGGCAGCGAGGGGCACAGAAAGGAAAAAGGGGGAGAAAACAGACAAATTACGAGTACAACGCTAATGGGGCAGCGAGGGGCACAGAAAGGAAAAAGGGGGAGAAAACAGACAAATTACGAGTACAACGCTAATGGGGCAGCGAGGGGCACAGAAAGGAAAAGGGGGGAGAAAACAGACAAATTACGAGTACAACGCTAATGGGGCAGCGAGGGGCACAGAAAGGAAAAAGGGGGAGAAAACAGACAAATTACGAGTACAACGCTAATGGGGCAGCGAGGGGCACAGAAAGGAAAAAGGGGGAGAAAACAGACAAATTACGAGTACAACGCTAATGGGGCAGCGAGGGGCACAGAAAGGAAAAAGGGGGAGAAAACAGACAAATTACGAGTACAACGCTAATGGGGCAGCGAGGGGCACAGAAAGGAAAAAGGGGGAGAAAACAGACATATTACGAGTACAACGCTAGTGGGGCAGCGAGGGGCACAGAAAGGAAAAAAAGGGGGAGAAAACAGACAAATTACGAGTACAACGCTAATGGGGGCAGCGAGGGGCACAGAAAGGAAAAAAGGGGGGAGAAAACAGACAAATTACGAGTACAACGCTAATGGGGGCAGCGAGGGGCACAGAAAGGAAAAAAAGGGGGGAGAAAACAGACAAATTACGAGTACAACGCTAATGGGGGCAGCGAGGGGCACAGAAAGGAAAAAAGGGGGAGAAAACAGACAAATTACGAGTACAACGCTAATGGGGGCAGCGAGGGGCACAGAAAGGAAAAAGGGGAGAAAACAGACAAATTACGAGTACAACGCTAATGGGGCAGCGAGGGGCACAGAAAGGAAAAAGGGGGGAGAAAACAGACAAATTACGAGTACAACGCTAATGGGGCAGCGAGGGGCACAGAAAGGAAAAAGGGGGAGAAAACAGACAAATTACGAGTACAACGCTAATGGGGCAGCGAGGGGCACAGAAAGGAAAAAAGGGGGAGAAAACAGACAAATTACGAGTACAACGCTAATGGGGGCAGCGAGGGGCACAGAAAGGAAAAAGGGGGAGAAAACAGACAAATTACGAGTACAACGCTAATGGGGCAGCGAGGGGCACAGAAAGGAAAAAGGGGGAGAAAACAGACAAATTACGAGTACAACGCTAATGGGGCAGCAAGGGGCACAGAAAGGAAAAAGGGGGGAGAAAACAGACAAATTACGAGTACAACGCTAATGGGGCAGCGAGGGGCACAGAAAGGAAAAAGGGGGAGAAAACAGACAAATTACGAGTACAACGCTAATGGGGCAGCGAGGGGCACAGAAAGGAAAAAAAGGGGGAGAAAACAGACAAATTACGAGTACAACGCTAATGGGGGCAGCGAGGGGCACAGAAAGGAAAAAGGGGAGAAAACAGACAAATTACGAGTACAACGCTAATGGGGCAGCGAGGGGCACAGAAAGGAAAAAGGGGGAGAAAACAGACAAATTACGAGTACAACGCTAATGGGGCAGCGAGGGCACAGAAAGGAAAAAGGGGGGAGAAAACAGACAAATTACGAGTACAACGCTAATGGGGCAGCGAGGGGCACAGAAAGGAAAAAGGGGGGAGAAAACAGACAAATTACGAGTACAACGCTAATGGGGCAGCGAGGGGCACAGAAAGGAAAAAAAGGGGGGAGAAAACAGACAAATTACGAGTACAACGCTAATGGGGGCAGCGAGGGGCACAGAAAGGAAAAAAAGGGGGAGAAAACAGACAAATTACGAGTACAACGCTAATGGGGGCAGCGAGGGGCACAGAAAGGAAAAAGGGGAGAAAACAGACAAATTACGAGTACAACGCTAATGGGGGCAGCGAGGGGCACAGAAAGGAAAAAAGGGGGGAGAAAACAGACAAATTACGAGTACAACGCTAATGGGGGCAGCGAGGGGCACAGAAAGGAAAAAGTGGGAGAAAACAGACAAATTACGAGTACAACGCTAATGGGGCAGCGAGGGGCACAGAAAGGAAAAAGGGGGGAGAAAACAGACAAATTACGAGTACAACGCTAATGGGGCAGCGAGGGGCACAGAA
This sequence comes from Calotriton arnoldi, assembly GCA_963921515.1. NCBI lineage: Eukaryota > Metazoa > Chordata > Amphibia > Caudata > Salamandridae > Calotriton > Calotriton arnoldi. Next base: position 261,322 of record CAWUFW010007172.1, on the reverse strand, counting down.
AGGAAAAAGGGGGAGAAAACAGACAAATTACGAGTACAACGCTAATGGGGCAGCGAGGGGCACAGAAAGGAAAAAGGGGGAGAAAACAGACAAATTACGAGTACAACGCTAATGGGGCAGCGAGGGGCACAGAAAGGAAAAGGGGGGAGAAAACAGACAAATTACGAGTACAACGCTAATGGGGCAGCGAGGGGCACAGAAAGGAAAAAGGGGGGAGAAAACAGACAAATTACGAGTACAACGCTAATGGGGCAGCGAGGGACACAGAAAGGAAAAAAAGGGGGAGAAAACAGACAAATTACGAGTACAACGCTAATGGGGGCAGCGAGGGGCACAGAAAGGAAAAAGGGGGAGAAAACAGACAAATTACGAGTACAACGCTAATGGGGCAGCGAGGGGCACAGAAAGGAAAAAGGGGGGAGAAAACAGACAAATTACGAGTACAGCGCTAATGGGGCAGCGAGGGGCACAGAAAGGAAAAAGGGGGGAGAAAACAGACAAATTACGAGTACAACGCGAATGGGGCAGCAAGGGGCACAGAAAGGAAAAAGGGGGGAGAAAACAGACAAATTACGAGTACAACGCTAATGGGGCAGCGAGGGGCACAGAAAGGAAAAAAGGGGGAGAAAACAGACAAATTACGAGTACAACGCTAATGGGGGCAGCGAGGGGCACAGAAAGGAAAAAAAGGGGGGAGAAAACAGACAAATTACGAGTACAACGCTAATGGGGGCAGCGAGGGGCACAGAAAGGAAAAAGGGGGAGAAAACAGACAAATTACGAGTACAACGCTAATGGGGGCAGCGAGGGGCACAGAAAGGAAAAAAGGGGGAGAAAACAGACAAATTACGAGTACAACGCTAATGGGGGCAGCGAGGGGCACAGAAAGGAAAAAGGGGGAGAAAACAGACAAATTACGAGTACAACGCTAATGGGGCAGCGAGGGGCACAGAAAGGAAAAAGGGGGAGAAAACAGACAAATTACGAGTACAACGCTAATGGGGCAGCGAGGGGCACAGAAAGGAAAAAGGGGGGAGAAAACAGACAAAATACGAGTACAACGCTAATGGGGCAGCGAGGGGCACAGAAAGGAAAAAAGGGGGAGAAAACAGACAAATTACAGCACAACGCAAATGGGGCAGCGAGGGGCACAGAAGGAAAATGGGGAGACGGGCAAGAAATACGGGCACCGGGGCCACAAGCGGAGGGCGATCTTACCTGCAGAAGCAGCGGGCAGACAACACAGGCGGAGCTGTGTGGTGGGGAGCGACCTACCTGGCAAGGTCAAGGGTCGCTCTCCTCCCGCGCAGCGGCCGCCATTTATGGGGAGGTGGGAGGGAGGAGCAGCTGGGAGGCGAGAGGCAGGGGCAGCGAATGGGCAGTCAGGGGCGGGGCCGCAGGGACGCAGCGGCGGGAATGGCGAGAGGCAGCGGGGGCACAAAGTACAAGGGGAGAGAAAAACAGACAAATTACAGTACAACGCTAATGGGGCAGCGAGGGCACAGAAAGGAAAAAGGGGGAGAAAACAGACAAATTACGAGTACAACGCTAATGGGGCAGCGAGGGGCACAGAAAGGAAAAAGGGGGAGAAAACAGACAAATTACGAGTACAACGCTAATGGGGCAGCGAGGGCACAGAAAAGGAAAAAGGGGGGAGAAAACAGACAAATTACGAGTACAACGCTAATGGGGCAGCGAGGGGCACAGAAAGGAAAAAGGGGAGAAAACAGACAAATTACTGAGTACAACGCTAATGGGGCAGCGAGGGGCACAGAAAGGAAAAAGGGGGAGAAAACAGACAAATTACGAGTACAACGCTAATGGGGCAGCGAGGGGCACAGAAAGGAAAAAGGGGGGAGAAAACAGACAAATTACGAGTACAACGCTAATGGGGCAGCGAGGGGCACAGAAAGGAAAAAGGGGGGAGAAAACAGACAAATTACGAGTACAACGCTAATGGGGCAGCGTAGGGGCACAGAAAGGAAAAAGGGGGAGAAAACAGACAAATTACGAGTACAACGCTAATGGGGCAGCGAGGGGCACAGAAAGGAAAAAGGGGGAGAAAACAGACAAATTACGAGTACAACGCTAGTGGGGCAGCGAGGGGCACAGAAAGGAAAAAAGGGGGGAGAAAACAGACAAATTACGAGTACAACGCTAATGGGGGCAGCGAGGGGCACAGAAAGGAAAAAAGGGGGAGAAAACAGACAAATTACGTAGTACAACGCTAATGGGGGCAGCGAGGGGCACAGAAAGGAAAAAGGGGGAGAAAACAGACAAATTACGAGTACAACGCTAATGGGGGCAGCGAGGGCACAGAAAGGAAAAAAAGGGGGGAGAAAACAGACAAATTACGAGTACAACGCTAATGGGGGCAGCGAGGGGCACAGAAAGGAAAAAGGGGAGAAAACAGACAAATTACGAGTACAACGCTAATGGGGCAGCGAGGGGCACAGAAAGGAAAAGGGGGGAGAAAACAGACAAATTACGAGTACAACGCTAATGGGGCAGCGAGGGGCACAGAAAGGAAAAAGGGGGAGAAAACAGACAAATTACGAGTACAACGCTAATGGGGCAGCGAGGGGCACAGAAAGGAAAAAGGGGGAGAAAACAGACAAATTACGAGTACAACGCTAATGGGGCAGCGAGGGGCACAGAAAGGAAAAAAGGGGGAGAAAACAGACAAATTACGAGTACAACGCTAATGGGGGCAGCGAGGGGCACAGAAAGGAAAAAGGGGGAGAAAACAGACAAATTACGAGTACAACGCTAATGGGGCAGCGAGGGGCACAGAAAGGAAAAAGGGGGGAGAAAACAGACAAATTACGAGTACAACGCTAATGGGGCAGCGAGGGGCACAGAAAGGAAAAAGGGGGAGAAAACAGACAAATTACGAGTACAACGCTAATGGGGCAGCGAGGGGCACAGAAAGGAAAAAGGGGGAGAAAACAGACAAATTACGAGTACAACGCTAATGGGGCAGCGAGGGGCACAGAAAGGAAAAAAAGGGGGGAGAAAACAGACAAATTACGAGTACAACGCTAATGGGGGCAGCGAGGGGCACAGAAAGGAAAAAGGGGAGAAAACAGACAAATTACGAGTACAACGCTAATGGGGCAGCGTAGGGGCACAGAAAGGAAAAAGGGGGAGAAAACAGACAAATTACGAGTACAACGCTAATGGGGCAGCGAGGGGCACAGAAAGGAAAAAGGGGGGAGAAAACAGACAAATTACGAGTACAACGCTAATGGGGCAGCGAGGGGCACAGAAAGGAAAAAGGGGGGAGAAAACAGACAAATTACGAGTACAACGCTAATGGGGCAGCGAGGGGCACAGAAAGGAAAAAAAGGGGGGAGAAAACAGACAAATTACGAGTACAACGCTAATGGGGGCAGCGAGGGGCACAGAAAGGAAAAAAAGGGGGAGAAAACAGACAAATTACGAGTACAACGCTAATGGGGGCAGCGAGGGGCACAGAAAGGAAAAAGGGGAGAAAACAGACAAATTACGAGTACAACGCTAATGGGGGCAGCGAGGGGCACAGAAAGGAAAAAAGGGGGAGAAAACAGACAAATTACGAGTACAACGCTAATGGGGCAGCGAGGGGCACAGAAAGGAAAAAGGGGGAGAAAACAGACAAATTACGAGTACAACGCTAATGGGGCAGCGAGGGGCACAGAAAGGAAAAGGGGGAGAAAACAGACAAATTACGAGTACAACGCTAATGGGGCAGCGAGGGGCACAGAAAGGAAAAAAAGGGGGAGAAAACAGACAAATTACGAGTACAACGCTAATGGGGGCAGCGAGGGGCACAGAAAGGAAAAAGGGGGAGAAAACAGACAAATTACGAGTACAACACTAATGGGGCAGCGAGGGGCACAGAAAGGAAAAAAAAAAAGGGGGGAGAAAACAGACAAATTACGAGTACAACGCTAATGGGGGCAGCGAGGGGCACAGAAAGGAAAAAGGGGGAGAAAACAGACAAATTACGAGTACAACGCTAATGGGGCAGCGAGGGGCACAGAAAGGAAAAAGGGGGGAGAAAACAGACAAATTACGAGTACAACGCTAATGGGGCAGCGAGGGGCACAGAAAGGAAAAAGGGGGAGAAAACAGACAAATTACGAGTACAACGCTAATGGGGCAGCGAGGGGCACAGAAAGGAAAAAGGGGGGAGAAAACAGACAAATTACGAGTACAACGCTAATGGGGCAGCGAGGGGCACAGAAAGGAAAAAAGGGGGGAGAAAACAGACAAATTACGAGTACAACGCTAATGGGGGCAGCGAGGGGCACAGAAAGGAAAAAGGGGGAGAAAACAGACAAATTACGAGTACAACGCTAATGGGGCAGCGAGGGGCACAGAAAGGAAAAGGGGGGAGAAAACAGACAAATTACGAGTACAACGCTAATGGGGCAGCGAGGGGCACAGAAAGGAAAAAGGGGGAGAAAACAGACAAATTACGAGTACAACGCTAATGGGGCAGCGAGGGGCACAGAAAGGAAAAGGGGGAGAAAACAGACAAATTACGAGTACAACGCTAATGGGGCAGCGAGGGGCACAGAAAGGAAAAAAGGGGAGGAGAAAACAGACAAATTACGAGTACAACGCTAATGGGGGGCAGCGAGGGGCACAGAAAGGAAAAAAGGGGGGAGAAAACAGACAAATTACGAGTACAACGCTAATGGGGGCAGCGAGGGGCACAGAAAGGAAAAAGGGGAGAAAACAGACAAATTACGAGTACAACGCTAATGGGGGCAGCGAGGGGCACAGAAAGGAAAAAAGGGGAGAAAACAGACAAATTACGAGTACAACGCTAATGGGGGCAGCGAGGGGCACAGAAAGGAAAAAGGGGGAGAAAACAGACAAATTACGAGTACAACGCTAATGGGGCAGCGAGGGGCACAGAAAGGAAAAAGGGGGGAGAAAACAGACAAATTACGTAGTACAACGCTAATGGGGCAGCGAGGGGCACAGAAAGGAAAAAGGTGGGGAGAAAACAGACAAAATACGAGTACAACGCTAATGGGGCAGCGAGGGGCACAGAAAGGAAAAAAGGGGGAGAAAACAGACAAATTACAGCACAACGCAAATGGGGCAGCGAGGGCACAGAAGGAAAATGGGGAGACGGGCAAGAAATACGGGCACCGGGGCCACAAGCGGAGGGCGATCTTACCTGCAGAAGCAGCGGGCAGACAACACAGGCGGAGCTGTGTGGTGGGGAGCGACCTACCTGGCAAGGTCAAGGGTCGCTCTCCTCACCGCGCAGCGGCCGCCATTTATGGGGAGGTGGGAGGGAGGAGCAGCTGGGAGGCGGGAGGCAGGGGCAGCGAATGGGCAGTCAGGGGGCGGGGCCGCAGGACGCAGCGGCGGGAATGGCGAGAGGCAGCGGGGGCACAAAGTACAAGGGGAGAGAAAACAGACAAATTACAGTACAACGCTAATGGGGCAGCGAGGGGCACAGAAAGGAAAAGGGGGAGAAAACAGACAAATTACGAGTACAACGCTAATGGGGCAGCGAGGGGCACAGAAAGGAAAAAGGGGGGAGAAAACAGACAAATTACGAGTACAACGCTAATGGGGCAGCGAGGGGCACAGAAAGGAAAAAGGGGGGAGAAAACAGACAAATTACGAGTACAACGCTAATGGGGCAGCGAGGGGCACAGAAAGGAAAAAGGGGGAGAAAACAGACAAATTACGAGTACAACGCTAATGGGGCAGCGAGGGCACAGAAAGGAAAAAGGGGGAGAAAACAGACAAATTACGAGTACAACGCTAATGGGGCAGCGAGGGGCACAGAAAGGAAAAGGGGGAGAAAACAGACAAATTACGAGTACAACGCTAATGGGGCAGCGAGGGGCACAGAAAGGAAAAAGGGGGAGAAAACAGACAAATTACGAGTACAACGCTAATGGGGCAGCGAGGGGCACAGAAAGGAAAAAGGGGGAGAAAACAGACAAATTACGAGTACAACGCTAATGGGGCAGCGAGGGGCACAGAAAGGAAAAAGGGGGAGAAAACAGACATATTACGAGTACAACGCTAGTGGGGCAGCGAGGGGCACAGAAAGGAAAAAAAGGGGGGAGAAAACAGACAAATTACGAGTACAACGCTAATGGGGGCAGCGAGGGGCACAGAAAGGAAAAAAGGGGGAGAAAACAGACAAATTACGAGTACAACGCTAATGGGGGCAGCGAGGGGCACAGAAAGGAAAAAAGGGGGAGAAAACAGACAAATTACGAGTACAACGCTAATGGGGGCAGCGAGGGGCACAGAAAGGAAAAAAGGGGGGAGAAAACAGACAAATTACGAGTACAACGCTAATGGGGGCAGCGAGGGGCACAGAAAGGAAAAGGGGAGAAAACAGACAAATTACGAGTACAACGCTAATGGGGCAGCGAGGGGCACAGAAAGGAAAAAGGGGGAGAAAACAGACAAATTACGAGTACAACGCTAATGGGGCAGCGAGGGGCACAGAAAGGAAAAAGGGGGGAGAAAACAGACAAATTACGAGTACAACGCTAATGGGGCAGCGAGGGGCACAGAAAGGAAAAGGGGGGAGAAAACAGACAAATTACGAGTACAACGCTAATGGGGCAGCGAGGGGCACAGAAAGGAAAAAAAGGGGGAGAAAACAGACAAATTACGAGTACAACGCTAATGGGGCAGCGAGGGGCACAGAAAGGAAAAAGGGGGAGAAAACAGACAAATTACGAGTACAACGCTAATGGGGGCAGCGAGGGGCACAGAAAGGAAAAAGGGGGAGAAAACAGACAAATTACGAGTACAACGCTAATGGGGCAGCGAGGGGCACAGAAAGGAAAAAGGGGGAGAAAACAGACAAATTACGAGTACAACGCTAATGGGGCAGCGAGGGGCACAGAAAGGAAAAGGGGGGAGAAAACAGACAAATTACGAGTACAACGCTAATGGGGCAGCGAGGGGCACAGAAAGGAAAAAGGGGGAGAAAACAGACAAATTACGAGTACAACGCTAATGGGGGCAGCGAGGGCACAGAAAGGAAAAAGGGGGAGAAAACAGACAAATTACGAGTACAACGCTAATGGGGCAGCGAGGGGCACAGAAAGGAAAAAGGGGGAGAAAACAGACAAATTACGAGTACAACGCTAATGGGGCAGCAAGGGGCACAGAAAGGAAAAAGGGGGAGAAAACAGACAAATTACGAGTACAACGCTAATGGGGCAGCGAGGGGCACAGAAAGGAAAAAGGGGGGAGAAAACAGACAAATTACGAGTACAACGCTAATGGGGCAGCGAGGGGCACAGAAAGGAAAAAAGGGGGGAGAAAACAGACAAATTACGAGTACAACGCTAATGGGGGCAGCGAGGGGCACAGAAAGGAAAAAGGGGGAGAAAACAGACAAATTACGAGTACAACGCTAATGGGGCAGCGAGGGGCACAGAAAGGAAAAAGGGGGGGAGAAAACAGACAAATTACGAGTACAACGCTAATGGGGCAGCGAGGGGCACAGAAAGGAAAAAGGGGGGAGAAAACAGACAAATTACGAGTACAACGCTAATGGGGCAGCTAGGGGCACAGAAAGGAAAAAGGGGGAGAAAACAGACAAATTACGAGTACAACGCTAATGGGGCAGCGAGGGGCACAGAAAGGAAAAAAGGGGGGAGAAAACAGACAAATTACGAGTACAACGCTAATGGGGGGCAGCGAGGGGCACAGAAAGGAAAAAAAGGGGGAGAAAACAGACAAATTACGAGTACAACGCTAATGGGGGCAGCGAGGGGCACAGAAAGGAAAAGGGGGAGAAAACAGACAAATTACGAGTACAACGCTAATGGGGGCAGCGAGGGGCACAGAAAGGAAAAAAGGGGGGAGAAAACAGACAAATTACGAGTACAACGCTAATGGGGGCAGCGAGGGGCACAGAAAGGAAAAGGGGGAGAAAACAGACAAATTACGAGTACAACGCTAATGGGGCAGCGAGGGGCACAGAAAGGAAAAAGGGGGAGAAAACAGACAAATTACGAGTACAACGCTAATGGGGCAGCGAGGGGCACAGAAAGGAAAAAGGGGGGAGAAAACAGACAAAATACGAGTACAACGCTAATGGGGCAGCGAGGGGCACAGAAAGGAAAAAGGGGGAGAAAACAGACAAATTACAGCACAACGCAAATGGGGCAGCGAGGGGCACAGAAGGAAAACGGGAGACGGGCAAGAAATACGGGCACCGGGGCCACAAGCGGAGGGCGATCTTACCTGCAGAAGCAGCGGGCAGACAACACAGGCGGAGCTGTGTGGTGGGGGAGCGACCTACCTGGCAATTATAACCTCTTGAATAACTAAATGAAAGGAGAACCACACAAGATATATATAAAATATATGTATTTATTTCTAAACACTAACTACTAATCCCTTTATGAGATTAGAGTTCATGATACACAGTATCACAGTATTAAAACGACAGTAAATAGCACAATACACAGTGGGCTCCAGGGGAAGACCAAACCATATACTAAGAAAGTGGTATAAGAACCACAACTTGACTAGACACAGTGCCTAGAGCACGTAGAATCGCTGGGACCCCAAGGAACCACCCAAGATAGGGACACAGGAGACCTACGGGGGACGTGTGCAGTGTGAGAACACAGCCGCGAGCGCCGTAGGATTCAATGCGGAAAGTCGCGGTTAGAATTTTAAAGATAAAGGACACTTAGGAGAGGACTTTGAGCAAACCCCTTTAGACTTAAGGGGTTCTAGGGGCAACACCCATGTGAGCACTGGAGTACTCGAGTTACCTCACCCAGGGAAGCCGGGTGCATAGGTGTCAAAAGGTGTCGGGAATCGTCATCGTTTTCAATGGCGATCTGCTGCAAAGTGCTGCTGCCGTGAAGGAGAAAAGTGTCCGGGTGGATCCAAGCCTGGATCGAAGATGTGAAGAACCTGAAAGCAGAGGGGACAGAGTCTGGGTCACTAGCCAGTGACCAGGAGTGGAGCAATTGAATGCCCACCGATGTCGGGTGCGAAGAGGTGCAAAGAGGTGAAGCTTCACTCTGCAGCCACGGGGTTCCGGAGATGTCGACGACAACCAGGAGCCGTATTCGAGCTGTCCCACAAAGGATGTCGAGTGCTGGGGTGTCGGTGATCGGATTGACCACAACAAGCCTTGGCAACAGCAACCCGCGCAGGAAGAGAAAAGATGCTTCTGTGCAGACCAGCAAGGTCCTGGGGACTCCCCAAGCAATGGAGAGTCAGGGCCAGTCTGGAGCAATCAGGGAAGTCTAATAAAAGTTAGAGTTGCCTTCCTGGGGACCCACAGGTCAATGGACCAGGGATTGCAAAGGGACCTTAAGAGGAATCACAAAAGGGTGGCCCACGGAACACTCGTTGAGTGTAGGCCTGAAATCTTTGGTGCAATTACTGCTCGGGGTCAGGGCTACAAGTAACCCAAAGCTCAGCCTCAGGGGTTGCCGGAAAGCTGATGCTTCTGCAAATGGTTGTGGTGTCCAGGGGTTCGGGTTGCACAGTCTCTACAAGGGATACGGGCCTCAGACTTGCTGTGGGCACAGACTTACCTCAGAGACCTTGGAAAACCTACCTCCTGTGTGGCAATATTCTTCGGAGTCCGTCGGAGCTCGGAGATGCCAACTGGTCAGTTGCGTTAAAGGTGCCTGCCTTGCAGGGGAGTAACTCCTTTACTCCAAGGGAGATTCTTCAGTCATCCAGCGTAGTGTAGATCATCGAAGTACTTGGTTTCTGGTATCAGAGTTTAGTCCAGGTGTAATCTAAAGTCTTGTAGTCAGGGTTTCCTACTTTATACCCAAGGAAGGGGTGGGACAAACTCTGGAGACCCACCTATGGGAGGGTCAGGAAAGAGGGGTGGCTACACCCATTTCCTTTGTCCAGTTTCGCGCCAGAGCAGGGGATGTGTGCCCCTGCAACCGGTTTGAGCTGGACTATGCACAGGGACACCAAATGTGCCCCCAGTGCAGACTTCAAAGCAATCTGAGAGTGCACCCACCCAGCCCCAATACACTAAAGCCTGTCCGGGAGGTGGTCACACCTCCCTGTGACAGGAAACCTATTGTCCAGGCCTCCCCTGCCGGAGTTTCGTCCAGCAGCAGGAGGGCAGACTCGTGTCTGTGGCTGCAGCATCCATTTTGTGATGCCAGGGCTCTGTTAGCTGGTACCGGGTATACCGGTGCTATCATGTCTCTCCCTCTAGAAGGGTGGGATCATATGCCCACACCAGTTACTGGTGTGGGGGTATGATTCCAAGGTGTTTGACACCAAACACGACAGTTTTCCATGCAGCCATTCTCAAGTTAGCATTTACCGCGGGGTTATAATGCACTTAAGAGTATATGGTCTGGCTGCATCACAAACAACCATGTAATAAAGATTCCGAAAGCTGCAGAGGGGCTCTGCTCATGCATGGGCACCCTCTCACATGAAACCCAGCACCCTGCCTTCAGGATTGTTAAGGCCTGCCATAGGGGTGACTGATAGGTTTACATGTGCAGTGATATGGAGAGATATAGGGAACCTATATCTCAGTAAGGGGTGGATACACCACCTTACACAGGCTGCTGTAGCAGACCTGCTGTGTCATTTTAAAAGGCTTCCCAGGGTGGCATAATACATGCTGCAGCCCCTGGTAGGCCTCTGTGGTACCTATGCCCTGTGTACATAGTATACCATATACTAGGGACTCACAAGGGTACCCCAGAATCCAATCTGGAGTGTACCTAAAGTACAGACAGTCAATTTAGAGTAGAAAGCAGATAGACTGGGGTCCTGATTAGCAGGGCCTCAGTCTGGCTAAGTCGAAAAACAGTGAAACATCAGCAAAAAGTGGGGGTAACTACAAGAAGCAGATCCTACTCTCCTACAGCAACTTGCGTGATATTCGATGAAACTTTGTTGCAGGACGGTCTGCGCACCCGCACAGACATTCCATTCCGCCAAAACTCCAAGTGCAGCCGCACGCGCCATACGGCCATCCCCAGAACAAGCCTGGTCATGGGCCTCTAAGGGACCCATCAACTGGTTAAAATCCGGGACTGGACGTGACGTATTGGAGAGGCATATATCCAGTGCCCAATAGAAGGGACATCGCTGACAGTAAAAGACTGGTTGCACGCAAGTGAAATAGGCAAAGCGAAAAGTCAATCCAAAACTGACGCCAAGCGTAGCTAAGGGCAAGCATCCGAAAACCTGTTGCATGCGATCACGGTACAGCTGCAACTGGCCTGGTCTGTGCAGTACCACAAATTGAGCAGCCATTTGCTCAACAGGGATACAAAAGGGGATGATGGACGGAACGTTTGAGCCAATCAAACACTCACCCCCAGTCAACTGATCTGGGTTTAATCCATCATCATTCTTTAGCTCACTCCACCACCCTGGGGGTGAGTGTTTGATTGGCTCAAACGTTCCGTCCATCATCCCCTTTTGTATCGATTTGCTCAACAGGAGCAGGAGAAGCAGGATTCCAGAGTCTAACGTCAAAATCAAGGGGAACCCTCCGAAGGCGCTGGAAAAAATAGAATGAATAAAACCCGGTATTACTCCAAATATAATCTGAAACGAAGACACAAGGCCAGATCCCACACATTTAAAAAAATGTGCAAAGCCTGCGGTGTCAGACGCATTAAATATTTGGTGTATTAGTTCTCCAAAATGCAGTGGGAGGTTGGTGTTCAGAAGGGACTGTATCTCTCCAGAAGTCCTAGCCACCTGTAACTGGAAGGTCTCGCGGGCGGAAGTGAGGGCCACCTCTTGCTGGAATAACAGCGCTTTGAGCCTGCTCAACTTGTTGAAATCTGTTTTCAAAGTTGGAATGGAAGGCCAAATTGAGCTATCTAGACTCCCATGCGGGGCGGAAAAAGCACATTGCTACAACAAGTTACGCGCTGGGAAACCGTTACTAAATACGGGACTCCTGCCCGTAAACCACAGCAGTCTTGGTTGTTCAAAATAAGATAACTGCCATTTGTAAGCAATGAAAAAGCGGGAATTATAGATGGCACTGGAGTCCCTTTTAAAAACAGGCCAGATTAGGCGTGGAAACGTCACAAGCGCCGTGCAACTTAACGTGTTTACAAACAAGGGAATGTCCCACTGTGGAATCGCAGTCCTCCCCTGTTAGGAAAACTTCTTTACCCTCCCTCTGACATCTATAAGTGAAAGGCAGGGACCACATTTCATGTAGAAAAGCACTACCCAGTGGTTCAAAACGGCCAATCGGAAAATGTTGCATGCATGATTTAAATTGAAATAGTGAAAAAGGGAGAGAGATAACCCCATGAATCAACCAAACAGCAGAATCTGTTTCCGCTACAGAAAACGGCAAGGGCTCTAATTGTTCAATATGCAATAGTGTGTATGTAGCATCTTTCATGGACATAAATCTTTGCTTATCAGTCAGATTAAATGGCAAGAATAAAGCAGTGGCATTCAAATAATCCCAAGGTACTTTTCCCATTTTAAGAGTTTGCAATGTCCAAGCAAATTGCATAACAAATCGTAACTGATTTTGACCATGATATAACACAGATACATCACTTTGAACAATATCAATAACAGATGAAACAATATTATCCAACGTAAAAATGCGTGAGGAAAGTGTGTTTATGCTGTTGTCTACTACGGCAAGAACCTTTTCTAAATTGTCCTGATCAATTTGGCGCAGACGAAAAGCAGCTTCCATCTGCGAAAGTTTCCAAATTTCATTGTAAGCGGCATACATGAATCTTTTTGCTCTCGGAGCCCTGGGTCCTAAGAGAAAATCAGCCAAATTAATGTCATGCGACAGCAGAGAAAGATGTTGATTCACTGATGCCAGCGTAGAATGTTCCAACCATTGTTGGCATAATTTACCCACCGAGTATGTGGTAACCGAATGGGAACTTGGATAACGTGGGTCCGGTCTAGTCTGTATGAAACCAGGTGTTACATTATAAAAACACATTTGACATGCATTTGTATTAGTTTGCCACACCAACACCCGGAAGAATCAACTTCAGAGACATTGAAGGTGTCATTGCGAAGCAAAGCTTGCAATGTCTCAATGGTATAATTTGTGTGTGTGCGCCAATTAGCATATTCTGCTAAAGACGTAATGGATGGCGTATTTACATTTTTGACAGTTGCCAGGCCAAAACAAGTTGTTTGGTAAACTGTATCATTTAAAAACAGAATTTGAGCTGGAATCAGGCAGGCACGATGTAAAGCTTCAGTTCCCTGAACCTGCCAAGGCTTCGTGCCCCAGATTGATTTTAAATCAACAGTATCTTTCCAATGATCATAACCCTGCGTAGCCAATTTATTTCTAAACAAGTTGGCGTAAATCAATTTTGTGTGGGTTAACATAAATTTGGATTGTGTAGATGATCGAAGTTTAAAATAATAGGATTCCGGATTAGATATGTCATAATCTGTAAAGTAAGTGAACTTATCCCTAAAAGTTTAGAACTCCCCTCTACGGGAGTAGGACAATGTTCCCATTGTGTATAATTAAAAACAGGTCTTAACGTGTTTGTTTTGTGTAAACAATTATGCCCATAATGCTGATAACAAAATAAAACCCCATAATTTGCCGAATTTAAATACAAATCTTCAGCATCAAAAGCAGCATAATATTTTAAATCTGAAAACAGTGCATGTGCTGCTTGCACATCCCAATCATCCGAATGTATGTCCCGTGTTACCACATCTCCTAGAGAGACGCGAAACACGTATGGTACACGAAGCACCTCGGTCGGGCCGTGGACTTCGTAGGCAACTTTGTCCCAAACGATGCCATCTGGAATCGGGAATGCTGAAATGTTAACATGAGACTGATCACGTTTCATGATATGGGACGATGTGTGAGGGGCCAGAACTCCATCGATCAAGTTCACTGCAGAGCGTTCTGGCAAATAATGACCATTGATGAGCAAAAAGAACACTGTCACAAAACCAATTGACATGAAGAGAACAATCAGGACAAGTAGCAACCAAATGTAGGTCCAAGGAGGGACCAGGTAAGTCTTTTTGAACCAAGAGAAAAAAATACTTAATTTAGTCGGTGTGTCAGCCAAACGGGATGTCGAGGAATACGAGCCGGAAGAGAGACTGGCATGATCTTCATAGCAGCCATTCGCAGGTTGATTTATCAGAGGTGGAAGTGTCGGGTCCGCTTGATGTTCTCCAGGACTGTTCGGCACTTCACTGATGGACTCATCAGGATGATATATATACTCGACATCCATGGTAGAAGATAGAGGTTGGACAGATGAAAGATCAATGATAGTGTCCATCACTTTCTTAGCCCTACGAGGAGCGGTGGAAGATGATGAAGTCAGTGGATCCAATGAAATTGCGTTGCACGAAACTGCAGGTGTGACACTATTCAGAATCGGCCACATGGTGTAGCTTGACCCACCTGATTACGATACACCGCTGGGGCTAGGGCCAGAGCCCACTCAGCTGCGAAAGCCTGTGCATGTTCCTCAGGGACATGACGCAAAAAACTCGGAAGGATCACGCCTTCCCCTTTAGATGCGGCCAACACAGGGTGGAGGCCAATCCGCCTCCGCTAACAAAATGTCATACAAGGAGGTTAGATTCTCCCAGAAAACCGCCTTGATTGGACGAGGTATATCACCTTCAATTTGAAAAATTATTTCATAGAGCCTATCCGGGGGGGGGCAACCCGGGTGTCTGCAGTCTCTACTGTAATGAAGATATCAGTTGCTGTCGCCTCCAGACAGGGACGCAGAGCCTCCCGCACTATGGTAACTTCCGCTGCGCTGTCGAGCAGAGTCACTGCCCATGTCCGATCCAGGAGTCGTGTTCTCACCGTCTGAGGCATACCTCGCTGTTAGAGCGGCAACTTTTTTCTTCTGAAACGAGTGTCGAAAACGAGGTAAATCCTCTTGTTTTCCTTTGACTTCAAAGTGTTGAGGCTGATCTCGTCCCTGTGGCGCAGGTTGACTTTTGCCACGATCTTGGCGTTCTCCTCCTCCGACTTGAGAGCCAGACGTGTCCTGTGAAGAACGAGGAGCTCGCTGATCAGGGACTTGAAATCCATCAGGAGACTTAATTTTCGTGCGATCGCGCAAGTCATAAGTACGCTCAGAAGACTCAGGTGTCGGTGAACCTGCACGCGAACCTTGCTTCTGTTGTTGCTGACCCTGTTTTTTATTTTTCCAGTTCTTTTTAGGAAAGAACGGACGCCCATCTTTATCAGTCTGGGCTTTTTGTTGTGTTTGCATTTGTGTTTGCGTTTGAGTAAAAGGCTTAACTCCCTGACTATTGCGGCCTATGGTCCTATAAACCTTTTCAATAATCTTTGGTAATTCGCGTGGCTTGTCCACATCAGGGACAGCCTCCAAGCGGTTTGCCACTTGAAAGCTTACTGCATCTCCCTTGACATTGGCAAGGATCATATCAGCAGCCACGTCGAACACCCCCACCAATCTCATCCCCAGCTCCACAGCCGCTTCGGCTCCATGTTCATCCTGAACACGTTTAATCACTGAGGTGAGCACGGTCATGGAGGGAGTGCCAAAACACTTCAAATATAACTCTGCAAACACCTTGCCCCAGGTGTTACAATCAGCCAACAAGGAAGCAAGTCTTTAGGCAAACTAATAGTCAAAATCCTGTGTTTATCCACAGGAGAGGTATTTGGAAAAACAGCCTCTAGATGTCAAAATTTTTCAGCAAGCCAATAAGGTAATTCATCCTTATTCTGTGGACGCTTGCCCATTACTGAATTAACCATAAGGGGACTGACGGTCACACCACCAGGTCCCACAGGTTGCGCAGCAACGCCAGGTGGTCCCACCTGGACGTTGCGCGTGATGTACTGTATAACAGCCCTATGTACACATATTAATGACGTATGCGAAGGTCTGCAACTGCAACAGTTAAGTAACGGGGGTGCGGGGTATACCCAGCCAAAACGGGCCAAGTGGCCCCATCTATCGACAAAGGGCCTAAGCGGACCGGCGAAACTAGGTGAGGAAGGGTGCCATTAAAACAAATTTGGTGTTGCCAAGCTGTAAGCGGAACTTCAAGAGCCCTATAAGGCTGTAAGGCATGAGGGGTGTCCGTGGCAGTGTATTGATGAAACAAATCATCTGTCCCATCCACTGCCGGAAAGGTGATCCAAGAATAAAACACCTCGAAGAGGTAAGCAGAATTCACTTCCACCACAAAAATAAGTGCAGTACCCGCATCAGGCACTCCATATTGAGCCAAATACGCCTTGGGACGTGGCTGTGAGCCGGAATATCAACCACCATCACAACAAACAAATAACAACAACCTAGAGCGCGGCAGCGCAATAATGGGTTATGAATAAAGAGATAAACCTTTTAAAACTTCAAGCTTGAAAGGACTTATAAAAACATCAATATCGGAGGTTAAACCATCACAGCTGTCTCCGGAAACAGAAGTGAGGGTCTTGTGGACAAACACAAGCACTACTCAAGCGTCTCGCAGATAAGAACCAGACCAAACGTTGGCGGCGCCATGTTGCAGGGATTCTGCACATACACAGAACTATGCGCAGGAAAACAGAACCTCAGTGAATAGGGGTGTACCAACCTTCCACATCAGTACTCAAAATTCCAAACCGACTAGCTATAGTGTCTCATTCGTTCTTCTCCAAAGATCACGGAGCTACATATGATTAGACAACCCAGAACACAACACTCCCGACTCTCTCAGGAATCGCGGGAGCAAGACGTACTCTTTCGCTCACTCACTCATACCTGTCCACAATGAGAATAAGCAGAGTCACTGAAATAGTTCAAAATTTTTATTTTAACTATCGTGCTCTACAATACAGTATACGTGCTACTACTAGCAGCAAAATGCATAAACTCAGCACAGTTAGCATTGTTACAATTCCATAGAATACAAAGGGAGAAGTCATTTTTATAAAGACTGTGGAAATAAGGGCCTATAGTCCTGACCACCCTCCCCTTGACTAGAAGAAGTTTATTTTATAAAAAGGACGATCTCTGGGCTTTGACAGCAGACCCCATACCTTAAAGACTGGATGTAAGGTTTACATCATAGGAACAGCAGAGCTCTTCTCCATGGAACGGCTTTTTCCAAGTGTGTTAAAACAACATGCAACAAGGCAATATCAAAGCACGAGTCTTCAGTACTGCAGCTGTGTGTAGCATGTTATGTCTAGGTGCTAGGGACTGACCAGAACTGAATAACAAGGGGCATTGTTTATCGACCTTGCATATCGTGTTCAGACTAAACTCGAGGAAAGGCAGAGAACGCGAAAGGCAACCCGTTCTCATGTGAAGGGCACAAACAAAGTCTTGCAAAAACAAAGTCATGTAGTAGCGTGCGCAAAAGCAGCATCATGGCAGCGAAGCTCATGCTAGCTTAGCAATGTCGATAATGTGCCTAAGAACCATATAACAAATCAAGGCATAAAAAGTTAAAAGAGAAAATGATGTGGGCACAAGTGAAGGTAGCAGAGCAGCAAGAAGTAAATACTGATTCTCAAACAGGTAATCAAATGAATGGTCAGAATCAAATTGGTCAGGTATACAGGAGGAAAAGGTAGAGGTAAATTGAGCAAAGAAGAAGCTAAGAAGAAATTTCCTTGTCATGCATGCAGAAAGTATGGACATTGGAAGAACGAGTGTAGATCTGTTCAAAAGAATAATGGGGTAAATCAAAATTTAAATCCACAGATGCAGAATGAGGTGGGTGTGAATCAACAGCAGCAGCAGCAGGTAGTTGCTCCACAGTTGCAGGTGCCACAAGCTCCTATGTCCAATAATGTGAATGCTCAAGTACAGAGGTGCAGTGCGAACACTGGATTTCACGGAGGTGATCAAATTGGTAAGAATCAAAGTGTGCAAATGGTTCCGCAATACTGGTTGCAGTGCAATGGGAGTGATTCAGACTCACCTCAATGACGGTGCCTGAGGGGGGAGGAAGAGTGCGTACTTGGCGCATCCTTGGCGGTAGATCAGTCAGGTCCATTTGTTGACGGAAAAGTGGAAGGTAATGATATTACATTCCTTGTGGACACTGGTGCTACCCGTTCTACTGTGAGAGCAGCAGAAATTCCGAACCTACCCCTCTCGGGAGAAACTATCCAAGTTGTAGGAGTCTCAAATAAGCATATTAGAACACCAGTCACATATCCAATAGAAGTCCATATTGGAAGTTTCAGAGACATGCATCGTTTCTTGGTATGTGATTCGAGTCCAGTAAATCTCTTGGGAAGAGATTTATTGTGTAAAATGAATTGTACCATCTATTGTACGCTAGATGGTATTGCGTTTCAGACACCTGATGAGGATGTCGAATTCAAGATGATGTTAGGGAAGCAAGGGACAGAAGTGGATGAGTTGTTTTCACTTCTCACAGAAGAAAGTCTGCCCGAAGAATTAAAAAGTGCAGTAAGGATGGATGTATGGGATTTTACAGGAAAGGAAATTGGCCTATTGTCAAATGTAGATCCGATTCTACGGTGAAAGAGGGTGCCATATATCCAAACACTCCTCAGTACAAAATGAGTCCGGAAGTAATTGCAGGAGTCACCCCTGTGATTGACCAAATGGTTGAACAGGGAATTCTGAAAGAAATAATGAGTAGTCCTTGTAATTCACCTATTATAGGAATTAAAAAGCCCAGTGGAAAATATAGAATAGTGCAGGATTTAAGAAAACGTAATAAAATTGTAGTACCCTGTTGTTCAGTTGTGCCAAATCCAGCAGTAATCCTTTACCAAATCCCATGTGATTCTGAATGGTACACAGTGATTGATCTGTGTCAAGCATTTTTCTCGATTCCTTTACATCTGGAAAGTCAGTATTTGTTTGCATTCTGGTTCGGAGACCGTGTTTTGGCATGGTGCCGAGTTCCTCAAGGGTACACAGAGAGTCCTTCAATTTTTAATCAGATCCTGAAAAGATGTTTGGAGACTTTAGTAAAGGCCAGGGAATTCAGTTCTGGTTCAGTATATTGATGACCTACTGGTGGCATCAAAAACACGTGAGGCATGTGTAACAGATACCATTGCCTTACTGAACCATTTAGCAGAAGGAGGACACAAAGTGTCACCAGCAAAATTACAATTTTGTAAACAGGAAGTCCAGTACCTAGGACACAAAATAGAAAAAGGAGTCAGAAAGGTGACACCAGAAAGAAGTAGGGTAATTAAACAGATGAGTCCACCAAAAACTCAGAGAGAAGTACGAATGTTTTTGGGAGTGGTTGGATACTGCAGGCAGTGGATCAGTGGGTTCTCACTGATTGCAAAACCTTGACAGAGGTTGGCACGAAAAGATGTGAAAGATCCGATTGTGCTGGATGATGAAAGCTTTTACTAAATTGCAAAACAGTCTTTGTCGAGCACCTGCATTGGGAATGCCAGATTATGCAAAGGATTTTGCATTGTATTGTTGTGAAAGAGATGGGTGCGCACTTTCAGTTTTAACTCAAAAACATGGAATGGCACAACGTCCAGTAGCATACTTTTCTGCTACGTTCGATTCAGTGGGCGCAGCATTGCCAGGATGTTTAAAAGCAGTAGCTGCTACTTGTGTGAGTCTGGAACAGAGTGAAGCAATTGTGAAGGGACATCCAGTTAAGGTGTATGTGCCACATTCAGTTGAGATCCTTTTGACATGTACGAGGACCCAGTACATGACCTCTAGTCGGCTGACTAAGTACGAGAGAGTAATCTTGGGTGCTGAAAATGTGACTGTGGTACGATGCAAACCGTAAATCTGGCGACCCTGTTGCCAAATTCCTATTGTGAGGAAGTAAGAGTAGAGGCTGATCATGATTTTGTGGATGTGACAGAGTTATGCACGAAACCTAGGCCTGATATCGAGGACGTTCCATTAGAAGAACCAGACTGTGAGATGTTTGTTGATGGATCATGTTTAAGAAATGAGACAGGAGAATTGTGTACTGCCTATGCTGTTTGCACCATAGCGGGAGTTCTAGAAGCATCCTGTTTAAAAGGGGTAAACTCCGCCCAAATTGCTGAATTGATAGCTCTGATTAGAGCGTGTAAAATTTCCAAAAGCCTGAGGGTAACCATATTCACTGATAGTCAATATGGTTTTGGGGTTGTCCACGATTTTGGACAGCTATGGATGCAAAGGGGATTTCTGACTTCTTCAGGTTCCCCTATAAGAAACAGCAAAATTGTAAAAGATTTATTGGATGCTTTACAACTGCCCAAGAAGATTGCAGTGGTCAAATGTTCCGCACATAAATCAGGAGATGATTATATGACAAAGGGCAACAGATACGCGGATCAAGTAGCGGGTTTCTGTGCACGAAATGTAATTGCTCTAAACAGAGGGATGGAAAAAGAAAATACAGATTGCCATCTTATGTTCTCTTCTTCATTTGAATCTTGGGACGAAATTAGACAGCTGCAGGAAAAAGCAAGTGATGAAGAGAAGGGAATTTGAATAAATTCAAGTTGCAGAAAGAGAGCAGAGGACAAAGTATGGGTCTATTTAGATGAAAGACCAGTCATGCCAGACAGTTTACTATCTCAAATGGCAAGGGTATACCATGGAATTGCACATGTTGGAAGAGATGCTATGATCAGGCTCTTCAAGCAATCATGGTATAATCCAAAGTTCAGGGCCATTGCAGAGAGTCTCTGCCAGAGGTGTGTCACCTGTCAGCAGCAAAATCCAGGCAGAAAAACAGTTGTTAGTTGGGGACGAATTGGAAAGGCAGCAGGACCATTCACCCAACTCCAGTTGGATTTTATTGAACTCCCCCCGTGCAATGGGCTGAAATATGTGTTGTTGTTGTCTGTTTGTTTTCTCGCTGGGTGGAAGCCTATCCAACGAGAAGGAATGACAGTTTGACAGTCGCGAAGCTACTTCTAAGAGAGTTGATACCCAGATTCGGATTTCCAGTCACTTTAGAAACAGATAGAGGAACCCATTTTAACAATGAGATAATCCGGATGATTTGTGCAGCATTACAGATTGAGCAGAAGCTGCATTGTGCCTATCGACCCGAAGCATCTGGAGTGGTTGAACAGTTAAATGGCACAATAAAATCTAGGTTAGGAAAGGTGTGTGCATCCACAACATTGAAATGGCCTGATGCTTTATCCCTTGTATTGATGAGTCTTAGAAGTATTCCTGACAAAAAGACGGGTTTGAGTCCTCACGAGATACTAATGGGAAGAGCAATGAGACAAGCATTTATTCCAGCGAACAAACTGATGAATATATCTGATGATCTAGTGCTTGACTATTGCAGAGGATTGGCTGATCTGGTGCATTCTGTGTCTCACCAGGTTGGAGAAAATGCCACTACGACACAGCCGAATCAAGCTCACGATCTGAGTCCGGGAGAGTGGGTTCTCGTGAAGAAACACGTGAGGAAATTGTGTTTAGAATCCAGGTGGAACGGACCCTACCAGGTGATTCTGGTGACGACGACAGCAGTGAAGTGTGGTGGCTTGCCAAATTGGATACATGCGAGCCATACCAGACGAGTCCCAAGTCCACTTGAAAGACAAGAAGAGCAACAATTGGTAAACCAAAGCCAAAGACCAAAGGCTGAAGTGTGTGAAGCTGAAGAATCCAGAGTAACAGATTCTGAAGAACAAACAGATGATGAACAGCCAAGCACGAGTCAAGTAGAGTGGGCACCAGTTACTGGGTCTCATGAGACTGCTGTAGAACCAGAAGAAATGGAAGTTACTGAAAGTCAAGAATAAGAACAGATAGAAGAAAGGCCAAATAAAATAACCTATGAACCAGATGAAGAAGGTGAAGAAGTAGTTCAAACTAAAAGACCGAGAAAAGGTGACAATTGGCCAAGTGGAGTGAAAAGACTGAAATACACTCTGGTAAGGAAAAAGACAAGAGGAAGACCAGAGCAAATTGATGAGGTCTCAAGTCAAGCAGAACAAGAAGAGTCAGGATAAGATTTAGTACAAAAAACAAGGAGAGTAAGAATTCCAAGCAAGAAATACACGGCACCGGAATGGACGTACGTGATCTTGGAAGAAATTGAAAGCTCAGATCCAAGTGAAGAAAAAGACGATACTGGCACTGAGCAAGTGAATGAAAGCAAATTAAAACCACCTTTAAAGAACTGTGAAAAAATTAAGGTGAAACTTTGCCAGACGAAAATGAATGGAAAGACTCAAAAAATTTAAAGAAAAAGAAATAAAAGAAAGGGGTAAAAGAAGAAAGCCTTGAAGTGTAGGATTACACTATTTTTCAGAAAAGTATTTTTAGTAAATTTAGAGTTTTTATAGGTTTAGATTTTATTTTTTAATAAAATACAGAATGGCCGAAGCAAAAGTGACTGCACATCCACAATCTAGCCTAAAACGTAGATGTATTAAAGCTTGCTTATGTAGTGTCTTTTTACTGACATTTATGTGGATATTATTAACTGTCATTGTACCTGTTCTAATGGTAACTAATAATGGAAACAAAACTAATGATGTAATAAATGAGAGAGTGAGTGATGTTACTAAAGAAACCCCTAATACAAACATAGAACAATTAGATGGAAGTATTTTCCATCATGATAAATCAATTAGTGATTTCTCGTTAAATGTTTTTACAAAGTTGTTGTATGAGTATGTTAATACAATGAATGTGAGTGATTGTTATGTGTGCATGCAACTACCTTCGTCTGTCTCAGAGGGGTGACCTATCATCACCTACCTTTAACATATGGTGTGTCTTGCAGTGTATTAACCAGCCTATTCTACGTGACGGGGACATTGGAGTATCATTATTCCAATATTGATTTAGTATTTTCAGAGATACCTATTATAAAGGAACTAAACAAGGTTTTAAGTAGTAAAAATGCACGTTATATGGGAGAATTCTTCCATATTACTAAGACACTAGATATAGGATATGCTTATAAAAACAATCTAACATGTAGTTTGCGGGTTGAAGAAAAAGGGTTCATAGATATGGTAGACTATAGAAGAGAAAGTTTCCAAAAGAAAGCTGCTGAACAGAAGTCACAGGTACCACCATGGGCGTTTAGAGAAGGAAATTATGAGAAAGGCGAGACATATGCTGCAATGTCCCTGGACTGGTATAAAAAGGAAAAAATCTGCTTGCTTAGAATGAAAACTAACTATAATAATTATTTCATTGGTTCTAGTGAATGTGAGCATACTTACCAAATTACTGGAGGTTGGGGATTGAAGGGTGAAACTGATCCTGTTTTCCCAGGAGTTTATTATGTGTGTGGTAAGAAAGCCTACTACAGGTTGCCTGCACATTGGTATGGTATTTGGTATTTTTCAATTGTTTTCCCGATGGTCTACCATGTAGACAAAAGTAATACCAGAATCGATTAAATAAAACAAGGACTAACACGTAAGAAGAGAGCTAGTTTCTCGGAAATAGTAGGTGATATTTTTGGTGCACTGATACCATCAGTTGGAGTCGTTATAAATTCGCATAAAATTTGAAAATTGTCCACAGTGGTTGATCGTTTATCGACAGATACTGCTGGTGGCTTCTTGATGATTGACACCGAAATGGTTGCGATCAGATCAATGGTTTTGCAAACTCGACTTGCCCTTGATATCTTATTAGCAAAAGACGGTGGAGTCTGCGGCATGTTGAAAATTCAACACTGCTGTACTTATATACCTGACAAAAGTAAAGGTATTGAGGGATATATTAAGAATATCACGAAATTATATGAAGACTTGACCCAACTGGAGGTTGACGGTGTCTGGGAGAGACTTGGTAAGAGTTTCTCTTCGGTAGGTAAATGGTTTACTACCTTTGGAAGTAGTTTATTAGGAAAAATAATAATGCCAATGGTTTCAGTAGCTGGAGTAGCATTAGCAATGATAACAATATACAAATGTTGTAAGTGTCAATGTGGAAGAAAAAAATGACAGAATCAAATAACAAACGAAAAGCAAGAAAAAGAAAAAGAGATGACGAGATGAAGGAGTTAGATGAGACGATGATAAAAAGAGAAAAGAATACTGATCTTTAGATAGATAAAGATGGCACTTGGTATGGTGGGTATTTTATGATGGCTCCAGGAAGCCATCAGAGGGGGGATTGATGGAGCAGGGTTCCGCAAAAAAAAAAAAAAGAAAGAAACCTGCTCGAATTAACTCCCCCATAATACTTATTAACAGTGTGCAGTGTCAAAAAATATCACATGAGCTACATGGGAAACCGCTTTGCGCATGCGTGCACTAATGTGAACTAATGCATGAAAGAACTAAGCCGCATTTTATATTGCGTTTCAAAAGAAACGAGACTAATGCACCTTTAGGCCGCATTTCGCCTTTTGCATCTTGCTTTGAAAACGATAATAAATAATGCCGCTATGCATGAAGCTTATGCTAAGAAAAATATTAACAGGGAAAAGTGTAAAGGTGGGTGGTAAACAGTGAAGGATGCATTTCCATGTAAATTAATAATGTATGTGTTTATTATGTCATAGTGAGCCAAATGGGCCTGTATTTGCTTAAATTGTCCGGATAGATGAGGGGCTGAAAAATGAGCAAAAGTGACCTGAAAAGACAAACAGAAGTGCTGAGCGCTGCGAATGATGAATAAAAGGTTCAAGGATAAACAGCTCAGAGAACATTGTTTGCCTGCCAAAAGATGAGACGGGACGTGGGACTCAGGACTTCGTCCTTAGACGTGGCTGAGAATTTAATCAAATGTAACAATAATACATTTGTATGAACTGGTCAGTACATATTCCATGGGAAAGGAAGTAGAACAATGAGTATGAAGAATTTTGAATGAAATCATGTTGGTGTGATGCACCACCTCCCCAAGCATCCAATGAGCGGTCGAATTCTGTGCAATGTTTCAATTAATGTCGGTTGGACATGTAGGTTTTAGGGTATAACTGGGGTGCCTTTGGGGGTGTGGTTAGAGCGAGTGCAGAATTGCATCGGTAGGAGATTGAGAGGGGAGATGCGTTGCTGTCCATTGGTTTGCAGAGAGGCCTAGCTGTTCCTGTCCCTGTCCTGTCCTGTTCCTGAAATCTTTGTTTCCTGATTCTATTTCAGGAGACCCCCACTACTCCCTTGGCCAGGGGGGTGGTATTTAATTTATCTTTGGGTTTGTATTATTCTCTGACTCGTAATTTGCATAATTTCTTGCAAATGTATTTTTTTTGTCTCTGAAACTTATGTCTCTTCATCTATCCACTTCATCATAAGTATTATATTGTTTCGCATTATTTTTGTTGAAACTTATGTCTCTCTCTCTATCCACTCCCTCATGTGCATATCGTTTCATGAAAAGATGAGTATGACACTGTTTGGATTTTGTTAATTGATTTTCTCTCCTTTTGTGGGATTCATTGTTTGCATTGTGACCTGTATGCGATGAGCATTTATCAATTACCTTTATCTGAGATAAACTTTATTAATCTTACCGAGAGTCTGTGATTATTTAGCTGGTTAGATAATTTGTTAGTTCTATTATTACCATCAACTTCTCAACTAATTGGTCCATTGACAGAGAGGAAAGAGAGTTGAATATATAAGTCTAGTTATGTATTTAGAAATATTAAACATGAATTTGTGAAGGAAATAATTTTCCACGACATTCAAACTTGACCATCCGGCGCAACAGGAATTTGTGAGTTGGGTGAATGTGTATGGGCCATTTGTATGAAATATTGATGATTTTCGATCCCTGATAAAGTGTCGCGCTGGATCAGCACCAAAACCAATGGCTTTAGCAGGAGCATGATGGTGCAGTGTCTGAATTAAAGAGACTCTTGATGGCATCAGCTTTGTACTTTTCCCGCTGCAATACTTTGAGCTAAAAAGAGTAGACTGAGGGCCTGATTTTGAGTTCAGAGTATGGGTTGTCCTTCATCAGGACAGAGTAATCCTACTCTGGGTGCCCAACTCCGGGAGGCGTTAAGGCTACACCACAACACCGACTGCGACGGTGAGGAGGCTGGTAGGGGGGCCCCGGTGGGAGCATTCGGGGCAGAGGGCCGTGCCCGCTGCGCCTCGTAAGAGCAGCCATTGCGTGCGTCTCGCCTCTCACTCGGCCGTGCACAAAGAACTCCAACTGCCCGAGTGCCACAAAAGCAATACTCAGGGGCCACAGACTCCCCCCCTAGCCCGCATCGACAAAAGCAGACCCTGCATCCCTCACCTGCTGATCTGGAGGACAGAGCGGATCCTGGTGGCTTGCGGACCACGTGGCCGCTCCCCCCTCCCCTCCATCTTATAAAACTTTGCCACAGACCTGAAACGAGTCCCCCGCAGATAGACAAAAAAAATTAAAAATCCGGGCTTGGGACAGCGCTGCATCTACGGATGATGTTGGGAGGAGTGTGCGCCCCGGAGTGCTGTGGGAACGACATCACAGCAATGGCCGCAATGGTGAGGAGGTCGGCGGGGGGACCCTGGTGGGAGCATTCGAGGTGCAGGGTCGGGCCCGTTCCCGGGGACGCTGCGCCTTGCGTGGGGTGGACGACCAGTGGGCGCGCCCGGCCTCTTACTTAGCCGCACTTGAGCAGAACCTGAGATCCGGGTGTAGTAGGATACATAATCGGAGGCCGGGATCCCCCCCCTGGCCCAAAGCGGATCTCAAACCCATTGCCTGCTGACCTGGGATATGGAGTGGACCTCCCTTGTTTGTTGACCACGAGACAGGAGTAAAGCAGAGAGTCTGTGCCCCTCTCCCCCTCCCCCCATTATAAATGCTTGTCGCATACCAGATACTTACCTACCATGGACAGAAGGCACAGATACTAGTTCACAAGACGTTTAAGAGGCCCGTCCACTATTTACGCTTACACAGTACAACTCACCAAACCACACGCAGAGATCTTACCATCCCGAAGCAGGTATTCTACAATAGCCCCTGCACCGTACTAACTAAAGCCACCTCCTGATAAATAGCACTGCCCGGCGCGCTACCTCCCGACCCTCCTGTCTCACCAAATCTTCATATTACCCATCTCATGCAAGAGACCCATCTCCCTCCCTGATCATCATGGGCAGAATGGATGGGAAACAAACCAAGATCCCATGTGAGGCACGCAAAACGTCCCGGACCCAACCTGATGACCATCCGGAGTCGGAGACACCTGATGGCCAGGATGTGGACTGGAAAACCATACTGCTTACCATGAAAAGCAGTCTCACATCTATTGATGCAAAAATGGATGCCATGAACTCTCGTATGGACTCAATAGTACACAAAATAGAAAAGCATGATCATAGGATTACAGAGGCAGAAAATAGAATCTCCGAGCTCGAGGACGGGGCCTTAAGCAGTACAGAGCAGTTATCACAGATGGATAGATTACTGAAAGTCATTGTAGCTAAAAACGAGGACCTAGAGGCGCGTTCCCGATGGAACTATGTGCGCATGCTGAGCCTTGCAGAGACACTCAACACCGGTCGCATGGAAGACCTCACCGAAAAGCTGCTCCGTGACTTGTTTGGGGCGGACGCTTTTTCCCAGCACCTTGTCATCGAGAGAGCACACAGGTCCTTGAGTGCGAGGCCCCCTCCCGGGGTGCCACCACGCCTGGTAATAGTCAGATTCCTCAATGACCACGACAGGGATACGCTGTTGCACCTAGCACGAGAAAAAAAGGTAGTAGAATACGAGAACACCTCCCTTGCATTTTACCCTGACTTGACCCAAAACGTGCAAGACGCGTGAAGAAAATTCACCGCTGTAAAAAAGAAGCTGCAAACCCTGAACATACCCTATGCTATGTTATATCCTGCACGACTCCGGATCACACACCAGGGAAAGCAGTATGTTCTCCACAACCCCCAACAGGTTGATGATTTCCTAAAGAAGATACAGCGCTCATCCCCTGTGGCCGCATCATCCAACTCCGGATCCAGATCCACGTCCCCCCTATCAAAACTGGACTAACTATGATATTTAATTTGCTCCGTAGGATTGGGATGAGGACACATCACTTAGTCTTTGTCAACATTGTTTGATATTGTGTAAAATGGCAAGGGAATGGAGGGCCAGAGGACATTAGGGATACACGGCCCAGAGCAAAGGGACACACTTTCTTAAACCAAATGCTTGGTGTTAATGCGATGGGTAAAAACCCCTACTGCTAATCTTTAGACAAACAGAGACGAAAAGGCTACTGTAGCCCGGACACTCCCCCCCTGCAGCACTTGGCCATCCAGTGCAGGACTGTGGTTGGGAAGGGCGTCAAGGGGTGACAGAGATACACGGCCAACTAGCTTTACCCACATGGGTGATCCCCCTCTTATACCTCTGGATACGTTGGAATTCCATAGTCACGGATGCCCTTTACTGTATTGTATGTGCTGATGTGTTTATCAGCTGATGTTAAGTTGCGATGGGAATGGATGCCCGACGAGTTGGGGATGTCGGTGTGGGTGGTGGGAGGGGGGACTTGCCTGGCACAGTGTCGACCATTTATAGATAGGCGACATCATCCGATACATACCTACCGTTCAGATACTCTAACCATGATACCTGGTTCCATAATCTCTAGTTGCTTGTACACTTCCAGATTTCTCGATGCAGGCTAAACTCAATTGCATAACATGGAATGTCCGGGGGCTGAACAACCCGCGTAAAAAGCGACAGGTGCTGGGGTACCTAGATAGGCACCAAGTGCAGATTGCTATACTGCAAGAGACTCACCTAGACCCGGCCACTGACCCCAGTTTTGCTGCTAAATGGGCATCACATCGTTGTTTCTCATCCTACTCCACATACTCTAGGGGTGTAGCCATTCTTATTAAAAGACACACGACATTTGTATTAGGGGGCACCCTACTAGACCCCCAAGGTCGTTATTGTCTAATGTGGGGACGTCTGGCATCCCAGGAAGTAACCATCACCAATTGTTACGGCCCCAACGTTGATGACCCCCTTTTCTTCCCTACCCTATGGGGTAAAATACTTTTGGTGGGCTCCACGTCTGTACTCTGGGGAGGGGACTTTAACACAACAGTATCCCCAACAATGGATAGGTCCCACCCAACTATGCAACACTATACCACCATGCATAAACACTTAGCAGGTATAATAACTGACAATTATCTCCTAGATGCATGGCGATACTTACACCCAGTGGCCAAGGAAGGCACACATTATTCTGCGGTACATTCCTCGTGGTCCCGATTGGACTATTGGTTCATAACTACAGGCATGGGAAACTGGGTGGATACGGTGACGCACTTAGCGAGGACATATTCAGTCCATTCCCCGGTGAAGTTGGTGCTATCGCCACCACTAAGTCAACCGCCTTATGCAAGGTGGAGGCTAAATCCATTGCACCTACTGGACGCAGTATTCCAATCCGAAATTGAGCAAGAGATCCAAGATTTTTTCGAACGCAACACGGGCTCTGTCTCTAGTCTTACCACCGTATGGGAGGCATTCAAAGCCACCATCAGGGGATCATGTATTGCTAAAGGAGGAGGTATTTTAAAAGATATTCGTAATTATCTAAGCCGATTAGAGGCAGATATTAAAACATTAGAGCAGGAGCTCTGTGACACAACAGATGAAGGCTCCGTAAGAAATGCACTAAGGGAAAAATTGACAGAATATAATGAAACTGCTGACCGGGAGAGTAAATTCCGTTGCAAATACCACGTGGTGCGTCAATACGGGGAGGGAGATCGTCCAGGGAAGGTGATTGCAGACTATATCCGACAACCTAAATTCTCCACTTATGTAGCAGAAATGCAGGAACCTCTCTGGCCAGCTACACATATTTACGACATATTATAAAAATGTATACGAAACACATAGACAACAACCACTTGATCTCTGCGCCTACTTTGAAGATTCTGCCTTGGCCTGGTTGGGCGATTCCCAGAGGGAATTCTTGGGAGCGGAATTGGAGGTTGATGAGATCACGGCGGCGATCATGCAAATGAAATCTGGCCGTACGCAGGGGTCTGATGCACTGCCAATCGAATTTTATAAAACATATATAACGCAATTGGTCCCCTTACTAAAAGCAGTTTTCTATGAGGCTAAAGAGAAGGGACGACTCCCGACCACGATGAGAGAGGCTATGATCACGTCCCTGTTGAAACCAGGTAAACCATCTAATCAATGTGAATCATACCGCCCGCTTTCACTGATCAACTGCGACACCAAAATCCTTGCTAAGGTCTTATCTAACAGGTTAAACCTGTTGATGCACAGACTGGTACTACCGGACCAGTCTGGTTTTATCCCAGGCCGAGCAACGTCCCACAATCTTAGGATTGGCGGTGTTCCTTGATGCCACTAAGGCATTCGTTTCTGTAGAATGGGACTATCTCTTGGGAAATTTGATGTACATAGGCATGCCCCCAGAATTTCTTGGATGGATAGAATTGCTGTATTGCCAACCCACCGCCACGGTTCTTCTCAACGGGGCACGCTCCCCCCCCTTCACCATCACCAGAGGTACACGCCAGGGTTGTCCCCTATCCCCCATATTATTTGCTCTGGCAATAGAGCTGCTGGCGGCAAAAATACGGCAACACCACAAAGAACGGGCACTGATATACCCGTCCAGGCAACTTTTAATTTCGCTTTACGCAGACGACATCACACTTTATCTCAGGGATCTACAGGATAACTTAAATCCATTGCTGAGGGAAATTACAAAATTTGGGGAATACTCGGGCATACACATTAATTGGACCAAATCATCCATTTTTCCACTGACTGAGGCGACAGCACCATATGCACTTGATTACCCTTTGACATGGAACAGTGAGGGGGTCAAATATCTAGGGGTTAAGGTCACTAGGGACAGGGACGAACTAATATGCTCTAATTATGGAGCTACGCTGGAGAAATCACAGACTCCATCACACGATGGACAGCTATGCCTCTATCCATGGCAGGGCGGATCTCATTGGTAAAAATGATATTGCTGCCTAAGTTTCTCTACCTCTTCACTAACATACCCTACAACCAGGGCAAACCCTTTTTTAGTGCACTTAAAACACAGACCATCCATCTGGTGTGGGGTGGCAAACAAGCCAGGCTTCGCTGGGATACCTTGACGCTACCTTTTTCACAGGGCGGTTACGAGGTTCCAGATTTTGAACTTTATTACCACTGTGCACAAGCGCAGTATGCTGCATACTGGTTCCACCCACCCCCCTTTATGCCACACCTGGCAGTCGAGATGAGCTACATGTCTCCTGTCCCACTCTCAAGCTTTCTATCAGCCCCCACTAAGGAGCGGGACCGGGACCCCACCACAGTTGCATGCACCAATATAGCTTGGAGAAAGATTGCTACTAAACTGGACAAAACAATACTATACTCTACCAAGTTACCACTAATTTACCATCCAGAGCTCCAGGTTACTTATGAACGGCAATGTACATCAGTGTTGGAAAAAGCCCAGATAAGCACATGGGGGGACCTATACGTAGAGGGACACTTTCGTACCAGGGAGCAATTCTTTGGTGCCACCACACCCACTACCATGAACTTATTCATGTTTGTCTGACTCCAACAAAGCGTAAGGGCGGCCACACCGACGTTTCTGCTCAAACCACCCATTCTCCCATCGCTTCATGCGCTCCTACAAGCTGAACCGCCTCAGCACGTTACCTCACTCATTTATCATCACACACAAATGGCAGTCACGATACACGTACTGAAAGCCCGTTCGGACTGGGAGGCTGAGCTGGAAGTACAACTGACGGACAAACAATGGGAGTTCTGCTGCACGCAAACAGAGGCTATCACAGCAAATAGTAGACTAAGATTAATTCATTATAAGTTTTTACATAGATTATACTATACCCCGGCCAAACTCTATAAATTTAAGCTCAGAGAGGACAATAGGTGCGCCAGGTGTGGCTGTGAAGGGGCTGGATTCCTCCACTTGGCTTGGCAATGCCCAGCAATTCTCAATTATTGGCAACAGGTATTTGCGGGCATGGCACGGATGATTGATATGCCATTACAATTATCCCCAGTTATGGCTTTTCTGGGGTGCACGTATGAAGTGGATACTGTATATAAGAAATACCTAGCGCTGGGGTTCTTGATTGATAAGCGCAAAATCGCCGGCAGGTGGGGACGGGGTCGTGCCCCTAAATTCAAGGACTGGCTGCATGATCTTACCACTTGGCAGGAACAATCATTCAACTATGCAGAACTCCTACCATCGGCCTCCAGACCAAGGGACATATGGGGCCCCCTGAAATCATATCGCCTCTCCACAATGGAAGAGGTGGAAGATACCCCAGATGACACTGAGAGGGTTGAGGTGGTGAGAGCGGCGCAGTAGTGTCTACCCCTAATACGGACCAATAGACAACCATGTAGCCCCATGCGTTGGTGGTAATAGGCAGGGCAAGCTTTCTGTAGTGACTAAAATGTCAATAGTTGCAGATATTTGTCAACACATACCCCGGGACTTGTACTGCTAAGGTATGCATCCTAACTAGACCTGGACGTTTATTAAAGTTTATAGCTTATAAAACGCAATGTAAACTGGTATTCCAAAATGTACTATGAGTATGTTATTGAAAATGACGGCACTGTGTAAGGTGGGTGTTTGATTCCTCGC
Source organism: Calotriton arnoldi (assembly GCA_963921515.1). NCBI lineage: Eukaryota > Metazoa > Chordata > Amphibia > Caudata > Salamandridae > Calotriton > Calotriton arnoldi. The sequence goes on along the minus strand of CAWUFW010007172.1, from coordinate 228,781 downwards.
GTTGGGGAATGTTTATTTTGTTCTTTTCTATGTACCAACCTATAAACTCAATAAAAAACATTAAAAAAAAAAAAAGCTTACCAAAAAAAAAAAGATGTCCTACCTGGGTGCGACAAAAAAAAAAAAAAGAGTAATCGTACTCTGAACTTAGAGATGTCTGCCGACCCGGCGGGTATCTCTAGTCATTGGCAGGAATCGCCACCATGGTAGTTCCTGTCAATAAGTTCAAAGTTTGGCAAATGACTCCGTCAAACATGATGGTCACCCATCAAACTTTTAACTTGTTTTTTCAAAAACAAAACCCAAAGCTGAATTTTGTTTCTGAAAGAACGAAAAACAAATTACCACCCCCCAACCCACCATGGGAGTTAGGCGGTGAGGGATAGTATAAACTGGAAATTCGATGGCCACTCTACATCAGGTGGCCGTACAAATGGCCAAACCTCCAACAACCCTTACTCAGAAGGAGTGTCGGAGGAATATGTCAGTATGGAGTCAGAGTAGGCTCTGTCGCTTACATACTTAAGGTCTGCCCAACTGTAAATTAGGTGGGCGGACCTTTAGTTTGGCAGAAAAGGTGCTCCATCACCTTTGTGATGGAGTACCCTCGCCATCAAAATCTAAATCAGCCTCTCATTACAAAAGTAAATACTTTGACCTCTCCAACATGCATGGTGTAGCCAAACTACACTCCATTGCAGTCAGCCTGAAGTCATACCTAATTTCCGGTTGACTTCGAAGTGACATTTTCCATTCACACTTTACATTTTCCAGGCATATGTTGCCTTAAGGGTTTACAAATTTCGTATCACTGCTTATCTGTTATGTTATATTAATTTACTTGGTGCATTTTTGCCTATTAAATAATTTTCTCTATATTGGGAATGCAATTGTGTTATTTTCTTGACTTTAGAATTGTTTATTTTGGTATTTGGTAATTGGTACTGTTTGAACTTAACTTGCATTTCTAGGGGAATTGCCTGCTGGCTCTGCCACACCTAGCAGGAATTGAGCAGAGATACTCTATGAAATAAGTCGTCGCCTAACCTAGGTGTGTTTATTACTTTGGTTTGGGAATCCCTTTCCCAACGTAATACCTTACTTTCTGATGGTGTTGCAACATTCACAGAGATTTCTGTTTCATATCATGAATTCTAGCAGTTCAAAAAATAAACATATTGCCATAAATATCTCTACTCTGCTAATGACTGCTTGCAGGAAAAATTGCTTACATGAGCTGAAAAGCTAGGGCTTCATTTCTCTGTTGAAATGGCAGTTGTAATTATGTTCCATGACCTCTCTTTCACACTGTGCTAGCTGTGAAAGAGGCATTCTGACATTACAACTCAACCATAATAACATATTACAGTACAGTAGCAGCGTCATTTTCTTATTACATGTGACCAAACATGTCACAACTAATATGTAATAACAAAATTAGAGACATGATTTTATATATATATTGATATATATTGCAAGCTTTAATGTATTCATTACATTTGCGCACACTTACCTGTCATTTAAGCAAGTAAAGGAAGCACTCTTAGATTCCATTCTTCCAACTTTTTTTCTGAAACCCAAACAGAGTTTATTACTCCCTACAAGGTACCACAACTGTATGGATTCTGAATATTATGAGTCACCTTGGATGTATGCGATCAGACCACGTGAGTTTTAAGAATATCGTAAGTCCTTGGTGACTTACGATATTCTTAAAACTCACGTGGTGCGTATTAAAGGCAAAACAACCTGTTCAGAATATTGTTATTAAAGTTAGTTGTGACATCATTGGTCATCTGATCTACATATAGTACATTGCTACTCTTCGGCAACAATTTATTATAGTTTATTTATGATGTCACATACCCTCTACTAGAGCCAGTTGACACATTAAAAGGAGGTCACTAAGCAGAATCACAACTGCTTTTTAAACAATTAAAATATAACTAGGTTCGAATTCAGTTTTAGGTTTGTCAATTTAAATATTAATTAAAACCACTAACAGTTCTGTCGCGGGCTGGTTGCTGCACGGCAACGTGAATACCACCAGTCCTTCACATCTCCGACAGAGTCGAGCTCGTACCAGACTTACACTCAGTGCTTTAAATGGGCCGGTACTCACCGGTACTGAGTACCGGCACTTCTAAATTTTCGGCGCTTAAGTACCGGAACTTCTCTTTGTCCAAAGAGAGTACCGGTACTCATGGGGATGTGAGCCAAGTTCAGTGAAATTGGCATTTTCAAAAAGAAGCGCAACACAGCTGATACGAGTGGATCCGTTTATGTGAAACACTCTGATCGAGTGCTAATCTCGCCTTACAATGTGCTAATTGAGACGCCTTCAGAAGGCATTCATGCAGAGCTGGCAGGAAGTTTGGGAGGGGCTGACTCACACTGTGATTTGCCACCCCCTGTGAATCCTCGTTCTGCTACGTCACAGGTTAGCACATTAATTGCCTGCAAAATGCAGCCTGGGTCGCAAACCGTTTGAAGTGCAGTTTGCCCACGCTACTTTTCACCATGGCCTCTGGATATTGGGCCCTTCATTTCTGCAAACACCACCAAAGAAGACAGCAGATATAGAGTCCATTGGCAGGTAGTACTGACGAGAAAGTACAAGTGTGAAAGGAGGCTGCACTCTTTATAGAAATCTGAGGGAAGTGAATATCCTCCTGAGGAGACTCGGGAGGTGGAAGTAGAACTAAACTACTGATGCTCTCATTAGAAGTGGGCCCTTAACTCCAGCTGACCCTGTAATGGCCAAGGCGCGCAAATTGACCTCCACCTTCTTCATCAAAGTCAGTGATAAATACATGCAACTAGGGCACAAGTCCTAAATAAAGAAGTGGGGGGACGCTGACGTCACGACAGGAAGTGACGTCATGAAAGGTGGCTTGCACCATCAGACTAATTGCCTCCCCTCGCTCACCCCTTAGATGCGATTGCATCAGAGAAGCCAGCCCGTGAGCAGCGTTCTGAATGAGCTCCGATCTCGCCCCAGAGAGGCCAAACAGTGAATGTGTGGCTCCATTTGCTCCAGTTATCGAGCTCCCGGTAAAATAAGTGGGGGGACGCCGTCCACCCGCGTGGTGCCCCGACTCGAGCCCTGCATGCAACTTAGCTCACCAACCTATCCTTGACACCGCAGGCCGACTTGAGACCGTTACCAGTTCAACATAAGGCCAGTGCTGCATTACAGGATGTCAGTCTTTTTACTGGTTGATTTCAGGTGTTTCTGGTCCTTCAGTCTTCAACTGCACAATGACGTGGGCCTATCGTGCAAATGCCCACGTTGGGTTATTGTTCAAATTTCTAGATGATTTTAGTGTCATCTGCATAGTTGAACTAATAAGGCCTTAGGGCAAAATAAATGTGGCATGAGGGTCAATAGCAGACCCTTGAAGGACAGAATAGGGCGCAGGTAGGAGGGGTAAGGGGAAGAGGTGATTTGGGCATGCTCTGAAATGAGTGTAGTAATGAGCAAGAGGAATGCTTAAATGGGTGCCCCTGGCCGGATCCCTTTGTGCTGCCCATAGCTCCGCGCCCTAGCCCCACCCAAAGCCCCGCCCCCCAGTCCACATCTCAATTTGGTGAGTACCTGCACTTATTTTTTTCCATTTAAAGCACTGCTTACACTGACAGGGATGTGCACAGGGTTTAATTTTAAAATAAGTGGCAGGGCCCTGACTAGGAGGAACCTGCAGCTTGCACCACCCATCGCCCCTGTCATCGCTGCCAAACTAATCATCTCTCTCGTCTGCAAGTGCAACAGTTCAGATTATTCCAGGTCCCCAAAGCTAAAGTAATGGCTGGGGAAGAAAGTATTAGTAATTGTTAATATATATTGTATTCATGAACAATCGTTGTTCTGCTCATCTCTAAATTAAATGAGCAGCGCCACCATGTGGCAGTCTGTCATAAGTGCATTGTTGACAATTAAGTGCGGGTGCCGAGCACCGGAAACCAATTAAGTGCCAGTGCTGAGCACAGCAAACCACCGGCTCAAATTAAGCACTAGATGTGTGGAGAACGAGATTTGGAAGTTCTGAGGAGAAACATGGCAACTTTTCTCTGGACAGCTTTGTATGTGTGCGTGTACTCCTTGTGTTCTTATGACTTGTTACATCTGTGCCGAGAATGGAGTGGAGAGCTTACTGGAGACCCTGTGTGAGTTGAGGAGGAAGCAGCATTGGTCATGTTGTCAGCCAGCGAGGTCTGAAGTGCCGCGCTCTGCTCGTTGCTGCTGCAACTGCTATTGTATCTCTGCCCTTGAGGTGCCCTTAGACATGTTCTGTCAGCCATCAGGAGTACAGGGAGAGAATGGTGGCAATGAGACTGCAGGATCAATTGGTGAGTGAAACATGTCAATCTTGGGCCTCTCCACCTTAAGGGAACACTGTGACTTCCATCAGAAGGAGTGGTTACGCCTTTCAACACGCCCTTTCCAAGGGAATGGTTTGTCCATAGAATGCTGTCAGAGAAACCCAACCCTAGATGCAATTGATTTGTTTTCCTGTGCATATAGCTCCTGTTAAAACCATGTAGAAGGAGGCAGTTTTAACTGAAGGATGTGTCGTAATGCATCTGTTCCATTATTGCATTCCTCATCTCCTTGCTTCCCTTTTTATCTCTGATTTTTGCTCCTTGAACCTGGAACTTTCCATTGGATCCTACTTCCTGCTCATTCAGGAAGAGTCTGGTGCTCTGCTGATCTCTTCATTTCTAATATTTATCTTCAATCAAGATTCAGAAGATTGGCAGAGAGAGGCCCCCCTTTTTGTTTTTTTCCTCTTAATTGGGAGCCTCTTATGGAGACACTTGACACATTTCAGGTATACTATTCTGTGTAGATTGGCACTGCGCCAACTAGAAGGAGTCACACTTTCTACGGACAGTCCACAAGAGGACTCAAAAGTCCAACCAAACATCCAGTTGTCCATGCCTACACAAAAATACAGCTGCACCAACTGGAGTCCTTTGCTGTAATTGGTGATAGATTTTGAGTTTGAGACAGTAAAGCCTCATACAAATACTATATACACATACACTGCATTGACAAGTGAGAACGTGCCTGTAGAAGCCAAGATTTACCGGCTGTCGGACAAGGTGAGGTCCAGCATCAAGGGAGAGGTATCCAAGATGTTGGACATAAGGGTGATTGAACCTTTCATCAGTTGTTGGTCCAGTCCAGTGAGTACCTTCCTCCAATTGATCTTGTTGCTAGTTAGAAACCATAGGGTACTGTGAAAGCATTTGCCAGTCTTTTGCTTATATTTGCTGAAATTATCTTTGCTGTAAAGTATCTTTGTTGTAATTAGTTTTACTCTACTTATCTTTCATTGCCTCTTCGCTTTGCATGTGCATCCTTCAGAACACTAATATTGTTTTTTTTTCTTTCGTCTTGTTACAGGATTCAATTACACTGAAGATCACCAACGATCCAGAGGTTCGACGATGATCCAAGGAATGATCCGCCTTTCATGATGCAGGTAAGCAAAGGAATGTCTGACACAACACAGGGAGCTGGAACATGGGCTTCTGCTCGGTCTCGGACATGAAAGCCAAAACATGGGTATAGTTTACATAGGGCTGTACCCAAGATAGCGGCCCATTTCCATGTGATTTCAAAATCTTGTTTGTTTTTTCACAAGATCTCGGAACTGGATCAAGTGGGAGTGGAAAGCAAGCGCTAACAATGCAGGGTCATGCTTCCAGGCCCACACCTGACGCGTTTAGTTGTATTTTTGGGAGAGGGTAACATGCGGTTGAACAGGCACCAGAAACTACATTGGCATTGGGGTGCCATGGGACAACATGGTACCCTTAGAAGGACAAATAGGAACAGTGGGGGTCCATAAATAATTTAAAGTGCTAGGCGGTGCAAAGAGGCCAGGTAAGACATGACAAGTAGAAGTCTATTTTTACCCAATATCTTGAATGCTACCAGAGTATCACCATCCTTCCATTTGTCTTCTGGTTCCCATTTCTCCTAGCTTTCTAGGTCTTTTAGAGCTTTTTACCTGACATATTTTAGACATAATAAGGAAAGATTTATAGTAGCATGTTTATGTAGGCCCAGTTGGATTTCAGGAAAGCAGGAATCTATATCAAGGTTATCACATATTTTGAGCGATAGCCAATTTTTAACTTCTTCAAATATAATTTGAGATTCATTTTGTACTGCATGATGGCAAGTTTATTTTCACACATCTGCAGTCACGTATCTTTTTCCTAGTTACTGGAAGGTAAATCCTGTGACAATGTAGTGAATTGAATACAATATATTCTACCTTATGCTGTAGGGATATTGCAAAACACTTTCCAAGCCCCTGAATATATTAGGGAACTGCTCAGTGACTTTAATTAGCCTTTTGATGCAAAGTAGGGGAGGTTTAGATATATTCTTCTTCCACTTTCTTCTTATCATCATCATCACAATTATAATTTATTTATTTATTTGTTGTTTTCTATAGCGCGAACCAGACCCAGAGTTTGGGTGTCAGAGCGCTTTACATTTCAACCAACTTCGATATTCGCAGATATCAGATATCCAATTCTTTCATATCAAGAGCAAGTCTAAGTAATCACTAACATTGGCATATATTTGTCCATACATCAAACAGAAATAATCCAATTCTTTCCCATCAAGAGCAAGTCTAAGTAATCACTAACATTGGCATATATTTGTCCATACATCAAACAGAAATAATGAAGAATAATAGAGATCACTAGGTTGCAATCAAGATTGCCATGTCGTGCTTAAATTTAAGATAATAACATTCCCGAGTTCTTCTATATCCAAGCTATTTATAGTATTGTTATCCTCTTCGGTGCTCATGACGAGACCAGCTCGTCATGAGTCACAGTGGAGCTGTGCTCATGACGAGCTGGTCTCGTCATAACGGCTGCGCTCCGCCCACGCGCGATTGATTCCCCGCCTGTGCGGGCGAATTAATCAGTGGGCGTGGTGGTGACGAGACCAGCTCGTCATGAGCACAGCTTCACCGTGACTCATGACGAGCTGGTCTCGTCACGAGCGCCGCGGCGCCACGCTCACCCCCGCCCCCCCCGCACCCGTGGGGGAATTACCCCCGCAGGGAAGGGGTTAAGTTAGACTCGTTGATAATAATTGTTATTATCAATAACCTGGTTAATATTAACAACAACAACAATAATAGTAATAATAATAATAGATTTATACAAGCAGGTAGAGATTATGTGTAGTTTGAAACTTTTCAGCTGCAAGACTGACCCCAGAGTGCTGCTATAATTTTTCATTTATTATTCCATTCCAGGGCACGTTTGTTTGGCTAATTAAAGTCTGGACATGGCATATAATTTTGCGATGTTGTATGCTAAACAGGGTTCATCGTAAAGTGGAATGTTATTAATAGGCTCAAAACGTGGAAATTAATTTTAGGTTATGAGTGACTCGACTAATGAATGTCAGGCAGTGCACATAATGTCAGAAAAATACTAATTGACTGTGAGCTTGTAGGAGGCAATAATTAGATTGTAAATTCAAGCATGCCGTAAACTATTACATTGGCATGTGGTTTTAGAATTTCCTCTGAAAACAGAGGCTTTGTTGTGGCTATAGATATACAGCAATACCTCACTTAATGGTATGTATATGTTCGCATTTATTGACAGTGCTCAACGACACTTATTTCCACAAACCTTTGACACACACCATTCTGAATGGAAAATAAGAGGGGACCTCAGTCTACACCGCTCCTGTACGTAGAGGAGGTTTCAAAAGTTACCTGGCGAGTCAGAAAGGGTTTTCAGACTTACAATGTAAGTTTTGTTCATTAGAAAACACTCATTTGCTTTTGCAAAGCCTATGGTTTTACCAATCGCAGGATCTGTGTCCCAAAATAGTCAGGTACACTGGGCTGCTCGATGTCTTGCACTTCACATTACATTTCAGCTTTTAACATTTGTATTTCATTTCACACACATTCAGTTTTAGGGAGTGATTGCGCTCCCCGGCTTCCGTTTCGGCGGGGCCCAGAGTTGGGGGTCCCAGGCCCTAGGAGAGTCTTCGCGGGGAGCACGAGAACGCTCTCCGACTTCCGTCTTCATGGGGGGTGTGACTGCACTCCCCGACTACTGTTTCAGCGGGGCCCAGAGTTGGGGGTCCTGGGCCCCCCTCACCATTTCACGTGGGTGCAACGGCGCTCCCTGTCTTGGGTTTTCGTCGGGGGCCAGGGAAGGCTCCTGGCACCCCCTGAGGGCAATGTCACGGGTAGCGCGACTACGCTCCCCGACTTTACTTCTCAGGGGCCCAGGATGGAGAGCCTGGGCCCCGTAAGCACCTTTCTGGGGGTGCGACGGTGCTCCCCGGCATCTCCTTCTTCTGGGGGCAGCCCCTGGGACCTGACCCACCCCGAGGACACATCCAAGACTGGCGGCGGAGCCCCACGCGCTTTGCCTTCAATTTGCTCAAAGGTCGCCTACCTTCTGGGGGGCATATCTCGGACCCCATGCGGCCAATTTTCCCAGTCTTGGCCTCTTCTTGCTCCTGGTGGCCGGCCCTAGCCATCTGGAGCACTTTTCACCATTCTCCTTGCCTCCAAGAGGGTGACTCTGCAAGAAGCTGTATTCACTGGCTCCCTGCACCAGCCTTTCACCTGGCTCTCCTTCTGGGCCTCTCTTCTCCTTGCGCAGAGGCCCAGGCTTCTCCTCACGGGGCCTGGACTCCCTCAAAGGCGCAGTCCAGAGTCCTTGGACAGTCAGGGGGTTCCTCTTTCCAACTGCCGATGGCGCCAGGTTCCAGCGCCAGTCTTCCTCAGCAAGACCACACCCCAGAGAGAGTTCCTCTTTCTGTGCAAGACCTTTTAAAAGAAATTGGAGGAGGCTGGCAGGTAGGCACTCTGCCCTATCCTGCAGCGACACATCACCTCTCTGCCCCTGCTGCCTCCTTCCTGCACAGGCCTCTGGGATACTTCAAAATGGCGTCATCCAGGGGTCTCATGCCACATGGTCTCTGAAAAGCCCCCTTCCCCCTTTGCTGACTTCATGGCCCAGGCCCGGAGCAGGCCTGGTGCCTGGCACCGGGTGACAGCTGCTGATGGATAACCTGCAGCTTCACCTCCATTTCTCCCTCCTGGAGAGAAGAACTTCGCCCTTGGGAATGCTTGTAGTGAAGGGCTAGGCCTCTGATGCTACAGCTTGGGGAGGAAGGTAATTAATCCAGCCTGGCAGGGTCACACCCAGCCAGGCTCTGGTTATGAGCTGAGTCAAAGGAATATGACATTTCTGGAGGAACCATAAGCAGTACAGATAGGGTTTTGGACTCAGCAGAATACTTCTTTTTACACAACTTACAGTGTACTTTGGTGCGTGTCTGGACTTTGTAGGCCCTAGGCAATTGAAACTACCCCATGTGATCTCGGTCTCCATAGGAGAGTATGGAGTGTTCCTACAGTGAAACAGTAAAGCACACTGACTTTCCATTACATGTGTCTCCCCACATTATAAAGCCTATTCCATGTCACCATCCAACTCTGCATGATCCCTCCCACACCATTCTATCTGTACCTGCTCCTGGGCTGCGCACGACAGGAATCTCCCCCGTGCAGCCCTTACACGGGTGCACACGCATGTGCACACATGTCCACATGTAACCAGTCCGGTGCCCCTTTACCCTGGCTGCAGCGCAGCGGCCTTATCTCACAAGGCAGACACGGGTGAAATCCACATGTAGTCCATTTTATCATGAGTTCACTGTGGGTGAGTCCCAGCTTATGAGGCTCTCCCACAGTAAAAGCTCAAAAATCAGGTGCTCAAAAAACAAAAAATCAGGGTGGCTCAGATGGTCAGAACCTCCTTCTCACAGAGAGATTATTTATTTGTCCAGAATCACACGTTTTTTGTCCTGTGTTGAAGCTCAGATTACAGCTCAGATCCCCAGGTAGTCACCTTAGACACCACACCACATCTCCTCCTCCTTGGTACAGCTTGTACTGCACTGATCCCTATAAACCCAGACGCCGTTAAAGGTATTTAAAAATATCAGAGACTTTCCTACCATCACATGAGACAAAGATATTTCATTGAAGGTAATCTCAGTTATTTTATTTGTTCTATTTACTTAGTTTTTTTTATAGCACTGCTTCACTAATAGGTATTATAGTGCTTTATATTGTAACATCATTTACATATTACTAGAATGTAATATGAGTACAAGTAACATAAAATTACATCGATACATTAAACCTAAACAGAAGGGGAGGAGGGGAGAACGGTAAGGGGGAGAATCGTATCCATGAGAAGGGCAGATAAGGGGAAGTTGATCCCTTTCATGGTTAAGGAGCCTTTGTGTATTATTTTGTGTTTGGGAGATGGGGACGTCATCTTGTGACCATACCTCAAACAGCAAGGACAAAACAAAACAAAGATGGCGCACAGTAGACTGAGGCCCCAGTCTCAGGAGGGAACATACTTAAACACAACCTCATGTTTAAAATTAGATGAAGACCAGCAACTACCTGAACCCATGATCATGTTCCAAACTTTACTTCTCAAATTGTAGTGGCTGAGAATATTCGAAAAGACAAACACAGAGAAGGGAAAAAGTATATCTTTTATGCACATTCAAGGCAGCTATGTATTAATACATTTCAAACCCAGGTAAATATCTATAATGGAATACTCTAGACTAATATAACTACTACTACTACTACTTCTACTACCACTACTACTGTTAGTACTACTCAAAATAAATCATAGAAATAATTCCTCAAATAATAAGCTGTTTTACGCCACACAGACCAATTTAATCTATGCTCTCATTTTTATTAGGTTGACGATTGTGAGGTGGTTATAACCAGCGCTTTGGTGGATTGTGTTATCTGACATTTGAGCTTCAATATTCGGTAGGGACAGAGAGGGGCTCCTGTCCCTCCAAGGAGCGGTGAGAGCTAGTTTAGAGGTTGTAATGCATGGTTGGGAAGGTTGGCTCTTGAGATTTGGACGCTAGGTTGATTCCTGATATTTTTGAAAAGTGTACTCCAAAGCTTGTCTCCTACATTGCAGAATGAATTTCCTTTTTTAATTTACAATTAAATCTGCCCTGCATGAGTAGATTTCTATTACTGGATCTCAGCATGCAATTGGGAATATAGCTCAAGTACAGCAACTGGAGATATTTGGTCCCAGCCGCCATAAACGTTTTGTAGATGGTGCAGACAAAATGAACTTTATTCTCTCTGTAACCAGCGTCAAATACAGCTTCTTGAGGGTTGGGTGATATGTGAGGATTTCCTTAGACAGGGACGGTCGAGCTGCTTCGTTTTCCACTCTCTGGAGTTTCAATATCTCTTATCCTTGAGGTCCAGCATAAATGACATTACAATAGTCTCATCTCAAAAGCACCAAAGCTCTGTTTAGTTCTTTACAATGAGATAGCCGAAAGAACGGAAGATCCTTTCATCATGAGATGAAAACTGCTGTCTTATATTGACCAAAAGAAAGTTCCAAGTTAAATTATATTTCAAGATGTTTAGGTCTTTGAAATGGTTGGTGAAGTATGTAGTTCTTCTGTCCAGAGAAAGATTTTGACATGAGAAGTATCTGAGGATGTCTGATTTTGTTCTGTTCAGACAAAGGTAACTTCCTTTCACCCAACAATAAATTTGCTTTAGGCAGTGATGTTGTTGCACAGCTCATTGGGCTCACAACACGAATATGAAGTTGGATATTATGAACTTACATCAGGAACTATAGTTGGTATTGTGAGATCAGATGTGATTATATGTTGAATAAAATGGGAGACGTGAGAGTTCCTTGTCGGACCCCACACAAGGTAGATTTTACAGTTGCATACTTTGTTTATTCTTTAATTTAACTTTGGTTGCCTGTCCAGTTTTACTTTGCTGCTGTTAGAAATGGGATTTCTGGTTGGCTAAGGCCTGCGCCAAAGCCAGGCAGAAACCACCACTCTAGTCAGGGCAAGGGAGTTACACACTGATGATAACCCCTGCTCACCCCCTTGGTAGCTTGGCACGAGCCGTCAGGCTTATCCCAGAGGCAATGTGTAAAGCGTTTGCGCAACACACACACACACAGCAGCAACACACTAGGCACGCTACAAAAGTAACTCCACACAAGGTTATATCAAAGATAGCCTTTGTATTATCATAAACACATTAGAAACATAATCACACATTTACACTGTGCCAACTGGCACTAGGCAATATTCACAGGGGATTATATACAGGACCAGGCCAATCGGGCCACGGTCAGAACCATCAGACAGGTAAGTAAATGTAAAACACAACCAGTAACTACTGGTACCATAATGACCTAAGCATTATCACATTAGCATTAAACACCATCCTAAAATATCATAGCATGACATTAGGCATATCCGCATTAGGCCCAAACCTCATTAGCATAAACACATTACGCACTAGGACCTCAGCAGCCCAAACACATTAGCCAATAATCACGTTGTGAAACCACATTAGGCATCCACATAAGCATAAACACATTATGCGCCATATTAGAGCTCTGCGCCCTACCACATAAAACTGACCCCCAGGCCAACTGACCTCCTCTAGGGCTCCAATGCCCTATGTCCAGCAAAGTCAGGGCTCAGCTGCCAATGCAGCGAAAACACAGGGCGCAGATGCGCTGGGGCGTGGGGTGCAACTCACCCCTTTCTCAACAAAAGAACTGGCCCCCAAGCGTTGCAGCTGCCCACTGTCCGGCGGGGCAGCTGTGTCCAAATGAAGCACTGGCACCACAGTGCCTCGTGAGCCCCACTGGGACTATCACAGAAGAAAATTGCCCACACGTTGCAGCTGTCCACGACGGCGGTACAGCTGAGGGAAGTAAACCAGAACTGGGCAAGTTGGAGCTCCCCTCTGGGGCTCTGAAATACAGGGGGAAGGCACCAACAATGTGCCTCGACCAGCCCCCCCAGACTCGCAACACAGCCCCACTCACCGGGCTGCACGGGGACTCCTCCGGTCTCCCACAGGACCTCTCCAGATTGCTCCGGTTTCCTCTGGCGGCCACGTGCGGTCTCTCTGCTCTTCACCCGGTCCCTCTCCTGGGACCGGGACTTCAGCAAGGAGCCTGCGAGGCTCTGGATGTCCTGGGCTGCCCGCGGGGCTCCTCCCAACAAAACGGGAGCCCTGCTCGGGCCGGCAGCCACTCCCTCACTCTGGCCGGTGCTGCACACGCGGGGCTCTCCCTTCACCACGGGAGCCCCATGGCTCAGCTGTAGTCCCTCTCCTCCCTTCCGGCGCACGAGGAGCCCGGGAGGCTCCGTCTCTGTTGCTTGTCGCCCCGCCCACAGTCAGGCTCTCAGGATGCCTGACTTCCGGTTCCCTCTGCGGCGGCGGCGGCTGCAACTCTCCTTCACCGAAGCGCGGGGTGGGCTCCCGCCTTCGATTAAGCACAATTGCGGGGTGGGCACCCGCCAACGGGAGCACAAAACAGCGGTGTAGGCTCCCGCTTCGGTGATGAGGCACAGAAAATGCGGGGTAGGCTCCCGCTTTCCCACAGTGCAGGGTGGGGGAATCCCCACGCTGGGATTTCCTCGGGACGCTTCGGCAGCACAGCGCTGCAGCGCCCTCACGCTCCCCTCGTCCTGGAGCTTGATGAGGGCAAAAGCTGGGCAAAGAAAGCACAGGCAGGCCAGCACGCTGGGGGCTCCAATGCCAGCAGACCCTCAGCTGCCTAGCAGGGCAGCAAGTCCATCCCCAGCGGCGGTTCCTCCTGGCAGGCTGGCAGACTGCCGGCCGCTAGTCCAAGTAAGCACAAGAAAACCCCTCCTTCATGGGGTCACAGCCCCTATCTTTATACCACTTTTCCCCTTTGTCTACCAAGCACAGGGCTTGGGGAAACCAGTCCCAACTGGTTCTGGAGCACTCTGTTTACCAGGCTCCTCTTCCCTATTGTTAGGTGGGGGCTCGTCATCAGACACACCACAGGGGGGCGGAGCCAGCATTCACTAGGGCAGGCACAATCCTATTCAGGGACCAGGGACTTCTCCCACTACTCCAAATGCAGATGTCCCATTCAGCCTAGCGCTGACTCACCCTGCCCCTCCTGGAGCCACACACACCTCACCAGCCCCTGTCACTCAAAAGCCAGACATGCAATTCACATCAGGCAGGCAGACACATAGCACACAGAAATTCCAACTTCTAAAAGTGGCATTTCTAAAATAGTTATAATAAATCTGCGCACACCATTGCGCAGCATTTATTATCACTATTCCAAATATACCAAACTTGACCACGCTGCGCATCTCATATCAGGAATTACCACTGAAACACTTATCAGGGAATCCCCAATGCATTCCTATGGGAGGGCAGCCCCACAGTAGTGAGAAACCAAAATGGCTGTTTGTCACTACCAGGACATGTCACACACTTAAGGTACATGTCCTATCTTTTACCTACAATGCACCCTGCCCATAGGGCTAGCTAGGGCCTACCTTAGGGGTGACTGACATGCAGTAAAAGGGGGGTCACGGACATGGCACACACTTTAGGTGCCACGTCACAGCGGCAGTAACACTGCGTGCACAGGCCCTGCAATGGCAGAGGCCTGAGATAGGTTTGAAAGGCTACTTTGGTGGGTGGCGCAATCAGCGCTGCAAGCCCACCAGTAGCATTTAATTTACCAGCCCTGGGTACATGAGATACCACTTTACAAGGGACTGACAGGTAAATTAAATAGGCCAAACAGGTGTAGACCAATGTTACCATATTTAACACAGAGAGCACACGCACTTTTCACAGGACAGCAGTGCTAAAGTGCCCAGGGTCCTAAAACCACCAACACCATGTCAGAAAAAAGGCTAGGAGAAAGGCAAAAAGTTTAGGGATGACCCTGCAAAAAGGGCCAAGTCCAACAGCTGCCTGTTGTTACAGCCCGGTTTAATCTGTTTTGGGCATTGTAGTAGCGGGCTGTTCTGGGTCCGTAGCCCAGTTGCTTTCCCCTCCTGTTCCTGCTGTTTTCCCCGCACGGTGCTGTTCTCTCTCCCCGACCTCTTGCCTCCCTGACAGCACCTCCCAAATCTCAGGGCTACTTATGGAGGCCGCTGCACAGCTCCAGTGAGTAGCCCCAGACATTTTCTGGATGATGCACTACTCCCCCTGCTGTCAGCTCCACGAGTCCGGGGCACCGCTCCCAGTCCTGACAGCCGCCAGTTTGAGACTACTGCCCAGAGGCCCACTGGGCTGGAACCTCCATCTATAATGTTTGCTTTGCTTGATTGGTCTATCTTGCTTTAATTCTACTTTGCTTTAAATTTACTTTGCTTTGCTTTAATTTGACTTTGGTTGCCTATCCAGTTTTACTTGGCTGCCTGTCATCTCAGTCCAGTTTAACTTGTTTTGGGCACTTTAGTTGCAGGCCATTCTGGGTCTGTAGCCCAGTTATTTTCCCCATCTATTCCCACCGTTTTCCCCGTCCACTGTGCCCGCTCCCTGCCTTCCCACCTCACTGACAGCTCCTTCCACCTCTCAGGGATACTTATGGAGGCCACTGCGTGGCCACGCAGTGGACGCGTGCAGCTGGGACACTGCTGGCTTGCTGAAGGTGCGCCAAAAACAAGCCTGTCTGCACCCGTCCGTACCTTGACCGCACCCAGCACCAGGACCCATGGTCCTCCCGCTGTCCGCCGCTACACCTCCAAGGCGTTCCTGGCCCTGGATGCTGAACAACAGCTGCTTCATGTCCTCTCTGTGATCAACCAAAGGACCTTTCACCTGCCACCACTGCTGCTTCTTCTGCTACACCAGACCACCCGCCCGCACCAGACCCCACACCGCTTCTTCCCAGAGGACCATGAACAACCCGGAACCACTACAGTGTATCCTTCTCAATGCCCATTCCCTCTCACAAACATGCCATGTAAATCTGGGATACCATAACCACCCTCTCCCCTGACGTAGCCTTCATCAACGAAACGTGGCTCAACCCCGACATCGCCACCCCTGATTGCTACAAGATGATACACTAGTACCACACCAAGAAATACGGTGGGGAAATGCCATAATTTTCAAGGAAACCATCCGCTGCACCGTCAGTAACAACAACCCGACACCTCTCATGGAACACCTCAACTTCCGACTACAACTCGACGATAAGACCACTGTAAGTGGCACCTTTGCCTACAGACTGTCAGGACCACGACCAGTCTTCTGCAATGCCATCTGCAACCTCATCGCTCCATGGGCCATCGACTCTCAGCACTATGTCCTGCTCAGCGATCTCAATTTCCACGTCAATGACCCCAACTGCACCAATTCTACCTCCCTCCTGGAGAACCTCAACAACATGGGCCTCACCCAACTAGTCACCGAACCCATGCACAAAGCTGAACACACACTCAATGCCATCCTTACCTCAAACGACATAATCAAATTCACTCACGCCACTGAACTCACCTGGACTGACCACACGATTGTTCACTTTACCATTTCCGATGCCCAGTGCACCTCCACCAAACACCACAGCTTCACCCACTGTAACTGGGAAAGGTCACTGAGACGTAATGGACTCAGGCCCTCAGCACCACACAACCTGAAACCTCAGCAGATCTTGACGAGGCCATCCAGAACTTCTTCACCTAGATCAACAAATACGCCGACAAGATTACCCAGCTGAAACCAGCAAAAACCAACAAAACATCAAAACCAGCTGACTGGTACACCCCAGAGCTCAGAACCACCAAGCAAAAATGCTACCAACTAGAGAAGAGATGGTCGTCACCAAAGCCCCCTCCAACAGAGCCACCCGCAAAGCAGCCCTCGGCGACTATTGCTAACACATCAAGGAAGCCAAGAGAGCATCCATCACTGACTGCATTCACACTGCAGATAACCACACGAAGGAACTCTTCAAAATTGTCAAGGAATTCTCCGACATGGCAGCCACAGAGAACACCATCCACCCCTCCCAGGAGCTCTGCAACACTCTCTATGACTACTTCCACAGCAAGATTGCCACCATCTACAACAACTTCGACCCTCAACTCAAACTCAACTCTGACAAAACAGAAGTACTAATGTTCTGGAAGAACACCTCCGCATGGGACCGCAGTTGGTGGCCAGCGGAACTCGGACCAACACCTACACCAACAGACCAGGCATGCAACCTCGGCATCATCCTTGACAGCCAACTGACCATAAAACGACAAGTTAACTCAATCGCCTCCTCCTGCTTCAAAACCCTTCTCATGCTCTGCAGAATCTTTAGATGGATCCAATCAACTCCAGAAAAACAGTCATACAGGCACTTGTCACCAGCCACCTCGACTACGGCAATGCTCTCTATGCCAGAATCCCAACCCAGCTCCTCAAAAGACTCCAGACTATACAAAACACCACAGCCATACTCATCCTGGACCTCCCCACACAGACTCGCATCACCCCCACCTCAGAAACCTTCATTGGCTACCATCCAGAAGAGATGCCAGTTCAAGATCCTCATGCACGCATGCAAGGCCACTACACAACCAAGGACCATCCTACATCAATCATCAAGTGAACTTCAACCTACCTGCAAAACACCTGCGCTCTACCTCTCTCACCCTCGCACACCCTCCCACATGCTTCACAGCCGCAGCACGGGCTTCTCCTTCTCTTACATTGCTGCCAGGACCTGGAATGCCCTGCGCCCTCCACCTCCATACAGCACTGGCGGACTTCAGAAGGAAACTCAAGAACTGGCTATTCGACTAAGACACAGCACCCTCAGCACCCAAATACCCCTAGGAGTGACAGCGCTGCGCTTAATAAATGCTGATTGATTGATTGATTGATTGATTGATTGATGTAAGACCCAATTCTAATTTGTTGGTAGGGTCTGGTAAGAAGGAACATCGCCTTTGAGAGCTGTCCAGAGTCTCATCCCCATTTGCCATAGTGCTCCAATAAAGTTATGACCCACGGTGTTGTAAGCCACGGACAGGTCAGGAGGATTAAGATTTCCAACCAACCACTGTGTAAGGGTGCAGCGTACAAGAATAATAGTAGTGTCCAAGGATGCTTGCAGGTTCTCTCTAGTTGCAGAAATTAATTAATTTAAGCTGATCGATACCCTTTGCCTAATTACACAAGCACTGGTCGGCCTTTTCTATAGTTCATGTACAGACCGGCAGTTACACAAGCCCACACAGCACCAATGCATGCACCTAACAAGCAGCACTACAGGTGTGCGAGCGCTCGCGCGCGCACACACACACACTCACACACACTCTCTCTCTCTCACAGACAATGCAGATACATTACAGTTTGTAAGCCGTGGAAAAAATGAAAATGATCCACATAGCATAAGCATGAGGTTATGCTGCAAACGCTTTTTAACTATTGCCATTAATCACCTCTTTCCCATACACAATACTGCCATGCTCTGTGGGATCAACAGGGCCAAGTCCCTGTCTATTTCCCTGGACCAGAGAATATTTTGGAGTGAAGTAGTGAAATGAAATGAAATGAAAAAACATTTATATAGCGCGATAGCTACCCTGAGGCATCCCCGCGCTGCAGACAGACGCAGACAAGTAGTACCCCACACAACGCCGGGAAAAATATAAACAAAAATGTGGTATTTATAAAACTCCCCAAAATTATGTGACACTAATTAAAGCAGTTATAACAGATATCTAAATTAACTCAGTGCCTGAAAGAACACGTCGCTCAGTGTGCAGATCACTCATTCTACATGATGAAAAGCCTCTACTGATCTGTCCTCTTCAGCCGCCCTTCGTTTACATACCAGGACTGTGTCAGGACCCAGGAGCCCTGATTCACGCACAAAGTACAATGCCAGAACCTCATTAAAATAAGACTTTACATATCATATGCTAGCTATTATTTCACAGGTCAGAAAGCATCTTTAAGAGAAGCTCGGAACTCAAAATCTAGGTAGACCCATACTTTGTAAGAACTGGGCCAAGGATAATTGCCAATACAATGGGAAGAAATAATCGTGCTAACTGAAAGAGTGAACAAAAGACCAGGGCCTCATTAGAGCTCTCTGGTAATCCCAATGGGGCTAATAAAAGTAGTTTGCAGCACATCTAGTTTACAAGTTGTATTGTTTCAGACTACGAAAACATGCAGGAATTGCTGAGGAAATACGATTTCTGCACGCTACCCCCCAAAACTTGTATTATCGGAATTTTCACATCCCTGGAATTACTGGGTCCCGGTAATGGCAGTTTTAGGGGAAATAAAGTAACAAAGATTTTTCAGGACCCCACGTAACGAGACTCCAAGTAAATTTTACTATGATGTGACAGTCGGAGAAACGGGCACACTGCATGGTTCTTATGGTGGCAGATGGCATGAATTGTTATCTGTGATGTATTAACTCGTTTCTTTCCTTTGTGTGTGGAAAGGAATTCATGGACATTTGGAGACAGAGGTTAGATCTTCGCCAGTAGCATATGAGGGGCAGAATACGATTTGTTACTGCATAATTGCACTGATGCCCTCCCACTAATACACTACTGACTCACTTGTACATTTGTAGAGTAATGTGTTCAAATGTGGACGCTGCTTGGCTCTACAAACGGGGCATCTTTTACTGCCAAATGGGTGATCTACTTTTTCACAACCCCCAATTGTTTCTTTTTTCCGCACTAGCTGTCCTGAAAGTTAAAATGCAAAGCACAAACCCACCCTCCTGTCTTTTGCACTCACTTCTGGGAATTCAAGAGACAGATATCTATGCTTTTAAATCTGACGATGGCTTATTGACCAATTGCCCAGCTGAAAAATGCTCTATTCAACAACATGACTGCAAGAGCTTTGCCCCTGGATGGTGAACCCTTTTCCGGGTGTTTGGGGTAGTTTGCACTTAAACTTTTATAAACTTACTCTCCACAAATAGTATCCAGATCAAATTGTATTTTTTCCCCCAAATCTCGGGGATTCTAAAAGTACCTAGGAACTGAGAAAATAGCCAAAATATAAAGCATATGTTTTGTTCTTCAAAATGGACTCAACTAAATGTTTGCTGTGCTAGGATCACCATCTTTTCAGGTTTGAGGAACAAGCAGAGTTGTATCACGAGTTGTATCACAAAAGCAATTTTGTTACTACGGTTTTTGCATTTTTCTAAAAGGCAATCAATTGTTCCTAATTTTTATGGTTTCCACCTACTTGCAGTTTATGTTGAAATGAGATGTGAAACCCATGGGTGATCCCAAAAGCTTTACATTTCTGACAAGTAGACAAAATTCCAAATTCAGCAAGGTTCATTTGTGTAGATCTCTCAAAGTTTCCCCAAACCATTTAACCGTTATAATAAATGCAATGAAAATGAGTATCAATCAATCAAGATTTGTAGAGCGTGGCTGCTTCACCCGTGAGGGTCTCGAGGCGTTGTGGGATTGTGCTCTGGGATCACGCTGCCTGTTCCTATTGGTTGAACATCCAGGTCTTGAGGTCCTTCCTGAAGTGCTGGAGTGATGGTGATGTTCTGGGGTTCAGGGGAGGGAGTTCCAGGTATTAGCCACCAGGTTCCCACCTTCTCCCGAAGGAGCGGCCTCCGTTGTTTGCCCAGCAAATGCATTGGGTAGCGGCTAGGTAGAGGGATCTGGAACAGAGTCCTGGTCAGTTGGTGGAAATTCAGTGGTTCGTTGAGGTATGCCGGTCCTTTTGTTGTGTAGTACCTTGTAAACGTGTAAGCTTGTAAATATGAAACAAAATAGCAACGTTTCATCTGTAATTTTTTTGACGCAGTGGTCGGTTTACAAAAGCGATATATTGTTACATCTGATAGACCTTTTCTGGTGTGGGGGAGTATGGGGTGTGTAAGTTATCCAAAACACACAATGGCCAGAGCAAACAACTGAACTCCTGATTACAGTGATTGAATGATTCATTGGCTACCAACCATACAACAATTCACATGGTAAAATATAATGAGTGAAAATGGGTAAAAAGGAAACCTATGTACCTTTGAAATGTGCACATGATACTGAGTATATGAACAGGGGTTATTTGTACACCTCTAAATTTTAGATTACCAATACGTGATTTTAGATGGCAGTTTGCAAAATGTCTTCTTTCTTAGACGCTGACTTGCATTTGGAAGCCAAAAATGCAGAGAAATCCATATGATAATGACAAATGTTCTACTATTCTATGTTCCTATACGTCTTGCAATAAAAATTTCATCTCTGCTTCCATGGCTGAGCCTAGTGTCCATGACACAAAACCCCCCAGAATGTGACCTTGAGACATCACATTCCACCCACTAAAATTAACATGTTTTTTACAATGTCGGTTGCTGAGGAATGTGGGCCCTAGCTCAGCCTCCATCTAGAAAATCTACAAAACCTAGACACTTCAGAAAACTAGACACTCAGGGGAGTCCAAGGTGGTGTGACTCATTTGGATCCCACAATGTTTTGTTTACCAAGAAAACCTTGCATACCTCAAACTTGGGCTATACACCCATTTCCCTCACATTTCTGCAACAAAACATTCCTACCACCCAATGTTCCCACACTTCAGTCAATAAAAATTGTACGCAGCTTGTATTGCCGGGCCTAGCATACATGAAACAAAATGTTCTGAAATATGACATGAAAACATTAAAAAATTGAAGAGAAAAATGACCCAGTGTGGTGATGTGGATAAATAGGTATTTTTGGCCCTGGCTCGTCTGTCATCCAGGGAAACCTACAAAACCCAGAACATTTCTGAATGATAGATACCCAGGGGAGTTCAGGATGGTGTGACTTGTGTGGATCCCATGATGCTGTTTTTGCCCAGAAAGTCTTGAAAACCTCAAACTTTGACTAAAAACACTGATTTTCCTCAGATTTCCATGAGGGAAAGTTCTAGAAACGGTGGGGACACACAAACCTCCTACCATCCAGAGTTCCCACATCTCTCCCAACAAAAACAGCACTGTGTTTGTGTGGTTGGGGATAGCAACTGCAACACAAAACACCCCAAAACAAGACACAGAGACATCAATTTTAAAATCAAAACCAACCTTTTTTTTAAATGTAGGAAGCTGTGGAATTTGAGCCGTGGCGCAGCCGCCACTGAGGGAAACCTACCAAACCCAAACATTTCTGAGCACTAGACACCCAGGACAGTCCAGCTTGTGTGACTTGTGTGGATCAAACCAATGACCATGCAAAGACCATGTTCGCTTGTCATAGCTCCTGGTTTGACCAGTTTCGGTTGCAAGCACTAGGCGCAGCCATACAAATTGAGTACCATTTTTATTGGAAGAACTGTGGGAATGCTGGGTGGTCAGAATTTTTTGGACCGAAATGTGAGGAAAATGTGTGATTTTAATGTCAGTATTTGGTAGGTTTTCTTTGTTGCCAGCTGACCTTGTGTCTGAATAATGCAGCTATTCTGTATAGCAAGTGAGAGGAAATTTGGATTTACCACCACTCTGCTGACCCACATGTAAAACCTACTCCCATAAGAATCAAAATGTCGTCTCTCTTGCCATGGGGATGCTTTTATCCCCAGGGGAACAGAAAGACTGTTGCAGTTGTTTTGTGGTGGGCCTACTCCACCCTTTCTTTTTAAGACCTTTTTTTCCCTAGTGTCTAATGAGTTTTCTGTCCACCTGGAGGGGCAGATTAAAGGTATATTTCCCCAATCCACCCTAAGCGTGAGTCATAAAGTTTGGTGTGCCTGGCCTGATGTGGGGGCATGGTCAGGCATCCACTACCCCTTCATTTGTTTGGGCATTTTTGTCACTCTCTAGTGCGCTTTATTTTCCCAGCGAGTAGATTGGGTGTAAACCTCCCATACTGCCTCCAGTAGGGACAGAGAGACTATTGCGGCTGCTCAAGAGGGGGTAGCACAGCCCAATGCCCAGATTAGCTGCCCCAAACCTTCTTTTTTTAGCCTATTTTTTCCCTGATGTTTAGCAGGATTTCTGCCCCAAGGAAGGCAGAAAGTTTTATGGTGCCTTTTTGGGGTGGGATCATGGCTCAGTGCCAGGGTAGGATGCTCCACCCCTTTTTTGTCCAAATGTAAAATCTTTTGTGTCTAGTACACTCACAGGGGGGTGACTGGTGCACCCCCCCCCCCCCAAATATCTGCAAACCTCCTTTCTGCATACCAGGGGCAGAAAGACCATATTGCTCCTTCTAGAGTGAGGGATTGCCTGGTATCGAGGCAGACCTCCCCAATACTTTTTTGGGGGCCCATTCTGTAATCCCTGGTATCTAGTGGGCTTTTAACCTTCCCGGGGAGCAGACTAGGGACAGAGCCCCAATAGCGGAAAACATTCTATCTGTCCCCAAGGGGGGGCAAAAAGACTGTATTGCCTCTTCTGAGTTAGGGGTATGGCCCAATAACAGGTGCCCCCCTACTCCTTTTTGCAGGAGCAGTGTAAAATCCCTGTTGTCTAGTGAGTTTTTCTACCCATGGGAGGCAAATTGTGAGCTAACCATCCAATTTGCCACCAGGGGAAGAATGACTGACTGGCCTCCATTGTGGTGGGGGCATGCCCCTATACCAGAGTGGGCTACACCAACCCCCACCTCGTTTAAAAAAAAAATGAAATCCCTAATGTCTCGTTGCCTTTCAACCCAGGGGGTGGTGATTGTGGACAAACCCCCGAATCTGCCTCCTGTGGGGGGAGGACATGACCTTATGCTAGAATTGACTGCCCCACCCTTTTTTTCTTTCACTTTCATTCAATATTGTATTTCCCCTCTGATCAGTCAGTCTTGCATGTCTGGAATAAGTATGTTTTCTGCTTACTCACCTGCTCTAGTTGTGGTAGTGCTTTAGCCCAGAAACACAGCATGCATCTTGTGACTCTGAGGATAAAGACATGCACCCCTATCCAATGATCTGCTGATCCACATACATCTGTACTATTAGATGACTGTTGAACATGGCCCTTTCTGCAGGGTCATCCCCAAACTTTTAGATTTTACCCTCCTGTTTTCTGAACTCGTTTTTGCTGGCCTTTAAGACTCTGTGTACCACTGCCAACTAGTGCTAAAGTGCTTGCACTCTCTCCTTTAAATGTGGTAGAATTGGCTTACAATCAATTGGCTTATTTAATTTACTTGTAAGTCCCTAGTAAAGTGGTACTATATGTGTTCAGGGCCTGTAAATTAAATGCTGCTATTGGGCCTACAGCACTGATTGTGCCACCCACTTAAGTGGCCCTTTAAACATGTCTCAAGCCAGCCATTGCAGCCTGTGTGTGCAGTTTTAAACTGCCATTTAAACCTGACAAGATAAACTTTTTGCCATGTCCAAACCTTCCTTTTAATATATATGTCACCGCTAGGGTAGGCCTTGAACAGTCGAGAGGGCAGAGTGCAGTGTATTAAAAAAGTTGGATATGTACTTTTAAGTTTCATACGTACTGGAGTGAATTACTCTTAAATTCATTTTTCACTCCTGCAAAGTCTATGTCTCCTATTGGATAAAATTGGGTTAGCTTGTTACATTTAATAAGTGATAAATTTAAATTGGGAGCTGGTAGGCAGATTGTGTGTGGTGTCTATAGAATTGTAATTAAAAGCCCGCTTTAATGATCAAGTCAGATTTTTAATCACAATAATGAAAATGCCACTTTCAGAAAGTTATCAACAACAGGAGACTGTAAAACCATACAACAAGGTCTCAACAGGTATTATATAGCAATAGGTTGTACAAAGTATATTAATTACTTAGAAAAAGAAGAAAAAAACACCAAGGGTTGACTATAGCGGTCTGTATTAAAGCACAAGAATAAGTTTGGACAGCAATATTATCATTATGTGAAATTGATATAAAGTGCACACATAGTGCTTGTGAAACAAGTGAACGGTGCATGTGAGGCACGTGACAAAGTGAAAGTAAACAGCAAGAGGGTGCTACTTAAAATGGTACAAAACATGAATACTGGAGGGAATAATTTTACAGAAGCATGTTACGTGTCAGAAGCCGTAAATCCGCTGGATTATGTCGACGGCGTTTCGACCTGTATGATTTCAGATCATCATCAGGACAGGGATTACACAAATCACTTTTTAGTGCTGAGTGCAGTCTGTAAGCATGCGTGTACTCTGGGTGCTGGAGTAAGGGGTCCAGGAGTGAAAAAATACCTAACTGTGACGCAAGTGATCCGTCCTGTTACTGGGATCCAGGGATAGAATGACTCTAAAGTGTACCAGGTGGTTACACTGTGGAGCACAACTATTTAGTAAATTTTGTGCATTTAATGAAGTCCAGCATTTAATTTCAATCTAACCATGTACAGCAAAGCTAGCCGTCGGTCACGGAAGCCTCTGCAGATGAGAGTGCTCCAGTTCAACACTCTCGTCTGCAGAGGTTTCCGTGACTGATGGCAGAATGCTTCACCGCTGCCCACCGACCACGTCGCTTGTCTCACTGTGTTGGTTTACAATTACCGTTAGCTTTGCTCTACGCGGATAAATTGAAATTAAATGCTGGACTTTATGAAATGCACTAACAGCGAAATGTGGCATGAGTAATGAAAGAACGGAACATTGATGTGTTAAATTCTTCATCTTAAAGTGGCACCTAAACTGCCTTTGAGCTTAGCCAAAATGCATCAGTGAGACTTACAGAGGCTCTCCCTGTACCTTTGTTAGCAGTCAGGTGCTGTATCATCAGAGCATTGCTGAAAATGACATGAATATGGTAGCCATCTTGTCATGATGACATATTTATGAGGCTACAAGTTAATTCACACTATGTCCACTAACAAATCAGGGGCACTTTAGCGTCACTGCAAAAAATTAACCTTTTTATATTAAAAAAATGCACGTTTTTGAATGATGAGGTATGTAAAAAATGCAATTCAATCTGTTTGAAGAAATCATGCCAAGTGCAATGAGTCTTGAAGCGCCTAGTCAGCACACATGGAGTAAGTTAACCTCATAAGAAATGCTGCCCAAGGTTCTGGGCATGGGAAGGCTCAGGTTGTGCTGCTGGCTATGACTTGTACTGTCTCTGTGGGTCACCTGAGGAAGGGGCAGCTTGAGATCTGCATCCATGCCCCTGGCCTGAGATACATATTGAGATGCATCAGATACTGGTGCAATGTTACCCTGCACTACAAGCAGCATCCAAAAATGAGGATTAACAAAAACAATTAAAAAAATGTGCTGCAGTAACAAAAAACAAACAAAAAATAAATAAATAAATATATATATATATATATATATATAAATATATATATATATATGCATATATATATATATATATCACGCTCCTCTTGCACCGTTTGCTCGGATCACTCGTGGACGGGTGCTTCAAACGTGGTGGTGCCCCCACGTAATATTACGGCTCAAAACTCCTTCATTCACTCTCAGAAAGAGTACATCACTCACGGGGAAAGTTACGCCGGTAGTTTTATTTCAGCGCCACAACAAACGCGTTTCGAAACTCCTTCTTCAGTGTCTACCATATGCACTGAGAGGAGCCATTTAAATCACAATTCATCATACATACATAGACATAAAGGAAGGACTCAATAGCTTTGTTTTATGGGTCGCTTGCATGTTTCATTGAAAAAGTCTTTGATAACTGAGTGTGCTTTTCGGATGTTCAATAGTCCCTCCTGCATTTCAATAAAAAGCTGAACGATACAGCCAAGAGACTGTAATGTCGTGTCTCACACCCGAAATAAGGCACAGACTCGGTTGGTGTGAGATAACTGGTTTATTCCGTAGAGGGAGTGACAAGGTGCTTCACGGTCTGTGTCCTCCGTACAACTGCGCACAGTGTGCGCTCTATCCGGTCAGGCACCGCGTGGGGTCACGTGGTTGCCTGACGACTAGACTGCAACACCACACTTCTCCCCCTTAACAATAACTACAAATGGGAAAATCGTAACTCTGCATTGGCTGCTCTTACGCAGATTGCCTGAACAGTGGGTCTGGGGGTGCCCTATGTGGAGGTACCTCTGCAGGGAGAGAGAGAGATGCGGAGGGAGTCCTGCAGTAGGGAGCAGGGGGTGCATGGTGAGGATTTACATAGCAAACTCGCTATATCTCT
This sequence comes from Calotriton arnoldi, assembly GCA_963921515.1. Lineage (NCBI taxonomy): Eukaryota > Metazoa > Chordata > Amphibia > Caudata > Salamandridae > Calotriton > Calotriton arnoldi. The sequence continues at coordinate 201,791 of CAWUFW010007172.1, read as the reverse complement.
TAGGGCTTACCACTATTCTGCTGCCTGTGCGGGTACGTGTGTAGGAGGCCCGCTCCTCACATGTTTCTCTTGCCTGTGATGGGGTCTGCATGTTGCTCTGTACTTGATTCTCGTCGTGTGCCGTGGGGCCCCTTTGCTTTATGTCTGGGTTGTCACTGGTTTCCTGAGGTGGCGTGTGGTGTGTGGAAACCCCCATGTTCCTCTCTCCTGTGGTCCCCGTATCCCCCCCTGTCCCCCTCATGGTGCCAACAGCTCGAGAGTCAACAGGAGGTGGGGCGACATTTGCATCTGGGTCCTCTCCGTCGTAGCCTGCCCTTGTGGGAGTGCTGTCCTTCTGCAACTGTAGGACCTTGTTGCATTTCGCCATTCTGCAGTGGGACCACACTTTGCCAACGCTCAGTAGGGCAGAGCTGGTGTAGAGTTCTCTGACTTGTAGAGGCTTGCTGAACTTACTGTCTCCTTTCTTGTGTAGGTGGCCGAGCTTCACCCTAACCCAGTCTCCTAATGCCAAAGAGACTTCTCGCACTCCATGCTTCTTATCGTAGTTGTGCTTGTAAATTTTTTGAGCTTTCTCTATATTGCTTCGAACCACCGCCGGAGATCATTTGCTCTGAAGTTTCATATTCATCCATGCAAGATTGTCCCTCGTAAATGGTTCTCTTCCTCGCAGTATCAGGAACGGGCTGTATCCTGTCAGTGTGGGCGTGATGCGGTATGCCCATAGTGTGTTCTGGAGCTCTGTTTCCCAGTTCTTGCCCGCGCTGATGGCCGCTTGGACTGAGCCCATGATGACTCGGTTGAAACTTTCGGCTAAGCCGTTGCCGGCGGGGTGATACACTGGTGTGTGGTTGGTCTTAATACCATTTCTCCGAGTGAACGCCATCCATTTCTCCGAGGTAAACTGGGGACCATTGTCGCATGTGATGACTCTCGGGATTCCTTCTCTCAAGAAGGTGCTGGTGAGGAAAGCGATGACCGCCTCCGTGTCCACCTTTTTGAAAACTTTCACATCAGGCCATTTGGAGTACCTGTCGACCAGGACTATAACATATTTGGGTACACCCCAAGAGTCCAGGATGGGACCCAATATGTCAACTGATAACTCTTCCCAGGGGCTGGTGGGAGTGGTGAATTCACCCATTGGGGGCCTCAGCAGTGTCAACGATTTGTCCGCATTGGCGCAATGCGGACACGCCCGTACGTACTTCTCCACGGAGATGTCGATGGCCGGCCACCAGTACGATTGTTTCAGTCTCCATTTGGATTTCACGATGCCTAAATGGCCTTCATGCATGATGTTGAGAATGCGGTCCACCAGAGCTTTTGGGGGGACCACTTTGTCTCCTCTGAGTAGAAATACGGTGTCGTCGCTGAGGGACAATTCATCCCGTACCTCCCAATATTTCCTGGTATCATCGGTCATGTGCTTTTTTTCAGGCCACCCTTGCGTGACGAAAGTTTTCACCTGGGACAGGGCCGGGTCGGTATCGTAGGCTGAGGTCCAGTCTTGTGCGCTGATGATGTTCTCATGATCTGCGGTGAGCGCCACCTGGTACTCATCCCAATCGCTGGGGTTCGGCGCCACCTCCATGGCAGCGGAGCGGCTGAGAAAATCCGCCACCATGTTCCTTTGGCCTGGCAGGTATTCCACGTCATAAACGAAGTCAAGGAGTTTGAGCGACATTTTGGCGATGCGTGGGGTGGCTGTTGCGTGGCCGCTGGACGTTAAGACCTTTATTAGCGGTTTGTCGTCCGTTCTGAGGGTAAATCAGGAACCCCAAAGATACTGCCGGAATTTTGCCATGGCCCAGGTGGCTGCCAACATTTCTTTCTCGATGACGCTGAATTTCTCTTCGTTGGGGGCGAGCGAACGTGATGCGAAGCCGATCGTGGTTTCCTTGACGTCTGCTGCGCGTTGCGATAAGACAACTCCCAACCCCTTCTCGCTGGCATCCGTCGTCAATATGCTAGGGACAGAGCAGTCGAAGCCTTGTAAGGGTACAGCTTCACATATGTCTCTTTTGATGGTCTCAAATTCCAGGTTCGATTCTGGCGTCCAACTGAAGGTATTCTTTTCTTTCAGGAGCTGGCGCAGGCTGTGGGTTTTGGTGGCGAAATTTTGGACGAACTTGCTATAAAATTCCGCTAACCCCAGAAAGGAACGGACTTCCTCCTTGGTCTGTGGCCTGGGCGCAGACTTGATGGCCTCCACATTAGCCTTCTTCGGGGAAATTCCGTTTTCACCGATCTCATGCCCCAGGTATGTGACGTTGCTTAGACCGAACTTGCACTTCTCCAGTTCCGCTGTGAGACCGTTCTTTGACAGCGTCTTTAATACCTCTCGAAGTGTGGTATCGTGCTCCCGTTTGGTGTTTCCCATGACGAGGATGTCGTCCTGGAAGTACAAGATGTTGTTGCTGTCTTTGAATAGCTTGTGCATCAGTTTTTGGAAAACCGACGCGGCGGAAGCCAGTCCAAATGGAAGTCGTCGAAACCTGTAGCAGCCAAACGGGGTAAAGAAGGAGGTCAACTTTCTACATGAAGGGTGGAGCAGGATCTGGTGGTATGCTGCTGTGAGGTCTATTGTGGAGAACCACTTGATTCCTTTGGTCTGGGCCAACAGTTCGTTGATGCGTGGCAATAGGAACTTGTCCACCATGTTTTTGTTCAGTTCTCGCAAGTCAATGCACAGGCGCACCTTGCCGTTCGGTTTGCGTGCCACGACTAAGGGCGCCAACCATTCGGCGCTTTCGATGGGTTCTATGATGCCGTTGTCTTCTAGGCGTTGCAACTCCAGCTGTACGGCTTCCCTGCAGTTGAACGGGATGTTTCTTACTTTTTTGCTGAACGGTGTTGCGCCCTCCTTTAGCACTATCTTGTGCGTGAACTTGGACAGTTGACCGATTGTCCCGCCAAAGAAGTTAGGGAATTCTTTCTGCAGGTTGATGCTGTCCTGCTTGGGATGGTCGTCCGTCATGAGGACTTCGGTTTCTCCGTTGGGGTTCAGTTGTATGCCCAATGCTCCTTGGTCAGCCCATCCGAGGACCGAGGGGCCTTTTTCTGCCACATACAGTTTGCCTGTGGTTTCCCTCCCCTTGAATTCGAATTTTAGTTGTCTGAAGCCTACCATGGGGATTCTCTCCCCTGTGTAAGTGACAGGGTGTACATCTGTGGGGTGTAGGTGGCTCTCTACGGTGTCTGCAAAGTCACTATCCCAAATGTCCCTTTGTATGATCGTGAACGGGGACCCTGAATCAGCTACCATGGATATTTGGACACCACCAATGGTCAATAGACAGGAGGGTTTTTTTCTGGCATTGCAATGTATGCCCCACACTTGGTCATCAATGCATAGGATGCAATCGTCATCACCCTCACCCTCCCCCGTTTCTGGTTCTGACTCATACATAACACATTTCACTGCGGAGCTGGTGGGTCTCCGTCTGCAAACTTTGCCAAAATGTCCCACCACCCCGCAAAAGGAACATTTGACTCGGAAGGCAGGGCAACGTTTATCATTGGCCATGTGTGTGTGGCTGCCACACCTGTAGCAGGAACCCTTCTTTTCAGGGAGAGGTCTTGGAGGCCCGGATGCAGTCTTGGTGGGCCGTCTGCTATTTCTGTGTCCAACCATGGGTGCAGGTCTGTCCCCAGACCCTTTTGTGTCGCTCACTTTGCATACTGCTGGTTTACTTTCTGTGTCTTTCTTCGCCGCTTCCGCACAGCGTTTGGACAGTTCGGCTTTTTTGACGATCGCTATGATCTCGTGCAGTGACGCTTCTCCACTCACCCACAGCTTTTCTTGGACATTGGTGTTGGTGGTATGCATTATTATCTGGTCACGCACTAAATCATCATGAAGCTGACCGAATTTGCAGTTGACAGCCAGTTTCTTGAGCGTCGCGACGTAATCTTCTACTGTCTCTGAGTCACTTTGTTTCCGTTGGAAGAAATTGTATCTGTCTATGGCCGTGCAAATCACTGGCTGGTAGTGGTTGTCTAGGTCTTCTAACGCATGCTGGAACACGTCTTCATCCGTTGCGACCCTCGGTTTCTTTACCATGTTCTCGTAGACTCTTAACCCTTCCGGACCTAGGTTGTGTAGTAGTATCTTCTTTCTGTGTTTGCTGGAGAACGCCTCTTCCCCTTCATCATCCAGGGTCGAAAGGTAGTTGAGGAAATATCCCTTCCAATCAGCCCACTTCATGGCTGGCTCACCTGGTTTCTGGAGGAAAGGCACTGGGTTGGTGAGAGAGAAGGTTTGGGCGCACATCTTGACGGGATGGAATGTACCCGCCGAACCACGACGTCACTGCGGGCTTGCGTTGGGACTTGCGTGAGGCAGAGGTGGCAGAGGTAGCAGGGCGACGCCTGGATTCAGTGCTTGACTGCACGGGCGGGTTGCAGATGGCTCCCCAGGATCGCTGGGCGTAATTTCCTCCCCAGTAGGCATTGTGCGGAGGATGACCGCGTGCAAGGAGGCCAGGAAACGTGTGCGCGGGATGCCTTGCGCAGGTCATGTTGCTTGAGATTGCTGCGCAGGGGCCGGAGAGCAGGCCGCAGTGGAAGGCGCCACCGTGTAGGAGCGTTGCACCACATATAGGGGTCACCGGGTACGTGTGGGTCCTCCTAGTGTGCACATCCACTTGTGGGACTAGATGTGGTCACCGGCAGCTGCCTGACATGAGGCCCCAGAGTAGCGGTGATGAGGTGGGAGCAAGGCGTGGAAGTGCGCTCGGGCGGTCGCGCTGATGGTGTACCTTGCATTCGCTGGCTGGGCAGTTCAGTTACTGGATGCCTCTGGAGGGGTGGCCGGGTGACGCGTAGACGGGAGCTGCAATCGTGTCGCACTCCCTCTCCGGATTGTAGACGCGATGCACTCTCTGCAGTGAGCGCAGCACGGCAGCCGGCAGGTGCAGCGGGGTTCGCGTTCCGCTCATCGCCAGTCTGTAATGTCGTGTCTCACACCCGAAATAAGGCACAGACTCGGTTGGTGTGAGATAACTGGTTTATTCCGGAGAGGGAGTGACAAGGTGCTTCACGGTCTGTGTCCTCCGTACAACTGCGCACAGTGCGCGGGCTATCCCGTCAGGCACCGCATGGGGTCACGTGGTTGCCTGACGACTAGACTGCGACACCACAGTGCCAAATAGCATGAAAGTGAGGTAAAATAATCCACTATACTGAGCCAAAATGTCATTGACCATGTCTTAAGCAAGTGGCTGAAGGAGGCCGAAGCAAGCAGGCCAGTGGTTTAAAGGGAGCTGACTCACAGCCCACTTTGTGTTAATTGTACACATTTGGTCTAGCAGTGGTCTCACCATATTTAAACATTAAAGGAAATATTTTTTGTTTAAGGTTTTTTTAGTTATTCAACAGAGTACAGCATTATTCGGGACTCCAAGGGTACATTGAGGTAAGCAACATATTGAAATAATTATGCATTGACATATTGTAGGCATTTGAACATCGGTATATCAAACCCATAAACAATCAGCGATAGTTCCATCGCTAGTAAAATGAAGCATGCATAGTACTGAAATAAGTATTACATGCACTTTTTCAAATTTGCCTTGGTGAATTTTATACTAACAAATAGGAGTGAAGGGGGTCCCAGATGTCCCTGGGATTTGATTTAGAGTGACGTGCCTTGGCATATATTCTTGGTGGTCTGTGCAGTAAACCATATCTTTCAGCCAGTTTAACATTTTTGGTACCATTTTTACAGAGCATTGCCACACATCGTTTGATACTGACAAAGAATCTTACTTTTTTGGGGACATCCGTGGTGGCCGCTAGCAATGCCATTTCTAGATCTAAGGCAAGAGGATGCTTAAGCATTGTGCGCTGAGTCGTAAATACATCAATTCAGTAGACCTGTGACAAGACCATGCTATGTGCATAAAACCAACATTCAACTCCTCACATTTTTTGCACACAATATTAGTATATCGACTGAATTTATATAATTGCTCTAGAGTGTAATGATAGAGGTGCAAAAACCTAAATTGTATTAGTTTGTGGTTATATAATTGAATGGGCTGTCTGACTTGAGCACAGCTACAAGATCAGGTTTATCAGTGATCTGTGATCCCAACTCTCTCTCCCATTCTTGTCTAACATTTAACAGAGGATTTATTCTTCCAGTCATGACCTTCGAATATAGGCAGGAGATGGATTAACCAGTGTCTGTGCACTGTATAAACTTTGTGAGGATCAACAGTTCTTGAGAGGGTTTGCAAAAGCTTAAAATAGCAGCCTTGGCTGCAGAACTTAATCTATGATAGTATAGAATGGCTAGGGGCATAGCACCACCTCTCATTTTGTAATTGTTGGAAATTGAGTTACTGGCTGAAGGGCGATAAATCCTACTCAAGCAGGAACTACAATCTCTGTCAGGGTGAAACACAAGCAAACCCCCAAATTAACCTGTGGTTAACACTCTGGTAGCTTGGCACAAAGCAGTCAGGCTTAACTTAGAGGCAATGTATACATTATTTTTGCAGCACTTAAGAAGCAATAAAGTGAAACCACAACTCAAGAAAAATCCCACACCAATTTAGAGAAATAGATTAAAATGTCATAAATTATTTGAGATCAAAATGTCAAAAATCCAATCAGTAGAACCGGAGATGTGCACTTTCAAAGTTTTAAGTAAAAATAGTGCCTACAAGCACAAAGCGCCAACTGGTTGTGCCGGACTAAACAAAGTCGCAAGTTCAGACTGACCATGATACAAGGACCAAGTTAGGTCTGCTGAACAAAGTACCTTACATCCTGGTTGCGAAGCATTACGAGATGCCAAGTCGAGGATGGGTCGCACAGTGCGGGTTCAAGGAGCTGTGAGGCTGCAATGCAAGGTTATGTGTCATCATCAAAGATGTTGCCAAGAAGTGCTTGTGATGCGAAGTACTTCTTCAAATCTGCATTGTGCACCGGTGGTTCCCAAAAAGTTGCGAGGCTGCGATTCAGAGTCCTGTGTCACTGTCAAGGATGCTGTCGATGAGGGGCTTGCGATGTGAAGACCTGAGTTGAGGATGCATCATGCAGCGTCTGCTCAGAAGAGACTGTGGCCTACAATGCGGAATCCAGCATCAAGGATGCATCGCACTGTGGCAGTTCTGATGCGGATGCGAGGAGATGCGTTGCTCTGTATCGGTTCTGCTTACAGGACCACAGGTAGGCTTGCACAGCACATGTGCTAATTGGGTTTTAGGCAATGCTACCATGTTTAAAAGAGAGAGCACAAGCACTTTCACACTGGTTAGCAGTAGTAAAGTGCACAGAGTCCTAAAAGTTAACAAAAATGGTTTGAGAAAACAGGAGGGAGAAGGCAAAAACTTAGGGGATGACCTTGCAGAAAGGGCAAAGTCAACCAATAAACTTGTAGGAATAAAAAAAGTTCTATTAGGAAATAGACCTGCCCAAACCTCCACACCTAAGGCCTTCAATATTTTCCCAGTAACAGCATCTTCCATTGAGGGAAGCAACAAATTATGAAGAGCAGGTAGCAACTGGCAGTACAACATATCACAGTTAAAATATTCCACCAGTTTCCACCAGGCTCTGTATGTAATGCCAATGCCACCAACATCATCTCTCAGCGATGAAGGTCTCCGACACAAGCGGCCCAGGGGTTAAGCAGGGCATGCCAATGTTTGTTCAAGCCAAACATTCATGATTGTTGCCTGTGGTGATAGACAATATTTAATATAGTTTGCTTGCACTACTAAATAATAGATATAAAGATCTTGTACTGACATACCCCAATCTTTCATGGGTCTAGTTAAGACTGACCATTGTGTACGTGGCTGTCCGCCTCCCAGATCAGTCATGTAAGCAAGGGTCAAAGCAAACTGAAATGTTTGTGAAGAGATATGGAAATGCAGGAAAAAGGATCATCCTGATCAGAGAGATATGTCAGCACATTGAAGATGCAGTTGCAGCCATCTCTCAGTGCGAATTTTGAAATAATCAATCAATCAGGGTTCTTATAGAGTGCAGCTAATCACCCCTTAGGTCTCAAGTGTGACTCTGAAATTATGGCGTATCATTTCTGATGTGTTCCATGTTACATGAGTGCCTAAATATTCTACACACAGCTTCAAAGTATAGTCTGTTGAAATGTATTGGTAGGTGCTGTCAACAAAGAATTTACATTTATCCTTATTTATATAAAGCCCAGAGAAGCCACCAAATGTTACAACTTCCATAATTATTGGAGAGACATTCTCCTCCGGCCGCTAAACATACAGGATTACATCATCAACATGCAGGGATGGTTTCCCTGATTTGCTCCAATCCATATTATATATATTAGGGAGTGAAATTCCCTTACAAAGCAAACCAATGGCTCAGCTGTTAACACAAAAATCAGAGGTAAGAGGCAGCATCCTTCACATGTCCTTCTGCTAATCACTATTGGACCTAAATGGCAATTGAGTTAGTGTGTATTAGAGAAATCATTTATAAGAAATAGATGCCCAGTCCCAGGCATAATAGTAACTTGTGCATAAATGGTCATTCCAGTGCATCCAAAGCCTTTTCAGCGTCTAGGAGCAGCGCCTTAGCTGGTAATTGCGGGTCAACATGGTGCATTATAGTCATCAAGGTACAAACATCAAATGCTGTGGATCCTTGAGATATGAATCCAGACTAGTCAGGTAACATTAGGAACTGCATCAATGGTTACAGCCAATGAGCCAGGATTTTGGCAAGGATTTTGTTATCTGTATTCAGCAAAGATAATGGCCCATAGGAGGCACATAGGGACAAATATCTACCAGGTTTTAGCAGCACAGTTATCGTAGTTGTTAGACCTGGCATCCTTGGCATAGTTTTCCCATAACTTTTTGACTTCAGACTTCCTGTTTTGCTGACTTTGTTTTTGCTGGGCTTAGATTTCTGCGCAATTTACCACTGCTAACCAGTGTCAAAGTGCTTGCGATCTCTCTTTAAAACATGGTAAGATTGACTTACTCAAGTGGCATATTTCATTTAATTGTAAGTCCCTAGTACAGTGGCACTACCTGTGCCCAGAGCCTGTATATTAAATATTACTAGTGGGCCTGCAGCACTGATTATTCCACCCACTTAAGTGGCACTTTTAAACATGTCTCAGGTCTTCCAGTGCACCCTGTGTGTACAGTTTTAAACTGCCATTTCGACCAGGCAAAATAAACCTTTTGCCAGGCCCAAACCTTCATTTTTAATACATATAAGTCACCCCTATGAAAGGCCCTTGAACAGCCCAGAGGGCAGGGTGCAATGTATTTAAAAGGTTGTGAGTCTACCCGGCCATGTGGTGCCACCCCAGTCCTAGATCCTTGGAAGTGGGCCTAAAGTGCTTTGCCAGCCTCTGTGGATCCAGCAGAACCAACGCATCTCCTCTGCTGTGTGGCTCAACCCCCAGCAGAACCGATGCATTGCAGCCACTGCATGGTTCTCCACCGTTGCAAAGATCTGCATCTCATCACAGCCAGCCACCTCATCGGAGCCGCCATTGGGCGGCACATCCTGAGCGCAGGCCTTCGCATCCCTCATTGACAGCAGCCCTGACGATGACGCTGGACTCCGCATTGCAGCCTCAAAGCTCCTTGGAACCAACACATTTCTTCAGCTGCATGATACATCTTTGATGCAGACCCTCGCAACACTCTGCAAACAAGGATTTAAGGTATACTTTGTTCAGTAGGCCTAACTGGGTCCTTATAGTTGGCCCATGCTCCATCGCGGTCGACCTGAAGTTGTGACTTTGTCCCAGTCTTGCGCGACCAAATATGATATCCATAGTTGGTGCTTTGTGGCACTATTGTCGCTAAAATCTTTAAACTTGCATATATCCGGTTCTACTGATGGATGTTTGTTGTTTTGGTCTTGTTTTATTTATTAAAAATAACTCTATGTTTCTAATCTGGTGTGTAATCCTTTTTGTGTGATGTCTTTTCATTATATTACTGTTTGAAGTGTTGCACAAGTACTTTACACATTGCCTCTAAGTTAAGCCTGACTGCTCTGTGCAGGGTTGAGCACAGGTTAATTTAGAGTTGGCTTGTGCCTCACCCTCATAAGGATTGTGGTTGCTGCTGAACCATGGCTCACACCCCAGTCAACCAACAAGCCAATTTCATTCACTGGCCTCCATCATTGTAGAGGGGAGCTGACCCTTCCCAAGGGGTTTGTTATATATGTCTAGTAATCCGGGGGCCAAATATCAATACATTTTTTATTACACTCAAAGGAAAGTCCATACCTGCTGGGTGCCTTGCCACTAGCTAGATTTGTAATTGTAATCTTTATGTCCTCTACTATTAATGACAAGTTAAGCAAATCTCGTGCCTCCCCTTCGACCCACACTAGGACCATACTGTCTAGATATTCTGCGATTTCATTTGGTAGCCATAGGGTCCTAACTATATAAAGTTCACTATAACATTACACAAAGACTTCAACAATGCCCGATGGAACAGAAGAGAAAGTGTCACCACCTGTTCCACACATGGGATCTGGATACTGGAAGTTGAGGTCTTAATTATCCATGCTAGCCTTTTCCCAGATATGTTGCACTCCCTAAATTGACGTGCATGTGCAAATTTTCCGAGATAGAGAGTCTCATGTTCTGCCTCCTCTCAGAAATCAACCAGCATCTCCTGGGAATTAAGCAGTATATGTTCCGCTTTTGTGACAGCATATTCAATTTCTAACCTTTCTAGTTCAGCTTCCAGGTGGTCCAACGTGCCTCGTAGGGATTTAAGGATGCCTGTTTCTTAAAATATACAAATCCTGCATATATAAAATTTGAAGTCTTCCCAAAGAGTTTCAATCTCTGGCACAGAATGCTTGTTTAACGTCAAATATTCTAGAATGGCTACCTTTACTTCAGAGCTAAACACTGGGTCACGCAGCTCAGCACTTTTCAGCTGTCACTTTATGAACCTCAGGAGAGCGGTGGGTTCCTCTATAGCAAGTATTACCAGTGAGTGGTGTGATAATGTTCTGCTCAAAGAAAAAAGAGGCAATCCAGTAACTCTGGGGCGAGGACAGGACAGTGAATAGCGAAAACAATGGTCCCTAATGGGGAAGTGTTAGCCTCAACTTCCTTGGCAGCCATATATAATCATCAAGAGATTGGTTTAAAGAAGAATCAAATCAAATCTATTTAGTTAGTTAGTTTGAAAACAAATGAAGTTAAAGATTTATTTTCATAAATTTTTTGGTAATGTGGTGCTCCCAAAAGTACAAAGACGCAGTGACAGTGAAATAGGCGAGGTTTAGTTGGTCACGTGCTATACAAAAAACCTATATACAAAACTTGTGACAGATATTAATACACTGTTTGTTAAATAACACTCTGAGTCAAAGTATCATGTTCCAAATCAAACAGCCCTCTGCACTCCTATTGAGCATTTTGCACGGAAGGGTTGTGGTACAAAGGGATGTATCGCTTTCCTTTATGCACTTTTATTAGACACTCTACTTACCCCCAGACCACACTACATGGAACGATGGGAGCAGACCCTTGGAGACCCTAACCCAGAGGCAAGTTGGTATAAATTATGGAGGGACATCCTGAGGTTTAATCACTCGATGGGTATCAATCAATCAGTGTTCTTGTAAAGAATGGCTACTCACCCAAAAGGGTCTCAAGGCGCTGGGGGCGGGGATCTGCTGTTCTGTCGAAGAGCCAGGTCATGAGGTCCTTCTTGAATTGAGGCAGAGATGGAAATTGCCTGAGATGCAGAGGTAGGGAGATTCAGGTCTTTGCAGCAAGGTAAGAGATGGATCTTCCTCCTGCATTGGTCCTGCGGATCCATGGAATGGTGGCCAGGGCTGTGGTTGAGGTATGCTGGCTCGGGATTATGAAGCACTTTGTAGGCGTGTGTGAGGAGTTTGTAGGTGATCCTTTTGCTGACCGGGAGCAAGTGGAGGTCTCTCAGGTGGCCGGTGATGTGGCTGCGGCGGGGGATGTTCAGGATGAGTCTGGCAGAGGCGTTGTGGATATTTTGCAGCTTCTTTTGGAGTTTTTGCGTGGTGCCGGCATAGAGTGCGTTGCCGTAGTCGAGTCTGCTGCTGACGAGTGCGTGGGTGACCATTTTCCTGGAGTCGGTGGGGATCCACTTGCAGATTTTCAGGAGCAGGCGGAGAGTGTGGAAGCATGAGGTCGAGATGGCGTTGATCTGGCGGTTCATTGAGAGCGAGGAGGCCAGGATGATGCAGAGGTTTCGTGTATGGTCCGTGAGTGTGGGGGGGTTGCCGAGCACTGCGGGCCACCAGGAGTCATCCCAGGTGGATGGGGTGGGGCTCAGGATGAGGACTTCATTCTTGTTTGAGTTGAGCTTGAGGCAGCTGTCCTTCATCTATCTATCATCTGTCCTTGGCTGCTGTGGGTTCGTCGGTGAGGGAGAGAATATGCTCGGTGTTGTCAGTGCAGGAGATGATGTTGAGTCCGTGGTTTCTGATGATGTTTGAAAGCAGGGCCATGTAGATGTTGAAGAGGGTGGGGCTAAGGGAAGAGCCCTGAGGCAATCCGCAGCTGATTTGTGTGGGTTCTGGGAGAAAAGGTGGAAGTCTGACTCACTGAGTTCGGCCAGTGAAGAATGAGCAGGTCCAGTCAAGGGCTCTGTCGTGGATGCCGGCATCGTGAAGTCTAGCACAGAGGGTGTCATGGGAGATGGTGTCGAAGGCAGCCGAGAGGTCCAGGAGGATGAGGGCTGCGGTCTCGCCTATGTCGAGGAGGATGCAGATGTCGTATGTGGCGGTGAGGAGAGTGGGCTGCTTCTCAATTCAGATTGGGAGTGGTCCAGGATGTTGTTCGTTTTGATGAACTCAGAGAGTTGGACGTTGATGGCCTTCTCAATGACTTTGCCTGTGAAGGGGAGCAAAAAGATGGGTCTGTAGTTCTTCAGGTCCGTTGGGTCGGTAGAGGGTTTCTTTAGCAGAGGGTTGATCTCTGTGTGTTTCCAGTCTTCAGGGAAGGTGGTGGATTCAATGGAGCAGTTGATTATGTGGCAGAGTTCGGGTGCAATGGAGGTGCTGGCTCTGTTTAAGAAGTGGTGGGGGTAAGGATCTGAGGGGGCTCCAGAGTGGATGCTCTTCATGATCTTGAGAGTCTCGTCAGTGGTGAGGGAGGACCAGTTGAGCAGGGTCTGCTGGGGTCTGGGGCAATTGAGTGTGGTGGTTGAGTGTGAGGGCGATGGGTCTTGGTTTGTGAAGCTGTTGTAGATTGCCATGATCTTGCAGTGGAAGAAGGTGGTAAGGTTGTCGCAGAGGTCTTGGGAGGGGGGATGTCTGCCGTCTCCGTGCCGGGTTTGGTGAGGTCTTTGACCATGGTGAAGAGTTGTTTGCTGTTGTGTGTGTTGGCATTGCTGCTTTCCTGTATGGCAATTTTCTTCGTTGTGTTGATGAGGTGGTGGTGTTCGGTGACTGCGGTTTTAAAAGCAGCGTGGTCTGCCAGGGCCTTGCTGCTTCTCTATCTTTTCCTGAGCCGTCGCAAGTGCACTCGAACTTTTCGATGGTGGTAGAGAACCAGCTGGCTTTCTTGGAGGTTTGCTTGCCTGAGGGTGGCCAGTGTGTTGGCTCAGTTGGATATCCATAGGTGGAGATTGCGTGCTGTGGCATTGGCATCCGTGGATGTCGGTGGTGGAGTTTTGCTGAGGGAGGTGGTGAGCTGGTCTTCGATGACCGTGTTTCAGATTCTGCATGGGTAGCGGTGGGCGTGCTGGTGTATGGTGAGTTTGGTGAAGGAAAAATGGATACAGCAGTGGTTGGTCCACTGTAGTTCGTAGGTGTGGCTAAAGGAGATTTTGTTGCTTGCGGGTAAAATGGTGTCGAGCGTGTGTCCTGCTGAGTGGGTTGGGGAGGAGACTAGTTGCTTGAGTCTGATGGTGGTGAGGTACTCCAGTAGGGATGATGTCTTGTGGTTGTCCAGGTTGTCCAGGTGGAAATTGAGGTCTCAGAGGAGAATGTAGCCCATGGAGGTGAGGGTGTGATGTGCAATGAAGTCGACTAGGGATTCGCTGAAAGGGGGACGGGGTCCGGGAGGCCTGTAGATGAGGGTGCCGCAGAGGGTGGTGTTTGAGTTGGTCCGGATCTGGAGGTGGAAGTGGAGGTGCTCCCTGATGGTCGAGTTGTCATCCAAGCTGGTTGTGACCTGAGGGTGTTTCTGTGTATGATGGAGATGCCTCCTCCCGATTGGGTGGTATGCTCCTTGTGGATGAGTTTGTAGCCATCGGGAATGGCGGTGGAGATGTCCAGGCTGAGGTAGAATTCCTCCAGGTTTCCGCAAGGAAGGCAATTTTGGGGGAGACAGCGTCGGGCAGATCCCAGAGCTCCACAGTGTGTTTATGGAGTGAGCGTGTCTTGAGCAGGATACAGCTGAAGTGTTCGGGTCTGGAGTTTGCGGGCTGGTCTGGTGTGTGGTGGCAGGCGAATGTGCAGTTGCAGTAGGAGAAAGGGCCCTGCGTGTTATTCAGCAATGCAATGTAACACACGGTCGACGTCCGGTGTTGAGGGCGTGGATGGTGCTGGAGTCGTAGCAGTGGATGGTCCAGGACCAGGGTTCATGGCGATGGGAAAGGTCCAGGCACGGACAGGCACATACGGGCTTGCCTTTTGCTTGCCATCGGTGCACTAGCGGTGCGGCCGCACAGCGGCCACCATTAAGTAGTGTTTGGGAGGGCTGGACAGATAGGAGGCGGGAAGTGGGAAAACAGCACTGGAGGGGTGCGGGCCTTGAGGGACAAGCAGCAGCAAGAACACGGAAAGGGAAAAAAGGTGCAAAAAAGAGGAGAAATTAGAGAAAATGAATAAATGAAAAAAAGCAACAATAGATAATAGGAAGGTGAAAAAAGAGCAGATGAGCAAAAAGGCAGAAAGCAGAAAAACAGATGGCAGAGAGCAGCAGCAGAGCAGAGTTGCTCCCCACTGGACGCCAGGGCTGAGGCACAGGCGGGTGCCTGCGGGTGGAGGAGGGCCTCGAACTTAGGACCTGAAAGGTCAGGGGGCAACAGCTACCAGACAGAGCTGTGCGGCGAGTGAAGCAATTTACTGACAAGTGTAGCTGATGAGGCAAGCTCATTATAAACTTTTATTTGATTGGTATTTATACCCCATCAAACGCCCCCAAAAAATCCCCATATGTCTGATCTATGTTGGAGAGGATGTGGAATGTTGGGTAATTTTAAACATGGTGGGACTGTGTGACCATTCGACTATTCTGGTCTCAATTCCTTGCCCAACTCAAAGAGATTTTGAGATATCCGGTCCCCAGTGACCCCAGCTTTGTCCTTTTTTTTGTCAAACTTCTTTTTATTAACAAAAGCTTTCACATTCATCACAAAGAATGGCTTACATAGTTTTTGATACACGAAACATTCTATAACAGCTTATCTTTATAGCCATTCCTAGAAGACTAAGCAAAGTCACGGATGACCACGCACTGTCAAGGAACACTTGCTTCCCCTTTATGATATGGCGAGCTATAAGGTGAACAGTTTCGATCCATGAGGGAGCAAGAACAATGAATTTAATTGTATGCTTAATCAACCCGTCTGTTCTTTTGTGATGAGTTGTTTAACCCCTTCCAACTGGGAAGGTCCTAAAATTAACAAACCCACCCCCCTTCCCCCAAGGAACGTAGTGGTCATCGGCGTCGGCATCTGCATGGTTCAAACTTTGGCCCAATGGCGCGGCGAATGATATTATATTCAAAATTCTTATAATCCTCCCTGAAGATGTCTGACATCCTCTCCAAACAGAGAATTTTCCAGAGACGAGAGTGCCACAATGATATATCGGGTGCCGCTTTCCTCTTCCATGCGGCCGCAATTGCAGTCTTGGCCGCCCCCAAACAGGCCCACATGACGGTTTTGTCTGTCTTAGTTTGATGTTCGAGTGCCGGATCCCTAATATCCAGGAGAGTTCCCTTTATAGAGGTTGTAATCGGATACCACAACATATCTTTGATGTGTGCCAGGATTTCCTCCCAGAAGGTTTTGATTGTGGGACAGTCCTCCAAATGTGCCGAAAGTCCCCAAGAAGGCCACAACCCCTCCAGCACAGGTCAGTGGTGTCCGGGAAGATCTTTTTAAGTTTGGTGGGGTACAAGTACCAGTCTACTAGGGTTTTAATGTGGGCTTCCCGCAGGTCGAGGGAGTGATTGAACTTAGAGATATCGGTCCATAGCCATGACCATTCCTTATCGGATATTTCCCTTTGTGCCACTTCCTCCCATAGAGTCATGTATTTGGGTCTCGGTGCATGTGCGGTGGAGAGCAGTGAGCAATACAAAAAGGAGATAACCTCCCTCATGGACCCCACCCTCTGCACACATTTTTCAATTACTGTTCTCTCTCGTGTTGCTGCTTCTCTGACCTGCGGGGTGAGGGCCCAATGCTTAAGTTGGAGGTAGTGGTAATATTCACATGGATCTAGGCGAAACTCCCTCTGGCAGCTATCGAATGTGAAGAGGTCGTGGTTATGAAAAAGATCTGTAAGCATGAGGCAGCCGCCCTCCCTCCAGGGATCGAATGGACCCTCGCAGAAACTCTGGGTTGAAGTGAATTGGTGTGTATGGTGACGGAAATGAGGTCCACCCCTCTCCCCGAGTAACCTCGTCCCATACCTTCAGAGTGGTGCGGGTGGGTGTGCTGATGTAAGCATTTACAGGTCTGTCCTTCTTAGGCTTCCAAATAAGGTCCCATATTGCCCTTCCAGCAATAGCTGTGTCCATGTGTAACCAATGTTTGTCCGATTCCCTCTTGGACCATTCCACCACAATCCTAAGCTGGGCTGCTTTATAATACAGACCAAAATCGGGTAGACCCACTCCTCCTGCCTCCTTCGCTCGTCTAAGGGTATGGAATGGGAGACGAGCCCTGCCCTTCTGCCAGATAAAGCGGATGATCAAGGATCTGATTTTGGGAAGAAGTTCCCTGACCAGGTCGATCGGCAGAGCCTGAAAAAGGTACAGAAATTTAGGCAGCACAGTCATTTTGATAGCATGGATGTGGCCCAGCCACAAAATAAAAAGAGGTTTCCAACTTTTGAGGTCGTTCTGAAGTTGGAGGAGGAGAGGCGGATAGTTAGCTTTATATATGTCTTCCAAGCGAGGCGTTAGTTGTATACCTAAGTATTGGAGGGAGAGTTTGGCCCACTGAAATGGAGTGTGCTACCGGAGGCGAGTAACCCCGGCTTCCGGTATCATGAGGTTTGGTATAGATGATTTCGTAAGGTTAACTCTGAACCCTGCCACCGCCTCAAAAGCATGCAGCTCCCTCTCTGGGGCGGGAAGCGAGCGATCCGGGTCGGTGAGGGTCAGCAATATGTCATCTGCGAAAAGTGAGATATTATGTTCCTCACCTCCAAACGTTATACCTTGTATCACCAAGGTCTCCCGGATCCGTACCGCCAACGGCTCTATGCTTAAGGCAAATAACAGGGGTGACAACGGGCAGCCCTGCCTCGTTCCTCTAGTAAGGGGAAATGGATCAGAGGTAGATCCGTTGACCTGTACCCTGGATCTCGGTTGAATGTAATTGGCCCTGATCATATTTATGAATGTTTCCCCAAATCCAAAATGGTGAAGTGTGTTAAAAAGGAAAGCCCAATCCACCCTGTCAAACGCCTTTTCGGCATCCAGACCCACAAGGAGCGCCGGTGTCTTCCGTTTGGTTACTTTTTCAGATGGAGCGTCCTATGGATGTTATCGTGGGTCTGTCTGCCCTTTATGAAGCCTGATTGATCAGGGTGGATTAAGTCTGGCATCAGGTCCTCTAATCTCGCCGCCAGGATGGCAGAGTATATTTTAGCATCTAAGTTCAGGAGCGCGATTGGTCTGTATGATGCACGTTGACATGCATCTTTCCCCGGCTGGGGGATCACCGTTATCACCGCCTCTGCCATGGAGCGGGTCACTCCACCGCTCTCCGCCATAGTATTAAAGAGCTGCGTAAGATGTGGGATGATATCTGGTGCAAACTTTCTATAAAAATTAGCCGTCAGCCCATCCGGCCCGGGGGCCTTGTTGGGCTTTAATGATTTGATTGCCGACCCCACTTCTTCCTCGGAGATAGGGGCATTAAGAGTATCATTCCAGGACTGAGAGACCTGCGGAAGCTTTAGCGTCTGTAGATAATGACGTTGCGTATCCCCCTCAGGCGGTTCTCCTGTATAGAGCCCTTTGTAGAATGCCCCGAATATATTAGCCTTCTCTGCATCCGAATTCACTATATTACCTCCTCCGTCTTGTACACCCCCAATGTATTCCCTTTCTCTTTTTTCCCTGAGCTGTCGGGCCAGGTGCGTACCTACTTTGTTCCCCTGTGTGTAAGATAGCTGGCGTAGCCGGAGCAAGGTGTACTCAGACCTGTAAATCGCCTTGATTTTCTCCCTAAGGGCAGTGAGTTTACGTTGTAGCGTCCTGGAGGGCGTTTGTTTATGTTCCTTTTCGACACGTTCCAGTTCTGTCTCTAAATCCACCCTCTCTTTGGCCCTCTGTCTATTCAGGGTAGCATTGAGTTCCAGGCATTTACCCCTCAGAACTGCCTTAAAGGCGTCCCAGTTGTTAAGGGCCGAAGTGTCGTGCGGAGAGTTTAGTTTAAAAGATTCTGTTATAGCCCCCCTCAATTCATCCCTTAACAGCCTATCCCTCGTGAGGGAGACCGGGAAGTGCCACCTAGGTGTCTTGGGTGCTGCAGGACCCCAATTCAAGCAGATCGTGACTGGACAATGGTCTGAAATCGTGAGCGGCAACATTTTCGCCTCCCGGAGGGCCCCCAATAAACTCTGGCTAATATAAACATAATCGAGTCGGGAAAAAGTCTGGTGCACATGGGAGAAAAAGGTGTAATCTTTGATCGAAGGATAAAGGGTACGCCATGCATCTCTCAGCCCCAGGTCATGTAGCGTTTGTTTAGATCCCTTCGGAAAGGTGCATGCGGCAGATCTATGGGAGTGTGTACTATCTAACTCTGCCTGCCAAGTAAGATTAAAATCTCCCATTAGGATCGTCTGGCCCTTCGCAAACTCCCCCACCTGATCTAATAGTGTGGAGAGGAATGCGGCTTGACCCACATTGGGCGCATAAGCCGCGATAAATGTACAGAGTCGCCCTCTCAGTGTCCCCTTCACCATGACTATTCGACCCTCTTTATCTGACTTAATGGCCTCCGGCTGGAATTTAGTGGAGTTATGAAAGAGTAGCGCCACCCCCGCTGTTTGGTGCTAGCCGAAGATCTATAAATGAGGGAATACTGCTTATGGCGAAGCTGAAGTTCCTCCAAGCGTTTTAGGTGTGTCTCCTGGAGGGCCACGACCTCGAAGTTATGATCTGTTAGATATTTCCAGACTTTATGTCTCTTGAGAGGCGAATTCAGCCCCTTCACATTCCAGGACACTATGGAGATCAACATGTCTCTGTGTTGATTCCCCCCTAGCTTTGTCCTTTTAATATTAAGAAGTGATTCTGTCAAATATCAAACGAGAGGGGACTTTGTTTAGGGACAGCAAAGATGGCGGTGGCTGCTGCCTGGAAGCATAAGGAAGCACCTTCATTGACTCAATGGCATGCAAGGTTGTGGCGTTCAGTCACGATGGAAACAATTGCAGATATCCTATTAGATTCTTCTAAAAACTTTGAATATGTCTGGGGCCCTTTAGTGAATTACCTCTTGATAGGCCTACCTCTCAGTGCTTGCCCCACTCGAACGAGGGCTCTACAGCTTTTTCAATTCTAAATTGGTCGGACCCCTCGCGACAGCACTAAGGAAGGTGCTTTGGACTT
Organism: Calotriton arnoldi; assembly: GCA_963921515.1. Lineage (NCBI taxonomy): Eukaryota > Metazoa > Chordata > Amphibia > Caudata > Salamandridae > Calotriton > Calotriton arnoldi. The sequence continues at coordinate 182,011 of CAWUFW010007172.1, read as the reverse complement.
TACTGTTCTGGTGCCCCTCGCTAGTCTCCATGAAGGTAGGTGGAGAGCCTGTCTAGATATCCATGATATCCCCACGTACCGTTAGTTAGTTTGATGATTATGGTTTGGGGAGAGGGCGTGGGTAAATGGGTGTCAGGGATAGTTGTTTTTTGCTTGTGGGCGATATGTATGATGTTGAGGACAGGTCAATTCCACCATAAGTAAAACTGTACTTCAAAATAGCTGTGTAATCTTGTGAAGATATTGTTCCATATGCTCAACTGTAATGTATGCCTACTTGGAAATCAATAAAAACAGTTTTGTCAAAAAAGCTATCCTCTGATTTGCAGTGTTATTTAACAACCAGTGTATCTATAGAGACCCTTAGGAACCATTGTTTTCTCTGTTCACTGATAATGTTCTGGGCATAGTACTAATTACATGTACTTTAGAGCTATTGTTTTGAGATACCATCCACATGTCAATATGGGATGAGTATGTGTATTCCGTGGCGGTCAGCTGCAAAACTCTCTGTGCATCAGTAAGATTATATAGCTGATGAATGTGTTGTAATGCCTCTCCTACCTTTGTGTGTTGTCTACTAGCCCTGGACATCTTATTACACTGTGCATGCAATGTACCACTGAAGTTGCCTACCCACAATATAGCCCAATCCTTTTGAGCATAACATCATTAAAAAAGATGGGTCATCGATGTTGGTAATCATAAACATATTTGTGTCTCATCAAATCTCCTCGGGGGAGAGATCCCTTTTAGGACGAATACCCTCACCCACCTATGGTGGCATGCTTCATCATATGGGTTTCTCCTCCCAGTGGGAATACCTAGTCCCACTGGGGGCTACAACTCCCTCACTGAGAGGAAGGAGCTCTGGGATGTTTTCTAGAATAGCGCAACGCTACTATGGATGCTAAAATCCCATATGGAAAGTATCTGGTAGGGTGAGGACGCAGCGCAACAGAGTTAGAAGGTGAGTGAAAATCGTGAGTTTAAAACTACCTAGTGTCAGCAAAAACAGAAGCTTTATTCACTTGCTCGCTTTGTAGGATTAAAAAGCAGCGCAACGAGCAGTATAAATTATAAACTGCTCAATTTGAAAAAACGGTCGACATGTTTCAGACAATACGATCTATAAAAGTATCCAGGCTTTCTTCAGGACCAGGTGGAAATTGGAGCTGCTGCTAATACAAAGTGTAAGAAAATAAAATATACAAAACCAGTAATCCTATGTATTGTTTGTTTTAGTATTACTGGAACTATCTGTACACGTGAGACAAAAAAAGGGGGGAAACAAAATACAACAAGTCAAACACAAAGCATTGCTCATACGTGCTCAATTGAAAGGATTAAATCTATATCCCTTCTCATACCATATCGGTATTTAAACATGATCATACTAAGAAGATTCAATGTAAAAAAGAATTCTTCTAAGTTTCTATAAATAACTTACCCAAAAGTATAGGATAAGTAGCCACACCTCTACCTGGCAACAGCTCAGGGAAGGGGGCCCCGCTCTGCAAGAAATCAAAGTAAGATCATGTGTCACACAAAATGGCAACTCAGTGTAGACACTGATCTAAAAAACCGATGTGTAAGTGAATCCATCACAATTCGGGCTAGCACACTGTAAGGGGTCAAATATATACAAAGAAGAATTAAAAACAGAAGTCAGTATTGTACCCAAAAGGTGGTCTAATGGGCAGTGGTTAGACTGTGATATGCTGTCAAATAAAATGTTTTACAGAAAATGCACTAAACAAAACTGAAAGCTTTGTCGCATGATTGTTGTGCACTCATGCTAGAGTTTAGCATAGAAACTGTCTACAAGTTAGGTGATAATTACAAACAAGGCTGGAAAAATCAATTCAGGTATGTCAGACAAACACACTGATATCAGGAGTCTATCAACTGTTGCCGAAATACAGGCAAAAGTCTCACTGAAAATCAATCAAATATGAGGCGCTATTGTAATGATCCATTGAATATAATGGGAAACCCAATCTACCCTTGAGGGCTTGGGCAAATCAAATGAACGGGTAAAAAGCGCCTTCAAGGGATTTATTTAGAATACTCTGTTCTATTGCTTTTGATATATATTTAACTGCAAGAATTATTGATAAACTCGCCAGAGAGATATTATTCCAATGTCTTATATCTAAGAAATATTTTTGTTCCTTATGAGGACATAAGAACCAATGAACCAATCACAAAACAATAAATGTTCAAAACACGGGTATATATAGAAAAAAGTTTTATCTTTTGAAATTTATCAAGGGTACTACATGATTATACAAACAATGCAGCAAGAGGAAAATAAATACAATTATATAATCCTTCAATGTCACTATTGTAAACACTTCTTCTCATTGTACATTATTTTCCAGAAGAGAGTGTGAGTGTCGACGTTTCTGTCTCTATGCATTTGTCCATGAGACCATCTTCAGGACTATCATAAATTTAAAAGTTGACCCCTAATAAAACATGAAATAAATAATAATTACCATGCGTGAATTTAAACTATTCATTTAATTATTTACAGAAAATAATTGATACACCCGTGTCAAAAAGTTATAATTTCTCAATTTACCCAATTTCACATCAATGAAGTTAAGAATATCTCAAGATGCATATATTATGTTAACATCCTTAGAACTCATAAAGAGATTTCTATCCACAAGAACACAAACATTGACTCTGATGTGTCTGATTTTATCAAAACCATGATTTTCATAGATCTTTTCTAAGTAGGCACTATAGTTTAATCTAGAACCAAACATCATGGAATTGCATACAAATTATTTTGAGATTGATTTATATATGAAACAAAGAGAATATATTAATGAGATTCATCTTATCTTATAATTCATCAACTACAAATTCAAACAGCCACATCGTATATTTCTAAAGTCTTTTATAAAAGAGTTGTGTTGTGGAGCCAGAGCAATGGTGAATAAGCATATCTCACTGCCATCTTAAAGTTCCTTACCATTATTTCGTATTACTTAGAAAACTTATTTCTTGATTCATGAATATACAGATAGCAATCCTCAAAAAGTTTCATTATATGAGTGATATTTAACCATCTTTACCGATCTGGTATTATAGACTGCCTAAATAGTTACATGAGAGCCCCTCATATTAACTATCAGTTTTTTAACCTATTTATACATGCCCCTAGTTGTATTGTCCATTTTACTCATTAAAATATGGACCTATACTTTCTGTTATAACAAATGTGACTTAATCAAAAAAGAAACAAATACCTGAATGGTGTTTCCAAGATTCAAGAATTACAGAATACAATTGATACATATATGTCAAATCGATCGTCGTTCTGTAACTCTATTAATGAAAAGACAATATATCAGTTGGAGTTTATTCATCTTTACCTATATGTGTATTAGTCATTTAATCTCCTTACCTACTTTGTTTAAGGTGAATGATCGTCAAAAGATGCAGGTAAATGAACCCTGGTGCTTTTTGGACGGTGTAATTAAATTTCCAGTCCCCAGCGACTTCTCAATTGAAGGAGTTTATTCTAAAAAGTTACATATAATTTGTGTCAATGTTAAATTTGAGTTAATATGGAACCAGGCATTAAGTATAAATGGCCCTATCCTTTCCAAGTCATACCTGTTAAGTGTTGTAGCGCAGCGAAAATTCGGCAGTCTGCAGTCGGATTAGTAACAACCCTACTGCCGGTTTGAGCTCGTATTTATACTTTGTTTGGAGATCAAAAGAGGACTAGCCTCATGCATCTCCTTGGTAATGGATCTCACTATGGCGGCCATCTTGAACACCCTTTTATTTCTATTGATATAATATTGTTTATATACTGAGTGTCTATTCTTATTAAGTTATGGGTCAATTTGGCGTGAATTATATCCTCCACTTTTATGCTTGACGATAAAAATAATTTTAAACTACTATTAGTATATGTTACTTGTGTATAGTGTAAATATGTCTTATTTTTCTCATCTTATAATGTGATTCGAACGTGAGTTATACAATGATTAAAGCCACTTACAGAACACATTAAATATACACGTACTGAAATCATTCAAAATAATCATATAGTATTGACATCTACATTCCAAATTAAATAAATTAAAAAAACAATTAAAAAATTATATGTTTAAATTGATCCGTGCAATGTACATCATTTATATCGTTACGAATACCCAACATTTTTAATACAAATGCATATTTTAATCTTACAAATGACTCCTATATTTACATCAATCAGATCGTGTGTACAGCCGCTTATTTATACATACATGATCCGTCAATTTAAAAATTACTAAATTGTTTCATATAAATCACATCTATGATTATGAGTATTATTCTACACAAAACTTAGCTTGTGATTTTAAGAATGTACAGCTTTTCAATCATTGAATCAGACAAAAGTACACAATGTTATACATTCAAATAGATATCATAAAGCATATAGCATACTGAAAATCATTACATTTTCGTGACTTTTCTTAACAGTCTAATGTCTTTTCATTAACAATGCTGACACCAACATCTATTAACATATAGTCCTATTAAGAATAGCTGTTATCTAAACTACCCCATGATACATAATGAATTATCAGTTTGTTGCATCTGTCATCATTATTTAATCCCAAAAGGAAATAAAGTACCGATTGTACCAGAGGTATTTTATTTATTTTAGACTGATGTTATCTCTCGTAATCATACGCAAGGACCTCAATTCTCTTTATCCAATGGCATATGTGTGAGCCCACACAATTTATAGCATAAGAAATTTCTGACACATATTTCACTTAAGACATGCTAACGCATGCCATTCCGAAGCGGAGTTGAGGCCTCTATTAACCAAGTCAGTGCGACAGATCCATCTGCCTTCTTTTATTGACAATGTTTGCTCTACATTGTTTTATCTCCTTGTGGGTTTCACTACTTCAATTACCCACCAACGCATATCTTTTTCTGAATGTCCAGTTCTTCGATAATGATCTACCAGTGGGGCATTGTCTACACCACACCTAATACGTGACTGATGTTGAAGGATGCGTTTTTTCACGGCCTGTATTGTTTTACCAATATAATGTAACCCACATGGGCATTGGATACAATAATTAACGTTAGATGTATTACAATTGGAAAACATCTTTAATGTGATCGAAATATCATTAATCACACATGTTTTAACCGTTTGGGTGGTATTACACGCTAAACACATATTGCATCTGTGATGACCTATTAAAGGTGTCAGTTGTCTCATGTTGTCTACTGTATCGTCTTTGTTCTCACTATATGCATGAACTAGGCGGTCTTGTAAGTTCGTACCTCTTTTAAAAGAGAACATGGGTTTTTGCTCAAGTCCCGAGACACCTTTTAGTAGACTCCAATGCTTAGTGACAATCTTTTTAATAGAATTGGTATGGGTGCCAAATGTTGATACACACACCAGTTGGGGGTCCTTTGGGCGATCCTTAGCAGTTAACAAGGCTTCTCGATCATTATACTATGCTCGTTTCATAGATCTTTTTAGTAATTTAGACGGATAGCCCCGTGCTTTGAGTTTATATTTTAATTTCTTCGCCTCAAAGAAATAGTCATCTTTAAAGGTACAATTCCTACTCAAACGTAAGAACTGTCCAAATGGCAATCCGTCTTTTAGTGCCTGTGGATGGTGACTTTTGTAATTTAACAACGTATTTCTAGATGTCGGTTTTGTATATAGCGTGGTATATAGATGGTTAGTCGCATCATTCTTGATTGTAATATCTAGAAAGTTCATTTTGTCAGTGTCAGATTCAAGTGTGAACTGCAGATGTGGACTTATTGCATTAAGCCACACATGGAAAGCCTGTAATAGTTCTTTAGAACCTCGCCATATAAGAAAAACATCATCTATATATCTCAGCCATTGTGTAATATTGGCTGAGTAAGGATTAGACACTTGGAGAATATATTCATTTTCAAAAGCTGACACATAAATATTAGCAATATCCGGAGCGTGAACTGCCCCCATGGCAACTCCCTTCTGTTGCTGGTAAAAATCGCTTTCAAACAAAAGAAGTTCTCACATAGAGAGATTCGCACACATTCCACAATAAAGTCACTTGGTACCCTGTGTGGTCTAGGTCTCGATTCCAACAGAGTGTTGAGAATAGAGAGAACCTCTTGTTGGGGAATATTAGTATACAAACTCTCTATGTCCATAGAGACAAGAAATTCAATGGTGGGATCAAAGTCCTGACCTTCTATCCGGTTGATAACCGCCATAGTGTCTCTGATATATGTGGGTTGGTTGATCGCAAATGGTCGTATAAAATGATCTGCATATTGTGCCAGGGGTTTAAGTATAGAGTTACAACCTGACACAATAGGTCGCCCTGGTGGTTGAAAGGGGTCTTTATGTACCTTTGGTAGCATATAAATCACCGGTACTGTCGGTGCCTTGTTGATAAGGTATGCTGCCTCTTTTTCATTAAGCCAGCCTCCTTCAAAACCTAGTTTGCTTAAAGCAGCGATTTCCTTAGCGAGCCTGGCTGTAGGGTTAGTTGTCAACCTTTTATAATGAGCAGTCACCGATAGTTGTTTCAACATTTCCTGATTGTATTTTTCCTTTTCCAAAGTACAAACCCCCCACCCTTATCAGCTGGTTTTATAAGCGCATTGGGGAGAGATTGTAAATTCTGCAGTGCAGCTTGATGGTCTTTCGAGAAATTGGATTTGAAATGTATTTTTCTTTAAAGAGATTCTCAATTTCTGTCAATATTGTATTTTCAAATGTTATAATTTCCTTTCTTATCATCGTATTCATAGGATAAAAGGTGGACGGGTTTTTAAGCTTGTACCTTCATTCATTGCTGGTTAAATGTTATTAGCAAAATAATTTCTTAGTCTAACCGATCTAAAAAACCTGTACATTTCTAATTTGGTATGAAACAGATCGTTCTTGTAGGTGGGTACAAACGTTAATCCTGCTGAGAGGACTGCTACTTCGTGTTCAGAGAGAATATGAGAGGACAGGTTAAATATGGGGATAGTTTGATCTGGTTCTACCATTCGTAATACTGATTGCGAGTTTGGCGGAAACCAGGGGTGTACTGGTTGCGATACCATCCCCTTTTGCCTACCCTCTGTCTCCGAGGAGGACCAGATCCTCTTCGTTCCTGGCCTAAAAAAGCCTGATGGGACGTTGAAGGCTGTTGATCGTATTGTCTATATGAAGTGTCAGTTGAACAATCACTTCCTGTGTCTGAATTGGTGTCAGAAAAGGTGGTCCTCTTTCTCATTGGCTGGTTGGAACCTTGAGACACATAAAAATCTTTATTCAAATAAGGGTAAGTTTTTTCTTTTTTATATCTCCTGATATCACTTTGGAGTTTTTCAGTCTTTTTATGAGCGTTAAACTCCTCAAATTCTTTGATGGTTTGCTGAACTTTATCAAGGAGAAATTTACTATTCGTAATGGTGTTATCTCCCAAGATCTTTTTCTCTAAGTTTTCAATCTCTTTAGTCAATGATTTTATTTGTCTTAGGGCTGTTTCAATGCTCAGCACCATCCAGGTGCGCGAGCATTTGTTGGCTGAAAAACTGAAACCAATTTTAAACTCTTCGTCATCTATAAAAATTATCGGGATATTTCGTATTTGAAGGCCTGTAGGAATAATATTGGCATTCAAACAGTCTGTTAGAAACTTTGCGTGAAGCTCTGTACACACTAATTTCTTTTTGAGTCGTTCTAATTGGTTCAGGTCTGATTCATGCGGTAGTTGTGTTACAGGCCCCCTGTTCCCAAGTAATGAGGGCCCACCTGCTATTTTTAAAATGTATTCATCCGTATAGGATAATGTCTCCGCTGCAGACATCAAAGAAGACTATAAAGCTATACAAATCTATAGAACAAACAACAACTTGAGAAAGTAGCCCACAACAGACAACAGTCTGCGCTATAAACAATTGAATATAATGGGAAACCCAATCTACCCTTGAGGGCTTGGGCAAATCAAATGAATGGGTAAAAAGCGCCTTCAAGGGATTTATTTAGAATACTCTGTTCTATTGCTTTTGATATATATTTAACTGCAAGAATTATTGATAAACTCGCCAGAGAGATATTATTCCAATGTCTTTTATCTAAGAAATATTTTTGTTCCTTATGAGGACATAAGAACCAATGAACCAATCACAAAACAATAAATGTTCAAAACACGGGTATATATAGAAAAAAGTTTTATCTTTTGAAATTTATCAAGGGTACTACATGATTATACAAACAATGCAACAAGAGGAAAATAAATACAATTATATAATCCTTCAATGTCACTATTGTAAACACTTCTTCTCATTGTACATTATTTTCCAGAAGAGAGTGTGAGTGTCGACGTTTCGGTCTCTATGCATCCATCTTCAAACGTCTGTAGGATCTCTTATCCTCCAGTTGGCGTAGACACTCAGCTCTGTATATTGTTGTGTCTAAAATCACGATCGCACCCCCTTTGTCCGCTGGCTTTATGACGATTGATTCGTCCCCAGCCAGTTTCTGGAGTGCTAATCGTTCGAGTTTAGGTAGGTTCTGATATTGCCTGGTGTTTTGTTCAAATAGATTGGTCACATCATGCAGTACAGCTTTCTAAAAGGTAATTATTTGTGCTGGAATCAGATGCGCTGAAAGCTGTACTGCATGATGTGACCAATCGTGATTTTAGACACAACAATATACAGAGCTGAGTGTCTAAGCCAACTGGAGGATAAGAGATCCTACAGACGTTTGAAGATGGATCCTACAAAGTGACTTTCCATGGAAATTAAGAGAATAGTGGATGAAGCCAAGGAAGAAGGGTGGATCACCGACCATGAAGCTTCCTTCCTAGTCACACCTTATCCCACCACCCCCTATTTTTATGTATTGCCAAAAATACATAAAGAGCAGCGACCACCACCAGGGAGACCTATTATCTCCGGAATCGGATCTATTTTAGAACCTTTGTCAACATTTGTTGACTTCTTTCTTCGACCTCTGGTTCATAAGATGCCTACTTATATACAGGACACAAAAGACCTATTACGACTCCTGGCAGAGACACCGTTTGATGTTGAAAAGGACTACTTAGTCTCCTTCGACGTGGAATCTTTGTATACTTCCATACCACAGGATGAAACATTGATAACAGTGGAGACATTACTCAACACCAACTCCTTGGACAGTATCACCCCAGTACACTTCATCATGTCCTGTGCACGGATAGCCATGAAGGAGAATTTCTTCAAGTTTGAGGATGACCTGTTTCTACAAACGTCTGGGACATCCATGGGCAGTGTCTTCGCCCCAAGTTTGGCTAACCTCTATGTGCATCACTTTGAACAGACAGAAATTTTACAACCACACAACCCCTATGAAAAACACATCCGTGTCTGGAAACGTTACATCGACGATGTGTTTGTGATATGGAGAGGTACCCCGAATACCATTGTCTCATTCCATCACTGGCTGAATACGAGAAATGCCTTTCTTAAATTCACTTTTGAATTCTCCAATATTAGCCTGCCTTTTCTCGACATACAGGTCTTTCCTGAGGGGAATGGTCTGGGCACAGAACTGTACAGAAAACCTATGGCACGCAACTCACTTTTGTTCTATCAAAGTTACCATCCGAAATCTCTGCGTGAGAATTTGCCCTTCGGGCAGTTCCTCCGTATTAGGAGAAATTGCTCCACTACTGAAAAATACAAAGAACATGCGAGTAGTCTGACTCATCAGCTGAAAGAAAGGAAATACCCACTCAACATCATTCGTAAGTCCAGGAAGAGAGCTGCTAATAATAACAGAGAGGCCCTGATTGAAGTGACACCTCCCAAGGAGGAACAGTCTAGACTGACCTGTGTGAACACCTTCTGTAGCTACTCAAATGAGATCAAGAAAAGTATCCTCAGACATTGGAAGATTTTGAACATCAGGAACAGACAACTTCCCCGTCCACTATTTGCCTTTAAAAGGAGTGCGAACATTAAAGATCAGGTGGTACACATCTGGCCACAGATGAAGAGACCTTCCAGTCAGGAATCCCTATGGGGCCTACCTCCAATCAAAGGTCATTTTCCATGTGGGTCCTGTGCGGTGTGTCCACAAACTAAACGTACAACCGAAATTGATATTGGTACCAACAACCCTTGGATACTATCGAGGCATACTAACTGTAATAGCGACAAACTAATCTACATGATTACCTGCCCATGTGGTCTCCGCTACGTGGGTATGACCACGCGGAAAATTAAGACACGGATACTCGAACACAAGAGCACCATTCGTTGCAAAAAAAGATCCACCAAGATGACAAATCACTTCCTAGACCTTAATCATAGTGAAGAAGATTTACACTGGACAGTCTTAGAGCAACCTTGTATTCCAGCACATTTCACGGATATATCCAAATTTCTGTTCAGACGAGAACAGCGATGGGTATATAGGATCAGGAGCGACACGTTGGGACTCAATGATGAGATTCCCTGGTTAGCTCTTTAAATATTCACGCACCAACTAGCCTGTTTTAACACATGTATCAAACTAAACTACTGATTTTATTTATTTATTTTTATTTTTGTGTTTTATAGAGCGCGAACTTGACCCATTAGGGTATCAGAGCGCTTTACAGGAAACATAGAAATGTACAATAGGCTTGGAATCACAATAATATACAAAAGGTAAAAGAGGGCAGGGTGCAGGATATAATTCTGGCCGAGTCTAGACCAGTCTGCTTGCTAAACATTGCATGATGTAAGACCACTTGACATCAAGTAACTCATTATACGCGCATCTAGTCCCACTGGGACTTACTTGCTGGTTAGCTCTTTAAATATTTACGCACCAACTAGCCTGCTTGAGCACATGTATCGCTATAAAATTAAACTACTGATCAATTCTGGCCGAGTGTAGGCCAGTGTGCTTGCTAAGCATTGCAGGATGTAAGACCAGTTGACATCAAGTATTTGTTGGAATATACGAGTGTAGCTCTCTAAATGTTCATGCACCAACTAGCCTGCTTGAGTATTTGTATTGCTGTAAGTCCACACTACTGATCAACTCTGGCCGAGTCTAGACCAGTCTGCTTGCTAAACAATGCTGATGTAAGACCAGTTGATATCAACTACAAATAACCCATTGTATGCGCATCCAATCCCATTGTGACTTACTTGCTGAAAATACTTCAATTTTCAAAAACATGTTTTCCTAGGTAGATCTTGAATACTAACGCGCTACTTAGCCTGTTTCTGGATAGGTAGCGTTGAAATTAAAGCTATAGATTACCTCTGGCCCCTTTTAAATCAGTCTTCTTGCTGAAAATGACACAATGTTATGTCAATTGATATTCATTACTATGAACTAAGTGCACGTATCCCATATTCTAACAGAGGCTGTTATTGGTGGTGCTTATTTCCACTCTTACACTCTTTTGTGGCGTGTCTTTGGTCACTACCTGCTAATATATACTTAGGCGAAACAATGTACTCTCATAGCCATTTCTATAAAGTTACATGGTTCAATAGTTGAGAGAGTGCTGTGGCTTGTTTACACACATGCGCAGAAAACGTCTTTGAAAAAGCGCAATATCTCTTTTTCACACATGCTCGAATATACGTCTTTGGAAGTAGCGTGCATGCGCGTTCCATTCACGAAATCAGGACACAGGCGTTGCCTTTAGCCAACTAGGGGTCCTCGCGCTACATGCGCTGATTTGCAAACACTCCGTTCGGACACTATTTAAAAGCCTCCCTTGCCTCCCGTCGGATACCTCCGGCCGCAGCTCCTGTACCGCGTCGGGGTACCGACGGAGAGGTAAGTGGGATGCAGTGGGTTTTCTCCCTCTCCTAGTTTCAAGACTCTGGCCGCGTAGGCTATTGTAGGAACGTTTGTAGGGTCTTTAAACTTTTTTTATGTTAGAGATGGAGCCTCCCTTGTCATTTTTGGGTGTGTTCTCACGATTAGTTATGTCTTTACAATAGCATTATAGAGTTGTATAAAATCTAAACGGAGCCTCCCCTGTCATGTTTGGGTGTTCCCTCACGATAAGTTATGTCTTTACAACAGCGTCACATAGTTAAATAAAATCTTAAAGTAGCCTCCCCTGTCGTATTTGGGTGTTCCCTCAAGATAAGTTATGTCTTTACAACAGCGCCACATAGTTGTATAAAATCTTTCTGGCACATTATATTGTTCCCCTACGCCAGCTGGATCATTACAATAGCGCCTCATATTTGATTGATTTTCAGTGAGACTTTTGCCTGTATTTCGGCAACAGTTGATAGACTCCTGATATCAGTGTGTTTGTCTGACATACCTGAATTGATTTTTCCAGCCTTGTTTGTAATTATCACCTAACTTGTAGAGAGTTTCTATGCTAAGCTCTAGTATGAGTGCACAACAATCAGGCGACAAAGCTTTCAGTTTTGTTTAGTGCATTTTCTGTAAAACATTTTATTTGACAGCATATCACATTCTAACCACTGCCCATTAGACCACCTTTTGGGTACAATACTGACTTCTGTTTTTAATTCTTCTTTGTATATATTTGACCCCTTACAGTGTGCTAGCCCAAATTGTGATGGATTCACTTACACATCAGTTTTTTAGATCAGTGTCTACACTGAGTTGCCATTTTGTGTGAAACATGATCTTACTTTGATTTCTTGCAGAGCGGGGCCCCCTTCCCTGAGCTGTTGCCAGGTAGAGGTGTGGCTACTTATCCTATACTTTTGGGTAAGTTATTTATAGAAACTTAGAAGAATTCTTTTTTACATTGAATCTTCTTAGTATGATCATGTTTAAATACCGATATGGTATGAGAAGGGATATAGATTTAATCCTTTCAATTGAGCACGTATGAGCAATGCTTTGTGTTTGACTGGTTGTATTTTGTTTCCCCCCTTTTTTGTCTCACGTGTACAGATAGTTCCAGTAATACTAAAACAAACAATACATAGGATTACTGGTTTTGTATATTTTATTTTCTTACACTTTGTATTAGCAGCAGCTCCAATTTCCACCTAGTCCTGAAGAAAGCCGGGATACTTTTATAGATCGTATTGTCTGAAACATGTCGACTGTTTTTTCAAATTGAGCAGTTTATAATTTACACTGCTCGTTGTGCTGCTTTTAATCCTACAAAGCGAGCAAGTGAATAAAGCTTCTGTTTTTGCTGACACTAGGTAGTTTTAAACTCACGATTTTCACTCACCTTCTTATTCTGTTGCGCTGCGTCCTCACCCTACCAGATACTTTCCATATGGGATTTTAGCATCCATAGTAGCGTTGCGCTATTCTAGAAAACATCCCAGAGCTCCTTCCTCTCAGTGAGGGAGTTGTAGCCCTCAGTGGGACTAGGTATTCCCACTGGGAGGAGAAACCCATATGATGTAGCATGCCACCATAGGTGGGTGAGGGTATTCGTCCTAAAGGGGATCTCTCCCCCGAGGAGATTTGATGAGACACAAACTTGTCCACTTTCAGCTTGCTTTCGTGCGTACATAGACCCAAGGTTATTTTGTGTTATAATTGTTTTGGAAAAGGGGATATTTTTCCTTGCAGGTCTCTAAACTCGCTCCCTTGGACCATCTCCTCCTGTTTTTTGTGTTATGAATCATAAACATATACCAGTAATAAGGGCCCTACTCCAAGCAAGCAGGCTACTATTGCAAGTCAAACATTTATATCAACTATGCAGTCTACAGATATGAATCCATAGGACTTTTTAATCAATGTGACGACTCCAGGGGAGTAAGTAGAATAGGAGAAGAAATAGCAATGCGAGCTCCAAGAGGAGGCAAATGTGGCATTGGTTGAAGGCGGCAGATGTGTCTCCTGCAGTAAGGCTATTCCATTTTAATGTCTATCTAGATAGGCCAATACCTACCTGGCTTTATATGGATTGTTCAGCCCTCTTGTGTTCCAGCTAATGCATCAAACCATCGAATATAATGGATCTATCTAAATATAGCATGTTGGTGTACCACTGTTGTACCCTACGTAGGTGTTCGGATTGTGGCCTAGAGTGGTGTTGCCACAGCTAACAAACAAAGAACTAAAACATTCCCAGTACCCGAAATCCCCTCACACTGCCCACACCAACCCCAAATATCAGCAAATCCCCAAATGCACATTAGAAAAAGAAAAAAATGGAGAGCAAGATGACGGCTGCTTAGGTTGCCACGTTAGCTGCTCCCCTGTCCCCGACCCCAAAGATCAGCGCTAATGCTCGATCTTATCTCCTTCCAGGACCGTGCTGGTTTCCGTCTTTGTCGGCAGCTCAGCTACGCTGCCAGGTTGCTGTACACGGGCAGGACCGCTTGGAGAGCCGCTCTAGTTTCGGACAAGCGCCACGGCGACCCTTCCTAGTTCTGGTTTCCGTGGACTGGAACCCCAACGATGCCCCCGAAAGTTAGCAAACACACAAAGGAGCGGGCGGAGCCTGTGTGGACAGTCCCATGGACCGACCATCGTTGCGTCCACTTCACCTTCAGAACACCCACCATCCACAGACACCAGCACCTGCTCCCACGAAGAAACTGGACCAAAATCACCGACGACCAGCTCACCTCCTCACTCAACAACTCCACCCCAACCATCGCGGAAAATGACGACCCCAACACCGCAGCCCAAACCCTGCATAGATGGATCTCGGACAGCACCAACACCATAGCCCCCTCAAGAAAAACAACAATACCCATGCCAAGAAAGCCAGATGGTTTACCACCGAACTTCGAGAGTCCAGACGCACATGCCGCCGCCTCGAAAAGGCCTGGAGGAACACCAAATCCACAGAAGCCCACAACAACTTCAGAGCCGCCACCAACGCCCACCATCAACTCATCAGAGAAACGAGGAAAAAAGTGATTGAAGACAGAATCTCCACCCACGCCCACAACAGCAATGAACTCTTCAGCATCATTAAGGAGTTCGCCCAACCCACCAGCGAGTCTACCGACATCCCTCCCTCACAAGACCTCTGCGACAAACTCAGCACCTTTTTCCACCACAAAATCAAGAACATCTACGACAACTTCGACGAAAACAACCAACACACTGAACCCTCACCAACCACCCCCGACACCCGGAAACCAGCGATTGCCGACTGGACTTCCCTCACCACCGAAGACACACTGAAGACAATGAAGTCAATCCACTCAGGGGCCCCCACGGACCCCTGCCCCCACCACATCTTCAACAGAGCCGCCGACACCATTGCACCCATGCTCCGCCACACCATCAACCGCTCCCTGGCGACCGCCTCGTTCCCCGACGACTGGAAACACGCCGAGGTCAACCCCCTCCTAAAGAAACCCTCAGCGGACTCCACCGACCTCAAAAACTACAGACCCATCTCTCTGCTCCCGTTCCCAGCGAAAGTCATCGAGAAAGCCATCAACAGCCAACTTGCCACATTCATTGAAGAACACAACATCCTCGACTCCTCCCAATCCGGCTTCAGAAAAAAACACAGTACGGAAACCGCCCTCCTCGCCGCAACAGACGACATCCGCACCCTACTGGACAAAGGAGAAACAGTAGCCCTCATCCTCCTCGACCTATCAGCGGCGTTCGACACAGTCTCCCACCGCACTCTAATACGCAGACTCTACGACGCAGGAATCCAGGACAAGGCCCTCGACTGGATCCGCTCCTTCCTCTCCGGCAGGACACAGCGGGTCAGACTCCCCCCTTTCCTCTCGGACCCCACACCTACCACCTGCGGAGTTCCCCAGGGCTCCTCCCTCAGCCCGACGCTCTTCAACGTCTACATGGCTCCACTCGCCCCCATCGTCAGAACCTACGGACTCAACATCATGTCATACGCAGACGACACCCAACTCATCCTCTCCCTATCCAACAAGCCCAACACCGCCAGACACAACTTTCGAGAAGGCAGGGAAGCCGTCGCCAAATGGATGAAAAACAGCTGCCTACAACTAAACACCAACAAAACAGAAGTACTCATCATGGGCCCAAACCCAGACGCCTGGAGCGACACCTGGTGGCCCCCTGCCCTCGGAAACCCACCAACCCCCACGGACCACGCACGCAACTTGGGAATCATCCTGGACTCCGAGCTCAAAATGGACCGCCAGATCAACTCCGTCTCGTCTTCCTGCTTCCACACCCTCCGCCTCCTTCGTAAGACCTTCAAATGGATCCCCCTCGAACACCGAAAGACCGTCACTCACACCCTGGTCACCAGCAGACTCGACTACGGCAACACACTCTACGCCGGAATAAACAAAAACCTCACCCGCAAGTTACAGAACATCCAGAACACCGCCGCAAGACTGGTCCTCAACCTGCCAAAACACTGCCACATCTCCCAGCACCTGCGCACACTCCACTGGCTCCTCGTCGAGGCGAGAATCACCTTCAAGATGCTCACCCACGCACACAAGGCCCTCCACGGCACTGGACCAGCATACCTGAACAGCCGACTCAAATTCCACGCACCCCAAAGGACCCTACGATCAGCCCAGCTCTCCTACGCCGTGGTCCCCCGCACCAGAAAGACCAGATCGGGAGGGCGCTCCTTCTCCTTCCTCGCGGCCAAAGCATGGAACGCCCTTCCGCTCCACCTCAGACAGACAACATCGCTGCCCATCTTCGCAAGAAACCTCAAAACCTGCCTCTTCGACAGACCCCCTCCTTGATGGATTGGAACCTGCAACCCCCCCCCACCCCTAGCGCCTTGAGACCCTTACGGGTAAGTAATCGCGCTTTAACAAACCCCTGATTGATTGATTGATTGACAGCCCCTGCGCGCTCCGCTCCATTCAGTAAGAAGCTATTGTGAAGAGCGGAGGAAAACACTGGGACGGCGGCAGGGAAATCTCATGCTGAAAATGGACCAGCCAGAAGCACAAGGGACCTTGACGTGCCCTGAACTGCCCAAAGAGAGACAGCCCTCTATTCCGGAAATATTTTCTGGTAAATTCACGGGACAACACCTGAAGGATCAGGGTAAGTCTTCTGCCCCTGCACACCTCCTGATCGCGCCTGCGAATGTAGGGGATAATTCATCAAGGGGGCCCGACAGGGTGGACCAAGGCTCACTAAATAGCACTTTACAAAAAGAAAAAGAAAATGTCTGTGGTGAAAGAGCAGAACCATCTATGGAGGTTGTGGAGGATGGACGGGTCGGGGCGCAGGGGTCAGAGATAACCACTTTTGCATTATCAGATGGGGGATTGAGTGGGGGATACCTGAGAGACTTGAGAGACCCCCTAGAGAAACACCAGGAGCTGAGGACAGCAATACAGATAGGAGAATCTCCTGAAGGAGCAGAGAAATGTTTTTCCCTAACGGACGAGTCGGACCTCTCTGGCCTCAGTGAGGTACTGACGGATGACGACTCTGCTCCAGACTCATCGGGGGAAAGCCCGAATGGGGGCAGAACAAAACCATCAATGCAAAAGCGAGTATCCCTCTCAAAAAGGTGCAGCGAGAGAGCAAGGAGGATCGACAGAGAGTCGGGAGCAGAGCTAAGAACTACTAGGCAACTGAAGTGGGACTACTCGGCGACCCGCCAGGTTTATAGTGAGAATGAGGGAGAGAGACTGGGCACACCGCAGGGGGTCCCTTCATCAGACATGAATTCTGCTCCCTCAATGGATACAATCTAATCCATCCTGAAGCATATGCAGTCCGAGGCTAGAGTGAAACGCAAAAGAGCCCATCTGGCCACAAAGAAAATACAAGGAGCAGTACGAAAAGTTACTCAAATATGCTCTGAGATGGCAGAGCGGATCACTGCAGTTAGGAACGGGCAGAGGCAGCATCAGCTGCTGTGGCGACAGTTGAGAAACGGCAAAATCTGCAAGAGATCCAGCTTGGGGATGTGATGTGGAAGCAGGAGGATTTTGAGAACCGTCAACGCAGAAACAACTTACGGTTTCTCAGCCTCGAAGAGAATGCGGAGGGAAACAACATCAGATCCTTTATGCTTAAGTTGCTCAAAGGAGCCTTCCCCGACCTTGTCCAGTGGGACTGGGAATCTGAAGTTCAAAGGGTGCACCGCTTTCCTCTGATGCCCAAGAAAGCCCACCTTTAACAGCCGGAGAAACCCAGAGCTATCCTGGTCTATTTTGGCAACTTTCTCCTACACCAGGCTATCTTTGATAAGGCAAGATACAGAAGCAAGGAGGACATTCGATGGACATACCTTCTTCGTCCGCCCAGATTTTTGACATGTGACAGTGGAGAGGAGGTGGCTGCTCCGGCAACTATTTCCCCCTTTCCAGCGACTCAGCTGTGAAGTGTACTTGTTAAATCCGGCCCGTCTTAAAATTATCTTCAAGGGAAAGACACGGGCATTCCTTTCGGAGGTTAAAGCACAAGAATACCTGAAGGAGATTACTAATGAGACTGGTCTGGGCTGATAAATTCGCCTCTCCTCTCTTTATCCATGGAAGAGGACTCTTCTCGGCCTATATACCCTTTTTCTTCTTTTTTCTCCTGTGTGTATAACTTTAAATCTCTCGGGTGGGCCACCTAGGCTGCTGGAGAGGATTTTTTTTTCTTTGTGATGTCATTGCCTCTCTCGGTTTTTTACTTTTCCTCTGGCTTTTCTTCAGGCTTTGGTGGGGTTGGATGGCTTGGGGGCGGGGACTGGGGGGCAGGGGCGGCTCGCTAGTAGGCACCATCACTAGTGTCAGGAGTGACCCTTCTGCTCGCTGCAGGGGATGGGTGGGGGGAGGGCGGCTGGATGGAGGAAGGTGAGGATGGGGGGGCCTCTCAGAGAGGTGGTGGGGGGGATCCAAGCAATTGGTTGGTTTGTGTTTGTGCGGGCAGGTGATCACCAGGCAATACTATACTATAATAAAAGATGACTAGCTTAGGAATAGCCTCAATCAACATTTGTGGGTTGAACAACTTTTGGAAGAGACAAAGGGTGAATGTAGACCTGCAGTTTATAAAAGCTGACATTGTTGTTATGTAGGAGACACATGTTGAGGGGTCCCAAAAACATCTATTGGAATTCTCAAGATATCAAATTATTTCTAGGACCCTGCAAGGAACCCGCACAGATGGGGTGGTTATACTTGCTCGCAAGGGCACGATCCGACATACTAAAGCCAGGGCAGATAACTATGGTAGATGGGCCATTGGAGAATGTATTTATGCAGGAGGCTCTTTTACACTTTGCTCTATCTACGGACCCGTCGTTGACGACTCAGCATTATCGGATTGGATTTGTGCTGAACTAGCTGGGTGGGCCCTTCCTCTGGTTGTCTGTGGGGACTTTAACATCAATATTAAAAGGGATGCCCTGAGGACAGGCGTAGCAATCTATTAAGGACGTAAGCCTAAGGTCTTTCGGTCATTGATGCAACTTGCAACGACCCATGGGCTCTACGATGTGTGGGCGCATGAGGAACCTATGGATCCCGGCTATACATATTATTCCACCCCTCACAAAGTGCATGTTCGCGTAGATTATTTTTTTTATATCTAGTGGGTTGATGCATGCTTCTCGTATATTAAATATCCCCATGTGATGTCTGATCACAACCCCCTAGTGCTAGAAGTAGGTATGCAAGCTATCCGGCAAACTAATAGGGGCTGGTCGTTTTGAGAGAGGTTTGTTGTTAGATGAAGATTATGGGGCAGATTTACGAGCCCCCTGCGCCACCAGTACGTCACTTTTTGTGACGTACTGGTGGCGCAGGGGGCTGCTCCATATTTACAAGGAGAGGAAAAGCCACCCTGCGTGACTTTTCCTCTCCTTGTAAATACGGCCCCTTCACACGCAGCACTTTGCGGTGAAGGGGCGTTCCATGGGTGTTGCTGTGGGTGTTCCCACGCAACACTCATGGAACAAGACACATCTCCAGATTTACGAGAAATCGTAACTCTGGAGATGCGTCTGAAGCTACGCCACCCTAGAGGTGGCGTAGCGAGAGCACCGAGGAGAAATGTTTTCATTTCTCCTCGTTTTTCCTCTTTCAATGCGTGCTGCATTCTACAGCACGCGTTGAAAGAGGGAAATGGTTGTAGTAATTGTTTTTGTGCAGGAAGGTTCCCCTTCCTGCACAAAAACAATCTCCCCACGACGCAGGCATCCTTGCACCATGGTGCAAGGGTGCCTGTGCCGGCGCTTGGCTGCAGTTTGTGCGCCAGCGCAGGGGGAAGCACAAGGATGCGACATATTCTTGTAAATATGTCGCATCCCTGTGCTTTCCAAACTAACGCAGCATGGCGCAGCAAAATGACTTGCTGCGCCGTGCTGCGTTAGTTTATTGTAAATCTGCCCCCCAGTCTTGAATATGAGGAAGTGGATTCCAATTTTCATGGCTGACAATTTAGGGACCGCCCCCATTGGCATAGTATGGGATACATTTAAAGCAGGGATTCGTGGGGATAGCGTGAGATTCAGTTGGAGTAGACAGAAGAAGGAGAAGCAGCATCTGCAGGAACTTTATCAGGCCTTATCGCGGGCTGAGGCTGGGCTGGTAGAAGCTGTTATTGCTGGACTAGATATTGAGGATGCCCAGCTCCGGGTTATACTCGCTAAAACTGCAATAGGGGATATCTCTGCTAAGAAAGTGGCAGACAAATATACGGTATGGAAAAACAAAACGTATGAACTTAATGAAAAGTTGGGGGCACATATTAGCATTCCGTGCCGGTCAATAGGCAACTTTTGGTGATATCAAGCAAATTCAGGACCCTGAGCTCGGACTTATCAACCTATTTTGGCAGAAGAAATCACACTTACAATTTC
This sequence comes from Calotriton arnoldi, assembly GCA_963921515.1. Classification (NCBI taxonomy): domain Eukaryota; kingdom Metazoa; phylum Chordata; class Amphibia; order Caudata; family Salamandridae; genus Calotriton; species Calotriton arnoldi. Next base: position 161,270 of record CAWUFW010007172.1, on the reverse strand, counting down.
CGAACTAGCATCTGGTAAAGCCGCAGGGACAGATCTCATTCCGGGGGAATTTTATAAAATATTTGCCACTACCCTTCATAAATTTATGCTCAAGGTATTTTTAGCTATCCAGAGGGGTACCCCTCCTCCAGACTCATGGGCCTCAGCGAAGATTGTGGTGTTCCCCAAAAAGGGAAAACCGGTGCAGGACCTAGGGTCATACCGGCCAATTACATTAATTAACTGTAACACAAAAAGTTTTGCTAACATTTTAGCTACAAGGCTATCTGATCATAAAGAAAATCGTTTCACCCGTACAACACGGTTTTATCCCTGGAATGGGAAAAACGGATCACATTCGGCAGGTGATTACTTTATTCAATGTGGCTAAAATCCAGGGAGACCCTATGGTCCTACTATTACTAGATGCTGAGAAAGCGTTCGATAGGGTCTCCCGGCCCTATCTCTGGCAATATTAGAGAAGAAGGGTCTGTGGTGGGAGTTTATTGGGAGGATTAAAATGTTCTATATATTAATCCTACGGCTAAAATCTCGCTAATGGGGGGAGAATCAGACCCAGTAAAGATCCAGCGAGGGACAAGGCAGGGGTGTCCGTGCTCCCTCCTGCTCTTTGCCCTTTATATTGACCCTTTGATTCACCGAATTAAAAGTAACGCTTCAATCATGCCGATGTCCACTAGTGGCTGGGATACTAAAATCCTGGCATACGCAGATTACCTTGCGATCGTCACTCTAGACCCCACCCTGGCGGTTAAGGAAATTGAAGCGGAGGCTGATCTTTTTAGTCGTATCTCGGGTTACAGACTTAATCAGGACAAAACACAGATACACTTAAATGATAATATACGGTTTGAGGATACACGGGTAGCATCGTATGCAGTATATTTTGGCGTTAATATTAGTGCAGATACGGACAAAGTAGTAGAGGGTAATTCGTGCCTGTTAATTAATAAAACTAAGATCGGGCTGCGCAGATGGAATAATCTGAGACTTACCTTGATCGGTAGGAGCAATCTAATTAAAATGATGTTCCTCCCAAGAATCTTTTTTTTTTTCAGAGCCATACCCCTCAAAGTGAATAACACATGGTTCAAGGCTCTGGATGGTATGATCAGGAGGTTTTTATGGGCTTATGCTAGACCCCGGAGGGCTTTGAAGTTCCTCTCCCTCCCAAGGCTGGGCAGTACCAAACTTTCGGCTGTACTATTGAGCCTCGGTGCTTCAACAAATAATCCCCATATTGTTTGACCCAACTCAGGTAGTGGCTATACCTAATACTGTCCCGCCATGTTTTGAATTGACCCTCAGTGATGTGGTCCGTGGATCTTTGTTTGGGCAGTTAGAATTTGGTTATTTTAAGAAAGTTAGGTTCAAGACCCTATTATATGCATTTCGAGTGTGGACTATTGTTCGGAACAAGCTTGGGATTGGCCGGTTTTGTTTTTATACTCCCCTCCAAGATAACCCTCTTTTACCAGACATATTTCATTATCCGCACATTAGGCAATGGGAGAAAAATCACGGTCCATGTATTCTTGGAGACTTTTTCGACGACAAAGGCTTTACTACTTTTGATTTTGTGAAGACTTCGGGGCATATTAGCAAGGGCACTATCGCCGCTTTAGCGGCACTTTTTGCCGCCAAAGCGGCGATATTTTTAACGCCCTATCAGCAAACTGTCTCTAACAGCAGTTAGCGACAGTTTTCGGGCATTAGCGCCCGTTTTTTTACCGCTTTGCATGTCAGCGATATTTATCGCTAATGACATGCAAAGTGGGCGTTCCTCACTAAAAATACACGCAGACAGTCGCAAACACAACTTCACACTATTAGCAAGGCCCGCGAAGCGATAAAAAAATGTGCGTTAACACCGATTAGCGCTGGATTTTAACACCTGCTAGAAACCTGACTTAGCCATTATAGTCTATGGGAGGTGGATTCTACGGTTAAGTCCCCACCTGCCTATTAGCGAGTTTTTCCTTAGCGATGGGAATTTATCGCAAGGAATTCTCGCGCTAATGCTGGGAATCGCCGCTATCGCTGGATTTGTTTCGCTTTGGAGATAAAACGTTGCTAATAACGCGTTATCTCCGCAAACGAATCCAGCGATAAAAAAACGACGCTAACTGTGGTTTGCGTTAATTAACGCACGCTGTTGGTAATAGGCCCCTAAATTCCTTCTAGGAAATAATGAATTCTTTACATTTTTGCAAATTAGAGATTTTATAGGGAAGAAAAGAAGGGGAGGGGAGGGGTTTAATAGGGTAGACCTTGTAGATCTGCTAACTAGAAGCAAGCCTGTGATTGGAAGTATCTATAAACTATTAAATGATAGGATGGGGGACGGTATTGGGAAGCATGTTACCCGTTGGCAGGGGGCACTACAAACGACAGAGGGGGACAGTCTCTCCTCTTTGGAACTAGCTCGCTCAACGCTTTTATCTGCCAACCTTCAGATACAACATTACAAAACCTGGTTTAACCTATATATGACACCGGCCAAAATCAGTAAATGGGGTGGAATTTCCAGCACAAATTGTCCACGCTGCCAGGTGTTTGAGGCAGACCTGGTTCACATGTTGGCAGATTGTCCTGGTCTAGTGAATCTGAGGAGGGATATAGCTTATTTTTTTAGGCCAAATTGAATTTGAGGATTTTCGTTACTTCCCAATTTATTCTATTAGGGGTTCAGGAACAGGAATCTCCTCTCTTGGCCCAATCCCCCTTTCTGTTCCTTGCCATGGCAGTACTCAGACTGTGCTTGGTGACAGCCTGGCTTGACCCTGCTCCACCATCATTCAATCAGTGGCTGGGCCGGTTAATCTCAGTTTACCATATAGAAAGGGCAGTCTATGCCCAGAAAGGTTACCATGCTCGGAAAAGGGGGCTTCAAATCTGGGCTCCACTGAGGGAATGGCTTGAAAGACAAGGCAAGGGCTGACTGGCCTGTCTGGTATGATACACTGTGGCACGTGGCTGGTGGTTCGGGGCTGGTATAAGGTATTATGATCTGACATATTTGTGACATGTATATCTTGTTATTGCATGTACAGGTTTACTGCTTTCACCTGCTCGGCACTTCAATCGTTTTTTCTTTGTATTTAGGCTTGGATGGGGGTGGGTGGTGGAGGGTGCTAATTAATTTGTCAAAAACTCAATAAAGATTGTTTTTAAAAAAAAAGAAAAAGAAAAAAACACCTACAGCATCAAACATTGTTGCTGGGTGAACGATCCATGCATGGGTGCACCGTGGAGCACAGACCAGCTCAGGGGATAAACCCCACATCAGGAATGTTCATGTGGTGGTACCCGAGTCCACCAGCATGCTTCTGTTACTGCACAGACAAAGAAAACCCAATGAAGGAAGGGGGGCTCAAACCATCATAGATGATGTGCATGAAGAAAAAACATTAGCAAACAGAAAGCATCATATGCAATATACAGAAATAGTGAATTTGCTAACAGCAGTCACAATAGATGAGGGGAGGGCAAAAAATGCAGCTTACCCTATCAAAGATGCACTGCTACAAGTGAAAACATGCATGAGAAGCTTGTCAACTATAATCTGCACTCTCATTGATGGATGACCCAGTACAACACAGGAGTAGCTGTAATAAAGGACAGCATTAGCATCATTAGTTCTGTTCTAATCAATAAATCAATCAATCAGGGGCTTTTAAAGCACGCTACTCACCCGTGAGGATCTCAAGGCACTGGGGGGGGTAGGAGGGGGATGCAGCTCCGGATCAGCCAAAAAGCCAGGTCTTAAGGCTCTTCCTGAAGGTGTGCAGGGTAGGGGAGTGTCTGATGTTGACTGAGAGCTCGTTCCAGGCCTTGGCCGCGACGTAGGAGAAGGCTCTTCCACCTGCTCTGGTTCTGCGGATGCGCGGGGTCTCTGCTAGGACAAGGTCGGCAGAGCAGAGGTTTCTTTTGGGTACGTGGAATGAGACTCTTTTGTTGAGTTATTTGGGTCCGATGTTGTGGATGGATTTGTACGCGTGGGTGAGTAGCTTGAAAGTCACTCTCATCTCGACGGGGAGCCCGTGGAGGTCTTGCATGTGCCGGGTCATGTGCTCATGACGTGGGGTTCCAAGGACGAGTCTGGCTGCGGTGTTCTGGATGGTCTGGAGTTTGTGTATGAGGGATTTGTTGATTCCGGCATGGAGGGCATTCCCGTATTCCAGGCTGCTGGTTATGAGTGCGTGGGTGACGATCTTTCTGACTTCAGGGGGGATGCACTTGAAGGTCTTGCGGAGGGAGTTGAAGCAGGTGGAGGCAACGGCGTTGATCTGGCGAGTCATGGTGAGGGAGGAGTCTAGAATGATGCCGAGGTTCCGGGCATGGTCCGTCGGGGTGGGTGGGTTTCCGAGGGTGGAGGGCCACCAGGTGTTGTCCCAGGCAGTGGGGGAGGGTCCGAGGACCTCTCTCTTCTCCGAGTTGAGCTTTGGGTAACTGTTGCTCATCCAGGCTGCAACGTCTTTCATTCCTTCCTGGAAGCTGAGTCTGGTGTCTTCGAGGTTCTTCCTGAGGGAGAGGATGAGCTGGGTGTCGTCGGCGTAGGAACTATACTGAGCTCATGATGTCTGACGATGGCGGCGAGGGGGGCCATGTAAATGTAGAAGAGCGTGGGGCTGAGTGAAGGTCCGTGGGGTACTCCGCAGTTGATCTCTGTGGGTTCGGAGAGGAAGGGTGGAAAACTGATCCTTTGGGTTCTGCCGGTGAGAAAGGAGCGAATCCAGTCGAGGGTGGTTCCCCATATGACGGAGTCGTGGAGTCTGGCTGCAAGAGTGCGGTGGGAGACGGTGTCGAAGGCTGCGGAGAGGTCTTGCAGGATGAGGGCCGCAGTGTGGCCCTGGTCGAGTAGCACGCGGATGTCGTCGGTGGTGGCAAGGAGGGCGGTCTCAGTGCTGTGGTTACTGCGGAACCCAGACTGGAAGGAGTTGAGGATGGCATTCTCTTTGATGAAGGTGGTCAGCTGGGCGTTGACGAATTTTTCGGTGACTCTGGCTGCGAAGGGAAGGAGAGAGATGGGTCGGTAGTTTTTCAGGTCCGTCGGGTCAGCCGAGGGTTTCTTGAGGAGGGGCTTGACCTCTGCCCGCTTTCAATCATCGGGGAAAATGCCAGATTCGAAGGAGGCGTTGATGGTGCGGCGTAGTTCTGGTGCTATGGTGGCGGCGGCTCTGTGGAAGATTTGCGGCCGGCAGGGGTCCGTGGCGGCTCCTGAGTGGGTGCTCTTCATTGTCGTGGTCGTATCTTTGGTGGTGACCGGTGTCCAGGTGGAGATGGTGGGCTGGCTGTCATTGCTGGGGGAGAAGAGGGTAGTTTCTGGAGTCTGTTCGCTGAAGTTGCTGTAGAAAACCTTGATTTTCAGGTGGAAGTAGGAGCCAAGCTTGTGGCAGAGGTCCTGGGATGGCGTGACATCCGTGGCTTCGCTGGGGGGTTTGGTGAACTGCTGGATGACATTGAAGAGTTCCTTTGAGTTGCTGGCGTTGGTGAGGATTTTGTTTTGGATGAAGGTCCTCTTGGTGGCTCTGATGAGTTGATGGTATTCTGTCATGGCGTTCTTGTAGGTGTTCTAGTCCTCGTGGTTTTGCTGTTTCTCCAGCATTTTTCGAGATGTCTGCAGGAGCGTCTGGCTTCTTGGAGGTCGGTGGTGAACTAGGCGGCCTTCCGTGGGTGTTGTCTGTCTGGGTGGCGGAGGGGGGTGAGCTTGACTGCGCAGCTGGTGATCCATCGGTGTAGTTCCTTGGCTGCGGAGTTGGCGTCGGTCGTGGCGGAGGGGGGGTCGAGAATGAGGGTGGAGTTGAGGTGCTCCTCTGTGACCTTGCTCCAGTTCCTCCGTGGCGGGCGCGGGGCAGGCTTGTGTGTGGTGGTGGTGTTGAAGGAGAAGTGTACGCAGTGGTGTTCTGTCCAGAGGGGCTGCGAGGTGTGTCTGAAGTGGACGTTGGTCCCTCCTGCGAAGATGGGGTCAAGGATGTGTCCGGCTTTGTGGGTGGGGGTGGTGACATGCTGCTTCAATCCGAGGTTGGCGAGGTTGTCCAGAAGGGCTGTGGAGTCGGGGTCGCTGCTGTCGAGGTGAAAGTTCAGGTCTCCGATGAGTATGTAGTAAGTGGAGGCGATGGTGTGGGGTGCGATGAGGTCGTCAATGGTGGTGGAAAAAGAGGCAAGAGGCCCTGGGGGTCTGTAAGCGAGGGTGCCGCGAAGCATGGTTCTGGGGCTGGTCTGGATCTGGAAGTGGAGATGTTCGGTGTTGGAGAGGGAGTTGCTCGTGCTGCAGGTGGAGAGCCAAAGGGAGCTCTTGTGTGTGATGGCGAGTCCCCCTCCTGGTGGTGGGGGCGGTCCTTCCTCTGGATCTTGTATCCGTCAGGAATGGCTGTGGTGATGTCGGGGGCGGAGGCGGCGTTTGTCCAAGATTCCGTGAAGAAGGTGACGTCTGGGGAGAGGGTGTCGAGGAGGTCCCAGATCTCTACTGCGTACGTTGAGGAGGATACACTTCAGGGCTTCGGTGGTGCGGGCGTCTGGCGTGGGTGTGGCGGTCGAGGGGGTGCTGTGGATGGTGAAGGATTGTCGGCAGTGTCGGCAGAAGAACTGGCCATGGGAGGTGTTCAGCGTCAACCGCTGGCAGTTGTTGTTCCTTCCGGGGTTGAGTGCGAGGAGGGCAGCGGAGTCGTAGCGGTGGGAGGGCTGAGATCCAGGGTCCCTGGCTCTGGTCACGGTCAGGTCACGGACGGGCACAGATGGGCTTGCCTTTGGCGCGCCTTCGGCGCACGAGTGGTGAGCCCGCTGTACGGCCACTATTAAATAGGGAAGAGGGGAGGGAAGCGCAGCTGGGAGGCGGGAACTGGCAGGGGGGAGGGGCCGCAGTTGCAGCACCGGCGGGAAAGGGCACGGAGAACAATGGGAACAGGTGAAAACAGGACAAAACAGGTAAAAACGACCAAGATGCAGAGGTTACAGAACAAAAAAGAAAACAAAGGCACAATAACAAGGATGAGATGCAGACAGTAAAAAGATAGATGTAAAACAGAAAAACCGGCACAAAAGACAGAAAAACAGGCACAAAAGATAGAAAATGAGCACAAAAGACAGACAGACAACAGCGGACCAGCAGAAGGGCAAGGCTCTCCCACTGGACCACCGGGAATGAGGCGTAGGCAGGAGCCTGGGGGTGGAGGAGGGCCTCAACACCTACCTGCACAGGGGCAGCAGCAGCTGCACAACAGTAGAGCTGGTGGGGGAGAGGGCAGGTCTCTGACGAGGAGGTCAGAGATCAATCATTATCGCTAAGGCTTGAAGCTTCATGATATCTACTCTCAACGGAAGATGTAGGCTTCCGGGCTTAGTCCTGTGCCCCAAGTGTGTGTCAATAAGTTCAAGGGCTGCATCTGGGCAGGGGAAAAAATGTGTTTTCATATTGAATTCCACACTTGGCATAGCCGGAAGGGCATCAAGTATCTTTTTGCTTTTGCTTTCAGACCTTTTATGACCTCATGAATGCTCTTTTTGCCCACTGGATCATGGAAGTAAAATCAGGATAAAATGTGATTGTTGTAGATCTGACTTAAGTCTATTGAGGAATAAAATCTGGGGGCATATTAGCAAGGGCAATATCGCCGCTTTAGCGGCACTTTTTGCCGCTAAAGCGGCGATATTATTATCGCCCTATCAGCAAGCTGTCGCTAACAGTTGTTAGCGACAGCTTTCCCGCAAAGCGAGCGTAGTTGGGTGCCACTTTGCATGTCAGCGATATTTATCGCTAATGACATGCAAAGTAGGCGTTCCCGACCACAAGACCAGGAAAACAGCCGCTAACAGGCCTATCGCCTATTAGCAATGAGGCCCTGGACCCGGTTAGCGATGTTAAAAGTCGCGCTAACCGGGGTCATCGCTGGATTTTTAACACCTGCCCAAAATCTGACTTGTGCATACTTAACATGGGGGGGTGGATTCTGCTGATACGACCACAGGGTCGTATCAGCAAGGTTTCCCCCGTCCCCCATGCAACATCGCTGGTTTTGTAGCGATGTTGGCCCATTTCTCCCGCTATCGCTGGATTATATATCGCCATGGTGCTAACTGTTGCTAATACAGTGTTAGCGTGGTGATATATACCAGCGATAGCAGGCGATAATTATTTTCGCGCTAAGCGCGCTCTGCGATGTTTATCGCAGTTTCTTGCTAATATGGCCCCTGGTCCCTGTCTACGTAATTCAGTAGTTTGGCAATGATAGGGCGTGTGCTCTGCCCTGGGTGCAGCACAGCAATCAAATGTTAGCAAGCTTTCTCCACTGCAAAAACACTAGACAAAGTCTTTGCACAAAACAAGGACACAAGTCGATTTGCAACAAATGCCTTCATGTTGGAAATATTAGTCATTTCAACAACCGGAACATACTTACAAATCTACATTTTTGGCCTTAGCCAATTGCAGTTCACAAGTAAGTTTGGTTAGTGTTTCAGACTGTTTTTGAGTGCCCTACACATCAGGGATCCTCAACTCTGCCTGAGTGAGTCTACTTGTATTTAACTGGAAACTATCAATTCGCAGGAGGAGAGCAATGTCCCCTTCTGGGAAACATCGCCAACTGCTGATCACCTCTTGTCTCAACACCAGTGGTATCACAATATAGGTGAGATGAGCACCTTGAGGCAATATTAGCACTGTGGCCGATGCCATGTAGTGCAGCCCCTTCAGCTCAAAGCATGAGAAATGTTCAAGATCATTGTAATTTAAATGATTTCACCACAGGTACTGCCCGACACTAAGTCTTGGTGAAATTTAAATTGCACTAGCTTAATTGGAGTAATTTCCACTAATTACACATTACTCTTGCGATGTGAAATTAACGAAATTCCGCAATTATGCCAGCTTGAGTAATTATGAGTAGTTTGGGGTAAAAATCCTACCACAGGAGCACAGAAACAACAAACTAAGAGCGAGTGTGTGGCTGATGCCTACTTCTGTTCATATCCTGTAGCATTTAGCACTATTTTTATAGCACAAAATGCATCTTCGTGCCCATTTTGGGCACAAGGGTGCATTTTGCACTAAGAAAAAAGCGCTAAATGCTGGATTATTCTTCTATTGTAATTATGCTTAATTATGAGTAATTTTACTGTAATTATGAGTAATTAACTAGAGAGAATTAGAGCAGTTTTGCCCACCCCTACCAAACACACACTAGGGACCCAGTCCCTGGGACATCAGCTAGCAACTGAGGACCACCGAGGTTGGGAGTGTCAAGCAATCACATGAATCATAGGTCAGGCCACAATATCACTTAAGGCAATCACTCACCAGATGATCATGCTGATACACTGTCCAAATCCTCAGTGGTATTGTGCCACACTAGAGCATATGCAGCATTGTGTGGGCTTCTGGGGCCAGCACCAGCATGCTGCGACCCGAGGCAGGGCCACCAAAAGAACCCCAAAGCACTGATTGGGGTAGCATTGGCTGTGCACCCCTCCGGGCAGCTAGCACTCAGCATGCACCGACCCCAGCAGGCCTGCACCAGTCTCCGGATCCACCAATCCCAGAAGGGAGATGCAGACCCACTGGCCACAAATAGGTCCTGATCAGCCATAATATTTAAGCCACCAGCCCCTCGCACAGGTCCCTTAGGCACCCGGTGAGTACAGTTGCCAATACACCAAACAGCCTAGAAAGGGGCCAACTGCCGCTGCAGCAATATCCCAGGCCCCACCCAGCGCAGCGGCACACATCCAGCTGCTAGAGGCACCAGGACAAACACTGGGTCGAGCTACAGGAGGCAACGATTGGTCACGGCAGGTCCACACGATCCACCCAAATCCTCAGTGCCCCATGCAGCTAGGTATAATGCTGCCAAGGCCACGCCGGCAGGCTGCAATGGAATGCCTGGCTCAGCATCTTCAATAATCCAATGCAATCTGTCTCCCCCTTAGGCCAGTGCACCGCTGAACGGCACCTGCAACTGTTGGCTGATGTTGTGAAGTTGCTATGGGAGGATTTGTGGGTACACTGGCAGCTATTTAATTATCAGGCCGTTAAGTGGCAATCATCCTCATGGGCTTTCTGACACCCCCAAAATTAAGGGTAATATCAGCAAAGTAGAATTACCTGCATTGTAAAAACATCCAAAAATCTAACATCTAAGACCCTCCTAAATGATACTAGACATAGTAGCATAACCAATTTGCCAGATAAAATCTTCAAAGAAAGATTATCATTATCCTCCCATGATTGTAACATGTGTAGCACCAAATTTCCATCCCATAACACAGAATACCTGGGTTTAGGAGGATTTGCATATCTAATCTCCCTCATCAAGTTGATATCGCTGACATACCCATTAATAGTCCTATAGGATTTCTGACCAACTGACAAAGAGGCTACAAAATTTAACATTCCTGCAACATCTGGTAAAATGGGATCCATGCCCCATCCATACACCAGCCATTCCAAACCTCCCAGACTGAATTAAATGCTTTAATTGCACCTTGTTCCCATGAAACTTTCATATACCCTGAAGCAGACTCCTTAAGTCTTGGGATGTCTGTGAGCAACCTGAGATGTTCCATGCCACCAGTGTCAGGTTGCCCTCTAGAACAAGATTTTGGAATTGCCTCTGAGGACTTCTCAACTATTGAGGGAATACCAGCAGGTGAATTGGGTAATCCATTGTAATCTCTAAGAGGGAGCGATACCAACGTTGCACCGTCTAGAGTGGTACTATCAAGTCTAGGCCTGGGCGGAGTTCGCAGAGTGGTTAAAAATCTCTGTGCGCTATGCAGAGTTCCGCTGGTGGGCAGAGATTCCCGGAGTGCCCGTTCACATTGCGATTTCCATCAAATGCAACGTAGAGTATGTCCTTGCGTTCCAAATCACGCACAATCTTGTTTTCTTACTCTACGGTGCTGGGCCTATTTTTTAATCCCTCTTTAATCTTTGTAATACTCCGCCCTCCTAATTATACTACGCCTCAGTTTTATTTATTGTATTAGTGTGTGTTTTTGTGTCTGTGCATTTTAAGTGTTTTTAATTTTTTATGTGTTTTTTGTGCCTTCTCAATCTTTACCCCACCTAGCGCCATGGCAGAGCAGGGCGACCAGGGGAGCGGCCGCACCAGGTCCCCCGAACAGCCAGCAGCAGCCCCCTACCTTGCTGGCAGCGCTGCCCTCCAGGTGTGCAGCCCCGGGCTATCTTCAGCAAGAAGGAGGTGGCAGCACTATTTTTTTTTGTGTAGCGCCACCTCCCCTCCATGCTGGCAGCAGACCCAGCAGTGGATACCTCCTGCACTGCACTGCACTGGGGGAGGGTGCACCGGTTCATGAAGCAGGCCATCCAAGTACAGCGCAACCTCCAGCAGCTGACACACCGCTGGGTGGATATTCTTGACCAGAAGCAGGACCTGCTTGGCCTGCTCAGAATTGAGATCCCGGGGCACAATGAGTATTATTAATTATTTGTTGTGTTTATGTTCTGCAATGCTAACATTTTTTCCTGAATAGCATGTTGCTCAAACTCAGAAGTAAGTTACGTTTAGTTTACAGTAAGATTATTATTATGATGTGATCCAGTTTCAGCTAGGGAGGTGCTCAGAGCTCCCTAATTGTACTTATCATCGGTGTTTACTTTGGCTGATTACTTAAGAAGCCATTGTGGACTCTTCTGTCTTCCTGACACCACATGGAATCAGTTATATCAATGAGTTAAAGTTCTCTGTGACTTTCTTTACGTAGCTCGTACAGTTCCAAGCTATTTCACAGTGTTGTGTAGTATGCATCTATGCATTGCAAAAAGGGAGACTGAGTTGGTCTGACAAGGGGGTTGAGAAATGGGAATAGAATCAAAGATCATTCATTGCAATGCATTAGTTCCAAATGCAGTTTTTGTTAAGGAAATTTGGAATAGGGATAAGGAGTGGACCCTGCAATTAAATCTGGCTAAGTGTGAAAGGGCCAATCACCGCCAGGAAAAATTATCACCCACCATTCAGCCCCCAAACTTTGCAAATCATCTCAAGCAAGTTCCCAAATTACAGTTCAACACCCTCCCTCACTGTCTGCCACCACATGAATCATCAATCATCACTCAGAAACAATCACTCAATAATCACTTGTTGGTGCAATGGTTACCTGTTCCAAACAAAGCACGGTGATAGGTACACTATCTCCTCTTTGATACAAGCAAAAAATTGGAATTAGGCATCTTGTAAATCAAATGATTGTCTGGGATAGCCCTCCTAAGTGATGAAAAAAACAGAAGGATCATAGGAGTGAACTGTGCAGGTTAAGTTTTCGCTAAGTAAGTTTGTAAAGGCCAACCACATCCAGGAAAAAATGATCACCCGTCATTCAGGCCTCAAACATTGCAAATCGTCTCCAGAAAATTTGCAAATTACAATTGAACACCCTCCCTCACTGTCTGCCACCACATGAATCATGAATCATCAATAATCACTCACTCACCATTTGCAATTGTAGTTACCTCGTCCAATCCAAGCACCTGTAGGTTAGGTAGTAGGTACACAACTGCATCTTTTATGCAGGCAACACATTGGAATTTGGTATTGGCACTCTTGTAAATCAACAGTCTTCTGGGGTAGCAATGCTAAGTGATGACAAAAAGGATAGACATGCGAGGGAGACATTCATTGTGCAATATATGTGACTAAAAAATGGTGGGGCAACTTATAAATCTGACACAAACATAATGTTTGTTAGACCTGTCAGCCCTAGGGTGGTCTTTCCCTATTTTTTTCCTTTTTCGCCTCCTTTTTGCCACCATATTTTTACTGGACCTAGGTCTCTGGGCACCTTGCCACTGCTAGCCAGTGCTGAGGTGCAGGTGCTCTCTCTCACTCAAGATGGCTGCCACAGGCCCCTGCTACTGCAGAGGGGCCTGACACGCATACACACTAGTAGCCAGGGTCAGGCTGGGGTATAGGAATACAGTATCCATTCCATCCCCGCCTCTGGGCCACATAGCCAGGCATGTGGAAGGTTCCAGAACCTTCCGGGCTGTGGGAGGAGTTATGTTTTGCCGCCTTTGGGAGAGTCACCTGACCTAGGAGTATAAAAGGCTTGGAGGGAAAACTTTCTAGTCAGTTGATGAGGCACCACTGAACCTGGGGGAACCTCCGCCGGAGTATAGGCTTTAGGGCCTAGGGGGGAGACCTACACTACTGCTGCTGACAGGGCTGAGGCCCTGCTGGAGTAAGATAGCTGAGGAACGCCCACCACCCACTGACCTTGCCCAGTGTGAGGGGACCCAGGGAACCACCTTCAGCGTGCAGGGAGGAACATCAAGCACTCCCAGACCACCAACTCATCCCCCCCTCATGACAAGAAACTTCTGACAAGAAACTCTGACAAGAAACTTATACTAAGGAACTTCTGACAAGAAACTCATCACCAGAAGCGCCTAAGAAGCAACCAAGCTGGAGCAGTCGCAAGACGCCTTAATTTGAGGAGGCTTGACCGTCCAGCCAGGCCTGAAGCCTAAACTGCCCAACTGGGGATCACCAGGTAAAGCGCCGTACCCTGAAGCGCTAGACCTTCACCCCCTCACTATTCCTGCCTACTGCTGGGCTGCCCCCAAGTACTCTTCCAGTCAGCCCTGCCCACAGGCTGCTGGTGCGTCCTGCTTTCTGTCACCCCCAGGTCACTGACCTTGTGTAGAGATCACCGCCGTGGCCGTCGCCGCCTGAGAAGTGCCATGAGGTGAGGTGCGCCGTTTCGCCCTCACCGAAGGGAGCGCTGAGGTGAGGGAAGCCCCTCGAGTTTCTGTGGTGAGGTGCGCCGTCCGCGCCCTCACCGAAGCCTCCACAGATTGCCCTCATCGCCGCCGTCGCGGCCGAAGAAATTGCCACTGGACCCTGGGCCCTTATCGCCGCCGTCGCGGCTGAAGAAATCACCTCATCGCCACCGTCGCGGCCGAAGAAATTGCCACTGGACCCTGGGCCCTTATCGCCGCCGTCGCGGCTGAAGAAATCACCTCACCGCCGCCGTCGCGGCCGAAGAAATTGCCCCCGCCGCCGTTGCGGCACAAGAAATCGCCAGCGCGATCATCGAGGCCTCCAGGCCCCGCCAACGCCGTCGCTAAGCAGCCGGGGACACCGGCCGCGCCCCCAAGAAGGCCGCGCAACGATTGGGCGCCGGCTCCGCTCCCGCCCCCAGCGCCGACGGAGGCCCAGGTAGAGCCCCGGCCGTGTAGAGGGAGACGGGGAGCCGGCTGAAGAGGACTGCTGGCTCCCGCTCCCTTCCCCGAAGTCCTGGAAGCCGCGGCTGCACTTACCTTGATCCCGGGGGCTGGAGGAGTGAGATCCCAGCCCCCGCAACGTCCCCACAGTCGCTCCTTGATCCTGGGGGCCGGAGGAAGGTGATACCGGCCCCCGCAATGTCCCCTCAGTCCGGCCTGAAGGCTGAGGCACCCCGACTGGGCCCCGCCCTCCAGAACACGGGCCGGGCCTTGGGGAGTGCCAGTCGCAGAGGAAGCGCGACCAACGATCCAGCGAAAGGTGAGCCCAGGAGGCCCCTAGGGCCCACAAAACGCCACTGGGGGCCAGGGGCCACCATTAACCCTATAATCAATTGGGTAAACTTTCCCCATGAGGCGAGGCCCCGGAAAGAAGTGGGTCTAGCCTAGAGTTAACCCCTAAGGGTCATAGAAGCCCCAGGATACTGGACATGTCGAGGGGTTCCCTATAGTATTTAATAACTTATTGCAGATGCCTATTGTAATTACTGCCTAGGCCATGCTTTTAACTGCGAAATCTTTTACCACAGGGGGAAAGTATTTAATTGAATTGAGTTGAAGTGTTTTATGTTACAGGTGTGCTGGAATTGCGACGCCCACTGTACTGAAGGTGGGCGCGCCTAGATTAATGCAGGCCTATTTAAATGTAAAGTGAAAAGCCTTCTTTTAAGAATTGAATAAGTTAAAGTGAACTGCATGTCTAGGCCCCTGTTTTATTAACGTACCTTGAGATCATTATTAAGTGCTACGTGTAGGGGATGATTCCTGCGGCCTCTTAGTGGCCTACATTGGTGATGAGCTATGATGCTTTATTTAAAATGTGCACCAATTGAGTAATGCAATGAATTTGAATGTAGATCTGAATTAATTTGCCTCATCTAATGCCAACTTAAATTATCTATAAAAGATCTTGATTTTAAATACAAAAGCCTGGTGTGGTGTCATGTTATTGCGTTCGCATTTCTGAGTCAGAGTAAGAGTGTGCTGCACAACTGCCTTACACATTGCCTTCGCGTGCCTTTCCCGCTTCACGCCATGCTACCGTGTCGGACTCGGTAACCCCGGTTCCAACAATGTTCCACTAGCTATTTTTCTTTTTTGCAAATAAAGAAGTTCAATGAGAAATATTTCAAAAGTTCTATGGTGGCACTGGCATTCTCAGTCCGGGAAGTAGAGTTTGGCCTCAAACTCAGGTGGTTCACCCAGAACTTGGTCGGCTAACACACTTGATTCTTTCAGATAACCCTCCTCCTCCTCTTGTCCTGTTTCAGGAACTGTGTATTTGTGTGGTATGAAATGTTGGTTAATTTTGATCATAGTCAATCTCTCCACATTTTGAGGCAAGAGACTGGTCCTTCTCACTGCAACAACTGCACCAGCTGCACTGAACACACGCTCAGCAGACACACTAGTGATACGACAAGCCAGACACTTTAGTGCCAGCCTGCTGAACTCCGGCCATTGTCGCATCTTCCCATACCAATGCATCAATGGGTTTGAACCACATAAACCTCTTTTGGGTCATCCAAATACTCCTGGAACATTCTGTGGATGGTCATTATTGCTGCCACTTGCTCGACCTCTTTTGCCATCACCTCTGCACTGGACTTAAGCCCTGACAATTGAAACCAATACAATGCAGAGATTGGGTCTGGCCCTTCTGTTGCTGTTGTTGATGGTGTTCTGGTTGGCTGCGGTGAGACAAGACTGCCATCTCTGGAAGTTGAAGGCAGCACCCCGGAATTGCAGGGTGGGACTCTAAGCTCCAGCCGTTCTTTTTCCAGGTCTCCGGCTTGCTCAACAATCCACCCCTTGTATTTTGAAACATCCACTTCAGAAAAAGGAATAAAAGTGGGCAGATTTTGTTTGTACTGTGGATCAAGTAGTGTGGCATAGATGTACTCTTTGGATGAGATGATGTTCTCTTGCAGCCTTGCTTTGGAAGCCAATCGAAACAGTAAGCTCTCAACAAAGGAATGCGCTTCTGTGTTTTCGTTCAAACCTGTGGGGACGAACCTTTCAGACACCTTCTTTAGCTGGTCCTGTAGTAGGTACAACAAAGGGATAGCTTGGCCCATTGTATTGTCCTCCTTTCTAACTTCCCGTGTGAAAACCTCAAAAAAGGAGTAGTATCTGTGTCAGGCATTTGACTAAGCCCCATTTCTCTACATTCATGGTCATAGCTTTCCCAACTGCATCCCATCCTCTTTGAATGACATAGTCATTGATCTGTTTGTACTGCTCAAACAGACGTTGCAACATGTAATAGGTCGAGTTCCAACGTGTTGGCAACTCCTGTATCAGGGCTTTAACTGGTACTCTATTAGCACGCTGAATAATCTGCAACTGCTTCCGGGCTTTAAAAGAATGGCTGAAATGACTGCAGATTCTTCTGAAGGTGGTCAGTATGTTACTGACTATGTCTTTTTTTTTAGAAAGTCTTGCGCCACCAGGTTGATGCAATGGACAAAACACAGGACCCTGAAATAGCCACCGTCTGCCATTGCCTTGACTATGTTACTGCCATTTTCCGTGGCAACAAATCCAATTCTGAGACCTCTGGGTTGCAGCCATTCAGACATCTTGCTGTTAAATTCCTCCAAGATGTTTACAGCTGTATGTGATTTCGCCATGGCAAACATGGCCACTGATGCATGCCGCCGAATGCTCTTAAAACTTTCTTCAAGGCCAAGATCTGTAGATATATTTTGCTTTAGCTCCACAAAAGAAGTCCAGTGTGCAGTGATGCACATGTAATCAGATGCCTGACAGCTGGTCCACATGTCTGTTGTCAGGTGGATAGTGTGAACAACACTTTGCTGCAAAGCTTGTCCAACCAATTGCAGCACATCGTGATGCAGCGCTGGAACACCAGCTCTGGCAAAATAGGTCCGACTTGCTTCCATTTCAGGTAGATGGCTGCCACAAATTCTAACAATCCTACTCCTTCCATAAAAGAAAAAGGAAGGAGGTCCAGTGATAACATTTGTGCCAGCTTCCCTCTGTACAAATGTGCCGTCAGGTGGTTGTGCTTGTAGGGCCCCTCCTGCCTAAATATACCCGTAATAGTAGCCTGAATTTTCTTCTTTTCTGGGGCCACTTACACAGGTGATTTTCGAGAAGTAGGTGGTGGTAGAACCAGTGTGCGTCAGGATGGGGCAGTCACTGTATGCTGTGGTGTCTCCATCTCACTCTGAGTCTTCTTGTGCCATTGTGAAGTCACTGAGGTGGGTGATTCTGCTGGTGCACTGCTGAGGATACGGCTGCTTTGCATGAGGATGTACCCCTCTTCTGCCTCATCATCACCTCCCACTGTGGTTAGACTTTAAGCTGATGTTCCACAGCTCTCCTCATCACCATAACCACTTTCAGCAATTTGTTTTAATGCTCCTCCCACTTGATTGCGTGCTGTTTTTTCATATGGGATGTTTGGCCTCCAGTACCATGTGTGAACCAGACTTACCTCGATGAACAAATGGTGGCAAATGGTGTATACTGCAATGTGCTCCCCCTCTTTGATAACCGTAAAAAAGTCCCAAACCGGTGAGAAGTACTTTTTACTGTGCCACTGCCAATGCCTGGAGAAGAACTGGAGGTATGTGGGTGTGTCGTCGATTGCCTCTCTGCAGTAAATACTTCTACTGAAGTAGGGGTTGGAGCAGGTCTCAGCTGGGGCTTTGCAAATATGGGAGCTGGTAGTGCTACCTGTGCCACATCCCTCCAAGTAGGTTGATTAGCAATGTTGGACTCCTCTATGTCACCCTGCATAATGACTAGCTCATCGTCATCATCCTCCTCATCTCCCCCTTCCATAATTCTAAGGCTTTCAGGAACATTTCTTTTCCCTTGCCTCTCCAGGTGTCTCCCGGACACTGCTAGGGTCCACTCTATGCCCATATCACCATCATCAGCAGTAGTGCTTGGAGAAGATGGTGGAGTAGTAGCCTTTCTTTTCCTTGTTGGAGATCTAGGATGTAAAAAATGTAAATCCGTATTTGTAAAGCGTGAACTACTCACCCTTACGGGTCTCAAGGCGCTGGGGGCCGTCGTGGAAATTAAGTGAGCTATTGCCCAGAGTCACATGGTGCTGAGCTGCCGCCGGGGATCGAACCGTGAGCCCTGTGCTCTGAAGTCAGCTGCCCTGGCCACTGCACCACACCTCTCCACTAGATCCAATGATTCTACAAGAGGATGTACTTGGTCGGCAGGAAGCTCAACCTCCTCTACTGCTCCAACTTCAGGAAGATCTACTATTATTGGCTGTGGCTGCTGTCCACTTTGCTCTGTTTCCTGAAATGATTGGGTACTACTTTGGGAAAGGGACAAATCCAATTCAACGTCACTGCTCATCAGAGTCGCCATGATTGCAGTGGATGCCTCACTGACAGACATGGTCCTTGACTTAGGTTGGGGTGGTGCTGTTGATGCAGAAGTGCTGCTCCCAGCCTGCTGCCCAGTGGCCTGTGCGACAGGCACACGACGGTGTCCGAAAAAGGTTTCAGCCGACACGCCACGGCTGGAAAGCTGCTTCTTCTCACTGACCACTTTCTTTCAAGCAACTTTCTTTGGGGTCATCTTAAAGTTCTCAGTTGACAGTGGCACTAAGCTGCACAAGCAGAAGAGATTGGAGGACTGATGTGTGAAGTCACTGTACAGGTCTTCTGTTTGGCAGTACAGCGGGTGATGTTGCTTTTCTTGTGCACCTGAAAGCAAACAAGCAAGAAAAACATTTAGTGAAACGTGACATTGTTGCAGTTTGAATTAGTATAGACAAAGGCGATATTAGTTTGGTTGGTTACTTAGGTAATAAATAATAACCACTTTAAAGTCAAACCACAACACCATACCATAAAATTTAATTCAAATCAGGATAACACACACAATAGACAGATAGAGTTATTTCCTTTATTTTCCATAAATGAGACACCTGTTGCACTCAGAGAACTTCATGGGTAAATGGAATAGTAATCTTTTTAAAAATGCAGGTAAGTTTGTGCGCATATGGCAGGCAATGTGGTCCAGGGGGAAATGGAATAATATTTTTAAAAAATGGATGATGCTGATGTGTCTCCAGTGCACTGCAGCCAGGGGGATATTCACAAGAACGTGCGCTAAACATCTCCAAAAAATGTTAACGCGACTTTACACATCGCGGCCTATCACGGGAAAATAACCCCATGTTAACGTGGAATTCACAACATGGTGGTACCATGCGATAGTCTGCCGAAAACGCGGCCAATGTCCGCGATACAACCACCTAGACGGAGATTAAAACACAAACCTCAACACCAAAAAACGTGCGATGAGCCCATTCGCGAGGAGGAAAGCAGCGATAAGCAGCGCCAGGCCCGTGACACACACACGGCAGGCGGGAATAAGCACAACAAAAGCCTGAAAAAGAAAGACAAACAAACAGAAACCAACAGCGAAGCACAATGGAGGCAACCGGAGCCAGTACACAACCCCACAAGCCCCATTGGCAACAAAACATTGTACATGGCAGGCCATCGTGGACAAGGTGAATGCAGCCTGAGAACAGAGGAGGACAATGGAAGAAAACCAGAACAGCTGGAATGATGCGAAACGCACAAACAAGCAGAAACACGCCAACAACCACAAGGCAGCAATGCACACCGGAGGTGGGAGTCCAACGCCACACCAGGAGCTGGATGACATGGAGGAAATGGTGTCCACCACATCAGTCTGGAGATGGTGGCAGGAGTCGGGGACTGGAAACTGCTCAAAATCAACAGACACAACAGCAACAGGGAGAGGAACGACCAGGGATTGGGGGGACGGGAGGAGATGGGCACAATGGCACAAATGCACAATTAAGCACAGCACAACTGCAGACAAACCATGCCCAAGAGTAACAACACCAACCAAGAGCACAAGTCACACAACCCGGCAATATCACACCACGGAACAAGCACAGAAGTGAAAACCACACTGCCTGAAAGGGAGAAGGGTGAGCCAAATCAGAGCTGAAGGGACATCTCACACACAATGCAGCACACACACATAGGAAGCAGAGCACCCCAACATCGAACACAATGTGGTACGAACAGCAACATTTGCACAACCGAACACAGGACACAAGTACACCCGCTTGTGGCCGGGAAATGGCCATACGCATCTGGCAAAGCACGAAACAGGGACATGATAATGCACAAGTACCAACCCACAGCCCTGATGGGGTAGCAATGCACGTATGGCAGGGATCCAGATAGGCTGTGACACACACATTGGCCTACAAATCAAGACTCAACACAGTTGGAGACAAGTGAAAGTGCAGAAACTTTATCAACAACTGCTTGTCAGTACGGCCAAGAGAAGTGCCACGACATGCAGAACAATGCAGCAGCATGTCTGAATGAGGAACGTTGGAAAGCGCCCATGTCCACCCCGGGGGAGTCCATCACCAACACAAGTCAGTGCCAACCCGCATTGGTTGTCCGCGCATGTATCAGGAGTACAGGCCAATGCAGCCATGTCCACTGTCGTCTTGGGACATGTGACCAGATCCTCAACATGCAACCAGGCGTCGGGACACGTGCAATGGGTCACATCCAGTTGTGGCTGCAGGTACCGTGTCACTCGTCCATGAATGCGAGTGCAGCAGCGTAGGCCAACATTTCCAATGAGAGATCATTGCCTCCCATTGCCATGGACAGACCACTGTGCAGTCCTTTTCGACATCCAAACTAAAACGAATACACCCCATCATACCAACTTCTTTCCCCCCAGGCAGTTCAAAGCGTGGGGTAACATCGCACCGCTAGACTTTAAATCCCACCTGCTCTCCACCCAGCAAGACCTGCCACACGACCCCGAACTCGCAGCCAACTTCTACACACAATGGCTCCAGAACGCAGTTCACACGGTGGTCCCCCTCAAAAATGTATCCAACAACAGAAAGACTCCATCCGCCCCCTGGTTCTCAGAGACACTAAGACTTGAGAAACAAAGATGCAGGTACCAAGAACGGCGTTGGCGCCGAAACTACGATCCAGCCCATAAAATCCTCTATAGAGAGGCACTTACCAAATACAAAAGCCTCCTAATCACTGAGAAAAGCAATTACTACCTTAAACAAGTTGAATCGGCGCAAGATTCCGCCAAACAGATGTTCCAGGTAGTTACCAAGCTATCAGGACAAGGGACCAACCTCCCCATAATCGCCTCCCAAACACTCTGTAACTCGCTGGCCAGCTAATTCCAAGATAAAGTCAGTCACATCTATGCCAATTTCGCAGCCCACACTACGACCGACAACCGCACAGGATCTCCCAGCAAAGACAAAAACCCTCCCACCCCCGCAAAATGACTCCAACCGACAAACAAACCTCTCCCACACTAGAGGAATTTAGTCAAGTCTCTCCAGAACAAATCTCTCACCTAATTACCACAGTCAAATCCGGATCCCCCAACGACCCATGCCCCCCTTCAACTCTCAAACTTATTCCCGACATCATAGGCCTTAACCTAGCAAACATCTGCAACTCAATGTTCGGAACAGGCTCGTACCCTTCCATCTGGAAAAAAGCCGTCATCAAGCCCCTACTAAAAAAGAACAACCTCGATCCCACAGATACTAAAAGCTACAGACCTATTGCCTGTCTTCCATTCCCAGCAAAAATCGCCGAAAAAATCATGAACATATAGTTAGCACAAATTATTGACGAAAACAACCTACTTGGCTTCAGAAAGGGCCATGGCACTGAAACAGCTCTCATCAAAGCATCCGATGAAATCAGGAAGATACTTGAGGTGCCGCAGTCCTTGTGCTACTGGACCTCTCAGCGGCATTCGACACGGTCGACCACGTAACTTTGATCGACCGTGTCGCAGCCATCGTCATCACACACAAAGCCAAGGACCTCCTAGCCTCCTTCCTCTCCAATCGCACCCAATCAGTGACGCTTGGTGACTTCAGCTCCCCGCTATTTGCCCTCCCATGCGGTGTCCCTCAAGGATCCTCGCTAAGTCCAACCTTGTTTAACATCTATGTGTCGGACCTGGCGAGGGTCATCAAATCATACAACATGGGCCTAACGTCATATGCCGACGACACGCAACTGGTGCTAGCGGTCCACAATGACGGAGGGGCGGTAGCTGCAAACTTCCAAGAGGGAATGCTATCCATCAGTACCTGGATGGCAAACAATTGCCTCAAATTAAACTCTGACAAGACGGAGGTGATGATCTTCGGTAACCTCTCCCCCTCCTGGTCCCCCTCTTGGTGGCCAGCCAAGTTGGGATCACCCCCGTCCCCCGTCTCAAAGGCAAGAAATCTAGGTGTCATGTTCGATGACAAGCTGTCATTCATACACCACGCTAACGCAGTCGTATCGGCATCCTTCTACGTTATCAAGATGATAAAGAAACTTCTACCTTTCCTCCCAACCAGCGCTGCTAGGACTCTCATCAGCACACTAGTCATGCCCAAGGTTGATTATTGTAACAGACTATTTATCAATGCCCAAGAAAGAGTCCTAAATAAGCTACAACTAGGGCAGAATGCAGCCACCAGACTTCTGACAGCCACCCCCAAATTCAAACCTATATCCAACGTGGTATGACAGCTCCACTGGCTGCCCATCAGGAGCAGATCCAAGTTCAAGGCGCTGTGTATTGCCTACAAGGCAGTCCACGACACCGGACCGGAGTTTCTAAGGAAAACTCTTTGCCCCTACAACCCCACCAGACCTTTACGCTCATCAGCAGCAAACCTACTGATTGTTCCCCGAACCAAAAAAGCCTCCTGGGGTGACAGAACTTTTACCGTCGCCACCACCAAACTATGGAATAAGCTCCCTCTTCACATCAAGACTAGTCCCACGCTGATCACTTTTCGAAAACAACTAAAGACCTGGCTCTTTAATCAATAGCCATCCGTGCCAGCCTTCCTCTGACCGGTCCGCAGCGCCGAGACACCTAAGGGTATTTGCACGCTTTATAAGTTGCATAAATAAATAAATAATAAATAAATAAATTGTCCTCCACATCTAACATGTCGGCGACGTAATCCATCAGCTGTCCCAGACAGATGTGCTGACTCCAACCCCTGGCCCCAATTTGCACCAAAGCCCAATATGGGAGTGGCTCAAGGCTTCCCTGACTCCTCCCCTCCAAAACCCCCTTTTACTCATCCAAAAGCCTCCTCCTACTGCTAAGACCTAAAAAAAATTTTTTTTTTAAATCCTTCACTTTTATCCCTCCACTATACTTTTCAATCAAAATTAACAGACTAACATGTTCAATTCGCAAATTCCATTTTCAACTAAACTAATTCACCACTAATCCTTTATGGGTTCCAGAGTAGCGTGCTACTCGCCATTAACGCGTCTCAACACCCCATCAGGGTTACAAGCTCTATATAAATGCAAACCTTTTCCCTTTCTACCCTCCCCAACCCTTCTCAATCCAAATAACTGACTAACATATCCACCACTAAAATTACTTTCATGTTTCACCATACTAATTCAACACTAATACTTATGGGTTCCAGAGTAGCGTGCTACTTGCGCTTCAAAACCCCATCAGGGGTAGCAAGAGCTATATAAATACAAACCTCTTTCCCTCTTCTATCCCGCCACCTACCCTTCTCTACCCACATAACTGAATAACATATCCACTACTCAAATTACTTCATTTTTTACTATACTAATTTTTAACACTAATCCTTAATGGGTTCTGGAGTGGCGTGCTACTCGCCAGAAAAGCGCTTCAACACCCATCAGGGGTAACAAGTGCTATATGAATGCAAACCTTTCTTCCCTTTTTATCCCTCCGCTATCCTTCTCACTCCAAATAACTGACTAATATCCACCACTGAAACTACTTTCATATTTCACCATATTAATTCACCACTAATCCTTTATGGGCTTCCGGAGTAGCATGCTTCAACACCCCATCAGGGGGAACAAGCGCTATATAAATACAAACCGTTTTTTCCTCCTCTATCCTTCTGCTATCATTCCAAATCCAAATAACTGACTAACCTATCCACCACTTAAAATGTACTTGCATGTTTCACTATACTAATTCAACACTAATCCTCTATGGGTCCCGGAGTAGCGCGCTACTCGCCGAAAAAGCGCTTCGACGCCTCGTCAGGGGTAGTAAGCGCTATATAAATGCAATTACAATACAATACAATACAATACAATGTGGTCACTGCACATGACGACTCGTGCAATCTCCCAGGTCCAGTTGCCAGCATGCATGCCAAACATCCAGGCATTCCATAAACGGGCATCACGGTGACACTCCTGGTCGTGGGCCAACAGGGGGCGCACGCACACGTCGAAATCCAGGTCAGCTACCGTCACATTGGAGAGGCAGACATCCATGGTCCACTCGAATATGCACGAGCGACAATGCAACACAGGCTGCACGCAGGTCACGTTCGCAAGGCGGAAGCCCAGCCGGTAACTGATCCGCAGCACTGCCAACGGCAGTGCCCCCAGTACATGCAGCAGACGTGCACGGTGCAGGTCCACGTGACTGGAGATGAGCATGTGTCCGGGATGGTCTGCCATTGCGTCAGTGGCTCTGCTTGAAGCGGCACTGGCTTGCCCTGCGCCAGTCCTGTGGATGAAATGGCACAGCTCGGAGCAATGAACAGTGTCTGTGTGCAATGGCTGCAGACCTGGGTGGGGGTGGGAGTACGTATGAAGGCCATATCATGCACGCTAACTACGACCAAGGACTCCTGCGTGTGGGATGCGTACACGTTGGTCTCACGTCGGGCAGTGCATAGTGTGGGAGTCGCAAGCAAATGCTATCGTATCTGTCAGGGGGTGCTGGCCACATGCAAGTTCCAGCTCGGAGCTGCAGATGTGCTACCTCCTGATAGTTTAGACAAAGGACCTTTCATCCCTACAGTAACTTCACCATCTGCATGCATACAGGAGATGTACAGAGGCCTGTCATGGGTGTGGTGGGATGTCTGCGACCCAGGGAATCATGGATGATATGCCCAGCATGTGGCACATGAGAGGCCTCACTGTGTGTTACGTTGCCTCGCAGCTGCTCCTCCCTCCCACGAGCCCCCACACTTGTGTGCGCTGCGCTGTTGTACCACGTGCACTCCTACGGCACACCATTGTAATGCCTGTCCGCGCATTTCCAGCGGTATGCCAACAACACCGTGAAGCTGGCCTTTGAGGGTGTGTGGCCACGTGAGTGTAGGCCAATGGTCCGGACAGGGCGGACACAGGTGTACAGTCCATGGCTGGCTGTGATCGCGCTGCGATAGAGGCTAGGCAACTGACGTATGCATTCGCAGGACTGATACACATAACACTTGGCATGCATGTGCCAAGACCCCGAGCGGTCTTGTGCTCCTACATTTCTCCGTACGTGCGTGCCCACCCTCCTGGTGCATGCAACATTGCAACATCGACTACTGTGGCCCTGGTGGTGACAATACCCCAACACAGAGACACACTTACCGCACTTCCTGCTCGAGGCCAGACCGGGGCCACATCCTGATCCCCCTGCCGATTCAGCACACCCCTGCGCTGACCTGACGTACGCCGGACCAGCACACGCCGCATGTGCATGCAGGGGGGGGGCAGGCGAAGCTACATGTCCAAGGTCTCAGCCACTGCTGAGGTGATATGCTACTGTCGGCTGAAGACAGCACACTGTGATGTTGCACGGCTCGGGCACATCATGCTGACATAATGACCACACGTAATATGAAAATTAGAGTTGTGCTGTTCCTAAATAATCTAGAGTGTAGCAATATACAAAAGACAGTAGGCTACAGAGTCAAAGAGATGGGAATCCATTTCTTTGGAATATAATGCCCTCACACACCCAGTTGGGTGTCATGCTTCATCATCGGGCTGCTCCTCGTCTGGCCGGCGCTGCAATGCCTGACGGGCTCCCAATGAGGGGCACTTTGGCGGAGATCTTTTTCCAAATAGCCGTTTGGTGCAGTGGGGGTGAGGGGCTTAGTGAGTGTAGATGAATGAGTGGTGTGTGATGTTTATGTGAATTAAAACAGGGTTGGGAGTACCAGCAAAAATAATTTTAATTGTGGGGTCTCCTACCCTGATTAAAATAAAAAGGAAAGGCGCAATGCTAAGTTAATGTCTCAGGTGTGGACCGAAAAAACAATAATGAACTAATGATAGAGGTTTATGCCACCATGACTTACTCTGTCGGGACCGGCAGCAGTGGGTAGGTCCCTGGACTTATTGCGTACTACGCAAACTATATGGGGAACTTCCTCATATCTTGACCTGCCGGGGATTGATGAAGCAGTAGTATATCCCAAATTGGGTAGAACCAGTACTACCAGTCATTAGACAGAGTAAGTTATGGTGGCATAAACCTCTATCATTAGTTCATTATTGTTTTTTCGGTCCACCTTAGTGTAGATAGTTTTTTAACTTTAGGTCCTGACGAATCGCCTCTAGACTTGTAGAATAGGCGAGAAACATGTTGACCAACCACACGGAAGAGCGCCACACCTGAGACATTAACTTAGCATTGCGCCTTTCCTTTTTATTTTAATCAGGGTAGGAGACCCCACAATTAAAATTATTTTTGCTGGTACTCCCAACCCTGTTTTAATTCACATAAACATCACACACCACTCATTCATCTACACTCACTAAGCCCCTCACCCCCACGGCACCAAACGGCTATTTGGAAAAAGATCACCATCAAAGTGCCCCTCATTGGGAGCCCGTCAGGCATTGCAGCGCCGGCCAGACGAGGAGCAGCCCGATGATGAAGCATGACACCCAACTGGGTGTGTGAGGGCATTATATTCCAAAGAAATGGATTCCCATCTCTTTGACTCTGTAGCCTACTGTCTTTTGTATATTGCTACACTCTAGATTATTTAGGAACAGCACAACTCTAATTTTCATATTGCATTTGGGCATTTGTGCTGGACCTCATGTATAAAAGCCCTTTGTCCCTCTATTTGTGAATAATAATGACCACACGGACACACTTGCTAAGATGGTGGGAATGGCTACGGGCACCTGCGCCCGGCCACTTTTATTAGCAGGCTCACATGTCGAGTGACACCTGTGTTGGGGGTGTGTGCACACCAGCCGTCATGGAGTGCCTGGTGCAGTCAAAAAATGACAACAGTGTACATCGTTAAGGACACACCCATTCAACCATAAAGACCCCATTACTTGTGCTGCACAGAGTTAGTGGCCCCGGATGCACAGCGTCCTGCACGGGCCTACCGCCATGGGCCGCTGAGCACTGGGGCAGGGCCACGAGAGCAGAGCAGGTTTCCGTAGATGACAAAGGGGGTTGTCGCGGAGTGTCTCGGTGGACAGTGGAGGGTGTACCCCCAGGGCATGATGCGGAGGGCAGAACCACGCTGAAACAGTCACTATGGTGGAGGTGAATGGAACAGACACATGTCTGACACCAAGTCCAGTGCCAGATGACGATGCAGACAACCCCCAGGCCATGGACTCAGACGCCACCAAAGTCCAAAGTCCAACCAGAAAGTGCCCATGAGTCATTGCGCACAGAGTTAGTGGCACCAGTGCTGATAGGGGATGCCGCCTGCGATGAGGCGTGTCCAATGGTGTGGACTCCTCCACATCTTACCCAAGACACAGTTCCACATGTGTGAACTACTCGACCGCAGTGAAGGCCGGAGGCAGCGGTCAGCAGGGGCCATTCACCGAGTGTCGCCGGCATATGTTGGATGGTCCCACCAGCCTGCGTAGTTCAGGTTCAGTGGCACCACGGTACACGAACTTGCGGTGAACAGGGTTGATGGCACCAGGTCAGTTGTTGCTAGTGTTCGGTCACCTCCGTGACTAGGATCCTGCTTTCATCCGGACTGAGCCGCATCTTCCTCTTACTCCTCTCCTTGCGTTCACTTGTATGGACTCTGCCATTCATGAATCACGACTAAGTGCTGGATGTGGGACCTACTGGAGCGCAGTGTAGGCCTGAGCCAGTAGCCTGCAGGGGCCCACAAACACGTGTCTCCGGCTTGCGTTGAACAGGGTTAGTGGCACCACGTGTCGCCGGCTTGCGTTGAACAGGGTTAGTGGCACCACGTGTCGCCGGCTTGCGTTGAACAGGGTTAGTGGCACCACGTGTCGCAGGCCTGCGATGCAGAACTATGCTTCACTGATCAAAGGGAGTTCAGCGATGTGGCCGCTGCCACGGACTTGGGGTCACTGCCATTTAAGACTCAGGACACAGTTCTATATGTGGGACCTACTGGGCCAAAGAGGACGCCGGTGGAGTATGCCAATGAGAAAGGAGTAATGTGGGCCAGCGTCGTGGAGGCCAGCGATGGTTTGCGGAGGCTGCAGAGGTCGCAGGACTGGGGCTTGGAGCTTGCACCGGCACGTGGTGGGCCCTCTTTGACACACGCCGGTGTAGGCAGGTGAGCGGAGCCTCGTTGGTGCGCTGGGTCAGGCATGACGGGTCTGGGGACCAGCGGCCCGGGGTGCAGCAGGCGCACAGGGACGAAGGCCCCGCCGCGCTCGGCGCCTGACTCGTGGCGGGCTGAGAGGCGCCGCCCTGGCAGACGCGTTGTCCATTCCGAATGAGAACCCCGCCCAGTGCGACAGGCTTTTTGTTCACACGCCTACGCAGGCTTGGCGTACGCAGGTCCAACCCACTCCGCCCAAGCATGCGGGGGGGACGTAACTTGCGACATTTCCGCGTTCTGCCCCACAGCCTGTGGGGACATGGTAGCGTCCACTGGCCAGCCACTACACTCCATGCACCAGCAGTTAATCTCCACATGGCCATTTCCGTGGTTTGCACACTGTGGTCTGTCCGGCACCTCCACGCCACACCTGGCATTGGGTAGGTTCACATTCCTTAGTCACTTGCTGCTCTCGCACATGCCTGCTCCATGCCTCTCCTCACATCCTGCTATTGTGTGTCTGTGGTGCCCTGCCGTGGCTGGGTTGTGATACAAAAGGGGATGATGGACGGAACGTTTGAGCCAATCAAACACTCACCCCCAGTCAACTGATCTGGGTTTAATCCATCATCATTCTTTAGCTCACTCCACCACCCCAGTTCAGACATGGCCATATGCAAATCAGTCTGACCCTGTGCCTCATGGGAACAGTCCAGCCCGAACTGCCAAGCCATGTCTTCCCTGGACCGGAAACAAGCATCCTAGGACCGGTTTCTGCTATTTCAGCCGTCATCAGCCAGGCTTGCTTGAATCCAGTGGCAAAGTGAGCAAGGGACCCACGTCTGGGCATACCCCCGCCAACTTAGGGCGACCAAAGCGATACAAAAGGGGATGATGGACGGAACGCTTGAGCCAATCAAACACTCACCCCCAGTCAACTGATCTGGGTTTAATCCATCATCATTCTTTAGCTCACTCCACCACCCCAGTTCAGACATGGCCATATGCAAATCAGTCTGACCCTGTGCCTCATGGGAACAGTCCAGCCCGAACTGCCAAGCCATGTCTTCCCTGGACCGGAAACAAGCATCCTAGGACCGGTTTCTGGCATTTCAGCCGTCATCAGCCAGGCTTGCTTGAATCCAGTGGCAAAGTGAGCAAGGGACCCACGTCTGGGCATACCCCCGCCAACTTAGGGCGACCAAAGCGATACAAAAGGGGATGATGGACGGAACGTTTGAGCCAATCAAACACTCACCCCCAGTCAACTGATCTGGGTTTAATCCATCATCATTCTTTAGCTCACTCCACCACCCCAGTTCAGACATGGCCATATGCAAATCAGTCTGACCCTGTGCCTCATGGGAACAGTCCAGCCCGAACTGCCAAGCCATGTCTTCCCTGGACCGGAAACAAGCATCCTAGGACCGGTTTCTGGCATTTCAGCCGTCATCAGCCAGGCTTGCTTGAATCCAGTGGCAAAGTGAGCAAGGGACCCACGTCTGGGCATACCCCCGCCAACTTAGGGCGACCAAAGCGATACAAAAGGGGATGATGGACGGAACGTTTGAGCCAATCAAACACTCACCCCCAGTCAACAGATCTGGGTTTAATCCATCATCATTCTTTAGCTCACTCCACCACCCCAGTTCAGACATGGCCATATGCAAATCAGTCTGACCCTGTGCCTCATGGGAACAGTCCAGCCCGAACTGCCAAGCCATGTCTTCCCTGGACCGGAAACAAGCATCCTAGGACCGGTTTCTGGCATTTCAGCCGTCATCAGCCAGGCTTGCTTGAATCCAGTGGCAAAGTGAGCAAGGGACCCACGTCTGGGCATACCCCCTGCAGAGGTCGCGGGACTGGGGCTTGGAGCTTGCACCGGCACGTGGTGGGCCCTCTTTGACACACGCCGGTGTAGGCAGGTGAGCGGAGCCTCGTTGGTGCGCTGGGTCAGGCATGACGGGTCTGGGGACCAGCGGCCCGGGGTGCAGCAGGCGCACAGGGACGAAGGCCCCGCCGCGCTCGGTGCCGGACTTGTGGCGGGCTGAGAGGCACCGCCCTGGCAGACGCGTTGTCCATTCCGAATGAGAACCACGCCCAGTGCGACAAGCTTTTTGTTCACACGCCTACGCAGGCTTGGCGTACGCAGGTCCAACCCATTCCGCCCACGCATGCGGGGGGGACGTAACTTGCGACATTTCCGCGTTCTGCCCCACAGCCTGTGGGGACATGGTAGCGTCCACTGGCCACTACACTCCATGCACCAGCAGTTAATCTCCACATGGCCATTTCCGTGGTTTGCACACTGTGGTCTGTCCGGCACCTCCACGCCACACCTGGCATTGGGTAGGTTCACATTCCTTAGTCACTTGCTGCTCTCGCACATGCCTGCTCCATGCCTCTCCTCACATCCTGCTATTGTGTGTCTGTGGTGCCCTGCCGTGGCTGGGTTGTGGGCATGGCAATGCCAAGTTCCCAATGGAGTTGTGTTGTCGTGTCTGGTCGGTTGGCATGTTGTGTGGCATGTTGACTGTAGTTGTGCTGTGTGCCTATTGCCAGTGTCGTGAGTTGCATGACTGTGGGCTGGAGGTGTGTGGTGTGTTCATTTTGGACTTACCAACGGGCACTGCATTTCAATGGGTGCCATCCTGGGAGCACTGGGTGATGATGGACTGTCGGGAGATGTGAGAATCATGCACTCTGCCTGGGGAGTTGGCCACAACATTGTTGATGAGTCCCGGGTGGTCCACTATTGCCTGCACATTAATGGGATGCGTGTGCTTTCTGTTGTGGTAGTTGTGTGCAGTGTCGGCAGGGGGAACAAGGGGTACATGTGTGCATTTGATTGGCCCGACACGTGAGGGAATCCAGCTATGGCGTAGGGGCCTTGCTTGGTCTCCAGCTGCTCCTGCGAAAGTGTGGGTGAAGTGGAGGTGCTGGGGTACCAGGCTGATGATGGCATCCAGGACAGGTGTGATGACCTTGGATGTGGCTGGCTGTGTGACTCCTCCGACTCTGGCAGTTGTGGGTTGGATGGTACCAGAGGCCGACATGTGCAGCGCAGCAGGCAGCTTTGTCTGCGGAGGGATGTTGGTTGTCCGCTGGGCTGGTACCATCAGCAGGTGGGGGATGTGGGTCAGGATGCGGGGGATGGTTGTCCTTTTGGGCCTGTAGTGGGCAATGTCCTCCTCTGGCGTTGGGTCTGGGCGTCAGGTGCGTTTCAGGTGAGTCCGCTGTCTTTGTGTACGCTGCCTCTGTGGTGTTCCCGGGGGGTGGGGGGGACGGGTCCTGGGGGTGGTGGCGGGCCTGGGGTGGGTGGCGGTGGGTGTTGTGGCCCTCATGGGTCTCCGAGCTGCATGATCATTTCTCCATGGCATCTGTGGGTCTTCAGATGTGGCTCTTGGCTGGGCTCCCTTTCATGCTGCAGGTAGTCGTCCTGCTTAACACCAGCAAAAGGCAGGTGTTCAATACCTGCTGCTACCGCGGCTTATCGCGTGGTTTTGACTCGCATCGCAGATCTGGCAGTTCGTTGTGAAAGTGGTGTTGTGGTTTTTTTGTGTGTTTTTGCACGGGAAAGCCTACTCTGCATCTCATTAGGGTTAGTTGGTGGTGTCCACTGTGGGGGTAAATTTTGGGGCAGTTATCGCGGGAATACTGGCGATGTCTGCAGTTTGCACCCCTTTTGAATGGGGTGTTGAATCTATTTCCACTTCTGATGCCTTAAGGTGGGGATAACTCGGAGATGAGTCCTTGTGAATATGGCCCCCAGAGTGTTCAGGAGTAAAATAGAGTTATACCTAAAAAAAACCGAATGTTTTTGCGTTGCTCTGCATGCAGGCCACCCACCACAATAACTTTGAAAAATTTAATAAAAGTCCAAACAAATACTGGTGCAATGCCCTCTATCAAATAAACAACACCCTTGTACAAGAGTTTTTGAACTTACTTGTGAAATTTCAAATACAAAGTCCTTAAAGCCAATGGTATATGTGCAGCAGACAAGGAGAGTGATCCTTCCAGCTCAAAATCCAGAGGAAATGTGGCCAGGGGATGGAAAAGCACTGGGAGGAGCCTGCTGGACAGGAACAGGAAGCTGGAGTCTCTGGGGCACTTCCTTCCTGTTGAAAAAAAAGGTTTAAAAAAAAGGCTTCACGCACAAAAAAACAATTCCAACGGTCCACTGGCGAAAGAAAATCCACTTGAAAAGCCTCTTTAGCTGCTTCTCGAGCACAAAAGCTACCAGAGATGGATGCGTTTGTGACCGCAATTGGCGCTGGTGCCGCCGGAAGCCGTGCGAGTATCGTGGTGCTTGCAAGTGAGCGCCAAAACAAATCTCGAGCACGCGAACAGGAAAAAACCTCCGCTTCGCGCCTGGAAGGCGGAATTTAGGAACTCCGTGAAGTGCCCAAATTTCGCATACTCCACGAGTGGATCGGAGTTTAACGCCCGGGCTAATCAAGACCACCATCACCAAATACCTGCGCACCAGCGCCACACACTCAGTATCACAATAAATGTCGGAAAAGCATAGTGATTTCCAGTGGACCAATCCTGAAGAAAAGTGTCTGTTGCTAAAGAGTCCAGATCAGGCCGCCAACTGAAATATCTGAGCTATTAGCTTGGAGGAAAACAGGTCTATGTAGAATACACCCGAAATCATGCTTAGAATCTTGAAAATCTGCTCTTTCAGATGCAAATCGCTGCATCGTAGAGGTTCTTCTAATACCAATCTGCTACCAAATTGTGTGACCTTAAAAGCTATTTTGCTTTTAGAGATATCCCTTGGTGGAGATAAATCTTCCAGAGGTCCCTGGACAATTTTGCAAGAGGCTGGAGCATGTGCCCCCACAATGTGTTATGTACCTGACAGCTGTCAGATTGTCCATAGGTAAGAGGACTAAATGCTTTGCTGTGCCTTTTATCAGATGTAACTGAAAAGAAGCCTGCAAGACTCTTTAAATAATTGTGCATTGACAACTCCCTCCTGGAGCATCTTCCTCCAGTCGAGAAGGTGCCACACCTGGGGTCCCAACTCAAGAGACTTGCATCTGGCTCAAAAAGCGGATCTGGAGAATTAGGAAAGATGGCCTTTTCATTCAATGCATCTCTGTGGCATAACCACCAGTTTGTTGACTCTTTTCCTTCCATTGAATGGAACTATCTCTGATTTTAGGCCCCTCTATAAATGCCTTATTTTTATCCTTTAACAAGCCTTGTAATAAAGAGGTCCTTGAAAGATTGCTTGAGCAGAGGAAGAAAGAAGGCCTACTAGCCTAGTCAACTGCCAGAGAAAACTCTCTGAGCCAATGTCATTTTCAACTCTTAATGTCCTTTCACTGTGCCTTTGGAAGTAAAAGGACCTCTTTATATGAGTTTACTAAGAACCCCAACAATTCCATCTGTTTTTAGGGTTCCAGATCCAATGTGTCCACATTCACAATAAAGCCTGGAGACTAGGTTAATTCTCTGGTGGTGAGAAATCCATCTTTTCTGTGTAGTTACCCCATATTTTTTGCCTTTTGCTTGACCCTATATATCTTGCTTGCTTTATAACTCTGGCATTTTAACCCTGCTAACCAGTGGTAAAATGCCTGTGCTCCCCTTTAAACATGGTCAGACTAGAATATTCCTAATTGGTATATATTAAACTTACCTATAAGTCCCTACCATAGAGAGCAAGATGTACTCAGTGCCCGGAAGTTAAATACCACTAGTGAACTGCAGCACCTATTGTGCCATCCACTACAGTGGCTGTGCAAATATGGATTCTGGTCCACCTGTGCAGCCTGACTATAGCAGTGTGAAAACTGCAATTTGACCTGTCAAAATAAACCCTTTTGACAGGTCAAAACCTATCTTTTATATAATAATAATAAGTCAACCCTATATATGCCTTGTAGTCCGCAGGGCAGGATGCATGTTATTTAAAGGTAGGATATATACAAATTTGATCTTAACATGTCCTTACAGTGACTGGCACCCAAAAACAATTTTTCTCTGCAGCAGGCCTTTCTGCCCTATGTAGAAAATCAGATGCAGGATAAAATCCTAATACTGTATCTCAAGAATGAGACTAGCTAGAGAAATAATTAAACAGCTATTTATAATAGTTATTTATTAAAAACCCAATTCAATGGAGAAGTTGGATTTTTAATAATTTAATAATTTTAATTTCTATTAAGGAAGACTAACTTCTAGAAAATTACCTTTCCCCTGCCTGAAATTCCAAAAGGGTGGCCTGATTCACAAAGGTAAACTGAGACAAAAGTCTAACTTTACGACTTTCAGTATTCACAAAGGGCATTTACGAGTAGTAAAGCTAGACTTTTGTCTCCGTCAAACTTTAGTTTTCGTCTTAAATTTAACTGAGACCAAAAGTCCTTGGGCCCGAGTCACAAAGGCAAACTGAGATGAAAGTCTAACTTTACGACTTTCAGTATTCACAAAGGGCATTTACGAGTAGTAAAGTTAGAGTTTTGTCTCAGTTTAACTTAAGTTTGCACTTAGTTAGACTTAAGGCCAAAACTTAAGTTAATCTGAGACAAAAGTCTAAGGGGCAGATTTACAAGAAAGTGACGCATCTGTAGAGATGCGTCACTTTCCCTGCGCCACACTGACAAACCCTTGCTCCACCATGGATGCGCCGTATTTACAATACGGCGCACCATGGCGCAAGGATTGACAGATGCGTCAAAAATTCTGACGCATCTGTTGGGGAAAAAGTCACGCATTGCTGGAGTCGTGTTGCAAGCACGACGCAACTCCAGCAATGCTTTTTGAGGCCTATTCCCACTACACTGCGTCACTCCTTACGCCTGCTTCAAGCAGGCGTAAGGTTTTGACGCAGTGGCATCCTAGAAGTGACGCAGTGAAATCTTGTAGATTTCACAGAGTCACTTTTATGAGGCCTTCCTGCGTGGGAACGACCACCCTGCATACATTATACCTGCCGCAGGTATAATGTGATACAGGGTTTTACAACGTGACACATCTCCCTAGATGCGTCACGTTGTAAATAGCCCGCATTGTTTACGCCGCCGTTGCGTCAAAAAAAGTGGCGCAATGGCGGCGCAAGGGGCTTGTAAATCTGCCCCTAACTTTCCTACTCATAAATGCCCTTTGTGAATACAGAAAGTGTAAAGTTAGACTTTCGTCTCAGTTTATCTTTGTGACTCTGGCCTTTAGTGTCAGCTAAACTTAAGACTAAATCTTAAGTTTAACTGAGACAAAAGTCTAACACTACTACTCGTAAATGCACTTTGTGAATACCGAAAGTCGTAAAGTTAGACTTTAGTCTCAGTTTACCTGTGTGAATCGGGCCCTATATTTGCATTTGCTCTCCAAATTCTGCCAGCCAGTAACTAGCATCTTATTTTGGGGGAGGGGTGGGGGTTTGTGTTGTAATTTTTTATTGAGTGAAACAGAGTCATATGTCTTATTACATGAACACAGTATGAGATTAGAGCATATAAGTACTAAACAATGCAATGTGATACAGTTCACTAAGGAGGGGGGAGAAGAGAGAAGAAAAAAGGGGTAGGGGGGAATCAAAGTGCAAGTGAAACTAGTATCCAAGAAAACCCACCACCCTGTGCTGGCCAGTTCTCCAGGAGTCAGGTGTTGAGGGGCCGTTGGGCCAAGGGTCCACGAATGGGGGGAGGAGGAGGGGTACGAGAAGGCAATCCTTGAAAGGAGGGGTAGAGGGGAGAGGCATTGCATCTCCAGTGGCTGGGTATTGCAGACAGCAGGGCTGGAGGGCGGCATGGACCACGGCCAGGGAGAGGGGAGCCCTTTGTTATCAGTTCAGGTAGTTCCCATGCCCACTGCCTAGGGGATGGGGGGGCTCTTGTCAAAAGATAGAGCGAGTGGAACGGGTTATATTGCCGGTTTCCCTTGAAGAGGGGGGGCCGCGAGCCTGCGTGTCTGGGGAAAGGAAGGGAGAGGGATGGGAGAGGTGGGAAGGGGGTGAGGAGGTCAGTGAGGAGGGGTGGAGGAAAGAGGAGACATGGTGGGGATGGAAAGGGGTTGGGAGAGGCTATGGGGAGAGACAGAAGGAATGCAGGGGAGACATTGGAGAGGGATGGGAAGGGGAAGGGAGAGAAAAAGAAGAAGGGGGTGGGACGGAAAGGGAAGCCATGAAGGGAGGGTACAGGGGGTGGGGGGGAACCAAGGGAGGGAGACGAAGCGGTGACGAGCAGAGCAGAGCAGAGGGAGGGAGGGTCAGCAGGGTGCAGGTAGCGAGAGGAGGGAGAGAGGCCGCAGGCCGCCTGGGGATGCAGTGAGGGCCAGTTGTGGGATTCAAGGGTATGTTGGCCTTGGGGTAGGGTTCCCATTGGAGGCCTCATCCCTGAGGAAAGGAGCCCACATCTGCGTAAGTAGCTCAACTTGGTCCTGTAAGTAATAAATGACATGTTTGTGCAAAGCAGTTTGGATCATTGCCACTGTCCAGTTTTCCTGGGATGGGGGCACGAGAGACCTCCGCTGCAGGAAAATACACATCTTAGCTGTAGCTAGGGCCGTGTAGAGGAGGCGGCGCTGTGGGCGGAAGAGATCCGGAGAGTCCTCTGTGTCATGGAGGAGGATAAAGGATGGGGTGAGGAGGAGACGCAATGGCATGGACGCACCCAGGACGGTTCCAATCTGCGAAGAGAAAGATTGGATCGAAGAGCACTCACAGAGGATGTGAGCTATGTTGCAGTGGGTGTTTGCGCACCACCAGCAGTCCTCATGGGAAAGGAGTCCTGCCCTGTTCAGGTTTGTAAGCGTCCAGTGCCAATCGTGGAGCATTTTGAAAAGTCAGAACTTTAAGTGGGCCTCTCATGTGCCCTTGTACAGGGCTTTTAGGATGTCCGCCCAGTCTTCGTCCTCATATGAAGTCTGTAGGCAAGTTTGCTATCTGGCGCGTATAGAGGTGCCGTACAGTTCTGACATCACCGCCCTGGGGCGTCCACACACGGTTCGATAGGTCACCAGTGGTGAGCATTGTAAGGACCAGGGGCGAGGGCCCAAGCAGTGCCTCAGGCTGTGCTGCAATTGCATGTAATGCCAGGCTTGCCATGGGTGGAGGCCGAACTCCTCCCTTAGTTGGGCAAAAGGTTTCAGGTCTCCAGCAAGAAAGGTTTGATCCAAGGTGCGTATGCCCGCCACTCTCCAATGGGTCCAGCAGATGGTCCGACTATCAATATGCAGGCCATTATTACCCCACAGAGGTGCTTTGTCATGTAGTCGTGAGTCTACCCCGAATAGACGGTGGGCGCGCATCCAGGTTTTGTACGTAACACATAGCACGAGGTGCGGTCCAACCTTTTCTGTAGTGAGAGCTACTTCTGCTCAAGGAAAGTCTGCCCGAGCTACTAACAAATTTTATAACTGTAAAATAGGGACTATACTATGACCACCCTAAGCTGGATTATCAGTAGTTACCACTCAAGTATTCCTAGTGTGGGTAACAACAGAAATGCAGGGAAAAAGTTCATTAACATAAAATGCCTCCACCTGACTTATGAAGTAACATTCAAATCTTAACATGCCCTATGGCACAAAGGACATAAATACAGCAGTAGGTCTCCCCAGCTCAGCTTGAATTATCATTCATCAGTTTCTTAAAATGCACATTTTTCTATCATATACCACTTTCCACTGTGGGCGAACAAACTCAATTTTCCAGAAGAAAACCCATTTTTGAAAACAAAAACTGCCTTTAAAATATCTGTTTTCAGATTTTAGGAAATGCACAGTCCCAAAACATCAGCTTGTCATTTTCATCAAGTACTCCCATGTAAAAATGCCCCATATGGACAGACTACTTTGAATACCCAGGTATTACAGTCATATGTCATGGATGCTCACCACAGCACCACGGATGCCTGTATTATGCCAGTAATGCCCACCATTATACTACGGCCACAGTTGTGCCAAGGCTGGAAACCATAAGGGTCAGGGCAGAGACCATATATTAGTCATGACCATTATTATGCCAGGAATAGGTTAATGTAGGCCAGTCATGCTCCTAGTATGTAAATGATGGCTGCCAGTATACCACAGCTAGACCAAAAATACCCAAAATAGTCAAGGATGACCATTATAATGCCATTGGAACTATTATGCCATGAATGGACACAATTATGTCAGAGATAACACTCTTATGATGGGGACTAGCATACACGTTTGGTGGTCCTTGACACCAGGCGTAGCTTTCAGGAAGCAATAGTGTTTATTATGGACGCACATGATTTCTGATGAGTTTCTTACTTTTCTCTGGTCTGGATCATGCCCTCTTCTCCTTAGGTCTTGAGCTGATCATGCACCCAACTGACACATTTTCACTCTGACTCCTGCAGTCCCACACTTTGGTGGGTCAGCACTGCATACTGCTCAGGCTACTGCTGCCAGTCTTCTTTTATGGTCCACTGTTCACACACATGTTGTGTCTGATACAGCAGGGAGTACAACATGGTCAATGTCCTTGTGGCTTAGTTATATTGAGATTGGATACAGACTGTCATGTGGCAGGTCCTATAGGCTGATACAGTGTGTGTCTGAGTGTTAGTATGAGTTACTGCCAAAGGTTCGGCTGGCTGTCACTCTAAGGGTCTTAAAATGAGCAGCGCTGCCTTTTTCAATAGGCATCTACTCTCTGAATTTGATACTAGGCTTGACTTCACCTCTGAGAGCTACTTTGAAGGTGTTGGCATACACGTTCTCCGTGTACAGTGCAGTACACGGAGAACGACTTTGAGACATTCTGCACATAGAATCACGCTGGAGATTGTGGGGACATATTGGGATCCCTCTGGTATACACACGGCTGCGTATAGACGTCGTAAGATACAGAACCACTTTGTGGGTCGGAATTATCACCACATATAAAAGATTACATCTCAGAAGACTTAGCCTTGATAAAGTTGCGGGACGATTTCCCATTTAAGCGACGAAACACGTGTCGGCTGTCTGAAGACCCTGAGATTAAAAGAAACAAGAAAAGGATTCACCCACTTGTGTATTATTTGTGCTTACACTGCGTATCTTAAGAATATTTGAGACACCCTTGACGTGTGCTGAGGATTTCTGTTTAAATGTATTTAGGTGGCTTAGGCCGCTAGTTTTGGGGAGGTCAGTGGTTCTCCTTACCTTGCAGCACCATTACTAAAGATTAGAAGATTATATAAATACATGTGCTACTCTCCTGTGTGGCGCCATCGATCCTAAAAGTATACCACAGACCATTAACTTGGCAAAGAGGTAGTCCCAGTTGATGAGGTCGAATGCCTTTTAGGGGTCTAGGGAGAGGGCCATCGCGTCAACCGGGAGATCCTTGGCCATCCAAAGGGTGTGGACCAAGGTGCGGAGGTGGTTCCTGGAGGAGCAGCCCGGCACAAAGCCAATCTGCGTGTGGTGAATCAGGGAGGGGATGACCTTGCCTAGGCGCGTTAGCAAGATGCTGGCCAGGATTTTATTGTCGCAGTTTAGCAAAGAGATGGGCCTATAGCTGCCACACAGTAGAGGATCTCTACCAGGTTTGGGCAGAACCATGATCACCGCCTTGCTGCAGAGGAATCCCAGGGAAGTCGTCTACTCCGCCTCCCGAAAGGCGGCATGGAGGGTGTCAACCACCTCCTCGCCTGACCATCTGCAGAATTCTGCATGGAAGCCATCCTCGCCTGAGGCTTTGTGATAGGGCAGTTTAGAGATGGCAATCGCTATTGCCTCCTTACTGATCTCCCCCGCCAGGAGCTCCCTACCCTTGTCCGATAGGCAGGGGAGGTCCACTCCCCTCAAACAAGGCAGCCACGAGGTCTGCGCCGGCCGGGTCCCCTGGGGTGTACAGCGTCTTCTGCAACTAAGCAAACTCGTTTACGATATCTTGGGGGTGGGTGAGAACCTCCCCGCTCGCTGAGTGTATGGCAGGAATGACCATGGTGGCCTCTCGTTGCCGCAGTTGGGCTGCCGGCAGTCAGCCCGTCTTTTCCCTCTGCTCGTTGTGTAGTCCCTTTAGGCGCTGCAGCTGGTACTCGGCATTGGAGGTGAAAAGGCTGTTAAGGGCCATACGTGCCTGTTCCAGGCTTCGGCGATGGGGCAAAGTGGGATGAGTGGAGTAGAGGCGGGTGAGGGAGGCTATTTCCCTCTCCAGCTCCGTCTGGCAGATGGTCTCCTGCTTATTGGCTATAGCAGCGTCGCTCATAAGTTGACCCCTGATTGTCGCCTTTGCTGAAGGCCCATATCACTCTGCTAGAGGCCACTGAGTTTCTGTTGTCCGACAGATATGTGGAGACATGAGCTCTCACTTGGGATTTGGCCTGAGGGGTACAGTATTGTTGTATAGTCATGTGCCATGGCTTGCGGCCCAGGTAGGCCAAGCCCGCATCGAGGGACAGGAGAACCGAGGAGTGGTCAGACAATGCTGCTTCCAGAATCCGAGTCTCTCCGACGAGTGCCATGGTCCTCTGGGAAATGAGGAAGTAATCCAACCTGGAGAGCATGCCATGGACTGAGGAGACAAAAGTATACAATGGGTGGCTGAGAAGCCAGTGATCTACCAATCCATGGTCCAAGGTCACATCACCCAGCAGGGCTCTGTCCGCGTCATTGCCTCTATCCAGGGGGCCTGTTCTGTCCAGAACCACGTCCCGGGCGAGATTCCAGTCTCCACCGATAACATACTGCGAAGCCCTGGTCTCTACAAGCAGACGGTTCAAGTGGAGGAAGAAGGGGCCTTTCGCCCCAGTCGGTGCGTATATCGATCGCAGGTAAAGGGAACTGTCCCCTAGATGCAGTTTGGCAAACATGTACCTGCCATCAGGATCGGACCATGTTTTCGTAACTGTGAAGGGCAGCGATTTTCGGTTAAGGATTGTGACTCTGCATTTGCGAGGCGTCCCTCCGTCAGTGGATGGCGCTACCGATAGGCTACTGTGTATCACCTTGCGCACCGAGTCTCGGCGCAGCTTGTCGGATTCCAGGGCATCCAGGTGGGTCTCTTGTAACAGAGCCACATCTGCCCTTTTCATCTGAAGATAAGAGAGTACATTTTTCCATTTGACATAGTGCGTGAGACCGTTGACATTCCAAGAGAGGATGCGAAGTGGATGAGAGCGCACATAGCAGGGGCAGGCGTGGGCAGTCTGGGGTCCCATAACCATGTCTGGCCACAGGGAGGGGACTTGATATCCAGATATGGAAAAGAGGAAAAAAGGAGGGGCGGTGCTAGGGCACGTTCGGGGGTGTGGAAAGTAAGGTATGCGGTGAGGCAGCTCAAACAGCAGCGGGGCTAAGGTGAGGGAGGAAGAACAGGAAGTGGGTAGGATCTGGATAAGAGGATGTGGGAAGGACACAGGTGGGTGGGAGCAACAGGTGGCCGAGGAGGAAGTGGTGGTGGCGGAGAGGATGGAGCGACGTACAGGTGGGTGGTGGGGGAAAATGAGGGGGGTAAGAAGGGAAAAGGGTGGGGATTACACCTGACACACAGGGGAGGGTACCCCAGAACACCAGTCAGTGCAGGAGCAAGGATGGCTGCTGATGCCTAATCCGTGGGTAGTGGGAGGGTGAAAAGAGGAGGCAGGGAGGAAGGGAGTCAGTAGGAACTGCTGCTGGGAATCGCAGCACAGGGAACACTGATCTGTATACCCTGGGTCTAAGCTTGTGGAGACAGCGCATCAAGAGGGCCCCATTGCGGAGGCAGGGCAGCATAGGCAATGAACAAGCAGGGGTGAGTGTGGATGGCCAGGGGGATAGGGTGTCCACAGAGTTCATAGAGGGGGGAGCGTAAGTGAGGGCGTTCCTAGGCATCCTCTTAGGGTGGAGAAGACAGCTAAGGGTCTAGGTAATGGAGAGGCAAGTGGTTCCCCGGTCCCACATAGCTGCAGGAGCCCCAAGACAAAGGGTCAAGTGTAGAGGTCCAGCCTACATCAGTGAGGAGTCAAGGCAGCCCAGAGTTTTGTCAGTTAGAGGTGGGCTGAACCTGCGGGGGTTGGAGGGATGCCTTGATGTCACCCCTTGTCACCTGCCCCCCAGCGTAGCATGCAGAGGAGGTTTACAGCGCACCTGCAGGGGGGTCAGGACAGAATAAGAGTGAGTCGCAAAGCACATAGTGTATATAAAGCAGGAATAGCAAGCAGAATTACAATCAAAACAATCAAATATGCAAATGTTCAAGACAGGCATAGTGAGACTCAGCCATCTGGGGGATCGTTGATCCCATCGATCCCACTGAAGCAGTTCCAGCTATGCCGGGTGTGAGGCAGCATCACATACCCCAGGGCAGTCACTCCGTGGTGGGAGTGAATTTCAGGAGAGATCGTGATTTGTCTCTGTCCTGTTCTTGGGTGAGGACTTCTACTGCTTGAAGAGCCTGTATTCTGTCACAATGGGAGTGCGCTGCCCTATCGGGGTCCCTACCCCGATGGCGGGATCCATTGTCGGTTCTCCAGCGTCCACCAGAAGTGGTGAGTGAGGGAGCCGAATGATGGGCTGTCTCAACTGTAAAGGAGGAAGTATCCATTTCCAGTGTGGAGAGTCCACCCAGGAAAAGGCGCAGGTCTTCTGGGTCAAAGAATTCCTTCGAAGTGCCATCCTTGGTGATCCAGAAACCAGTGGGTTCGAAGAGTCCATACTGTATGTCCAGTTGGCGAAGTCGGGCCGGAGGGAGAAGAAAGCCTTACGGCGATCATTGGTTTCCCTGGAGAAGTCCGCTGCTATGCGTATTCCATGGCCCTCTTGTATGAACGGACCATGCAAACAAGCCGCAGATAGTAGTTGTTGGGCTTGCTCATGTCACAAGAAGCAGTTGATGAGGGGCTGAGGACCTGCTGATGAGTCC
The DNA here is from genome assembly GCA_963921515.1 of Calotriton arnoldi. Lineage (NCBI taxonomy): Eukaryota > Metazoa > Chordata > Amphibia > Caudata > Salamandridae > Calotriton > Calotriton arnoldi. The sequence goes on along the minus strand of CAWUFW010007172.1, from coordinate 117,827 downwards.
CGGCTCAGAGGGCCGATACGATGGGCCCGTTGCATCTCCAGCGGAGGATCAAAAACGAGACCTGTGAGCTTGGGTAGGGTGTCACTGAGGAAGGATTTGGTATCAGGACCCTCCGCTGATTCTGGAAACCGTAAGAACTGACGCTATCCCGCCTGCTGCGGTCCTCCAGGTCAATAAGCTTGCTACATAGGAATAGGAGTTCCTGGTCCCTTTATGGCAGGGCATTTAGATGATCTTCTATTACCGTAACCAGCTGATCGAGCCCATACATGGGGGTCTGAAATCCCACAATATCCAGCCAGATTGATTTGATCTCTTCTGCTAAGGCGGATATGTTCGCATCCATGCCTTCTAGTCAATGTCCCACTGCTGATATTTCCTGCAGAATTCGCTCCATGGTGGTTTCCTGGGCTGTGTCCACTGGGGGCTGGGGCTGGCCAGTCTCAGGAGGCGGAGCCCCCTTTGAGGTGGCCATGGTGCAGGGCTGGTTAAGAGCTTCAGTAAAGAGGAGTTGCCGTGCAGGTTTGCCCGCGGTCTTACCAGGGGACATCCGTTCACAGCCTCTGCGGACCACCAGGTATGCCCGTATGTCAGGTCTAGCCAGAGCAAGTGGTTAAGGGTCAAAATGGTGGCTGCTACTCCCTGTCACCCGTCAAGGGGCATCAGGCCAGCGGTACGAGTTGGTCCACAAAGTCTAACCTGTGGTAGTCATGTGTGTGGGTTGAGGGGATGGCACCACAGGATGGCCTGCTGACTGAGGCGGTTCGGGTACATGCGGATCTCGGGCAACTAGGATGTTGTGGGAAGTCCGGAGAGGTCGATGCGGCTCCAAAGGGTAGATTACAGCCGGTGGGTCTCGTCCCGGGCCAGACAAGGCCAAGGTGGTTTGCCCGGGTCCCGTTGTGGCGCAGTGGGCCCAGAAGCAGTCAAGAGGGCCAGGTCAGTGCCCACCGATGCATGCAGGTAGTACGGCTTAGGTAATGGAGGCTGGAGGCTTTGCCAGAACCCTGGAGAGCGCGGGCAGGCCGTTATTCTATAGCATCCCCGCCCCTGTGCGTGCCGTCGGCGCACCAGGACGGTGATGGGTCTGCACACTGTCAGTTGTCCGTGTCCAAAGTCCTGGGGGCCGGCGTGGCAACCCGGTCCTCTCCGGCAATACGAGTGTCCCAGAAGCCCGCAGGCCTGATGCACTGCCCTCCTTGTAAACAAGCCGGAAGAGGGGATAGCAGTAGTTCAGAGGAGCAGCAGGAATCAGGAGAAGAAGACCAGGAGGCCGCTCACATCAGTTAGGGTAGGGGAGACCACAGCCGGTGCCAGAGGATGCCACTGTGTGGACACCCCACGTAGGCAGTGCAGGTTGGGGTTGCTGCAGCCCTGAGGGCCAGAGCTCCACAGCTGCCTCTAGGCCTGACAGGCCCTCATCAACGTATATGGTGGCTGGCAGGCACAGGGGGCCAGCCACTTCAGTGGGCTGGATGGGCTCCAACGTCAGCCGGTGTGGCAATTATCTGGTGGCCGAAGGGTGCCGCAACGTTGTGGGCCTAGGCTCCTCGTCTGCCCTAGGCCCATCAGCACCTCGCTGGTGGGAGCTGAAGCAGGGCGAACCGGCCCAGCCACGAGGTTGGCAGCAGTAGTCAGGGTTGGGCGTGGAGTGTGGTTAGTGGGGCAGGGGCAGGTTGGTAGACACCCGCCATGCAGCAAACAATACCACCGCCGCCCACGCTGTGCAGGTCATGGGTGTCATGGCTCGTGGGCGGAAGCGGTGATGCCGGCTCTGGTCCCAGCGGGACTCCTCCAATGCGCGTGGGGCCGCCAGTGGGGAAGAGCCACCAGCAGCAGCGATCCGATCCCTTCAGGAATGGGGCAGACTCCAGGCTCTGTAGGCGTGAAGTCCCAGCAGGAGAGGTGATTTGCACCAGCGAGACCGCAGTACTGGGAGCCGAGGCTTCTCTCCAGTCTCTAGGCCCCCTTTGGAGCAAGCAGGAGCAGGACGGGCTGCCGGAAGGGCGGAACCGGTCGCCAGGTGCTGAGGGCGAGGTGGGCAGACAGGCTAACAAGCCTCTGCCATGCCGCAAGTGCCACTGCCACCTTCCGGGGCCCGTCTCTCAGCAGAGCTCCAGAGTCAAGCGGCCATATCTACTCATGGCCAGGCCATGCCTCCAGTAACTAGCATTTGAACAAGTGTGAAATGCCCCCCAGGAGCAAACAATAGACTGACCTAAATGGGCAGAGATAACTCCTCTGAACCTCCCAGAATATGCAGGGTTGGGACTGTGAGCAAGCATCCATTTTTTGACATTACAGTGTCAAATCCTGCATGAGTGTCAAATTTTGCTTGACAGGTCTGCTCGGTTTACATAAAAAACTTTGGGTTGTTCTTGATGTAGGAAAACAGGATGCCAACCTAATTCTTGTGTATGTGCTATCTGGTTGCTGAGGAACCTGCTTTGTTCCTCCAAATGTCTGTCTCTGGGGCTTTGTTTACATACAACACTGGGCATGAACTTGAAAGGCAGGGAAACAGGATGCCAAAACAATTGTTGTGTGTTTGTGATCTGGTTACTGGAAAACACTGCTTTATTCTACCACACATCTGTTTCTGGGCTTATTGGGGGTGCCGTAGCTGTTCAAACTTGATTTTGGTGTTATGTGTGGGAGGATACTAGGATTACCATAGTGAAGGAAGTGACCCGATAAGGTCCACCCGGGTCACTCTCAACCTCCTCTAGCCTTCCATTCAATGAAGAGTCGGTGACGTAGTAGAGAATACAAGCAAACTAGTTTATTCACAAAGTACACTGCAGTGGAGTCCAATCTGACCAGCCTCCTATGATGGCAGACGAGGGACTGACTCTAACGAACATAAAGTTACATTATGTAGGTTGCGGAGCCCACAAAGACCCGCCTACTATGGAAAAATACTGGTAGCTGTCGTAATACAATGGGGGTGCAGAGCACAAGTTTCAATTCCGCAGCCTGGCACAAGCTATCTACTGCCCAAGGTCGTCTGGTTTATCCTCCCTACTAGACAGGTGGGAGAAGACCTCTATGTAACAGAAAAGGCATGCGTTAATGAGCAAGATTCGACATTGAAGAAACGAAACTTACCAAGGACCATTTCTTGTAAATGATCAAGTAACAGTTTCGATTATAATACAAAATGGCATCTTCGAGAGCTAAAATGATGTCACAGATGTCAACCTATCATAACATCTGCACTTTCTGATTACGTATGCATACAGCGAGAATATATAATGAACTAGCCACATAAATGCTAACATAGTATTGAATAAAATACGAGTAATATGGTACTAATAGATTTCAATTCTAACAGAACCTCCTTTTAGCATTTATAAGCTAATACGGACACCTTTGTTCGTGCTATCAGGTAAAGGTCTTTACAATTCTAAAAGTAGATAAAATATAGAAAGACAGGTAACATGTCAAGTGTGGATGTTTATACGTATATATGCATAACCAAACATATGGAAGGAAATAACACTAAACATTATCAGTACAAGGAACATCAGGAACAGAACCTGGAAGAGAAGTAGTTGAACCAAAAACACCCTCATCTATTTGCATAATAGTATCAAGCTCCTTTTGAAGCATTATCTTTGCATTAGTGTCATGAACTGAAATCCTTTTGGGAGAAAGATAAGTAGCACAGTATGAGCAGCATAAAGGAAGACACTGAATCAAAACACAGCAACAGATTAAAAGGACAATTAAATATATCACCTTTTCTAGAATCCAACCCCAACCACCAAATAATGACCAGCTCCAGTTACCGCTCTCCATTCCGCGAACATTTTCCAAAATGTCTAAAATATGTTGAGTGATATTTCTCTCCATATTCGTGATCCCGACCACACACTGCTCTCCTATTATTGCGCATGCACCACCGCTCTTGGTTAAAATAAAATCGACTGCATATCTCATTTGCTCAGAGTATATACGCATACTTTCTAACTGGGTGGTGATGTCACATAAAGCTGCCACTGTAGAATTGGACAGAATCTGCAGTTTGCACCTTAAATACTCTCTAGTTCGTTCACCCCTGGCCATGGCAGTGCCACCAAATGTGATAATAGAGGAAACTATATATCCAAAAGTGATACCATTACTGTAATTGTTGACTTCCAAATCGGTAACTCCCTCACAAAATTCCTTGGTCAGGGTTATTTTCACCCATCTTGTATGTGGTTTACTATACTTGCAAGGTACTCCAAGAGGTAACACCATTCCCAGGGCCACATCCTCTGTGCCGTTGTACATATTAGAATAGGTGCCGTTTGACAAAAAATAAAAACCTGGATGTGCATAAAGAGGACCTTGATAATCCAATGGAGCATATCTAGTATTCATACCCTCCATACTAGGGTCATCCTCCTTTCCTAAACGCAATATATTTTTGTACACTATTGATCCGGAGCAATCTATGTACAAATAAGCATCAGTACTATTTTTTTTTGAAATATTTTTATTTCGTTTTATTTTGACAAAGAAAAGGAAGAAAACATGAAAAACAAGGCATGGGCATTTGACACACAAGGCTAAAGAAACTATCGTAGAATCTCCTGGCACGTTCATACAAAAATTATCAATTCCAAAGCATCCAAGAAAAGACAATGAAGGACTAAAATAATAAGGCACACACGGTAAACTTGTGGACTTTCGTACCGCATAAACAACACCTAGACACTTCCCTGACAAGGGTCGTCTCGTGACCTTCCAGGCGACGTTTCCCTTCCTCTCGCCTCCCCCTCCACTTCCAAACCATAATAGTTCAACCATGGTGCCCATATTTTCCTAAATTTCCGAGGACAGCCCCTAGCCTGATACGTCACTTGTTCTGCCACCATGTAGAGATCTAGGCTAGTCCTCCATTCTGCGAGTGTGGGAATTTGCTGTGCCCGCAGTGTTTCGCTATATCGCGCTTGGCCACCACCAGCCCCAGGTTAACTAAGAGCAACTACCGTCTTGTGATATCCACGTCCGTTGCAATACCAAGAAGAAGATATTTGGGCTCCAAGTCGAGATGGATGCCAAGAATATTGTTGAGCTCGTTCACAATATTCCCCCAGTAGGCCTGAATTGCTACACATTCCCATAGAGTATGGATGAAGGTACCTTCCTCCCCATGACATCTAAGGCAATTCGGGTTCTCTGCCCTCCCCATTTTATGAAGACGGACCCTATCAAAATAAGTGCGATGCAGAATTTTGTATTGGATAAACCGTAGTCGGAGTTTTATCGCCACCTCGCGTGGGTGCATGAGAGCGGCCTCCCAGTCTATATCCTCTAAGATTCCTGTGGTCCCTTCCCATTTCGCTCGCAGTGGACACAGCTTGTCCGGCATGTTGTTAAGCAGTGTTTTGTAAGTGTACGCGACAGCCTTAGCCGGTATCTCTTCCTGTAACAAGCGACCCTCTAGTGGGGCGTAGTCTGGTAGCTCCTCCTCTTCTAATCCCTCTGCCGTCCACGCGTGTTTCAGACGAAGGTAGGCATAAGCTTGGGTACCATGAAGTTGATATCTATTCTTCAGTACATCAAAGGAGGCCAGTCCTCCCCTCTCCAGGAGGTCCTCTATCCTGTAAATACCAATTAAGTCCCATTTTTGGAAGCCATGGAGCTTCCCAATCTCCGGCAACCTATTTCCCTCCCATAGCGGAGTTTCCCTGGTGCGCTTCTTATCCCATTTCATCTGCCTTTCCGCAGCTTTCCATGCCTCTATCGATCTCTGGGTTGCTGGCAGCAGTCGACTGCTACTCGTTCCCCCGTACAGGTAGTGGAGAAAGGTGCGTGATCTGAATTGTAGTCTCTCCAGCCTGTAGGCAGAGTGATCTCCGTCTATATGAATCCATTCGTTAATGACGAGAAGATGGGAAGCCCTGTAATATGCCCTAATATCGGGAAGGGCCAAACCCCCGTTATAGGGTCCCCTCTGTAGAGTGTGGAGCGCCACCCACGGGTGGGCTCCATCCCATAGAAGCAAGCGCAGTTCAGCATCTATTTGGTTGAACAATGCCTCCGGGATTTTACAATAAGTATTTTGCAACACGTAAAGCAACTGGGGGAGCGTAATCATCTTAAACATGGCCGCCCTGCCCATAAGAGTGAGAGGCAATTTACGCCATCTCTTGGCGTCTCCCTGGAAGTTAAGAAAGACTCTGTGGGCATTGCGTTTCAAGTTCTCAGTGACATTGGTGGTGATATAAAGGCCAAGATACATAAATCCCTCCGGAGACCAGGAGAGGCACTCGGGATATAGCCGGGGTTCGGGTTCCCCGCTGAGTGGGTATAGAGTTGATTTATGCCAATTAATCTTATAGCCAGAATGGCGCCCATATATTTTAAGAATCTGTAAAATATGGGGGAGAGTCACACTCGGGTCGGTGACGTACAGCAGAATGTCATCCGCGTATAAGGATATGCGCTCTTCCTCAAGGTGTCTAGTGTCATCCACAAACCCTCCCAACCCAGGAGTAGCCCTGAGGGCACAGGCAAGAGGCTCCAAGACAAGGGCAAAAAGGAGCGGGGAGAGGGGACACCCCTGCCTAGTACCCCTTCGTATTGGCCAGGAGTAGGATAGGGCCCCATTAACTCTGACCTTAGCTTCGGGTTTTGCATACAGCAATGCGACCCAGGCTCGAAAGCCCGGCCCAAATCCGAATTTCGCCAGAACGTGGGTCAAGAAAGGCCAGTGCACTGTATCAAACGCCTTCTCGGCGTCGAGGGAGAGGAGCAGATGCTCCTCCTCCCGGCCCCGAACCGTGTCCATCCAATTAGCCACTCGTCTCAGATTGTACCGTGTCGCGCACCGTGGCATAAAACCGGATTGGTCATCATGAATTAATGCAGTAATTACTTTTATGAGGCGCATGGCAAGAACCGTGGCTAGTATTTTAGTTTCAATGTTTAACAGAGAAATAGGGCAGTAAGACCTGCAATCCTCAGGGGGTTTCCCAGCCTTATGAATCACCACTACTATGGCCGCTCTGAGGTCTGCGGGGAGAAGCCCGCCCTCTTTGGACTCCAGGAACAGCTGAAGGAGATGTGGTGCCAACAGCGCACTGTGTCTTTTAAAAAACTCTCCCGGAAGGCCATTAGGGCCCAGGGCCTTTCCCAGTTTTAAGGCACCAATGGCGTCCGTTATTTCGTCCAGTGTGAGGTCTGCGTCTAGAGCCTCACTCTCTTCAGGGGGGAGACAGGGGAGCTCTATACCCGCCAGATATTCAATTATTTGGTCTTCATTACTGCCTGACTGGGAGGCTTAGAGTGCCGTATAGTATCGGGCGAAAGCCTCAGAGATTTCCTGCGGCGTGGTAGAGCACCCATCAGTTCCCCCAATGGACGCAACCCATCTGGAAGCCTGCTCTTTCCTGCCCAGCCATGCGAGTAATTTACCCGTTCTATCTCCGGTTTCATATAATCGATGGTGCACCGCTAATTGATGCGCCCGCACTTCTTTTGTGGCCAGCGCTTGGTATTCTCTCCGAGTGATGTCAATCTGACGGAGTGTACATGCATCTAGTGTGGGGGTGCCGCTATTTTCCAAGTCTAACAGCTTTTTCTCCAGGGCCAACAGCTCCTGAAGGTCGCGTTTTTTCCGATATGCAATGATGTTTTGCGCCCTGTCCCGTAGCACGGCTTTAAAGGCTTCCCAGAGCGTAGTTGCCGATTGCACTGAGCCACAATTTTCTTTAAAGTAGAGTTCTACTTCCACCCTAATTTCTGAGGCTACTTGGGGGTCCTTCAGGGCCCATGCATTCAACTTCCAAGAGGTAGTATGTGTGCCCTTCCATTTCCCCACTTTCAGGTATAGTGGCGAGTGATCGGAAATACCTCTGGCCAGATATTCTACCTCTTCAATATGACCAACCTCCCCCGCTGGGGCGAAAAAGGTAGTCTAACCTTGAGAACACTCTATGTGCACCGGAAAAATATGAATACTCGCGCCTAGACGGGTGCTGACTTCTCCACAGGTCAGTTAACCCCAGAGCCTCCTGGAACCTTGCTAGCACAGTGGCCTCCTATGTCCCTGCCCGCACTAACGTGCGATCTATAGTGGGAGTGCATACGTCATTGAAGTCGCCTCCAATAAGATGTGTGGCAGGTCCTGTTTGTAAAAGGATGTCAGTTACCCTATCCAGCGTGCGTTGCTGTAGGCGCGGTGGGGCATATACACTAATCAGTAGCCAGGGGGCATGCTTCCACACCCCGTGGACTGCTACATATGTACCCTCTGGGTCTTCCCACTTTTGGGTGACCCTAAAAGGGGACGACTTACGTGCCAGAATCGCTACGCCCCTAGAACCTCGGGTAAAACCTGCATGCGCCAGTGTGGTGTATTGACCCCTGCCCAGAAACGCGCAGTGTGGTCCCATGAGATGTGTTTCCTGCAGGAATACAAAGGCTGGTTTTATTCTTTTAAGATAGTTGGACACCAGCCCCCGTTTAATTTTATTTCCTAGGCCATTGACGTTCCACGTCAGTAATGTGTACCCTTCCGTGTCTGTAGTGTTATCAAAAATGAGGAAGGCGTCGCCCAGGTCCAACCCTGAGGAAGGGTGCCGTCAATCCTGTCCAAGCTACACGTGTGTTCCTGCCCAGTGTACCCGTCTTGTCCAAACATTGTGTCCCCATATAAGACCAAAACAGTGCCCAGTCTACCACATTGCTAAGTGTGTCTGCATTCATGCCAACATACCGACCCAACCTCTCCCCCACCCACCACAGCAAACATATAAAAAAACGGATTACAAAACCCATCATACCCGCCTCCCCACACTCCGCAGGCATCCCCACCACCCCCAAATCGTCAACAGGAAAATGCTGGTGTAGGAGACCAATCAGAGGTCTGTAGCCCACCCGCCTCCCTTTATTCACACAACTAGAACCAACTTAAATCAAAGAAACAGACCCACTGTGTACTTCCCTTTATATTGGCTAGAGTCCAAAATGTCCGCCAGATCACGGGGGTTCGACTGGGTCTCTCCGTGGGCGCCCGGCCCCGCATCGATTTTCCTCTTCGACACTGCAGTAAAGTTGTTGCGACTGGGGGTCGCACCCGGTAGGGTCCATCCCGGCGGCTTCCATTCGCTGAATGCTGTCCAGAAGAGGATGCGCAACCTCAGTCTCCTCCACATCCGGCCCATCTGAGTGATCAGAGGCCAAATTATCGTCTGACTTCTGGGAAGTTTGAGATATGCAGTCCTGCGCTGTGTCTTCATCCACCTCCGAGGCACGTACTGAGCGTCCGCTGCCCCCTGGCTTTTTCGCCGGCGTGGCTCCCCTGGTGATCCTCCGTTTTCGTGCTCTGGGAGGCCGCCGCTCCCTGGGGTGTCCTCCCATGGTTTCCGATCTCCCGCTGAGCGTAATTGGGACTGCAGGTGGTGAACCGCGCCTTAGTCTGGGCCGCTCTTCCAGCCAAGACCAGGCCTCTTCCGGTGACTGGAAAAAGTGTGTTGTATCTTGATAGATAACTTTTAGTTTTGTCGGAAACAGCAACATATACTGGATTCCCATCGCACGGAGCTTCACTTTAACTGAATCAAAAGTACGTCTCAATTTCTGAACATCCCTCGAATAGTCTGGGAACACCATCACTCTGGCGCTGCCAAATCTGATCTCGCCCTTCCTCCTAATCTCCCTAAGTATTATATCTCTGTCCTGGAAGTTCAAGAACCGGGCGATCAGCGGTCTAGGTGGGGCCCCCGGTGGCGGCCGGATTCCCAGCATCCTGTGTGCTCTCTCTATAACAAAACAGGGCGAGAAGGTGGTCTCTGGCAGAGTGTCCTTGAGGAATTGGAGTAAGAATTGTCCCGGATCGGAGCGTTCCACATTTTCAGGAAAACCAATAAAACAGAGGTTGTTCCTGCGTGCCCTATTTTCAGCATCATCGACTCTCCACGCAACGTCTTTGACCGTTGCCATGAGTACTTTTACATCCGTGCATGTGATGTGGGAGGTGTCTTCCAGCTCCGAAACTCTTTGTTCTACCTCAGTTACCCTTTCGGACACCTTTCTCAGGTCTTGGCAAAGAAAGGAAACCTCAGTCCGCACCTCCGCCAGCTTACACTCCAAACTTTCCCGAGAGGCATGGATAGCCTGCAGGATCGCGTCCGTGTCTTGCCGGGGAGCAAGTTCCCCCTCTGCCCCAGAGGGCGGCGGCATAGCTTTGGTGAAGCGGTCTAGCTTACCCTGCCTAGACGAGGATTTAGGTTCCTTGTCTCTTGCCATGGTGGCCTGGCCCCAAAAGACAACGGTAGTCGCCCGCTCCAGCCACGCAAACGCCAACCACCAGCCTCGGCCACTCTTCAGAGGTTGCAGCACTCGCGTCAAAGTTACCTTGCTCGTGGGCGACTAGGGCACTCTCCGCACTCCTCGCTCTCCACAGGGCGGACCGTTGTATGTAGCACCTTAAAACATCTCAGGTAAGTGGCACTCCCCTCTACCTAGGCGCAGTCCAGAGCACGCAGTAGGAACACAATAGAGGGGGCCAGCGGTCCGCTGCGCATACGTCGCCTGTATCTCAAATCGCCAGCTGCTTATAACTCATCCAGTGGCACTCACCACGCTGTTCCTGCGAAGGGAGATACTCAGGGGTACATCAACTTGCCCCTCCTGAGAGCGCCAGAGTCCATCTCGTAGGGCCCCATTCACCTCGAGGGCCTGCCCACCAGGCAGAGAGGCACCAACACTGCAACCCTCCAGTCAATGCCCTCTGTGCCCGACAAACATCAGCGCCGCCACCCGGCCGACCCACGCAGTCTCAGCGCGCTCCGTGTACCCAAGCGCAGCCAGCACGCAGCAGGGGCTGGCGGGCACCAGACCAGCAGCGGGGACCACCCGGTCTCAAGGTCCCAGGTCACTCTCTCCACATCACAATCGCCAGGGAATTCAAGCAATAGACCTCCCACTTCCAGAGTAGGCGCTCTTCCACCGCCAGCACCCGCCAGGCGTGTCCGTCGGGTCCCGTTCCTCACCAGTCTCAAGGGGTATTATCTTTATCCACTCGTCGTCTTCCGGAGGTGTCCGCACAGCCGCGCCCACACTGAGGCTGCTCTCCTTGGATCGCCGGCAGTCGTGCAGATAGCCGCCCCTCGGGGGGTCTCCCAATCCGCGTCGATCACCGCCACAGAGAGCCGCGGCCGAGCGCCGCCACCTCACCGCTCTCCAGCGTCTCCTTCCACCATTCGCGTCGGAGCCTTTCCAGCTGCGCAGCGGGGCTCACTCCACTCACGGCAAGGGTCAGTGCGGATGCACGACCCCCGCCGTTAGATCCTGACGGCCCACAATCACAGACCTCCACAGCCGCAGTTACAGCCGCATATGAGTCCCCTCAGCCGCCATCTTGGGAGACCGCGCGTCGGTCTTTGCGCCGTGATGGTCTCCGCTAGGAAGCGGCCTGCAATCAAAATCTCACCGCCGATGCCGCCCCCTAACGTCGCATGCCTCAGGACCAAGATTCAAGCCGCTTGGGCGAGGAGGAACAGGATATTTTCCCAGGATTAGCCTCGGAGCCGGCGGAGCTCACGGGAACCACTGCTACCCGGCCATGCTGTTGGCCACGCCCCCAGTACTATTTATTATTGGGCAACACGCAGGATAAATACCTGCCTCTTGAGTGACTGTCAGGTCTTGATAATGCCAACCTGTCAGAGTGCTATTTCGTTTATTAATATACAAATTATCGCAATACATTTCAGGCATGCAACCTGGGTACCCTGACCCTCTGGGTTTTCTGTAATACAAACACGGGCCAGGATATCCCATACCAAATTCACCCCTTGCCACTACAAAATGGGGAGGACGAACATATGTATAATTCACCAATGATAATGGGTAAGCAGTCCATAAACCTGTAACAGAATCAGTGGGATAACAAGCTGTGTTATCTCCGAAAAACTTCCTGTGCGTATCCAAGAAGACATTACTTCGTATATCTCTTTTGCTACGATCTGAAGAGACAATCCGATATAAAGCACACAATGGTATATCCCCAGAACACTCCAGAACCCAGAACATCCCCCCTCCCACCAATAAGAACAGTAATATGAAAATAACACAGAACACCTTCTTTCTGAGCAACCAATCAAAACCAAGCTGCCCCGGTCGCAGGGCAACAAAAGACTGCTCATCTTCTACAATAGGACGACCAAACAGATACATTTTTACTATGGATTTTACAAATAGAATCACCAGAGAAAGAGACGTCAGGTAATGGAACCAATGATGGAAAGGACACAAAAACAAATAAAAAATATAAAACGTTTAGAAAAAATTCAGTGTCCGTTACAAGCCTCCCTGGCAGGCTTCTATTGTTCAATCCTCGATGGTGCTATTGAGCACTGTACGGTGGAGCCACACTGTTGCAGCTCATCAGCAAATGTTCACTGTCCTCAAGATAGGGCACTCTCTCTCCTTGGAAAATACCCTCAACTTATCCTGTCCTGAGTCACAGGCAGTGCACCAATTTTCTGATCCCTAGTCTAACAGGGAAAAGCAGAAACAAAAGACGTTTTACTAATCTTATCCAAGAAGTCCATCCCTGCACCACTTACTTCTCTTTTGGTGCACCTTCCTTCCGTTGAGGACGCAAATCATACCTTGCTACTCCAGGCACTGTCTCATCTCGAAGAAGAATCTGAAATTCAGGGGGTGTCGGAGAGCGAGGCTCAGGCTCCTGTGGGTCGGGTGAAGAAGAAGCCTGGGCAGCCTTAATTTCTGGGGGAACTGCCTCGTTCAGAATTGCCTCACTCTCTTCCTCCGTCTGCGCCCAAGTCAGCTGGGCGTCAGAAAAGGGAACAAAATGTGAAACCTTCTCCGTCTTGTGGTACCCTATCCCCTCGCGAACCCATCCATCATAGGGGAGGGGGAGCGGCACTCGTCGACAATGAGAGGTATGTACCCAATGCTTCCGACCGTCCACTCTCACTGCCGTCCTTGTCGTGATTAGGACCAAATATGGTCCTTTCCATCTGGGTTCCAAGCTGTCTTGTCTCTGGAAATTCTTAATGAGGATGTAGTCTCCAGGCTGTATTGTATGCCCGGGCCCCTCTGGTGCTGGAGGCAAAGCTTCATGTATCTGTGGATGAATAGAACGTAAACGTTTAGTAAGATCATATAAATAATTGACTAACAAAGGATAATCATTTTCAGAAAACTTTTTCGGTCTAGGGACGCCCCACACATTTGCGGGATGGCCAAAGACCACCTCATATGGCGATAATCCTGTTCTAGAATGGGCTCTCATTCTGGTGGACAATAGAGCAAGGGGTAATGCATCTGGCCATTGCAACCCAGTACTTTCCTTAGTCTTAGCCAATTTTAGCTTGAGAGTACCATTGTACTTCTCAACTAAACCTGCTGACTGGGGATGATTTGCTGCATGAAATTTTTGCTTGATGTGCAGACCATCGCACACCAATTGGATCACTTTTGCATTAAAGTGACTTCCGTTGTCACTCCAAATTAAACGGGGCAAGCCGTAGCGTGGGAAAAACTCTTTAATAAAAGCCTTCGCCGTTGCCATGGCTGTATTTTCTTTCATTGGGTAGGCCTCAATCCATTTACTAAAAGCACAAACAACCACTAGCACATATTTCAAATTATTAACTCGCTGCATCTCAATATAGCCCATCTGGAGTACCTCAAAAGGGAGAGAAGGTGGCGCAAAATTACCAGGAGGTGTAGGGGTTACCCTTTCCAGGATTGTGCTTCATACAAATCATACAATGTTTCACGAGATGAGCAGCAACCTTTGGGATATTGCCATTTTGCCAGACAGGATCCAATAGCCTACAGATTCCCTTTGCACTAATATAAGCCGGACCATGTGCCATTGTAACTACGGGATATACATATGCATCAGGTAACATCCATCACTGCTTTTCGGTTTTATCAGTCCAGCACCCTTCTTCATCTAAACGCCCTATACTCTCCTGCCACACTGCCAACTCCTCAACTGTTGCCTCACTCTGTATTTCCCCAACACTTTCTAGTGAGTTTTCAAACATGGTAACATCTGGTACCCACCTAGCAGGTCCTGCCACAAACATGTTCGTAATTTTTGACCTGGCTGGCTCTTTTGCTGTCTGATCTGCAAAGGCATTTCCTTTCCCTACATCATCAGTGATTGCTTTATGGGCACTACACTTCACTATTGCCAATCGTTTGGGAAGGGTCAAAGCTGTCAAAAGTCTTTCTATCAGCGGACCGTTCTGAATCATAGTACCATGTGAAGTCAAGAATCCTCTCTCTGCCCAGAGGTGTCCAAAATTATGGGCCACCCCGAAGGCATACTGGGTGTCAGTGTAGACATTGACAGTCAGTCCTTCACTCAATTCATATGCTCGCAAAAGAGCTATCAACTCCGCAGCTTGAGGAGATTGGTAAGGAATACGTAATGTCTCGACTACAGTGTGCAGGGTGGTAATAGCGTACGCCGCTGTAGTAGTGCCATCTGACAATTTAAAACAAGAACCATCAACATATAGTTCCCCTTGTGGGTCAGATAAGGGAACATCAGTCAAGTCTACCCATCCCTTCGTCTTTTCTTCTGTATGGAACAAACAATCATGGACATCTAGGTCCTCATCTTCCGATGGGAGGGGTAGTAACGTGGCTGGGTTCAGAATGGCACATCTTTTGATAGTAATATGAGGTGCAAATAAAGTCAATTCATAACCAGTCAGACGAGCACTGGTAAGGTGCTGCGTCTTTGTCTTGTTCAAAAGTACATCCACAGAATGAGGTACCATTACTGTGAGATCATGATTAAGAACGAGCCCTGCCGATTGTCAAATAGAGACCGCCGCGGCGGCTCTTAAACAATTCGGGAGGGCTCTGGCGACAGGGTCAAGCGTAGCAGAAAAATAAGCAGACAGCCTCTGCTTACCTACAAAGGCTTGTGTTAACACAGAAAGCGCACACCCAGCCATTTCGTGTACATACAGCACGAAAGACTTCTTATAATCAGGCGTACCAAGCACAGGTGCAGAGCAAAGCGCAACTTTCAATTGCTCAAAAGCATGCTGGCATTCATGCGTCCAGGGCAAGGGTTCATGCACATCTTTAGTTGTTAGGCGAAGCAAGGGCTGTATTAATAAAGAATAAGCGGTTATCCAGTGTCGACAATATGAGGTGATGCCTATAAAGGCACGCACATCCCTCTGAGTCACAGGGATAAGCATCTTAACAATGGCATCAACTCGTTCAGGTGTTAGCCTCCGATCCTCCTTCGACAGCAGGTGACCTAAATAGGTGACCTGCTGTTGACAATATTGGAATTTGGAAAGGGACACTTTATGCCCTTTGTTTGCCAAATGCTTCAATAATTTAACCGTAGCATCCCGACAACCCTCTTCGGTATCGGAGGCTATCAAAATGTCGTCCACGTACTGCAGTAATACATTACCTGCGGGAAGAGAGAGAGAGTCCAATTGACTTTTCAAAGCCTGACTGTAAATACTGGGACTTTCAGTGTACCCCCGAGGAGCTCGACAGAATTGGAAGCTCCTACCAGCCAAGGCAAATCCGAAAAGATACCTACTGTCTGGATGAATAGGGATACTAAAAAAAGCATTTTTCAAATCAATCACAGAAAAGAATTTGGCTGTGGAAGGAATCATCATCAAGAGAACAGTAATATCTGGGACCACCGGGAACTGAGGAACTGCAATCTTATTCATTTCCCGGAGATCAATCACAAAACGATAAACATCAGGATGTGCATCAGGGGAATCCAAGGGTGCCTTCTTAAGAATAGAGAGAATGGTGCTATTGCATACATTCGCTACTGTCTCCTCAACCACCCCTGATTTAATCAGGTCCTGTATAATCTGCATCAAAGCCTGTTCCCCAGCTTGTGATATTTTATACTGGGGAATAAGAGGAAGCACAGCATTCTCCTTGACCTTTATGGAAACCAGTGGTATCTGTAACAACCCCACATCCGTATCCCCTGTGGCCCACAATGAGGACGGCACATCTTTGAATTCAACAGGAAGCGGCGCATCCCTTGCCAAACACTGTTTTGTACTAACCACATTAGGTCCAAGAGTTATGTGAACACTATCCGGGGAACAATAAATGGTAGCATATAACTTTTTCAACAAATCCAATCCTAATAAATTTTCTCCACAATTCGCTGTTAACAAAAATGGAGAATCCACAGTAAAAGGACCAACAGTCAAAGCAAGAGGTTTGGAAATGGGGCTCACAACTGGTACGCCTGAAAAACCTACCAAAACATTATTACGGCCAGACAGGGCTGCCCCGGGGACCAGCGAATGAGAAACAGAGCTGTTCATTGCACCTGTATCCACCAAAAATTTCTGTGCCGAACCATACAAATCTGCTGTAACATAAGGACCACACTGATCCACAGAAATTTGGACTGGTCCCTTTCCCTGTCCTTGGCTGTCCTAACCATAGGATATCCCTGCAGCGTCACCCATATCATAATCATCATGATAGTACTGCCTTCCCCGGGGGTCATCAAAATAGTTCTGATCAGAACGACCCCCCGTGGATGCATCTGCTTGAGCCTCATCTCGACCAACCTCATAACGGCCCCTTCCACTCGGACCCCGCCCTCTAGGTACTGCAATTTTCTGTAACAAATCTGGACACTCGCTTCGCCAATGTCCCTCCTTTTTAAAGTACGCACACTGATTCGGCCCTAGGGGTGTACCACCTCTACCTGCACCCCGTGACCTTTGAGCCGGATCAGTGCCCCTTCCCCTCCCAGACCCTCTTGCAACCTGCTGTAGCAACACCCTTGTTTTCAAATCCTTACTCTTCTTTTCCACCTTGTCTTTTTCCTCATTTTCTCGATGCTCATAGTACTGTGCCATACTCAATATCACCGAAGAGGAAGAGGTAGTCCAAGTTCTCTCTGAAGCCTGTAACCGAGCTGCAATCTCCGGAAGCAAATTTGTGACAAACCTATTAACAAACAAACGAACACCACCTTCAACTGACAAATCCTGTCCACTGAAATCCAAGAACACCCCTTCAAACCGAGTAAAAAAATCAGACACACTTTCCTCTTTCTTTTGACGACACGTCCCAATCTACTCGTCAAGGTGGGATAAGAGAATGCATATAAGTAATAATACGACTTGGCAAAGCCAGAATCTCAGCCCTGGGTTTTTCACCGGGCTTTCGCTCCTTATCCCATGCCTTAATCTCATCCCAAGAGCCACCCAATTCCACCCTGTGATCCTGAGTATGCACCTGCCTCCATATATCCACCGGCACCAACAGCCCGAAAAACATCTCAATATCTGCTAATGTCATAACTGACGAGGAGGCGGTCTCTGTTAACTCTTTATAATACGCCGTAGGGTTTTCCTAGGATCTGGTAACTGGCTCTTAAGAGCTAACACCTCACTTCTCTTCCACAGGGTATAAACCCACTGCTCCTGAAAATGAGCCGCCACCCGCTGTTGAACCACATCTCCCCTCTGGTTGCGCTGCTCTGGGATCTCAGGATGAAAAATAGAATGCACCTCCCTCATCGGAAATTGGGACACACTAGTCGGAGTACGGTGATGTAATCGTTCTCGATAACCGAGTAGCGTCCCAACATTACCAAGAACTTCTGCAGGGGCCATACCAGCTGAATATACATGATCTCTTCACACCCTAAATTTAGTGTGGCCAAAGACTTCCGTTATTTGGAAAAAGCCAAAAGCTCGTAGTTCCCAGGAACTTTTACCCTATTGGTTAAGGCGTGACTAGGAGACATTCCCAACCATCTACGCATTCCAGGCATAAATGTGGCACCTTCACGTACCCACGTGAGAACACTCCTGAACCAGGGGAAGTACAGAACACTCTTGAACCTCTGAAAGGTCCAAACCTAGAAGTGGAACCTGCTGTCTGTGACTCTGAAGGACTGGACCTGCACCCTTTTGTACTTAGGACAAAGAAGTGGACTTGAAAGGTCATAAGACGGCCCTCCTGCTGAAGCTACAGGGACACAACAAGTGGCCTTTTCCTGCAGCTGCCCAGCTGACCAATGGCAACTGGTCCTGGACTGGACCCTGCTGTTGGTCTCTGCCTGACATCCTGTGAGTCTTTAAGTGCCTCCTCTGAGATCTTCAGGGCGCTTTAGAAGTGTACTTCTGTGGAGGATTGGAACTGAAGAACTAAAGTCAAAAGGTAAAATCTTTGACTAAGATAAACCTAGCTGGTATATCTCACCAGCTCTTCATCGTGGTCAGCCTCAATTTGAGTAAATTGTACTCTATTTTTATAATTCAGTTGGGGATTTATTATTTTGCATTTTGATTTTGTTACTCTTTTGGTTCTACATAAATACTATAAACATTGCTTTGAGTTAAGCCTGTCTGCTCTGTGCATAGCCACCAGGGGATTGAACTCAGGTTAAATCGGTGAATTTGAGGGTATGTGATGAGGGTTGTGATTTTTTTCTTGAGGCGGATAGTCAGCCACCCCAAATAAAAATCCAATTTCTTCTATGGCTATCTGTACCTGCTAGATTCTTTTCCCGGCCTAGGAATTTCATATTGTCCAAGTATACTACCATCTTCAGCCTCTGGGATCTGAGACCTGTCACAACTGGTTTCATTAGTTTGTTAAAGCACCATAGAGCAGGGATAAACCGCATGGAAAGGACTTGAACTTTAACACCTGCCTTAACAAAAGAAACTGTAGATAGTTCTTGTGATTGTGACAAGTTGGTACTCTCAAATAAGCTTCCTTCAAATCCAGATGCATCATCCAGTCCTCAGGAAGGAGAATATCTCTGACACTGATTGCCTTTCCCATCTTGAAATGGCGATTATGGGTAAACAGATTGAGATCTTTGAGATTTAATACAGACCGTCTTGTTTTTCTTTGGAGCTAAAAATATATTGCTTACAAAACCTTCTGAGTGTAAAAAAAGGCTCTAAAGACCCTTTCTAGAGCAACTCCTGTACCTCCAAAGAAATCAACTCCACAACCTTTCCAGGAAAACTGAATTAGAGTCAGAAATATAGTCTGAACAAGTGTGGCATTAAACTCTATATGAAACCCCTAGACTGCTTGCAAAACCCAGGGATCTATTGAAATCGACATCCAATGTTTTGCGAAAAGGACCAACCTGGCCCCGACATTCAATGAGGTGGAGGAGAGTACTCTGACTATGAACTCCCCCTCCTCTTGCTAGTCCTGCAATGACACCAAAATATTCTCCCCTTCTGTAGGAAGAACATCGGCCTGGTGTACCAATACTGCTAGCTGTTGAAGTTGGGGCTGAAATAGTAGGAATGGCCAGTAAAGTGCTCGGTTTATCCACAAACCCCCGGGAGAACCCAAGCAAACACCATCAGTGGAGTGAGCTTATCCAGTGAAGCGAATTCTTACACATACCAACTAATCTCCTTAATGAAGTCACCACCAAATAAACACTCTTGGTCCAACTTAATCTATCTTTAGAATTAGCCAATTCTGCGTTTTTTGGACAAATTCTAAAAAAAAGTAATTTGTGTCTCTCATAAGACAGTTCAGCATTTGCATTTTACTGGATATTGCTTCTGAGTACAGTGTCCGCCTGTATTTTTAGCTTTCTCAGGAAAGCACAACATTATTGTCAGTGGACCCAAGCTGTCCAACATTCTATCCTGGCATGATAACATGGCTCTATACATACCTCTTCTGTGATCTCTTCCACCTCTACTGAAGAAGGTGACAATTTTAGTGTCCAAAACCCAGACTGCACCTGCTATGTCTGAAGTAATCAGTCTGGGGCATTTGCCCTCATTTTGAAACTTGTACCTCTGTCAATCAGAATTTTAATTCTCAATATTACATATTCGTCCACAAATGGTGGAGGAAACCATTCAGCTGAATTGCTATGCATGTAACAATCCCATTTCAAACACTGGGTTACCTTCCTCATCCAAACCACATGCTACTTTAAGTTTTTTTTATGGGATCTGGAGGCATCATCATCAGCATAGTATGTATCATTATCATACAATTCATTTGTAAAGTAATAATTTAGCTCATTATATGGCCTTTTATATGTGTCACACAATGAATCCATAATACGGTATTGCTGTAGGGACAAAGTACTTTTCATACTGCGGAATTGAACCACAACCATCCATATTATGCTCAATTCCCTGGGAATCCTCTCCCACCAGCCTATGTTTACTTTTGATAAATATCCTGGCCCCACCGGGTGCAAAGAAGAAGATATGTTGCAACTGAGCTACCAATATCATTAACCACATTTTAAAGAAGATGGAGACTGACCTCTGTATTTATTTTGATACAGAATTATCCAGAAAATCACACAATGTCTTTGAAAACACTTAATCCTCTTCAGATTCTCTATTGATATTATCATTGTTGCTCTCAGTTATCATGATATGTTATGTTATAAATCACTTGTTAAGCACATGTACACCAAAAAGGTCTCTTGGCGCTGAGGTAAAGAGAGGCTGTTGCTGTTAGAATTATTCATAAGGTTGTCTAAACAGCCAAGTTTTAAAAAAAAATCCTGAATCCCTCGTAGTTCACAACAGATCTTATTTAAAGGGGAAAAGCGTTCAAAGTGTGGGAAGCAGACACCGAAAGCCTGGCTCCACCCAGTCTCTTTCTTTTGCTTCTAGGAACAGCCAGTAGATTTAAGTGAGATGATCTGAGCTGGCGGTTAGGGATATAGCACTGAATTTTGTAAGAAAGGAAATCAGGGGGCATATTAGCAAGGGCTTTATCGCCGCTTTAGCAGCACTTTTTGCCGCTAAAGCTGCGATTTTCTTATCGCCCTATCAGCAAGCTGTCGCTAACAGGCGTTAGCGACAGCTTTCTGGCGATAGCGGCCCGTTTTCCCATTGCCTTGCATGCCAGCGATAATTATCGCTAATGACATGCAAGGTAGGCGTTCCCAACTAAAAGCGACTGAAAACAGTCGCTAACACAACTTCCCTCTATTAGCAACGCAGGCGAAGTGATAAAAAAGTTGCGCTAAGCGCGAATATCGCTAGAGTTTAACACCTGCTAAAAACATGACTTACCTGGTTGTTGAATGGGAGGTGGATTGTCAGGCTAAGTCCACCATGGCGTTAATGCGTGAATATCGCTGGATTTCCAGCTATATTCACGCATTTCGCCGCTATCGCTGGATATTTTATCGCATTGGAGATAAACGTTGCTAATAGCGTGTTATCTCCGCAATAATATCCAGCGATACGCGGCGATAAAAAAAACGCGCTAAGCGCGGTTTGCGATAATTATCGCAAGTTGTTGCTAATATCCCCCCAGGTCTTTTGCCATGGATCGATTTAAAGATCAAGCAACCCGTTTTGAAAATGACCCTCTGAGCTACCGGAAGCCAGGGCAGTTTTTTCCTCAAGGGTTTGATGTGGCAATATCTAGGCTGCCGAAAGGCCAGCCTGGCTGCCTGATTTTGTATTATCCGCAATACGTGAGCAAAGCCAGATGGGAGTCCCATATAAAGAGCTTTGGCATAGTCAATATGGGGTATTACTAAAGCAATTATAATTTGAATAATCACTTCGAAGGTGAAGTACATTCTTATTTTCCTTCTTTTCCTTTCCGAAGACAGAATGAGGTCACTGTGCCTATCTGTGGTTTCGTAGATAAATCATCTATGAGCATGCCAAGACTTTTCACCACTTTTTTGGCAAGGGGAGGAGCGCTCATCTCCGAAGGCCAAAAAGAGGGGCTCCATAGGTGAAGTTTGTTCTTCATCACCACAATCTCAGTTTTGTTGAAGTTCAATTTCAATTGATGGTTATCTATCCAACCCCGGATGTAGAGCATGGTGTTTTGAAAGAAAGTTTTGGATTCTAGTGTGTTGTCGATTCCATCCAGTCAAGGGCGGTGCCCTGCAAGCCAGCAGTTCTGACACGGCCGATCAGAATAGAATGGTCGACCGTGTCAAAGGCAGCGGAGAGATCTAAAAGGACTAGCGCCTGTGTAACATCTTTGTCCACTCTATCCCTTTAATTCATTCACGGCTGCCAAAATGACTGCCGCCATTGAATGAGCAGGACGGAAGCCAGCCTGGTGGGGGTCAAGAAAAGTGAACTCCTACAGGAAAGTACTAAAGTGTTGGGCAACAGATGCCTCAAGATATTTTGCCAAAAAAGGAAGTAGAGATATGGGCCTATAGTTTTTCAGGTTGGTAGGATCCATCCATGAGAATGTGCTCACCACACAGGGAATTGAACCCTCACAAAATAATGATATGCAGGATTTCTTTCACAAAGTTTACATTTTATTTAAAATAAACACAATAATGTTTCTATTTCAACATTTACATATACCCTTCTGTAACATCCCGAACCTTTAGAACAGACATATGACCATAGACATCAAGATTTGAAGCCCCAACCTGTGGAATAAAGTCCAAGACTTTAACCACTAGGGTACAAGTGACCCTTTAATCCCCAAAACTCTACTTCTTACAATTCAGAGTTAGCATCTTCCAAACATTAAAGCTTTGCAATAAAAAGAAATGAACATGCTTTCATTAAACTCGACAACCCGGCCAAAGATTAGCAACTGTCTACACTATCTGAACGCGCCCAAGCAGAATTTCAGTATTTAAACATGAATTAAACAAAGGTAATGTGCCCGCTACCAAGTGCTGAAAAGCACAAACAGAAATTACAAAAGCAACAAACAATAATCAAACACACGTTTAACAAGGCTGGGCTGAAAACAGCTCCATGATACATTCAAATATACTTAAAAGCAAAACCTCAGCGCGCGAAAAACATAATCTAACACAGTACATAAGTGCAACATGCACTTAACTAAGGTAGCAAGGAAAGAGGACATGTTGGTTGGGCTGCCCCTATTTATAAAGAGTTGATGTATTTTCTTTATATTGTTACTTCCTGCCCGGGAGTGCAGGACCATGGTAAATATAGGACACTGACGGTGCTATTCAATAAACGGCAAGTAAAAAGATTCCACAATATGAGCCTCCTGTCTTGCAATAATTTTGGGGCTTAGGCACAAATTGCCACATGCTTTTGATAGAGCGAAATGTTCTTGTGAATTGTAGGGGTGCATCATAATCACTGATAGGCCGCACCCACATGTATTCAGACATATATTCGTTTATATCCATTGTATACTCATGCATGTTTAGTAAAGAATGAATAGTTCATTGAGACAAAGTGAACTCAGTAGTATAATGGTGTTAGGATAATGATGTAATGAAATGCTTATTGAATTGTGTGAATATAATGCATAGAGGAATTAGTTCGTGTGTGTAATGTAATTGCAGTAGTTTAAACGTGCACCATATTAAAGTTGCACATGTAATCCATTGTTTGCATAAAGAATTGTAATGAAAATGCTTATGGGGAAAAGTAAGATGTGTGTTTAAAGGTTATATGTAAAGGCCTGACTACATATATGCTTAAGGAAGGCCTGGTATATTCTTATGTTAGCTTATTTTTGTAGGCAGAGAAAAGATTCTCTTGGTAAGGCTCTCTGGGCTCAAACGGTAGATTTAATTTGCACAGTAGACGGTTTCTGTGAAAGTATCTTTTGTTGCAGGTGCAAGGACAAATGTCTCGTTAGTAAGACTAACTCTTTGTTTTCAAAAGATAGAGAGAGGGGAGGCATGGCAAGGGGAGTTAGATGGAATGTAGGGATGATACTTTCAGCGGAGAAGGTGCCTGGGACTCAAGGTCAACGAAACCGTCCAGGATGAAGTCACCGTTTCAATGGAAAAGCACAAGAAAGAAGACCTGGCCAAGAGGGCGTAAACAAGGCGTGTACCTTTGTAGTATGGTTTTGTATTAGGGTTAGTGCCCTGAGGGAGGAGGCCAGAGAAGCGGTAGGGGAGACCTGAGAGAAGGACAGAGCTGAGCTTAGGTATATGGTGATTGCACTTCTTAGGAAGTCTTCACAGCTGACACCTTTTATTCCTTCTTGCCTGGGAAATTGTTATGTAGGGATGTCACTTAGCATTAGTGTAGGGACAGCAATTGATTTTAAGCTTGCTTAGGCCAATGAAGAGTAACTTAGAAATAGGAGCAATCATAGTCTGGTTGATCCTGCTAGAACTTTCTATTCTCCTTATCCTGAGTCGGATGAGATTTCTGCGTAGATTATTATTTGTATTAGTGCCCATCTATTTCTTTAACCTCGTGTTGAGGTGCTTGCACGTTCAGTTATTTTTGGCGATAATAAATTCTCAAACTTGAACTCGGAGTCAGTGGTCCTTTCAGACAAAATGAATGCTGATATCTAACCTGATGAGATTCTCTCCTTTACACTATTCAACAGGTAAAAAGATCTTGGCGGCCAGAAGGTTCTTATAGATAATTAGATAAGAATCGGCGTTATCAGTTGGTAGCAGAGTAGGATGGTTACCTTTGATGGTAAGGGGAGATCTAGAGCAAGATAGGAGACTAAGTTGCCCCATAGAGCCCGAGTGAAGCTGATCCAGAGGACCGCGGGAAAAGGATGTCGGAGGTCGTGGAAAACTGACGGAGAGTGACGGTGCGGCGGAAGTAGCAGTTCGTAGTAGAGTGAGTATGAAAAGAGTGATGTTTGGTAGATTGCGGTGTTATATTGTTGTGTGATGTCTTGCGGAGTTGGAACGAAAGTTGAGTGATTGAGAAACGGACCGTGAGCGCGCGCGGGACCGGGAGATTTATTGTGGTGTAGAATACACCCAGAGTTGAGAACGTTGACCAGAGTTGTGGGGGTCACGAGAGGTCATTGACAGACCCACAGAAGATAGGGACACATGTGTGAGTGTGTGAATAACCAACGCAGGTCGTAGGTTATTGTGTGCAGAACATCGAGTGATTGAATCCTATCGAGTGTATTAGAGGCGATTGTCCGGTCGTTCGTGGACAGACGGTTGCCAGATTGAGGTCAACAAGCTCAAGAGACTGATCGGTCATTGGTAAGACTGACGGTCAGAGAGGTAATGGTTCGGTAGGACGGACATTATTTCAGAGTATAATTGGGATGGATGCGAGTGAGAACAAGTGAATTAGGAAGGAGGGGAACTGCTGCGAGCGGAGGGAAAGTGACGTCAGAACAGTGCCGCGCTGCGATAGGCCGGTTGGTGTGAACCGCGCTGGGATTGGTGGATTGGAATCAGGAAGTAAAAGCGGACATTTTGAGTGCAAATACAAAGTTGATTCATCATGAAATGTTTTAAAGCTTTAAGGGAACTTTGTAGAGGTGATAGACATGTGGTTGTTCGGGAGGGAGAGGAAGCTCCTCCCGAGGATACACCAGCACATTATATGGCAAAGAATGTAGGATTGCATACCATAATTTGGCTTGAGAATTGGCATAAAATGACAGAAGCAGAAGGAGAATTGTCGTTCCCTCGATATGGTACTTTCAGGTTAGAGGTGCTGTACCAGCTCAAGAGTGTAATGGCTTCATTACGACCACTACCCAGACCAACACAGTTTGAGGCACTACATGCGTGGATAAGGGCAGCGTATGATAGGAAGAAGGACAGATGTCAAGAAAGGGTGAAGAAATCGGTCAGGGCATTTCAAGATGCAAGGTGGGATGCCTTGGAGAAAAGGTGGAGAGCAGACACGATCGAAGGAGATAAGTTATACCCACTGCTGATACAAAATGGAAAGATTACAAGAATCGATGAGGACGACAGTGATCTAGATGACAGTTTGTTGGATAGGATGTTGGCGGAGAGGCCACCACCATTTAACCCAGATTCAGAAGAGGGAAAGACGACCCCATCAGTGGCAATAGTTGACGAGAGCCAGAACCAGACTAGCATGAGAGTAGTGGGAAGGATTTCCACGGGAACGGAGGGGGCAACAGCGTCTATGATAACACAGCCTCCTGTGGGGAACACAAGATTACCGGACTCCTTGACAGTACCGGTTACCATTGGCCCTATAGTACCGATATATGACCCAGACCGAGTGAGAGAAGGGAGCTCCGTACCGATGGGAAGAGAAGAAGGAAACAGTGAGAGTGGGAATGGGTTTGGAGTAAGAGTGGTTCATTTCCCAAGACTAATGGAGACAAGTACGCCGTTACCGGCTACTGCAGACTCTTCCGTTAGGAGAGAAGAAGAGAGACCGGAAAGACCGAGGTCTTTGCGGGAATCTAAGTCAGCTTTGAGGGAGTGGACACCAACAGTAACGAACCAAGAGGATAGGATGCATAGAGATAGGCCACAAAATGTTTCAGAAGACAGATCAGGTTCCAGGAATATGGAAGGGAATAGGTCACAAGGACAGAATAGTGACTGTGATGAGCGTGATGGCTCGGGTTGTCGAGACGTACTGAGGAGTGCAGTACAGGCAAGAATGTTAGATGTAGTGAGGCTGAAAGCAGAGGTAGACGAAATGATCAGTGGGGGTCTGCCTTTGGAAAGGATAGAAATTTATGGATCAGATGAGCTGCTGTTTGTAGCAAAAGATGTGACTCGAAAAGCTAGAATGGCACATGATAGATTGAAGGAATTGGCCAAAAGATATGAGGTGGACCTGAACAAAACTAAAGCGTTGCAGGGACCACATAGATTGCATTACAGTGATCAGGAGTTGGAGGAGAAAAGAATCACAGGATTAAAGACGCACACCAGAGACCTGATCATAGGAATGAGAATATGGATTTTGTTGGACAAATGGGAAGAAAGGTGGTCCAAAAAGAAACCAGTAAAGAGAGCAGAAGGGGAAACGCCGCCGCCAGGAGGGGGGCGACGGGTGTTGGAAATTTTCCTTTACGGGAAGTACAGAATGGAGGGTACGTGCATGTGCCGTGGATTGATGGCTGCATTTACAAATGATTTTCCTCGGCTGAGGGAAAAACCGGTGGAGTGGTACAAGCAGGTTGAGCGGTTTGTGAAGATTTCAAAAGTATTGTGGATTGATTTGAACACCTTGTTTGACATAGTGGTACCAGGAGATTTGTGGACAGCATGTAAAGTCGCTATTGAGTGGCCGACTTCAGAACCGAAAAGAGAGGCGGTTACAAATGGTCCATCACCTGATGTCATGAAAAAGTATGAGCAGGTGATTACATGGTTGAAGTCGAAGATTTCACCTCAGGATATAGATTGGGTTAAGATAGATCGGACTGTACAGGAACCCAAGGAAACGGTGCATGAGTATTACGAAAGACTTCTGCAAGTTTTTAAACAGTATAGTGGGTTAGATGTTTTGGACCCTAAGGATATGGGACAGTTTGTCTCAAAGTTTGTAACGGGTCTGAGAGGGGAAATCAGCCTCATGATACAGCACCATTTGATTTGCTGGCAGAACAAGCCGTTAGATGAAATTTTGCGGTATGCGAGATACTGTAGTGATGAGGTGGAATCGAAACATCGAAAGCTAAAAGACAAACTGATGCTTGTCCAGATGCAGACAGCACAGGGTCAGCCTAGTGGAGGGACCTTGGGGAGAAAGCAAGGAAATTTCCAGGGAAACCAGAATGGGCAGGTACAGGGAAAGGGAAAACCAGTAGACCCCAAGACAGGAGTGGACGTGGCCACATTGAAGAAGACCACTGCGTGTCATCTTTGTCGCCAGGTCGGACATTGGAAACGCGAGTGTCCTTTGAACCCAGCTAATCAGGTACAGGAAGAGGAAGAGGGGGCTCAGGCACCCGCGCAAGAGGTAGTTAACACAGTAACGAGACCTAGGACGATGAAAGGGGGGGTTTACAATTCTCACGCTCAGATTCCCCAAGCTCCAAGGTTTTCACAAGGAACACGAACGTACCAACAGATGCCCCTGTTCGAACGCTATGATGAGGATAGCTTAGACCCTTTATCCTGACGGTGCCTGAGGGGGAGGAAGACTGCACACTTGGAGCGGTCTTAGAGGTAGACCAGAGAGGACCTTTTGTAGAGGCAGAGATTGAGGGCAATCCTGCAACACTTTTGGTTGATACTGGAGCTACCCGGTCTACTGTAAGATCTGCAGTAGTCCCTAACCTACCCCTCTCGGGACGATCAATCCAGGTTGTTGGAGTAGCGAACAAGAAAATAAGCAGCCCATTGACAGAACCGATCTTAGTAAAGATAGGTACTTTCCAAACTAGACATCAGTTTGTAGTGTGTGATACGAGTCCAGTTTGTCTTTTGGGAAGAGATCTGTTGTGCAAGTTGAACTGCACGATTTATTGTACACCACGGGGAGTGGAGGTCCAGACGATAGATGACGATGCGGACTTTAAAATTACCAATCAGCTTCTGTGTATAGATCTGTACCCAATGGTGACTGTGGAAGAACTTCCACATGATCTGAGAGACGCAGTGTCGCCTGTGGTGTGGGATTTCGCAGGCGATGAAATAGGTTTAATCAGAGGGGTTGAACCAGTGCGGATTGAGGTGAAACAGAATGTTGATTTCCCAAGAACACCTCAATACAACCTGTCGACAGAAACGATTGCAGGAATAAAACCTGTGATCGAGACTTTCATTGAGAAGGGTATTTTGAAGGAGATCAGAGGTAGTCCCTGTAATTCACCCATAATGGGACTACAGAAACCGAGCGGGAAATACAGGATCGTGCAAGACCTGCGAAAGGTCAACATGATAGTTGTCCCTTGTTGTCCAGTGGTACCGAATCCTTCAGTAATACTGTTCCAGATCCCATGTGAAGCCGAGTGGTTTACGGTTATCGATTTGTGTCAAGCTTTCTTTTCGATACCGCTCCACGAGGAAAGCCAATTTCTTTTTGCGTTCAGGCTAGAAAATCGCGTGTTAACATGGTGTCATATCCCTCAAGGGTATACGGAAAGTCCATCGATCTTTAACCAGATCCTGAAGAAGAACCTTGAGAGTCTTGTGTTGCCGCAGAACTCAGTTCTCGTGCAGTACATAGATGACTTGCTCATTGCCTCAGAAACAGAAGATGCTTGCAGAATTGACACAGTAGCCTTGTTGAACCACTTAGCAGAGAATGGACATAAGGTGTCCCCGAACAAGCTGCAGTACTGTTTGAATGAGGTACAGTACTTGGGACACAGATTAGAAAAAGGCAAGAGGAAGGTGTCACCAGATCGAATTGAGGCAATAATGAGCATGGCAGTACCCACTACACAGAGGGAAGTTAGGATGTTTCTGGGAATGGTTGGCTATTGTCGACAGTGGATTCCTAGTTTCTCCTTGAGAGCAAAGCCTCTGCAGAGGCTTACACACAAGGATGTGAGTGATCCGGTACCATGGGACGAGGAGTGCTTGGTGTCATTCCTGAAGCTGAGAGATGATTTGTGCAGGGCTCCCGCACTGGGAATGCCTGATTACAACAAGGCCTTTTCATTGTTTTGTTACGAGAGAGGAGGATGTGCATTAGCAGTGTTAGCTCAAAACCATGGAGGTGTCCGTAGACCAGTTGCCTATTTTTCAGCTACTTTAGATCCAGTAGCTTCTGCGTTGCCCGGATGTCTAAGATCCGTTGCTGCAACAGGTGTCAGCATTGAAAGATGTGAAAGCATTGTAATGGGACATCCATTGACTGTACATGTGCCACATTCGGTTGAGTTATTAATGACCAGGACCAAGACCCAGCATCTAACAAACAATAGGTTAACGAGGTACGAGCAAGTCATACTTGCCGCAGAGAATGTGACTCTGAAAAGGTGCTCCATCTTGAACCCTGCGACATTGATGCCTATACCGAACACAGATGATGAAGATTGTGAGGACCATGATTGTCTCGATGTGACCGAACTTTGCACCAAACCGAGACCTGACATTGTCGATGAGCCATTGGCCGACCCAGATGACATTTTCTTTGTCGATGGTTCATGCTTAAGAGACAGTGTGGGGCAATTAAGAGCAGCGTTTGCTGTATGTACCATTTCAGGAGTGGTCGACGCTGCTTGCCTAGAAGGAGTACGCTCCGCGCTGGTAGCTGAGATCATTGCCTTGACCCGTGCCTGTTTGGCCGCTGATCGAATTCGAATCACGATTTACACAGACAGCCAATACGGCTTTGGCGTGGTGCATGACTTCGGGCAGTTATGGTCTCAGAGGGGATTTTTGACATCATCTGGCTCACCCATTCGTAATGGAGAATATGTAAGACAATTGTTAGAAGCATTACAGCATCCGAAAGAAATTGCTGTGGTAAAGTGTTCAGCCCATGGGAAGGGGGAGGACTTTGTATCCTTGGGTAATAACTATGCGGATGAAGTCGCCCGTTTCTGTGCAGAACAGGGATGCATATTCACAGGAAGGGAGATAGAAGAGAGCCAAGAGGGAACCGATCTCAGCATAATGTTGGCCATGGCAGACACTTGGGAAGAGCTTAAGAGATTGCAAGATGAAGTCTCAACCAAGGAAAGAGAGGGCTGGATCAAAGCTGGGTGCGAGAGAGGAGAAGTGGATGTGTGGGTATCCAACGATGGGAGAGCTGTGTTGCCGGAAGAATTGTTGAGTCCGATGGCTAGATTGATACATGGACAGGCACACCTGGGTAGAGACGCAATGATGAGAGTGTTCAGACAGACGTGGTATAACCCACGGTTCCGAGCAATGGCTGAGACGGTATGTCAGAGGTGTGTTACATGTCAACAGATGAATGCTGGAAAGAAAACTGTAGTTACACTGAGTCATATTGGAAGGTCAGGAGGGCCCTTCAATAGACTACAGCTGGATTTCGTGGAGATGCCTAGGTGCAATGGCTTGAGGTACATTCTAGTGATAGTATGTATATTCTCACGGTGGGTGGAGGCATACCCCACACGAAGGTGTGACACTCTGACAGTGGCTAAATTACTGTTGAGGGAGCTCATCCCTAGATTCGGGATCCCGACCTCTTTGGAATCAGATAGAGGTGGGCACTTCCATAGCGAAATCATGAAGTTGCTTTGTGCGGCATTGAACATAGACCAGAGACTCCATTGTAGTTACAGACCAGAGGCTTCTGGGATGGTGGAACAAGTTAATGGAACTTTGAAGGCCCGGATGGCAAAAATGTGTTCTTCAACGTCCCTACAATGGCCCGACGCCTTGCCACTAGTGCTCATGAGCATGCGAAGTGTCCCAGATAGAAAGACTGGGTTGTCCCCCCATGAAATAATAATGGGGAGGGCAATGAGATTGCCAGCAGTACCAACTACAGCCTTGATAAGCATCACTGATGATTTGATTCTCGATTATTGTAAAGGACTCTCTGATGTGGTCCGTTCTGTATCCCAGCAGGTGCAAGCAGCAGTGGTACCAGCCTCGAGTGATCTGTGCCACGACTTGTGTCCCGGAGACTGGGTGCTCATCAGGAAGCACGTGAGGAAGAGTTGTTTGGATGCCCGCTGGCGTGGCCCGTATCAGGTGATACTTATCACGAACACAGCAGTAAAGTGTGGAGGATTGCCGAACTGGGTGCATGCTTCCCATACCCGCAGAGTTCCAGCACCCTTGGAAGAAACAGCTCCTCTCGTAAATGAAAACCCAGCTGACGTGGCAGGGCCACATGAGAGGACAAGTCAAGCTGTAAGGGTCGCTGACACAGCTGGTGGTGCACTAGAGCAAGCTGAAGGGGTGTCCACAGTTCGAACCCTGACTCAGGCACCGAAGAAAGAGAAGGTGCAGTGGGCGGAGAAGAGTCAAATGCAGCAGAAAGAGGAAGTAGTGCACTGGGTATAGAAGGGGAAGGCAGACGAACGAACAGAAGTGCTGAAAGTTGGCCTGAGAGACAGAGGCGACTGAACCTGAGGTTGGCACCTGAAAGAGATCTTGCTCCAGTGTCCGAAGTATCTGAAACCGAAGCAAGCGACGAAGACCAAGCACAAGACAGTCGGCGAAGGTCCCAGAGAACAAGAGTGCCTTGTCGCAGATACTCTACCTCTGAGTGGACTTACACTGTGTTTGATGCAGGGGGTGGTGAATACAGGGAGACTGAGGTCAGTGGAAGTGTTCAGTCGGAGCCCGAAACTGGTGGTGAAGGTGGTGCTGCGGATGCCAGGGTTCGAGATAGACGGAACACTGACACTCACGATTCCGAATCCCCCACTTCTGAGTGAAGTCCGAAACTTGCTTTTGCATCGGGTCGAATTCCCGCCTTTCGGAGCTGAGCCGTTTTCACACGAAGTGCTGGTTTTGCGTCTTGAACTTTTGTATCACGTTCTGGTCGTGCTCAATGAGGATCTCATTATGGATCAGTAAAGAACTGTAAATAAAAGTCTAAAAGAAGAAGATAACCTAGGTCCGAGTGGAAGAAGAATAAACTTAGGGACTTTCCACAAGAAGAGGAACGAAAACTAGGGAAGTCTTTTTCTGGACTGTGTAAATAAGTTGTGGTCGGAAAGGGAAAGCCCGGAGATTTCATGGTTGCTTGAGCTGGTTGAGCAAGTCACAAATAAAGGACAGAGACCTTTTCAGAGTTCTTTGCGATAACCAAGACTTTTGAGAACTTTCGAAATCATGGAGCCGGGAGATCCCAATCGTAGATCAAAGTGGATTGTAGGCATTCTTATAAGTAGTGTAATAATTTCTATAATCATAGTAGTTGTAGTCTCATATACTGGTTCGCATGAGCCAGAAGTAGAGGTAGTGACAGGGACACCGACACCTATCACACCTAGCCAGAAGGGGGTAGACAGGGCAGCTGATAGAGCTATGATATTAGAAGAAAGCCGTAGACTACATGTAGATTTGTCGAAAGGTGATTTTAAGCTTAATGCATATGCTAAGTTGTTGTATGAGTATGTTGACGTGATGGATGCGAAAGATTGTTATGTGTGTATGCAGTTGCCTACTTCAGTGGATGAGGGCATTAGGTATCATCATCTTCCACTGACTTATGGTATTTCATGTAGTCTTTTGCTTAGTTTGTTTTATGAGAGAGATCAGTTCGAGTATTTCTTTTCCAATTTCGATGCAGTGCTTCCTGAAGTCCCAGCTTACAAGCATTTGAATAAGTATGACTATTATAAGACCGAAGACAGACTGAGGAAGTACTTCATACCGAGTTTGGCATTGGATACAGCATTTGCACACAGAAACAATCTGACTTGTTTGATGTCGGATGTAGAGAGAAAGTTTGTAGACCAGGTTGAAGACAGGTATAGAAAGCTGACTGAATCCCGAGATATGGGACATCACAGGACTGATTGGACAGATGAAGAACGGTTGCATAAGACCAGGGAAGCTATGGTCCTATAGCGTTAGATAAGGAGCAGAGGGGTAAGTTGTGTATAAGGCGTTATCAGACTTACTACGAAAAGGTTCCAGTGGGACAGAGTACCTGTGATCACGTTTTCACCATGGCAGATGTGGCAAAAGATTTTCTCCAAGGTCCTGTACAAGTGATACCAACGGTGTATTATGTATGTGAGGTTGCCTGCAAATTGGTATGGAACATGTTATTTGTCAATAATATTTCCAAAGATTTACCATACAGAAGACTTAAATCTTCTGGAGGGTGGAGAGCATTCAAGAACGAGAAGAGCTGCAAGTGCAGGAATCATTGTGGGGGATATCTTTGGAGCTATGATACCTAGTCTAGGAGTAGTCTTGAATGATGTGAAGATCCGGAGGTTAGCGACTGTGGTGGATGAATTTTCGATGAACACAGCAAAGTCGTTGGTGTTGGTGGAAGGAGAGATGTTGTCGATAAGGGGAATGGTTTTGCAGAATCGCCTTGCTTTGGATGTCCTATTGGCAAAAGAGGGCGGAGTCTGTAAAATGCTGAAGGTTCAAGAGTGCTGCACTTATATACCAGACCGTAGCAAGGATCTGGAGAAATATATAAGTAACATCACTATGGTCCACACAAAGATAGCGGATTTGACCGAAGAAGGGGCCTGGGAAAAGGTCGGAAAGGGTTTTGGTCAAGTGGGAGGTTGGTTTGCAAACCTAGGAAAGGGATTCCTTGGGTACTTCCTGAGACCACTCCTTATCTTGGTGGTTTGTGTGGCTGGCTTGTGGATTGTGATCAAGGCCTACAAGTGGTATCGAGCAGGCAGAGTCAAGCGAGCTTTGAGGGAAAATGACATGAGATTGGCAAGATTGCAGGACAATCAGTATCAAAGGCTCAAGAGCATGGAGAAATTCAGATCAGGGAAGATGGGAACAAGTTCTGTTTAGGTCGGTTCCTTCTCCGAGGGAGTAGAATGAGATGTGATGACAGGAGTCATCAAAGGGGGAACTGATAGAGCGAAATGTTCTTGTGAATTGTAGGGGTGCATCATAATCACTGATAGGCCGCACCCACATGTATTCAGACATATATTCGTTTATATCCATTGTATACTCATGCATGTTTAGTAAAGAATGAATAGTTCATTGAGACAAAGTGAACTCAGTAGTATAATGGTGTTAGGATAATGATGTAATGAAATGCTTATTGAATTGTGTGAATATAATGCATAGAGGAATTAGTTTGTGTGTGTAATGTAATTGCAGTAGTTTAAACGTGCACCATATTAAAGTTGCACATGTAATCCATTGTTTGCATAAAGAATTGTAATGAAAATGCTTATGGGGAAAAGTAAGATGTGTGTTTAAAGGTTATATGTAAAGGCCTGACTACATATATGCTTAAGGAAGGCCTGGTATATTCTTATGTTAGCTTATTTTTGTAGGCAGAGAAAATATTCTCTTGGTAAGGCTCTCTGGGCTCAAACGGTAGATTTAATTTGCACAGTAGACGGTTTCTGTGAAAGTATCTTTTGTTGCAGGTGCAAGGACAAATGTCTCGTTAGTAAGACTAACTCTTTGTTTTCAAAAGATAGAGAGAGGGGAGGCATGGCAAGGGGAGTTAGATGGAATGTAGGGATGATACTTTCAGCGGAGAAGGTGCCTGGGACTCAAGGTCAACGAAACCGTCCAGGATGAAGTCACCGTTTCAATGGAAAAGCACAAGAAAGAAGACCTGGCCAAGAGGGCGTAAACAAGGCGTGTACCTTTGTAGTATGGTTTTGTATTAGGGTTAGTGCCCTGAGGGAGGAGGCCAGAGAAGCGGTAGGGGAGACCTGAGAGAAGGACAGAGCTGAGCTTAGGTATATGGTGATTGCACTTCTTAGGAAGTCTTCACAGCTGACACCTTTTATTCCTTCTTGCCTGGGAAATTGTTATGTAGGGATGTCACTTAGCATTAGTGTAGGGACAGCAATTGATTTTAAGCTTGCTTAGGCCAATGAAGAGTAACTTAGAAATAGGAGCAATCATAGTCTGGTTGATCCTGCTAGAACTTTCTATTCTCCTTATCCTGAGTCGGATGAGATTTCTGCGTAGATTATTATTTGTATTAGTGCCCATCTATTTCTTTAACCTCGTGTTGAGGTGCTTGCACGTTCAGTTATTTTTGGCGATAATAAATTCTCAAACTTGAACTCGGAGTCAGTGGTCCTTTCAGACAAAATGAATGCTGATATCTAACCTGATGAGATTCTCTCCTTTACACTATTCAACAGGTAAAAAGATCTTGGCGGCCAGAAGGTTCTTATAGATAATTAGATAAGAATCGGCGTTATCACTTTCACTCAATCAAAGGATTTTATTGAGGGTGTGGGTATTACTTCAACACTCTCAATTCCAATTCGGAAGGAAATTATTTTTTATTGTTTATCAGTATTACCGTTAAAGGTGTAATGTGGGCGTGTGTGTAAGAGCTTGAAACAGAGATGTATGCTGTCCTGTAATGCCTCATTGTAAGGAATTGGTTTATTGTTGAGAAGGGTGTAAGCCCCATGCAAATAATAAACACAATCCTTGTCAGGGTGAACCACAAAAAGTCACTACACTAACCTGTGGTTAACCCTGTGGTAGCTTGGCACAAAAACAGTCAGGTTTAACTTAGCAGCAATGTGTAAAGTATATATGCAGCACACAAACAGTAATAAGTTAATACACAACCCGAGAGAAATCCTAAATCAATTTAGAAAAATAGAGAACATTTTAATAAATAAAATGAGGCCAGAATGACAAAAATACAATGGTTAGAACCAGAGTTAAGCAATTTCAAAGTTATAGGTATATGGCTCCCCTGTTGTGAGGTGTGAACTTTTCCCAGGACAGCGACAAAGGGGCTTGGGTGAGGGGAGGTGTTGGATGCGTGGAGAGGTTCAGGATGACCAGAGTCTGTGCCCAGCCCTTTGATTAACTGCAAGGAGTCCTCCATTGTCACAGACAGATGTAGCTCACACCTGGGCCTGCCCCTCCATTGTTCTCTCTGTCAGGTTGTTACCCATCCCAGTGGGAGAGGGAGCTGTCCCAGAACTGGATTAGAGTGACCACAGGGAGGGGTTGCTCATTTCCATAGCCACACTTCTGGGCACTGGAAGCTCTGACGGGATGAAAGGTTCTGCCATGTTGGATTTAGGGAGAGGGGCACTGTGGGGTAGTTTACTGTAAAACCCACATGCAGTGCCGTAAAAGTGGGTAGGGGCACCCCATGGAACTTTTATCCCATTGGTTGCGGAGTAGCCAGGAGTTTCCCTCACTCACAGGCTGGCACTGGACATAAATGTGGCATCCTCAGTACCCTCCTAGGAACATTGCGGAACCTGTGGCAGATTCAAAAGAGGACTGCCCGGCTGTCTGAAGACCTAAGAAGACTGGATCTGCTTCCCTTGGAAACAGGACCCCAGAAGTGATTCCAAGGGTCATAAGGATGACGTAAATTTTGAGTTTTGAGCTACAGGAACATAACAAGCTTCAAGAGGTTTTTTTTCTGCATTCCCAGCTGACCGGTTCCAATTGGACCTGTCCTGGACCCTGCTGCTGGCCTCTGTTGGGGTGACTCTTGACCCCCTAAGTGCTGACCCCAAGGTATTGGACCCTTGACTTTGGTTAAAGTGTACTCTTACATGCCTAACCCTAAAACATAGGACTTAGAAACTTTTTGCCAACATTTTGTCTGTAGAACCATTGAGAGACCAGGACCAAACTGCCAAGCCGATGTCAAACCCTCTTCGGCTACAGCATGCAGCCTTGCCCTGCTAATGGAATCTGACTTCCAGAAAAGTTTGTAAGTCTGAACGTATCAAACTTCCATGACACCAATGACAAAGGGGACCCGATCGACGTTGAGGGCTTCCTGGGTGTGAAATTTGAACTTTTACCGCTTGGAGTTTTTCCTGCGTAAAGCAATGGCTTCACCGAGACTCCGCCTTCCGGCAATCTGTCGTTGATGAGCCTCTCCTAGGCTACCGCCTGCTGCGTGATCCTGCTGAAGATTTTTTACTACCATACATGTTTTTAAGTATGAAGGTACGTTTTCTGAACTGCACTCCATCGGGGTCAGCCTTAAAACATACCCTTATCCCAGTCCCACGCAACCAGATGACCGCGGTCAGCACCTAATGCTTTTTGGCACTATTTTTTACTTTAAACATTAAAAATGCATAACTCCAGTTCTACTGATTAGATTTTTGTTGTTGGTGCAATTTTAATTATTTTTCCAAAACAGTTTGGGGATTTTCTTTTGACGTTATTATTGATTGAGCAGTGCATACGTACTTTACACATTGCCTCTAAGTTATGCCTGACTGCTCTGCACCACAGCTACCTGGTGGCTTAGCTTAGGTTTATTTAATGACTTTAGTGGTTGACCCTGACAAGAATTTAGGTTATTATTTGAGTTAGGTTCTCTATCCTCTCAACTGATAATCCAATTTTTTATACTGCCTAAACAGAGGGAAAAACATTTGCCTTCTTGACTTGGACTATGCCTTTTTCCTGTGATTTTAAGACTTAAATTGCCGAGTAGACTGCGGATAGTCCAGAGGAGCACGCTGCCTCACAGGTAATTGCTCCCTCTGGCTTCAGAGAGTCCTGATAGTGCTCAGCATCGACAGTACTGAAAAATAGACATTGAAACAGGTCTGTATTGGACTTTCCATTTATTTGTTTTTCAACACTACATGAAAGAACTATTATGGTCAGGGGTATAGCTTGATCAGTAAGAGTGTGGTGGAGGGTGAGCATCAGATTTTGCGACATTTATTCTGGCATATCATGCTAATCATTATATGAAAAGCAGCACATGAGGGGGGCTTAAGGGCCAGTGGAAAGGGAAAACAGTGCAGATTCTGATGGGGTACGTAAAGCACAGTATTTTGCAAAATAACCATGTTTTAAGACCTCCAAAACAGAGACCAGAGTGTGTGTGTGTGTATTTGTCTGAATATTTAAAAATCCCAAGTGAAATCCGACAGACATCTTACCATACCAGACGGAAAGCTCCTGTACCCAACTATTTGTTAAACAACACATTTATTAGGGGAGTGTAACACCCTAAACAGCCCCCCCCCAAGCTACGCCCCTGATTTCGGTCATCAGTGGTACCTGTCACACCTTTTACATCATGTTGCATAGCATATTTGTCCCTATTTTCTGGCAGCGTTTCATTTTCCCAGATGTCTTCCTGTAGTTTTGTTTTCCATGGAGCATGAGTCTTATATAGCACGTTCTATAAGCTGAGTCGCCTCTAGGTGTCTAGGTGTGTTCAGGGTGTGGAACGATGTTCATAACAACACGTGATTGAGAGTTCTGGAGCTGAGGCTGAAGGCAGTGTGAGTTTCTAAAAGAGCCCTTCGCTATGTCATCAAGTTGTTCAGAATACATGCGCAGCCAGCCCTTGGCCTCTCTGTGCAGAGCAAATAGAGCGATGATCACACACATCTATCGAAATATTGACAATGCAAATTAAAAGAAAATGCAGTATTTATGCGTGAGAATGGGAGAGATTGTGAGGCAGAGGAGATGAAAGGAAATATACGCAAAATGTGAGAGTGAAAAGACAGTAATAAAGAGAAAGAAGATGATGTGTGAGACATACAAATGGATGGAATTCAGCAAGAGAGATATGTGGAGAAAAAGGGGAAGACTAAAGTAGAAAATGATTCCAGAAGAAAGTTATGACAAGGAAAGATTGGACAATGTTACATTGAGGTGATGTTGAATAAGAAACAAAGCTAGCATGCCTTGGCAGAGCCAATAGGTCTGGCTTGTTTAAAGTGTATGCTTTTATTGGTGTGTGATGAGTTTGGATGCACTAACAGAAAATCCAAAGGTATCCAAATACTGATGAGGTGGCATGCAAGGTCGAGGTCAAACAAGGGATTCTTGCTCTTATGTTTTTAGCCACACCCATACCTACATGGATTTCTATTTCCCTTCTTTAGTAACGCTCCTTTTAGAGAATGGACATCCCAACTTTTCATCCGACTTCAAGCACTGTCAGGTGTGTCATTTTAGCAAAAACGTAAGGGCATTGGTACAGTACTAAATGGAGGGCCCAAAGGTTTTCTAGGACCCATCACCATCACTCTTAAATGCCGAGGCTACCGAACAAACAAGGCTGCCTAGTTTTATTCCAGGCCATGCCTCTCTCTCCTCCCTGTACGACATCACATGACCTTGGACTTTGACGAGGGGCACTTTTCGGTTCTTTTAAAGAATCCTTACAAACCTCAGAGGTGGCACGGTTGTGGTGCGATGAACAACAAAAGACTCAAACTGATACCTACTGAAAGAAGATCCAGTACGTTTACATGTCTTTGAAGGCGCAGTCATCAGTTTGGTTCTGAGGAGCTGCAATTAGAAACACAGGGGCATATTCACAAGGAGCTATTGCCGAATTAACGGCACTTTATCGCAGACAAAGTCGTGATAAATTTACCCCCCATTCACAAGCCGGTGTTAATAGCCCACAGCACCAGTTTACCCGCGATAGCAGCCACCAAAAACATCACCACAGAGGACCCACGCAAATATCCCTAATGAGATGTAGAGTGGGCGTTCCCGTGTGAAAAGTCGAGACAACATCACACCTCAACATTCACAATGACCAGCCACATCGGCGATAAGAACACAAAACAGGCGATGAGGTGCGGTAGCCGCAGGTATTTAACACCTGCCTCAAGCAGGTGTAAAGAAGGACGTCCACCTGCAGTAGGCAACGGAGTCCCGCACACAGCCATACCCGAAGAACAAACAACACCATGGAGCTACTCTACATGCAGCTCGGAGCCCCAACAGGGCCACAACACCCCCCGCCACCACCCCCTGGACCGCCACCCCCCCAGGACCCGAACCCGCTCCCCCCCGGACCACCACAGAGGCAGCGTAGAGTAAGACAGCGGACCTACTGAAAATGCACCACTCTCACAGACCTAACGCCCGCGGAAGTCATTGCCCACTACAGGCTCAAAAGGACAACCATCCTCCGCATCCTGACCCACATCGCCCACAGGCTGACGGTCCCAACACAGCGGAGAACAAACATCCCTCCGCAGACAAAGCTGCTGGCTGTGCTGCACCTGTTGGCCTCTGGGACCTTCCAACCAACAACTGCCAGAGTCAGAGGGGTCTCACAGCCAGCCCTATCAAAGTTCATCACACCCGTCCTGGATGCCATCCTCAGCTTCATTCCCCAACACTGCGCAGGAACAGCTGGAGGCTAAGCAAGGCTTCTACGCCATAGCAGGATTCCCGGCCGTGTTGGGGGCAATCGACTGCACACATGTCCCACTTGTGCCCCCTGCGGATACTGCACACCACTACCGCAACAGGAAACACACGCATTCCATCAATGTGCAGGCAATAGTGGACCACCGGGGAATGTTCACCAATGTCGTCGCCAACTACCCAGGCAGTGTGCATGATTCCTTCATCTTCAGACAGTGCATCATCAACCAGCGCTTCCAGGATGGCACATATGGAATGGGACTGCTCGTTGGTAAGTACCAACTCAACACACCACACATCCCACAGCCACCAACACACAAGGCACAACTGTGGGGATGCACACGTGACCTAACCACATCTGACATGTTAAACTACACGACCCCCTACCAGACACGACTACACCACTCCATGGTCATCCTGGGCTACCCCTGCACCCAATACAGACTCCACATGGCACCACAGCCATACAACAGCTGAACGTGTGGAGATGCGGAATGCGGCCATGACACATGTGAGGCACTGCTCTGCCCCCATGACCCTACCACGGTCTCCCGCAGGTCAGCGTCCCGTGGTGGTGGGCCCATGTCAGCCGCTGTACATCCGGGGCGACTAGCTCTGTGCGACTCGAGTCATCCCCCCTTGTAGTTCAGACATTGCATGTCTGTGTGCCTGGTGACTGTTGGTGTAGTTGCCAGCACATGCTACTCCCTGAGGGCTGGCTTACACTCACCCCCCACACAGCCAGCACAGGCGTCACTGAAATGGTGGACCTGCCATCACATCCTGCCGAACCAAGTATTGACTCTTTTCTCCCTGCACTGTCCCAGGTGATCAAGGATATGCACTCTGCCCTTGGATGATGACACCCCTCTGAGACCCGAACACACCCGCCCAGAGGCAGTACAATGCGGCCCACATACGCACCAGGGGCATCATTGAACACACATTTGGCGTGTTGAAGTCAGTTTCAGGTGCCTGGACGGCACTGGTGGGAAGCTCCTGTACAGCCCGGACATCATTTGCAAGATGATCATTGCATGTTGTGTGTTGCAAAACATCTGTGTTCGCACCAGGGCCCCATGGATCCCAGTTCCAGAGGTACCGGACGATGGTGGTGGTGATGGGGCAGGTGGCCCACATCCCACTGCAGCTGCGGCAGGAATGGCCCGTAGGGACTCCATCATTGACACTTACTTCTCATGAGCACGTCACATTGTGACCCTCCGTGGCATTCATGGGACAGTAGTAGATGTCCAATTGCACTGCATGTGTGAATAAAACATATTTGCAGGTCACAGGTTGGAATTGTACATTGTCATGTTACATGTCCCTGGGGTTTCAGATGTGATTTGCCATGTTGTGCACATTTTACGAACCAGTTGTGTCCTGTGTTCAGTTGTGGAGGTGTTGCTGTTTGTACCGGGATGTTGTCACTGTCCGGGTGCACTTCTGCTTATGTGCGTATGCTGCAAGGTGGGTGTGTCGCTCCTGCGGCTCTGATTTGTCTGCCACTGGTCTCTTTCATGTGGTGTGCCTGTGGGTTCTGTTCTTCCACGGTGCGTGGATGTTGTGGTGTGCATGTTGTCCTCTGCAGTTGGCCAGGGTGCATCCGTGGTACTCCCGCTGTTGATGTATTTTGTTCTGGGGCATTTTCCCGCATTGCGCGTGCGTATTGCTGCCCTCGTGCTGGTTGTCACTGTTTTCTTATCGTGCTTTGGCCCATCGCAGGTTTTTTCGTGTTGTGTTTTTATCTCGGTCGGGATGGTTGTGTCGCGAGCATTGGCCGTGGTGTCGGCCAACTATCGCATGCTACCGCCGTGTTGTGAATTCCACGTTGACACGGTGTTATTTTCCCGAGATAGGCTGCGATATTGAAAGTTGCGTTACGCTACTCTTGCGGTAGTTATCACACGTTCTTGTGAATATACCCCACAGTGGGTACATTTGCTACAACTTTCAACCTTGTTGTTTTCCCACCCTCTCCATCGACATTAAAGCAGAAGGCATTTTAATGAATACGTTATTGTGGATTAGCACACGTTTAGCACACAATCTGTCATTATTGTAATACTGCACAGACTATTGGTAGAAATGCCACATTGCAGCATCCCTACAATCTTATGCTGGTGGCTTTGTGGAGTAGTGATTCCACAGCAGGGATCTGTGTTTGACCCCTGTGGTCACAGATTCGAATTATGGCAGGTCCACTGGGTCTTTTATCCTTCCGGACAAGATGAGTACCATTACTTTGGGTATTAATAAACATCTGTTATCTGTCAGGTTCTGGGTTAACTCTCTTACTTTCTTTTTGTCTTGTCTTATTCTTTCGTTTAACTCATATACGAAAATTCTCTCATTCTTACTGATCTTAAGCGTTAAATCATGCATGCTCTGGTTATTAACGCTCAAGTTAATTATAGGGGTAAATAATTTCATCATATACTTACGCTGATTCCTTCATTTAAACTCCTAAAGGAAAAGATACTCATGTTTAGTAGACCACAAATACATATTTCCATCTGTCACAATTGGCACATTTTCTATAGGTTTTTCTTAATCCGTATAAATAGTTAATAGAGTGTTACTGATAGAATGGATTCAGAAAGATGCAGTAAAAAGAGTAAAGGCGTAAAGAGTAGGACAGATGTAAGTGAAAATATCCTGGTTCCTCACCTGCAGAGACTGAAAGACGGCAGCGCAAGAAACAGTTATCTATCTTATTTGTCTTTACATATTCATCTAACATCTGAAAGTACACATTATAGCTATAAACCCTTTTGCAAAGAGGGGCATGGGAAATTCTACTTTCATACGTGTGCTTATTAATAACAGGTTTAACAGTTAGGTTTGTCAACAGGTGGTGAACATCTCCCTCTAGCATATATATGTCAAACATCCACCCACCTAGAGACACAGAAATGGCAACTAGCTAAACTACAAGCACAATTTTGCAGCATTGCTGCACCATGTTAGCTTAATTCTTATCAAAGAACAAAAATATTTATTGTTGACTGGAGAGATTAGTCATTCTACAACTCCCCTATCATCACAACTCTATCTAAAAATCTATGATGATTTTTATTCTACATTTACTGCAGCACTAATTACTCTAAAGTCCTTTAACCGTTAATCTATCTGACTGTTCATGCTTTTGACTTTCTCAACAGTTTGCAAAAGTTGAGTCCTTTCTGTTTTCAGCTTTAACTTCACGGAGGCTCATCAACCTCAGTCGGACATTCATCAGATTCAAAGCCAATTCTGGCAAAGCATGTCCAATCAGAACCTGAATATTTGTGATTTTCTTTTCTCTCTCTTCTGGGTCATTCTGGAAGATTTGAATTTTCAATCTCTTCACCAATCTCTTGCTGCTCTGGAAATTCTAGTTCCTCTAACTCACTAACGTCTTGTGTTGTCTCTGGTATTTTAGTCGTTGTCAACAGTCTCTTTCATCTGGTCTTTGTCTTGGGTCAGGCCTCTTCGGTCAATGCCTGATTTTGGGATATGCTTGTGATTTCAGCTTCAGATGAAGCTGATTCACTCTCAGAGGTGGAACTTCCTCTTTCTGCGTCACTCTCTGGTTCATGCGCAATGGATCCAGATGGATTTTAGTCAGTGTTATGAGCTCTTGCTGTCCTGGTGAAGTTTTATTCCAGAGTCTGGTGTCAGATGTACCACCATTCCGCTCTTGCCACTGTTGGGGCCTTGCTACAAGGGACTGCAAGGTTTCAGACTTGTCTTCCTTGCACTCTTCTAAAGTCTCAGAAATCTTAAACCTAGGTGGACTCGAGGAGTTAGTGGATGTTGGCTCCTCTTCTTCTTCTTCCTGTCTGACCCACTTGTTCAGCAGCCCAGCACACTTCATGGAAGTGTTGGTAACCAAGATTATGAAGTATGGGCCTCTTCAGCGTTCTTCCAGGCACAACTTGCGAACATGCCTCTCCACATGAACCCAGTCACCAGGGTTCAGGTCATAACAAGGAGACTCTCGTCCAATTGGAGGAGCAGCATCAACCTGATGAGAGATAGAACGCACCACATCACCCAATCCCTTGCAGTATTCGAGAACCAGATCATATGTGATATCCACAAGAGCAACAGCTGGAGCAGAAGGAATTCTCATCGTTCTCCACATCGACACCTCATGAGGAGGCAATCCTGTTCATCTGCATGTCATCCTTTGAATGCTTATCAATACCAGGGGAAGTGCATCTGGCCATTTGAGAGATGTGGGCACACAAGCTTTGGCCAATTTTACTTTGATAGTCCTGTTTAGTCTTTCAACAATGCATGATGCTTCTGGTCTGTAACTGCAATGGAATATTTGGTATATCCCTAATGGGATGCAAAATGACTGCATCCCCCATTCTAGAAGGGACTTCCTTGATCTGATTCACGATGAACTGGCATCCCGAAATGCGGAATCAACTCCAGCAACAGTAATTTGGTAACAGTCAGACTTGCACACCTCCTGGTGGGAAA
Source organism: Calotriton arnoldi (assembly GCA_963921515.1). Classification (NCBI taxonomy): domain Eukaryota; kingdom Metazoa; phylum Chordata; class Amphibia; order Caudata; family Salamandridae; genus Calotriton; species Calotriton arnoldi. The sequence continues at coordinate 72,967 of CAWUFW010007172.1, read as the reverse complement.
TACCTTCACCCAACGGAAAAAGAAGCATACATTTACAAGGATATACCTTGAATGGCAATATTGGGCAATCCACAAAATCAGTCTGGAGATGGTTGATGGGGCCATCAGACTTGCCTATGTGACTCATGGTCACTACAACATTTTTGCCAATATTTTGCTTTTGACATATAGAACATCGCTGGGATAGGTTTTCTGCCATTGCACGAAAATGTGGATTATACATGTGTTGGTCCATGAATATAACTAACCATAGCAGGTAGCATGGAATCTAGAAGCTTCGGCTTACCATCAGTGGATACACAAACGTTACTAGCATCCTTAACACATACCATCTTTCCCCACTTTGGCTTTTCAATCACTGCAGCGTGTACTGCAATTTCCTCAGCTCATTGAAACTCTGTACAGTATTCAACAGCATATTTGGTACAATGTCTCCCTCAGTATGGCATGGCTCATTCACATGGAAGGTGCTGTACTTAAGAGCATAATATCAAGCAATCTCAACCCCACATAGCAGTTGCTTCTGGTAACAAAATCATTTCCACTCTTGTGTGCAGCACACTTAACCACAGCAATCTCCTATACCAATTTAAGGGCTTCCAACAGAATGGAGACAAACATACCATTCTTAATGGGTGAGCCAGCAGCGGTCATAAGCCCTCTCTGTGACCACAGCTGACCAAAGTCGTGCACAATGCCAAATCCATACTGACTGTTGGTGTAAATTGTTACTCGTGAGTCTCCTGATGTAAAACAGGCTTGGTTAAGGGCAATCAATTCCACTACTTTTGCAGAGGCTACATGGCACAGGTAGGATGCTTCCACGACTCTGCTTAGGGTGCATATGTGACTCTAAATATGCCGCGTCAGTCTCTCAAACAAGAGCCATCAACAAACATGGTGTGGTCAGATTCTAGAAAGGTAACATCCAGTATATAGGTCTTGGCTTTGTGCATAACTCTGTAACGCTCACGCTATCATGCTCAAACTCGTACTCTTCATCTCTCTCTGGGGTGGGCAATAGAGAAGCAGGGTTAAAGGTATTACACCTTTTTATAGACACATTGTTTGCTGCCAGGATGGTTCTCTCATAGCAGGGTGAGCAGCTGTTGGTCAAATGCTGTGCACAGGCATGAGTCATGAGAATTTCAATTGAATGTGGTACCATCACAATGAGTGGATGACTCATTACCATCCCCTTGGTTTGCTGAATACTCAGGCTAACCACTGCATCCCCCTTGAGACAACCAGGTAATGCTACGGCTACAGGATCAAGAGTCGCTGAAAAGTAGCCAACTGGGCATTTGGTTTCTCCATGTGCCTGTGTCAGCATAGACAAAGCACACCTATCTCACTTGTGACAAAAGAGTATAAACTCTTTGGTGTAGTCTGGCATTCCAAGAGCGGTTACACTGCAAAGTAAGTTTTTAAGCTCCTGGAAGGCTTACATGCTTTTGTCAACCCTTGGTACTGGGTCATTGACATAAGTGTGCGTCAGCCTCAGCAAAGGCTTTGCCACATAGGAAGAGTTTGGAATCCATTTTCGACAATAACCAACCATGGCCAAAACATCCGTACCTCTCTCTGTGTGGCTGGGAATTTTATATTAAAGACCGCTTCAATATGCTCATGGGACAGTCTCCTAACTCCCCTTTCAATCTTATGTCTCAGATACTTGACTTCCTTTTGACAATACTGCAACTTCTCGAAAGACACCTTATGCCCATTCTCGGCTAAACTATTGAGCGGGGAAATGGTGTCTTGTCTACAAGCCTCTTTTGTTATTGATGCGATGAGCAGATCATTGATGTAGTGGATTAGAATTGATCTGCAGGGTAACTGTAATTTCTCTAGATTCTTTTTGACTATCTGATTGAAATAAGATGGGCTTTCTGTGTACCCATTGAAGAGCAAAGCACAAAAGGAGAGTCTTGGAACAAAAACGCAAAGAGAAAGTAGCTCTCTTTGTGAAGGGGAACCAAGGAGAATGTCTGACAAAGCTCAAAGATCATTAACCCTTCTGCTTCTGGGGGAATTTGGAATATGATTACCGCAGGGTTCAGTACCACGGGATAGCATAGAAAGACTATTTAGTAAATTTTCCTTAGTTCATGCACAATTCTCCATTTCTAGTTTGCTTTCTGCAAAGCCATGGTTGAGGAGTTGCATGGACTCCCAATGACCTCCTTCAGGATGCCCTGTTGTAGCATACTCTCAATGACTGTTATTATTGCTGCAATGGCTTCTGGGGTCATTTTGTAAGGATGCGCCTGAGGGAATACTACATTGGATCGAAGTAGTATCTTTAAATGGTTTGGCATCTTTAATCAACCCAGTATCTTTTCCTGTGAAAGCCCAAATGTTTTCTCTGACTGTTTCCCTCCAGTTAACATGTAAGTCTTCTTTGGTAATGACCAGGTATAATCTAACTACTGATTCTGGTGCCTACAATTTGGACTTGGTTGCAGGGTTGGGGGATTCCCTCACTGCATTTGCGTGGGCAGAGGAGATGTTGTAAGGTGGTTAATTAGTAGGTGTAGGTAGGAACCTACAATATTAGTAAGTCCACAATCACAATATAAGGTACAGTCAAGGTCTCAATAAATGATTCCCTTGTTCAATCCTTGGTAACTGGCTACGAGCAGGCAGGTTTAACTTAAGAGACAGGTGTGTTAAGCATTTAAAAACATCAGTACATTAAATAAGTAAGACACAACACACAATATAAATTCAACACCAATTTATAAGAATAGGAAATAGTTGTATGATTACAATGACACCAAAACAGCAAAAATCCAATGTAGGGAACCAGAGATATGAATTTATAAAAATTAAATGTTTTCTAGTGTTTAAAAGCCAAAATCGCCAACTTGGGACATCTGGTCGCGCTACACCGGGAACAAAGTCAAAGTTATTGGCCAACTGCAATGGAGCGCGGGTCAAATACAATGAGCGGAAGGGCCCGGTCAAGATTTTACCTTCTGACTTTGTCACTTTTTTGGAGCTTTTTCTCTCGACTTTGAGCGGGTCTTCTTGGGTCTTTGCTGGCATTGCTTCAGCAGGATGCCTTGCTGATTTCTGGAAGTCTTTTCGATGACTAAAAGCTCCGGAGCTTCAGGGGGGCAAACCTGATTTTCAGGCCAGGTCGCGGTTCGATGTCGCCAGCTTGATTCTCGACAACAGGTAAGTCAACTTATGAGCTCTTTGTTCAAAATGCTCCAAATGATCTCAAACTTCTGGAGATGCCTCCAGAAGGTCCTTTTGGGTTTTTAATAGGTGCACAACACCACCCAAGGTTCCAGAAGCTCTGAGTTGCTCCTTGGAGAGTTGGGAATTACAGTTCCCACAATGCACCTGGCCAAATCCTTTAAAGTCCAGCTGAAGGTGGTCAGCTGGTTTCTTCTTGTTCGAGATGATGCAGTTGGAGATCTTTTAACCATTTGCTTTCAGAGAGTTCTCTCCTTAAATGTTTAGTGCAAGGCAAAGTTCTTCTTTTGCTGTTGTTCCAAAGGGTGCAGCAGACGCAGTCATTCAGAGTGCAGCCTACTTGGTGCAGGTTAGGGGTTTCAGCAGGACAGTCCTTTTTCTTGCTTCTTCAGGCAGGGATCTGAGTTGCTGGGCAGCTCTCCCATATTTATCCAGGCTGCTGGGCTGGCAAGCAGAGGGCACCCCTGACCAATGGGGTGCAGTGTGCCACCCTCAATGATGACCACTTGAGTTCAATTTACACAAATTCATGACTCAGAAAGCACTGTTCTTTCAAAACCAAAATGGAGAAAATGTCTCCTGGAGCTTGAAGTCTGGCTAACCCAACCTACAGGTGTGTCTAACTTTCCCTAACAGTCCCCTTCCTGCCCCTCTACTAATTCAATTACAGTGGCTCCCATCTGGCTGTGAGTGCAGGAAGTAGGGGTGGGCCTGGGTCCTGTCCTAAGTGTCTTTCCCTCTTTGAAGACCAGTTTGGCTACCTAAACCCCTTCCTGCCTTTTGCTCTGCAGCTTGCAGATCTCCTCCCACCAAATGTCTCTTTGTTTCCTTTCAGGCCACTTAACACCTCATCAGATCAGCTTGGCTCAGCCTGTCAAAGGCTGGTCAATCAGGAGAGGCAACTCTAGAGCTGGAATTAGGCACATCAGAAAAGTACGCTCTATAAGTTAATTTCTGTCATAGTTATAATAAATCCAACCTTGGCAAGCTGTTGGATTGATTCTATTATTTAGACACTTTAAGTATCATTTTAGCTCATTCCTATCACTAGCTAAGCGTTATTAAAGTTTAATAAAGCCTTCCCAGGTTAGCCTATGGAACTAGTGTTCTACCAAGCGGAAAAACGAAATTGGCAGTTTTTCCCTCACCAGGGCATATAAAACATATTTTATCATGTCCCTGCTTATAGTTGGATGGCTCCCTACCCCTGGGGCACCCAGGGGGGGGGCATTTTGAGTGACTTATATGTAAAAAATAAGGTTGTTTAAGACTTTGGAAGTACCTTTAATTCCAAAGTCGAACTTGCATATAATTTTAACTTAAAAACAGCCTGCAAAGCTGGGCTGACTTTTAAAATGACAGCAGGCCACACAGCAGTGCACACTTAAGTGCATTAGTAAACCTACATGCCCTACCATGTACCAGGGGCTTAGAGATAGGTTGTCATACCAATTTTAAGTATGCCTAATTACCATATACCTTTTGAACAGAGCTCTGGCCCTAGGCCTGGTTAGCAGAGCCCAGGGCAGAATCAGAGTCAGTAACCAGCAGTATAAGTCCAAAAATGGTGATGATAGGTCAAAAGGATTACTTTTTTTGCAGGAGAATTCTATAGCAGACCCAGATTTAGGATCCTTGAAGATGCCATACGGAGCCTGGGTGCTGGGGGAAGCTCTCCCTGCATTGCAAAGCTCATGGCTTGGCCATGGATCATTGCTCGATCAGGATTGTAGCGGTATTCCCACTTCCAATAACCAACATTGTTACAGATGTGACAAGGGGTAGCTGTCTGTAAAGCGCTTATGCTGTTACCTGGCATACTTTCTCAGCCTCTTCCCATTCCTTGGCCATTCCCCCAATTTACATTGAGACTCTCTGCATGCTTACTCCCATACCAGGATCAAGATATAATCCTACCCTTGGCAATGCTGGCCCTCTCATACCTCCATTCTGTGCTAGCTGAGTCAGTGCAATCATGTACTTTTCCTTAAATCCTTTTCATTCAGCGTCCAGCATGGCGCTGCAATATATGGCATATGCTAGGTCTGGGGTGTCTATTTGGCAGAGGTATGCACCCTGTCCAAGCAGGAACCACCACTCTAGTCAGGGTAAGCTAGATACACACTAAAAGATAACCTGTGCCCACCATCTGGTAGCTTGTCACAGAGCAGTCAGGCTTATCTAAAGAGGCAATGTGTAAAGTATTTGTGCAACACTCACTCAAAGTAACACAATGAGAACACCACGAAAATACTCCACTCAGATTTAGAAAAGTAGATGATATTTTTATAAGAAAAACAAGACCAAAACAACAAAACACCAATAAGTAGAACTGAAGTTATTAATTTTTAAAGATGATATCAAACTGTAGAGCTTAGAAGCAAAAAGCGCTTAGGGGTTACTTGAGGTCATGCTGGACCGGGGTAAATTCAAAGTTTAGGCTGACCACAATGGAGGGCAGGCCAGCTACAGGACTCACCCAGGTCCGGGTGGAAAAGTACATTGTACGGAGGAAGTGCTGACGTCGAAGACTTGAAGCGTCTGTTCTAATCTGCACAGACGATGAAAGCTTCATCGATGAGCCCCGTTACGATGCAGGTGTCCGTTGAAGTGATGTAGTCTATCAGCTCTTACGTCAGCGTAGAAGGGCAATGCGTTGGTTCCAATCGGCACAAAGGCCGTCACTGCGTCGATTTTGATGGTTCTGCACAGCAGAAGTTCACTTTCAAGGGCCCAGGATTGGATTGGCACCACTTGGTAAGGCAGGACTTACAGATGGCAGAGCCCAGGTCCTGTTGCAGAGTTGTAGGAAGTCTTTGATTACCCTGAGACTTTAGAACAGGGGGCAAGCCAGCAAGCCCTCGGAATCACTCTGGGTTTAAGTGAGATGGGTCCAGTCCATTACCTCAGAGGGGCAGAGATCAGCAGGCGGCAGGGAAGCACAAAAAAGCAGAAAAGCAGTTCCTCCAGCGCAGCAGTCAAGCAGAGTGGTAATTCTTGTCGCACAGCAGTCTTTATTCCTGGCAGGGTTCTTCACAGGTCCAGTAGTGTGCTGTATAGTTAGGATCAGAGGCCAAGTACTTATTCCCAGTTGTACCTTTGAAGAGCGGGTGACTTCAGTGCAAGCCCTTGAAGTGCACAGGTCCCCCTTTCTTACCAGCCCTGGCTCCAGACTGTCAGTAGGGGGCAATCAGCCCTTTGTGTGGGAAAAAGGACACCGCCTATTCAAGTCTAAGTGTCAGCTTCGGCGAACCCAGGACCATCTCTCCTTCAGGAAGCAGCTCAAGACCTGGCTGTTCGAGCAGTAACTTACCCCCTCCCCCAGCGCCTTGAGACCCTCCCGGGTGAGTAGCGCGCTCTATAAATGCCGTGATTGATTGATTGATTGATTGCTTCCCCCACTCTTCCTGCCTAGGAAGAGCTATCAGAATGCAGATGAATGCAGGTGAGTTCTCTGTTATACCCACCCTTCCAGTGTTTGTGACGGTCTAGAGGGAATGTTCGAAATGTAGCTGTCACCCACCACAGACATGTATTGGAGACAGGCTGCAAGGCACACAGAGCAGTAAGAGCAGAGAAATGTCCACTTTTTAAAAGTGACATTTCTAAAATAGTAATGTTAAATCCAACTTTACCAGTAAAGTGGACTTATCATTACCATTCCAAAGATATGAAACATAATGCAGCCACTCGTTTATAATCAAGAATTACAGCTTAAAAGTGTTTGAAGAAATTCCCAATGTTCGCCTATGAGAAGAATAAGCCTCACAGAAGTGAAAAAGGACTTTGGGTGTTTGTCACTACCAGAACATGTAAAACATAAAAGTACATGTCCTACCTTTTACTTACACAACACCCTGCCCTTAGGGCTACCTAGGGACTACCTTAGGGGTGACTTGTATGTAATAAAAGGAGAGTTTACGGCTTGGCATGTAGTTTTAAATGGCAAGTCAAAGTGGCAGTAAACTGCACACACAGGCACTGCAATGGAAGGCCTGAGAGAGGTTCGAAAAGGCTACTGGTGGGGATGGCACAATCAATGCTGCAGGCCCACTAGCAGCATTTAGATTACAGATCCTGGTTATATGGTATAGCACTTTACAAGGGACTTATAAGTAAACTAAATATGTCATTTGGGTATGAACCAATGTCACTATGTTTAGGGGAGAAGCACATGCACTGTAGCACAGGTCAGCAGTGGAAAAGTGCTCAGAGTTCTAAGGCCAACTAAAAGATACAGCAAGAAGAGGAGGTAAGCAGGCAAAAGGTTTTGGGGAAGACCACCCTAGGGATGACAGGTCTAACAGCATATTGCAGGATTTCATCTATGGACTTGCTCTGCTGGCAAAGAACGCCTTGCACGGTCTGGTTGCTAATCTCAGGCCGGAGCCCTTGCACAAAAGAGGAGAGAAAACCTCCCATATTATCTCTTAGCGGGTCATTCAGACCAATGTGTTACCTGTACACCTTATTTAGCCTCTCAAGGTATGTGTGCACTGATTCTTTAAGCTCTTGGGATGTTCAGAAAATCTTGGGCCAATTTATCTCCCTTTGGGTAACCTTAGTATTCAGGTGAGCAATGTCTTTATTGTATTTTGTCTTGACCAATGGTGACAATGGTTTACTACTCTCAGGGGTTTCTTCACTGCATATTAATAGCTATCTTGAATTCTGCCCAAAGGTCCTTTGGAACCGTCACTACAAATAGTACATTTAGGTCTTCCCACAATACCTTTGAAATGGTCACCATCTACTCTGTGTATACCATTTGTCAGGATTTTGCCTCAGTTGGGAAGAAAATTTGTGAAGTGAAATAAGTCTACCTGGGACCAGGGGACATGTACATATGTTCCTCCCTGCATCTCTCTCATGCGGAATTCCTTTATCACACCCTCGCCGACTTCTCTCTCATCGCTCATCATAGACTCTTTCTTCCGCTTCACTTTCACCCTGTCTGTCTTGGACCACAACTCCCTAAATTTTTAAAGCTCACTCCAATTCCTAATGTTCCCAAACAGTTCTCTAACGTGTATTTAATCCTTTCAATTTTAACATTTTCAATTCCTTGTCACCCATCATTATCATCCTGACATTCCTTCGCAGCTTCTTTCTCTGCGTTAGATCAAGTCCGCATTCATCTGCCACTCTCTCCATCTTCATAGATGCCTCGCATGCCACCCCTATGGCTTCCTTACTCATGTAAAGCAATTACCTGTCACTGTAGTGCCCTAAGAAGTCTATCCCTATGTTCCCTTTCACAATTTCCTCAAACTCTGCTTTTAATTGGGCAACATTAAGTCTCTCAGGGGTCTGCCCTTTACCTTGTGAAGTGAGTTGAGGAGTCAAAACAGTCATGGTACCTCCCACAAGAGCTGTGAAAGCCTTTCACTGTGAATGTCCTGGAGCTATTGTACTGGAAGTCTCTTCCAGGTTCCAAGAGACACTCAGAAGGGTCTGACTCTGTGGTGTGCTAGTGATTGTCCGAATGGGGGAGATATTTGGGGTATCGCCTGATTGTGACTCACCCAACACTATAGGTGTTGAGTGCAGTCCCACTGTACCTCAGGGGTGCACTAGCTTCTGGAGGGCTCACACTGGCCACCCTGTTATTGGCAGTCACTGACACCGCTGCATTCGGTGCCTATGCTGCATTGTACTGGCGTGGTCTTTTTCTAAGGAGTTCACCTAGGAAGTTGTCCTCCTCACTCTCTGCTTCTGCCTCATACTTCGGCTTCTTTTTCACAATGTTGCTTTTCTTCTCTGTATTCTCTCTCTCTATTAATGAATAAGCTCTGATTGTCTCAATCACTACCTTCCTCCATCTCTTCTGCCTCTCATCATATTGTATGCTTATCCACGAATAAGCCTTACTGCAGACCTTTAATGCAAACCTGTTCCTTTTCTTTTCATTTGCAACCTGCTCCCAAAGATTTAGAGCCTCAAATTGTGTAGGTCTGGGCTGGGGTCTCAAATCGTACATTCTTCTTCCCAAATTTTCTATTCTCGGTATGTACAAACTACCACTATGTGGGGATCGCAATTCCCCGTCTTTGGCTGCATATTTGTATCATTGGGTAAGCCACATGCACGTGTGTAAACCTCCCTTCACCGCCATTTCCCTAGCTGGTGTGCCTGTCTTTTCTGTTTCTGTCTTCTCAAAAGAGGATTTCCAATTTTGTCAGTTTTCTCAGTCACTCCTTGTTTCAGTGTCGCACTCTGTCCGGGCTATTGAGTTCACGATCTGCCAACCAATACCTGCGTGTCTCTGTCAATGATCACTCTATCGCAGCGTGGCTTCAACATTCGCTGGCTAATCCTTGCACTGCACCTTATGACGTAAGCACCCATATACTGCTAGGTTCTCCTGAACTACTTCTCCCACAATAACATTTGTCTGTTTCTTCTAAACAGAGATTTCTACAAACAAAAATCAACCTACTTTTACACATCAGCAAACTCATAACCTGCAGGAGCTTGCCGCACCCATTGTGCTCAGTCCCGGGTATAATGAATGAACAACCACTGAGCTCATTAATGCAGTCTCACAATAGAAGGATTAAATCCCTATCTCGGTGTAGCTGACAGCGCCTTACATTACACCTTATCTGAGCAGACAATTTTAACAATTCAATAATCTAACTGAGGTACCGCTCTTCGACTTTACGCCACGGACATTTGACACATTGCCGCTCTCAAAAATCAAAAAACATGGCCAACAAGACAATAACTGCGATCTCCACAAGTCCAGGACCTAATGCCACTTAGTAGTTAAACCCAAAACCTGCCTATTGAATTTCATCACATTCATCCGACTACTAATCTCGGCATGTACCACTTCACCACTCACTACGCGTTCACTTAAATCCCTATTGATACTCACGTCACCTTCTCTGGATTACTGCAACAGCCACCTCAACTTTAGAAATCAACAACCACCTCATCTTCGGGAATCAGGATTGAGTTGGGGCCGGGTCAATTTGAATCTCGGGGCAAAAACCGTCTGAACCATTAAGGTACAGTAACCGGTTCTATAGCCAATTTCCCTAATCCAAATAGGTCCATTCAGTGCCGATCTGATTCAATGGGAACTGTCAGCGCTGCTAGCAGATCTCCTGGTGCACAAATATGTCTCCTCGTTTCTTGCTCAATGCGTGCCAATGGCTCGGACCTGCAGCAGTGTAGTCCTTGTTCGAACTTTGGGGCCCCCCGTCTGGACCCATCTCTCTATTGTAGATCTTACACATTTGAATAAAGCTTTGACATTCTCAATTTGAATGACAGACACAGACTAAAGTTTAAAGGTTTTACTTTAAGAATATAAAGCAGAAGTACATAAGCTGGACCACCAATCAGGTTAACCGCTAGGGATATAAATCGGAAGTACAAAGAACTCAGTAAAGTTCAATAGAAAATTCAGCACAGATTAGCCTTCTAAAGTGGGAAAATGGGAGCTCTACAATAGTGAAAAATAGGTCCATTTATAGGTCTTTAGACAAAGGATTTCAAACATTCATTAAACAAGAGCACAGTACTCAGGATGTTCACCAATGGGGAATGAGCAAAAAGAAATATTTTACTATAGAATACATTTGTAGATTCTCTCATGATATAATCACATTAGATTCAGTATTTATCAGAGTTTATTCAGGTAACATAAGTCGATTCATAGTATGTAAGATGGCCTGAGACAGCCCGATTGTCCTTGGTTAGGTACACCGAGTTCTGTGTCTCTGGGAAAAAGCCTCAATCTTTCAATGAAAGATCGTAGTTTATTATTACTATGAAGGAATCAACAGCAGTAGTGATCACGTGGTGTAGTACAGTGTCATTTCAAGATGGAAGAAAACATAACATTGGCCTATGTTAGCATAAGCTTGATTCCAATGCACTACATTCCAATAAAAGAATTCCACAATAGACACTTATCTGAAAACTATTACGATTTGGTAGCTTTTCTGTTAAAAAGAGCTTGCACTCTGCTTGATAAACAAATAATCCGTCTGCCAGCAGCCAAAATAAGCCAACATATGAAGTGACAGACTGTATACAAACAGCAAAGCTGGACTGGACACAATGTGACGCTTAAATTCAAATAGCTGCTTATTTTCAGATAGACCGTACAAACTCATCCATTCTGAAATATCAGTTTAGCTTGACACATGCCCGTTTCAACCCTCGCTGGCACAACAGTCTGAACATTAGGCCTTGTTGCGGGGAATGTGTTAATTGACTGGATCAGAGCGGGAATGAAATAGAAATTGTTCTCAATAGAGTGCTTGGCACATTTTAGCTCGTCAAGCGTTTGTGCTCAGTCACTTTTTTCTGAATCTCTTTTTGTGGTAAGGCCTGCGTCCTGAAATGACAGCTGTTGGCTGATAAGGACCCTCGTATCACGACCTGCCAACGCAGCATCAACGCTCTTAAATTTTAAGACAGGCAGTAGGCAGCCGACTGTCTTGGCAGCCCTATTTTAAAGCCGAGGACGCGTCTTATTCCGCATCGCTCCCATTCAGGCTTAAATTCTCTGCTGTGAAAAGGTTTCAGGAACAATCCGCGCGCTGGCCGCCAAGAAAAGAAAGAGGTGTGGGGGAAATTGAAAAGCCGTTGTATTCCTTCCAAACCCCTCTCTATGACTCTGTTTAGATCTGAACTCTGTCGGTAGAGCCACTGCTGCTATTTTAATGTCCGCATAGAGAGGGCATCTGAGGTAGGATGAAGGAAAGGCCTCGTGATGACATGTAAATGTCTCCTCATCATTCAGTTGTCTCAAGTGGTCGCAGAGAGGCCTATCGTTTCAAAGCCAGACTGAAGCCTTTACTGTAGCACACACAGTGAGACAAATAGCAAATTTACGAAGGAAGAAGGCTTACCTAACCCTCGAGGTTATTATCTACTCTTAATTTATTAACATCTTCTCTGGAATGAATTGCATTTTCATTTGTTCATATATCAACATTAGTAGTAGCTGATGTAGCCAACCGGTGTCTCGAAAACCATCTCTCTTTTACAAGGCTTTTGTATTGCCACAAGTAAATATATGCAAAAAGAACAATTGATGGACAGAATACTGAACTATGTCATACATTCATTCACCCTGGTACAGAGATCTGGGCCTAATTTCATCGTTTTTTTTGCTCCCCATGCCATTCCAGTTTAAACCCAGCCATATGCAAATCAGTCTTGACCCTGCGCCCAATGGGAACAGTCCAGCCCGAGCTGCCAGGCCAGGTCCTTCCTTTTGCACATGTAAATATATGTCATTTTAGGGGTCATGATAATTGTGCATCTGTGTTGCTGCATGTGTATTACTGCAGGCAGTGGGATAGCATGTAGCGAGCATGCGAAGATATGGAGACATACAAATATGTTTACACTGTGAAATAATGACTGTAAAGCAGAGATTTACCAAGGACATGAACCGTTACAAAGTGACACAAAGTGGTACAAAGCGACTCATTTGTATTTGACTTCGAATGCAAAAGGCATTTTGCGCTGGAATGGAGCCCAGTTCTCAGTGCAAAAAGCGTTCTGTGTTGCTTTGGGTCACTTTGCTTCAAGGGAAGTTGGGGCTTGCTTAGGCAGATCAGTGCAAACACCCTTAGGTTTTGATGCAAACCTGGATCTCCTTAGATAGCCGGACTGGACTTTGCATCAAAAACGAAGGCGTTAACCAATGGAAATGTTTTCCTTTTGTCGAAAAACACACATGTATTGCATGTGTGCGGTTGTGCACTTTACACATCCAACGTGTGGGATCCTTCTGAAATGTGCACTAAGTACAAGTCCTGTCCCTTCACCTCTGCAAGATGGAGGCTCAGAGCAGCATCATTCAAATGGCAGCAGAGGGGGTGAGGGCAGCAGACCAGTCTTAGCAGTTGCAGTTCTGCGCTGTTTTCCATCTTGCATTGCAGCACAGCAAATATGGTTGCTATGCTGCGTTGATTTATTCTGCCATTAAGTACACATAAATATGGAAGAGCTCATCCGAAACATTTCACCAGGTCACAAAAACGAGTACTTATAGGTGTGCCAACTAATACAATTTGTAGCCACTTGATGTACATATTTCTTTTAAGTATTCCTTTGTTAATTTTTACAGCCTGTCAAAGCATTCACGAATGCCATGTTAGTGGTTCTATTAATGAACACAAGCTAAACAAAAGTAAAAGTTAAATAACCTGGTGAAGGTCTATAATAAACTGTATGTAGCCCAAGAAAAGTTTTCAACTTCCAAATATTTAAATCAAAGTTTTTCATAAGTCAAAAGCTGAGCCAGGCCAGACAATACTTAGGGCACGTATTTTCCTTCTCATGGGTTTGCATATTTGTCCCCACATATTGATTTGCTTTGATTCAGATTCGTCACATCTTCTCTTCACAAAAGAAATACTAAACTGAACTGCATCCTGTGAATTGCTTTGGCTGGGTTTCTCAAGCTTTCAATCATTGCCTGGCACAATCAATAAAACAAGAAGTGACGTGAAGTCACTCAACAAATCCTTTAATCCATCATGTTTAAAACCCGATGTCACAATAGCTGTACCCCGTTCCTAAAGTTTCATTCCAGTGCTTCAAAAGAGTTACTATTTCAAACCTATGCACGAAGCATAGAGGTTCAGAATTATAAAATCTTTTTGAATTTCATAACACATCATTTGTAATGCACAAATTAACTTTATTTCTAGGCCTGGGCGGAATTTCAATTGCGCTGGAGTAATTGCGGTAATTCCGCGTTACTCTTTGACGTAGAATTACAGATAATAAAGCGATTATGCCCGCTTGCGTAACTAAGAGTAATTTGGGGAAAAAATCCTACTGTAAGAGCACATTCAGTGAGCACAAGTGGCCGCTCATGCTCGCTATTCATGTTATATTGCATTTAGTGTCATTTCTCAGCGCAAAATGCATTCTCGCATCCATTTTGGATGAAAGGGGGGCATTTTTGAGCTAGGAAAATAGAAGTAAATGCAGAATTATGAATCTTGCGTATTTCCGCATAACCTTCTGGAATTTTTGGGTAATTCTGTGTGATTATGCTACACAGAATTACACAAGTTACACTCACACCTAGTTATTTCAACTGTCTTCTTCCTCTTTTGTCCGATCTTCCACTGCATGCTTAGACACCCTCTTGGGAACAAGTCTAACCATTTAAGGATTTGGAAACTCACTTATTCCTCATTCCCTAGACATCCACAGTTAGCAGGCAGATGAGTTCTTCTTCTCAAGAGGATGGTTCAATTAATTCTCTGCTGTATAGGGGTTCTAAGCCTATTTACTATTAGAACATTGGAATGTTGAGCGCTCCATTGAAGACAATGGAGTGCTCCGGGATGAGGGAAGCCCGGAGCATCAACATGCCAATGTTTGTTCACAGCAACAGCTGTGAACAAAGGCCTCACGGAGCCCGAGGGGATTTCAACCCCCTTGGGCTCCGTGAGGCCTTTGTTTTACAAATTAGAACATTCTGCCCTCAAGGGGAGGGATGCTCTGATAGTCCTAGAGCCCTCCGTATCGGGCTCTACCAGCCATTTAAGGCCCGCTCCCTTGTTAGAGGCCCTTGCCGAGATTGAGCGGGCCTTCATTGGAGCCCTCTGCGTTGGGCTCGAAGGCTATATTGGCTTTTCAAATTACAGCAGTTTGAACAAAGCAACAAAGATAGGCTGAATGAAGGAGGCAGGTTTCAGGTTCAAGGTTGAGCATTGTTCAGTCATAGCAGTGGAAAACAAGCTTTGTTTCTGAAGCTGTGTTAGGATTGCTTTGAATACCTGTCTCGAAAAGGCTGTTCATGATGGTGAGTGGCTGCAGGACCCTATGTCCCTTATCCCATTATAGATAAGAAACAGTGAGTAACATGTCAAGTAGAGAACATGACTGAAGCTCTAGCTGTCAATAATCTCGAGGAAGATGAAGGAGACAAACTGTCAGCCACCATTTCACTGCCTCTCTCAGGCCTTTCAGGATGCGGGTGATACAACTGAACACACGTAAAGCAAATGCTACTCCTGGTGATGTCACAACAGTGGGAAAGAAATTTTATTTTTAACTGTTATTCTGCCATAGCAGCAAACTACCACATTTTAATGTATTCATGCTAAAGGCTCTCTATGAGGGACATACATAATAAAGTTGTCTTAATGCCCTATTTCTAGTATAGGATCAAATTTCAGAGTCTTGCAATGCAGTGGCTAGGGCTTTGCTTTATAAACCTGGTTGCTTGGTCTGAAAATAGGCATATCTTGTTTTCTTCCCCTTTGATATGCTAGTTTAGACGGCATTTGAAGAGTAGCGTGCAAATGAGACACCCATATTCTTTGGAGGTGTGTCTGCTGATGTAAAGAAACCTCTATAAGGCCACAGCGGCCCATCTCCGAAAGCATACTTCAAATCATCTTCAGCACACATACAAAGAGGAAAAAGCCTTCAAGGCTAGTTTTTATGCAGGAAGGTACCCATCACTGCACAAAAACTATCTTGACCATAGCTCTGGCACCCTTATATTATGGTGCGAGGTTGCTTGCATTGCTGCTAGGCAGCTCAAAATGCTCCAGAGCAGGGAGAGAGCAGAACTGCATAATTTCTTTGAAAATATGGCCCAGTTCTGCTCTCCCACGTTCACGCAATGCAGGACAGCAACTACACTTGCTGTGCTGTGCTGTGCTGTGTGAAATGTTTGAAAATCCAGGCCCAGGAGTCATAAGGCAGGAGCAGAAACCAAATCTTGCTTCAGTGCAATGAAGGACTTCTCTGCCTCCTTGGTGCAAGGAATGGGATCTGAGAAAGTGTGCTAGTAACATCCTGGAAGATTTTATCAGGCTAAGCATACCCTGGAACACACTGGCAGCCATCCCTAGCCATTCCCAAAAAGGTGTCTATTTCCATTTGAGTCACAGGATGGATGAGGAAATACCATGACTGTATTCAATCTGTCTGCTGAAATGTTCCTCGCCCCATTGGAAATATCATGACTTAAATATTGCACTTGAGACTGACATGGTAGCAGCTTGTTGCTCCTTGAGATTTTGTTTGTGATTAGCTAAATTTATCAATAAGGCAATGGTGTCTTGCAAGCATGCTTGATAAGAGGAAGAGCAAGCAACAGATCATTTAAATATTGTAGAAGAGCAGAAACTGTAGGTAATGTTAGTGTATCCAGATGCATTTTGAGAGCTTGGGAAAACATAGTGTAGCATTGGGGTGACCGTGTCCATGTTTTTTGACACCATCTACTGGTAAAACTAAATATGTTTTTTTTTATTGTTTGATTATTACGTTTGGAGAATCCAATCAAATAAACAATGACTTTTCTAGATGTTGTTAATATAATAGGAATGTACACAGTATATCCCCTATACAGTAGCACGTCCGCAATCCCATCATCCAATGAAATGGCTTTCTCTCGTGAAACTATTATTAAGAAACATTTATAGAGCTCATGGCTACCAGAAGGCATCCGAGTGCTAGCAGTGTTGCACACAGAATGGCAGCGAATGGCTGTGGTCAACGTAGGATATTCTTATAAAGCTAGGTTTTAAGTAGCTTCCGGAAGAGGAGATGTTGTGTCACTGAGCGCAGATGGAGACGGAGGGCATTCCAGAGCTTAGCAGCATTGTAAGAAAATGAGCTATCATATCTTTCATTTTTATTCGGGATGCTAGAGCTAAGAGTAGATTAGCTGATCATAAGCTTTTTCTAGGGTGATAAAAGGAGATGAGAGAATGATTTATTGGGGGACCCATGCCCCAGAGTTTTTTGTGAGCGGTGCATAATGATTTAAACTTTATTCTCTTGATTTTCGGCAGCTAATGTAGGGTATTCAGTGCTTGGTTGGCAGATTGGGTTCTGGGTATGTTAAGCAGCATCCGAGCTGTGCAATTCTGTATTATTTGCAGTTTTCTTGTAGTTTTCTTTAGGGCCCCCAGATAAAGGGAGTTTCCATAGTCCAGGCGTGAAAGAACCAAAGCCTGTACCATCAGCGTCCTAGCAATGAAACGAAGCAGAGGTAGAATTTTACGAAGCATTTTAAGTATGCCATAGCAAGTGGCTGCCAACTTCACTGCTTGATGGTCAAATTTAAAGGATTTATCTAGCCACATACCCAGACTTTTGATCATCGGCTTAGGGGCAGGAGCAGAGCTGAGGCAACTTGGCCACTCCAGTACCTGCTCAGGAGTAAGGGTATTGCCTAGGAGCATCAACTCAGTTTTGTCTCCATTAAGCTTGAGACAGGAGTATTCCATCCATTTTGCCACTTTTCCTAAGCAAAAACCAAGGAAGGAGAAGGTGTTCTGAGAATGATTCAAAGAGAGAACTAGTTGAGTGTCATCCGCATATGTGCCTATATTGATCCCATAAGGTAGAACAATATCCGCAAGAGGCCTCATATATACATTGAACAATGTAGGGCTCAATGACGAACCCTGTGGCACTCCACATCTAAGGGGCATGCTGTCGGATATGTTAGCTCCTTCAAAAACCCGGAAGGTTCTACCTTTTAGGAAGGTCTATATCCAGGTGATGGCACTTCCAGTAATTCCCAATCATAGAGTAGAGTGCACTCCTTTTTATCCATGTATTCAATGTCATCATTATTAACAATAGAGTGCGTGCATTCCGGGAACACGGTCCGCCCTCCAACTGCGTAGGAAAATATAGAACAATGGGTTAGGGAACGATTTGTCGCTCCCATACCGGAAGCACTGCTGAAAGGCTTTGTTGCACCAAAAACTTCAAAAAATCATCCAGTTTTGTAATTTTAATCCATTTATTTCGATTCTCAATTTTTTGTTCCTTTTCGTCCGTCACATGAAAAACCATTATGTATTCAGTTCTGATGCGGTAAATATGCCCATCCTAGCCTTATTTTTACGGCAGGAATTCCGACATTCTTGAGTCTGCTTATAAGAATGTTATTTACCATGTCAAATGTGGAACTCAGATCAAGAAGGATAATAGCAACTGATCCTCCTTGATCGAGGAGTCTCTTGGAATCCTCGACCACACTGAGAAGAGTGGTTTCCGTACCGTGAAGAGGTCGGAATCCCATTTGGGTGAATGAAGTAGATTGTGATTTTCCAATAAGGTCAGATTAACATGTTTTTCTTGGAGTTTACTTATCCCAAGAAGAAGGGAAATGGGACGGTAGTTGCCTAGAGTCTCGGGATCTAGATTGGGTTTCTTTAGTAGAGCTTTCACCATGGCATCTTTCCAAGGTGAAAGAAATTGGCCAGTGGAGATGGAGGAGTTTATCAACTCGAGTAAGATTGGCAACACTACTTCAGCAGCCTTAATTAGGAAGCGAGGAGATGCCAGATCAGAGGGGGAGCCTGAATTTATCTTGGATAAAATTTCTGAGAGCTTATCCAAGCTTATAGTGGGGTATCCCTCCAGTGAATACTCAGCATAATGGAGGAGAATTGTCATTGGTAGAATGGATGCCGGCGGGAGAGGAGTGAGAAAATGTATCATAAATATCTTGTATTTTTTTATGAGAAAAAATCCGGCAAGTTCATTACAGCGGGATGACGTGGAATCTGAAGATGCATCAGGAGATGGTGGCTCAAGTAAACTTTTTCCAATCGAAAGATTTCCTGAGGGGAGTTAGCTGTGAGATTAATTTTTTTCTTCAAAATAAAGTGCTTGTGTTTTTTTTATTTCAGCCTGATAAAGTTTTATGGTATCCCTATATTCCTGTTTGCTTAATTCACTATAATCTCTTCTCCATCTCCTTTCAGCTCTTTTACAGTTTTGTTTGAGCTCCCGAAGCTTAGGGGAGTATCAAGTTGTAGTTTTCTCTTTGGCTCTCTTATTACCCATTTTCTTAAGAATGACTTTTTCCAAGGAGGACTCAATTCAAAAATTTAATTTTTCATTGGCTAGAGTGAGATTAGAGTTTAGGATAGGTTTAGTGTCTTTGAGGGCTAGGACTGGAATAGGGTCTAAAACCCTTAATTTTTTATCATTAGAGAAAATAGGATCAAGTAAATGCCCTTTTCTTTTTCTTTTTTTTTTTATATTATCCACAGTATCAAAACATCAATAAATACATACAGATCTAATAACAAGGCATAAAAGCAATTCATTTCATTCAATTATACCAAAAATCGTTACATTAAATTACATTCCCTTTCCCCTTCAGCAGTTCATATGATCAGTCATTGCCCCCCATACATAAATACCTAATTTGCGTTTCCTTGACCCTCTGACAGAGTACAGGCTATGCTCCAAATTATAAATGTTATAAAATCTGGCTCGCCACATTTCGAAAGACGGCACTTCAGGCTGAAGCCAAGAAGACGCTAAGCACAGCCGTGCTACCGCCGTGGCAATAAAGAGTAAATACCGGAATCTATACATAGGTCTCCCTTGCTCGAGGTCCTCACCGATCCCCAGCAACATCATAGAAGCTGAAATTTTAACAGCGACCCCCAAGATCTCCGTCATAAACTTCTCAATGTGTTCTATGTAAGGCACCAATTTAGTACAGACATAAAAAATGTGGAGACTGTCAGTTTTGTCCATACCACATCGGAAGCATTTACCATCATTCCCCCTCCCCCATTTCATCATCTTGGCAGGAGTATGATAGAGATTAAATATGGTTTTATAGAATTGGGCTTTAAGATTCGCCGACAGGCAGATTTCACCGGAAATAGCAATCGCCTTCTCCATAGAGACACTTGGATCTCCCACTTTTAGTGCCCACTTACAGATATGTTTATCCAGATCATCCTTCCTTGAAGCTAAAAGGATTTTAAAAAGGACCCCTATCCTTTGCTGGCCCCTAATAGCTTCCACTATTCTAAGAGGTACCATTGCTATGGGCTGTTTACTCAAAAATCACGTATTTGTAAAAATTTTAAAAACTGGTTCTTATGGAGAAGAAATTTATCTGCTAGATCTGTAAAAGTTGCATAGAGCCCCCCAGTCTCGTAAAAATCCCCAATTTGGGTAATACCATTACGTCTCCAGCTAGCTGCCACTTGGTCATGAAATATTGATGGTAATATACCTACAGCCGTGGTAGGAGTATAAAAAGTTAATCCTTGAATTTGTAAGTTTTTTCGTACCATATTCCAGACCTTAAAAGCTGCCCCCAAAATTTTAAAACGTGTTCTTTTATAATAGCTCCTATGCAGCTTCTTGAATAGGCAGTTCTTAACCTCTTCACCTAACACCATCTGATAGATTGAGGGAGCCTCAGCAACATTACTCACATCTTCTCCAGTCAACATTATCCGCATATTTGATAAAAGACACGCATAATAGTAGAGTGTGAAGTCTGGAACCGACCACCCACCCCTCTCTCTGGGAAGAGTCATAAAGTGCATAGCCCTCCGAGGTTTCCCCGGAGCCCATAGGAATTTAGCACAAAGTGCCTGCAGATGTTGTAGCTGGCCCCAAGATACCTCCAAGGGTACTGATCTAAAAAAATACATCACCTTAGGGAGTATATTCATTTTAAGGATGTTGGCTCTACCCACCAGGGACAGATGTAGGCACTCCCATCTTTCTAATGAGTGCTTTAGCTTGGTAGTGATATCCCCCCAGTTGATGTCAACCAGATCTTCTAGTTTTTCTCAGATCTTTATTCCCAGATATGTGACCTCCTCGACCACTCTTGGATCATTAGCCATAATTTGCTTCGTACACAGGATCTGTGTTTTGGATATATTCATCTTATAACCCAAAACTGCGCCGAACTCATGTGCCAAGCGTTCTATTTCAGGTATAGCCGTGACAGGATCCGATGTTGTGATGGCAATATCGTCAGCATATGCAAAAACGTGGAAATTATCTTCCAGAACGCGAAAGGGTTTAATTTGGGTGCTGCTCTCTAACATTATCAAAAAAGGATTGATGTATAAGGCAAATAGCAGGGGAGAGCAAGGGCATCCCTGCCGAGTTCGTCTTGAGATTTTTATAGGGTCTGATACAAGACCCATTGAACAGATCCTAGCCATAGGTGATCGATATAATACTCTTATAGCCTGGATGAACCCCTGACCAAAACCCATCTGCTGCATAACCCCCCAGAGGAAGTCCCAGGCTACACGATCGAACGCCTTCTCGGCATCGAGTAGAATCAGCCCTAAGTCCCTAGATTCAACCTGAGCAATATCGAAGATTGTCACGATTCTGCTAAAGTGATTCACGGTCCCCCTGCCAGGGATGAATCCATGCTGTTTTGAGGAGACCAAAGGAGAAATGACTTTTGCCAGCCTATTCGCCAGGATTTTGGCGTAGATATTCCCATCGCAGTTGACAAGAGAGATTGGACGATATGACCCTGGCTGGTCCGATGGCTTATCCTTTTTCCTAAATATAACAATATTGGCCTCGTCCCAAGATTGTGGTGCCCTTCCCATTTGAGCTGCTTGGAAAACGGCCAACATATCTATTTTAATGTCCTGAAAAAAGGCCCTATAAACCTCTGAAGGGAGCCTGTCAGGACCCGCTGCCTTACCAATCGCCATGCTGTTAATGGCCAACTCTAACTCCTCCATGGTGATTGGACTTTCCAGTATCTCTGCTTCCTCCTGACCAAGCTGTTCCATTAGCTGTTGTGTCCCGGGGTCCCCAAAATATAGCCCTGACTCTTTTCCCAAATATAAATCTTCATAAAATTTATAAAAAATCCTAAGAATTTCTTGGGGATCATGAACCGTATCTCCTGACACATTCTTCAGGCCGGCTATTCTATGAGCAGCTTCATTAGAGCGTAACCTGCTGGCCAGGCAGCGTCCTACCGCCTCTCCATACTCATAACATTCCTTTTTGTATACCAAATATTTAGCTGCGATTTCCTTGCTCCAACATAGGTTGATGTTAGCCTTAGATCTAGCAACAATAGTTTGTAATTCAGCAATGTTATTCTTGACCTTAATCCCGTGTGCCAGACTTTCTTCCGCAGTCTTAAGTTTGGCATACAATTCCTGCATTACGAGTCTGGCTTTCTTTTGCTGATACAATCCATAGCTCAGGACCTCCCCTCTAAAACAAGCCTTAAAAGTATCCCACAGAACCCCAACTGACGTTGAATGCCGATTATCTTGAAAGAAGTCCTTAGTCCAACACTTAATGTGATCTATAAAAGTGTCATCAAGAAGGAGTTTCCTATTGAAAGTAAAAGTTCGTGGATTTATACAAGAGTCTAATGCTGGGATGACCAGAACTATTGGTGCGTGATCTGATGTGATTCTTGGGAAAACTCGGATTTTGGCTTCTGTGAATAATAGAGGTGATACAAAAAAATAATCAAGGCGCACCAGCTTTTGATGGGGGTAGGAATAAAATGTGAAGCCAGAATCGTGCATACAGAGATAATCCCATACATCGCCAAGCCGTGATCCATCAATAAGTGAGATAACACCTTAAAAACCCTTGGTTTCCTTCCCTTGTAATTTTGTATACCCGATTGAAGTTCCGTA
The DNA here is from genome assembly GCA_963921515.1 of Calotriton arnoldi. Taxonomy (NCBI): domain Eukaryota; kingdom Metazoa; phylum Chordata; class Amphibia; order Caudata; family Salamandridae; genus Calotriton; species Calotriton arnoldi. The sequence continues at coordinate 50,330 of CAWUFW010007172.1, read as the reverse complement.
TTAATCAAGTTAATATTAAAATCCCCACATAGCACCAGGGGGGTTGGCCAAAGTGCAAGCTCCAGATTTAGCTGTTCCAAAACCAAGGCTTCATCAAGATTGGAGCCATAAACAGTACAAAGCGTGAATTTTTTCTCCCTGATCATACATTCCACGATAAGCCATCGTCCCAGCTTGTCAGCTAATACCCGTCCTGAAGTTTGTATAGCAGGTTTGGCTAACACTGCCACCCCCCGAGTCATTGAAGATTGTTGAGAGGCCGCTAAAAGCACGAAACCCATTTCTGATAAGATTTTCCGCTTTCCCCAAGGTACATGAGTTTCTTGTAAACAAATCAGATCTGGTTGAATCACCCGAAGTTCAGCAGCTACCCTTTGTCTCTTATTATAGCTATTTAGGCCACATACATTTAAGGAGCATATTCGCAGTCCAGATCTAGCCATTAGAAAAATAAGGGGACAAACCGATACGCAATTCTCTACAAAAGAACATTAGATCTATTAAACTGAAAATTTTACCAATACTGTGGATTATTTTCTTTTTTTTGCCCCACCTCAACCAACCACCCTCCCCTGATCCCCCCCCAACCCACACCCGACAGACCCTACCCCTACCCTTCCACAAGGCTTTGGGACCAATGGTCCCTGTGATGACAAGCTCCTGCCACCCAGGTGATCACCCTCACAACGCACCCCTCACGCAATATAACGAATAAGTTAGAATTCAAAACATTCTTAAACCATATATGTGTTGCCAATGCCATTTATCCTATTTAAATTACCCAATCTCACATAGGGTGAGCAAGTACAAGAGAGAGAGAGAAAAGAGAAAAAGGAAAAACAAGCCAAAAGAAGAACACAAAGAAGGCATAATTACGAATCTATATCTTGATACTGACTCTGGTATTAGTTCTACCTGCAGGCACCCGTATTAACCATCTTTTATATGGATTGTATAAACTCTTTCGCAAGTATCTCAGATGAAAAAAATCGGGTTTGATCTTTGACAATAACTTTAAGTTTAGCTGGGTTTAATAAAAAGACTTGCGCCCCTTTGGCCTGAAATGGAGCGATAAGCTGGCGTAAATGCCAGCGTCTTTCCACGGTTAGATGACAGAAGTCAGGCCTAACAAAGAACTCAGGCCCTTTCCCTGCCCTTTTTTTATCAGGCCGTGCCAGAGAATACACATCTTCCCGAGCCAGAAAACTATTTAGAGATATCAAAATCGCTCTGGGTCTGTCTACAGTTTGACCAGATCTTGCACGGAGGTTGAATGGGAAGCGATGTGCTCTCTCTACTTCTGTCTCCCAATCCCATTTACCGAGCTCAGGAAAGGCTTCCGTAAACAAGTCAATGATGAATTTACGAGGGTCCTGTCCTTCAATCCCCTCTGGAATTTGCAAAACTCTAAGATTGTTCCTACGAGAGCGATTTTCTATATCGGCTAGTTTCCACTGCGTATCATCTTTTAGAGACCGTAGAGAGTCAGTCAGGGCCTTCTGTGCGACCAATTCGTCTTCAAGACATGAGATTCTTGCTTCTGCTTCATTAAATCTTGTTGTGAACTCTGAACATGTCTTTGCTATGCGCCGCACAGAGTTCTGCAATTTACGACATGACCCCTGGACTCTCTGATTCTCTACTCGTGCCTCCTCTCTATGGGTGACCATGGTTTGATAAATCAAAGCTAGTGATATGTCCTCAGTTACATTAGTTGGCAATTCAGTACCTATCCCCGGGCTACGGCCATTCTCAGTACTTAGATCAGTTGAGCAGGAATAGTCCCATTGTAAAACATTACTTCCATTGCCACTGTGCATTTGTTTGGCACCACCTTTCAAATCCTGTCTTTTACGAACTGTTTGCAGGCTACCATCTGATATATCGCCAGAATCCTCTAAGTGTATACTGCTACGATCACTACCTGCATCCCCCTGCGCCCCAATCATAGCTGAGGCCACCAGTATAGACTCGAGGTCGTCACTTGACGAGTTGGACTGGTCCGATAATGAGAAAAAATAGTCCCCAGATTCTATGTCCTGCAATGAGGCTTTGAGACTCATATTATCATCTTTTGTAACCCCTTTTAAGGCTACACCAGGATCGTTGGCACCCACAGACTTGACGTTGGGACCACCATCCAAAAGGTCCAAGGTAGGGGGCCCACATGTATTGATTGGAGCACTCCCCTCTCCATTTGCGCCCTCACCCATTTCAGTAACTTGGGCAGCTCCATGCATAGATATTTGATCTGTGTTTAAATTGCCAGTGTCCCTGAAATTACGGTCTTTCTCTCTCCCCTCTTGTTCTGGGATAGGGCCTGTAATGTTCCTGCACCCTGCTTCTGCAGCAGGAGACATGCCCTGGGGAGATTGGACATCTTTCCCTTTGTCTTTAGCCTTGACAGCGGAAAATAATAGCGGTATGGTGCGCTTACCCGCTTTCTCCGTTGGTTTTCCTCCTTTTCCTCCTTTCACCACAGAATCCGGCGTTTTAGAACCGCTCTCGGTGTTCGCTTTGTCCTTTGATCCAGTACCAGCAGTACCGGCATTGTCCACATGAGGGCGAGTCCTCCCTCTCGTTGCCTTGGGAGGCATTGCTAGCGCGACCCTCTCGAGCCCTCTGCGGCCGCCGTAGTGTGCAGACGCCGGCAGAGAAGATAAGCGCCAGCTCCAGGCGTACCTCCACCAACCACAGCGGTGCAGACGGCGCAGCCTGGCCGAGATTGCCGCGGCCGCGACGATCAACATACCGCGCCGGTAAGATATTTCCTTCGTCTTTCCTCTCTTATGTAATTAGGTTAACGTAGCCATAGTGTGGGGGTTTGAGCACCTGGGAGCAGCCAGCTCACAAGTCCGGAGCAGCGGACGCCATCTTGCCTCCGAACTAGATGAGTAAAGTAAATGCCCTTTTCAATGTGTGGCGCCATTTACTTTCTGTATTAACTGAATGGCTGATGAGTCTTGAAGAAGCTCAGAGGCCAGAGGGTTCAATAAATCATCAAGATGTGATTTAAAATCCCCTAATAAGAAGAAGTTAGAGGAGGTGCTGGCCAGATTGGCGGCAATTTCCGGAAGAGATCTAAGAAATTGTCCGCAAGTTCCTGGTAGTCTATATATTAAAATTCCTGAGAAGGTGCAAATAGGAGTGTTAGAACTGGGGGTCTCTAGTTGGCAGAGGTAGGTACCTTTGTCCAAATAGGGACCCTTGCTTCTAGTCAGGGTAAGGGGGATACACTACTAAATTAACCCCTGCTCACCCCCTTGGTAGCTTGGCACGAGCAGGCAGGCTTATCTCAGAGGCAGTGTGTAAAGCATTTGTGAACACATACAGTAGCACAGTGACAACACTACAGATGGACACCACACAGGTTGTATTATAAAAATAAGTATTTTTATATAGACTTAACACAAGACCCAAAACGACAAAAATCCACAATACACTATGAAAAATATGACTGTCAATGGTAGAAAATAGTTCAGTTCAATAAAGATGGTAAATGCGACACTCAATGTTCAATGTACCTTTGGATGCGTAACGCGATACAAACAAAAGAGTTGCAGGGAAGGTGATGCGTCGGTTCTTTACACGCATGAACGGTGATGCGTCGGTTCCTTGCTCCAGGGGAGGTGATGCGTCGGTTCCCTACTGCTGCGTAGGGTGCGGTGATGCGTCGGTTCCTTACCGGAGAGAAGGTGATGTGTCGGTTCTCCACCGCGTGGGGAGGTGATGCGTCGGTTTCTTACTGCGCTTCAGTGGCGATGCGACCCGCAGCGTCGCGATGACGACCCGGTGCAATGAAACAAAATGGCGTCGTCTTCTTGATGCGACACTCAGGGGGCAATGCGTGCAAGCCCGACGGCCATGCGGCGACTCAGTGAATCTTCTGAGCCGCGACAGGCCCTGCGACACGCTTCTCCGATGATGCGACGGCGTCTGATGCAACGGCGACACTCTTCTCCGGTGATGCGAGGCGCTTCGGTGATGCGATGGCGACAGCGGCGGCACGCTTTCTCTGCGATGCGACGACAGCGGCTGCGGCGGAGACACGCTTCTCCCTCGTGAGTCGCGCTTCCAGCTCCCAGCGACACGCAGTCTCTCAGAAGGCCCAACACAACAGTAGGCACTTCAAATTCCCAGCAAGGGAATTCAGGGGAGCTGGTTGGTGAAGTCTTATGTTCCTGAGACTTCAGCAGGAGGCAAGCTCAATCTTCAAGCCCTTGGATATGTTCTGCAAGATGATGAAAGTAGCACAAAGTTCCTTTCTCCTTTCTTTGGCAATCAGGCAACCACTGCAGGCCAATCCTCAAACAGCACACAGCATAGGGATAGTCTCCTTCAGCTTCTCTGGTTCCTCTCCTCAGCAAAGGTTTGTCTTGTTTGTTCCAGAAGTGATCTAAAGTCTTGGGGTCAGGGCCCCAGTATTTATACCCATAAATCCTTTGTCCTCTGAAGGCAGAGGGTCCTGTACCTAGTCCAAACCAGTTCTGGGTGCATTCTGCCAGTGCACACCTTCTCTCTTTGTCAGGGTGGGCCAGGGTCATCAGACACACCACAGGAGGTGGAGCCAGCATTGTGGAAGGCAGGCACAGCCCTATTCAGACCCAAGTGCCACTCCTCCCACCACTCTACATGCAGATAGGTCTATTCAGCCCTGTGCTGACTCACCCTGTCTCCTGGAGTCCCCCAGCCCCTGTCACTCACAAACCCAGACACACAATACACAAGCTAGCAGAGGCAGGCTGGATGGTTAGGCAAGAAAATACCTACTTTCTAAAAGTGGTATTTTCAAACACAGAACGTTAAAACCAACTTCACTAAAAGATGTATTTTATCATTCTGAGTTCAGGCATACTAAATTCGTTTTTCTACCATGTTCCCTGGGTCAGTTAGGATTATAAGATGTTATAATCAAACTGCCCATTCTGGCCTATGGGGACAGGTAGCCTTGCAATAGTGAAAAACGAAATTGGCTGTAATTCACTATCAGGACATGCCACACACACCAGGGCATGTCCTACATTACACATACAATGCACCCTGCCCTAGGGCCTACCTTAGGGGTGACTAATATGCAGGAAAGGGAAGGTTTGGGGACTGGTAAGTGGGTGCACTTACCAAGTCGACATGGCAGTACCAGACAGCACACAGGCTCTGCAATGGCAGGCCTGAGACACACTTTACAAGCTGCTCCTGTGGGTGGCACAACCAGTGCTGCAAGCCCACCAGCAGCATTTGACTCACAAGCCCTGGGCACAACCAGTGCACTGTACTAGGGTCTGACAGTGAATCAAATAGGCCAAACATGGAGTCACTAATCCATACATCAATTTATCATAGGGAGCACTTGCACTTTGGCACTGAATAGCAGTGGCAAAGTGCCCAAAGCATCTAATCCAGCAAAAACAGGTCAGTAACAGAGGAGGCATAGCGCAAAAAAATGGAAGGGAGCCCCACGCCAATGGTACCAGGTCTGACACGTGTCCCCTCCAGCTGAAATGTAGGGAGAACTACCCATTCCCTTGGGAGTTATCATCGCTAAGGCGGAAAAATCTGGACAGACCATCAGCATTGTCGGGTTCTGTACCAGAGCGGTGTTCCACCGTGAAGTCCATCCCCTGTAGGGAAATGGACCACCTCAACAACTTTGGATTCTCACCCTCATCTGCATCAACCATCTGAGGGGCCTGTGGTCTGACTGAACCCGGAAGTGAGTCCCAAACAGGTATGGTCTCAACTTCTTCAGCGCCCAGACCACAGCAAATGCCTCACGCTCAATTGCACTCCACCTCTGTTCACTTGGAAGTAACCTCCTACTGATGAAGGCTACAGGTTGGTCTAGGCCCTCCTCATTTAACTGTGCCAGAACAGCCCCTACACCATGCTCTGAAGCGTCTGTTTGAACAACAAATTCTTTTGAGAAGTTGGGCGCCTGAAGCACGGGGGCCGTGCACATGGCAGTCTTCAAGGCGTCAAAAGCTCTCTGACAGGTGTCAGTCCAAATCACTCTCTTGGGCTGCTTCCTGGAAGTCAGCTCTGTCAAGGGTGCAACAATGCTGCCATATCCCTTGACAAATCTCCTGTAATACCCGGTGAGTACTAAAAAGTCTCTCACCTCTGTCTGGGTCTTGGGGGGCTCCCAAGCTAGAATGGTATCAATCTTGGGCTGTAGGGGCGCCACCTAGCCGCTCCCAACCTGGTGTCCCAAGTACACCAGGGAACCCTGCCCGATCTGGCACTTACTCACCTTGATCGTGAGGCCTGCCCTCCGCAGCGCCATCAACACTTCCCAGCGTAGGCGCAGATGTTCTTCCCAACTGGCGCTGAACACTGCGATGTCATCCAGGTAGGCGGCACTGAAATCTTCCAGTGAAACCAACACCTGGTTGACCAACCTCTGAAAGGTGGCAGGGGCATTCTTCATCCCAAAGGGCATAACCCGGAATTGGTAGTGCCCATCTGGTGTGGAGAATGCTGACCTCTCTTTGGCCCCATCAGTCAAGGCGATCTGTCAGTACCCAGACGTTAAGTCAAACGGGCTGAGGTACCGGGCAGCCCCTAACCAATCAATGAGCTCATCAGCTCTGGGGATGGGGTGCGCGTCAGTCCTGGTGACTGAATTGAGTCCTCGGGAGTCCACACAGAACTGGAGTTCGGGCGTGGCACCAGGCGCGCCAGCCTTTGGGACCAAGACCACTGGGCGGGCCCAAGGGCTGTGAGAGGACTCAATCACCCCCAATGCAAACATCTTGGAGACCTCCTCCTTGATGCAAGCTCTCACCCTGTCAGTCACTCTGTAAGCCTTGTGCTTAACAGGAGGACTGTCCCCAGTGTCCACATCATGGACGCACCAATCAGTGACACTAGGAATCAGGGAAAACAGGTCAGGAAACTGTCCCAACAGTTGGCGACAGTCTTCCTGCTGCACAGGTGTCAGGGAGTTAGAGAGGTTCACACCCTCCACTGACCCATCTTGCTCTGTTGCAGACAGGAGGTCAGGAAGAGGTTCTGTCTCCTCTTCCATTCCATCATCTGTTGCTAGGAGCATGCCCACTTCGGACCTCCCAAAATGGGGCTTTAGGCGGTAGACATGTAGGACACGCAAAGGGTTTCTGGGAGATCGCAAGTCCACCAGGTAGGTGACCTCACTCTTGCGCTCCACCACCTCAAATGGTGCGGTCCACTTATCCTGGAGCGTGCAAGGCTCCACAGGGGCCATGACCCACACTTTCTGCCCAGGCTGAAACTCGATCAGAGTGGCATTTTGATCATACCACCGTTTCATCTCCTCCTGGCTGGCTTCCAGATTCGCCTCAGCGAGTTGTCTGAATCGCCTAGTCTGGTTTCTAAAGGCCAGCATGTAGCTAAATACATCCTGGGGAGGTTTACTGGGAGCTTTCTCCCAGCCTTCTTTCACCAGACTCAAAGGTCCTCTTACCCGGTTGACCATAGAGCAGTTCAAAGGGACTGAACCCTAAGGACTTCTGTGGCACCTCACGGTAAGCAAACAAAAGGCATGGTAAGAGGACGTCCCACTTACGCCTCATGGGTTCTTCCAAACCCATAATCATACCCTTCAGGGTCTGGTTGAATCTCTCAACCAGCCCATTTCCTTGGGGGTGGTAAGGAGTGGTGAACTTATAGGTAAGACCGCACTCCTGCCACAGGGACTTCATATACTTGGATATGAAGATTGTACCACGGTCACTCACCACCTCCTTGGGGAACCCCACACGTAGAAAATCCCCATCAGTGCACATCCTACCATGGGGGCCGTCACTGTCCGAAGAGGGATGGCTTCCGGGTACCGGGTGGCATGGTCCACCAAGACCAGGATGAACCTGTTGCCCATGGCTGTCTTGGGGTCCAGTGGCCCCACAATGTCAATACCCACCCGTTCAAAGGGGGTGCTGACCACAGGGAATGGCTGGAGGGGAGCTTTTTGCTTCCTCCCACTTTTTCCACTTGCCTGGCAAGTCTGACATGTCCTGCAGTGAGTGTCTGAACTCCTGCGCATCTGGGGCCAATAAAAGTGGGTGACAAGCCTTTCAAAGGTCTTGCCCTGCCCCAGATGTCCTGCTAAAGGCACATCATGAGCCAAACCCAGTAGGAAGGCTCTGAAGCGCTGGGGTACCACCAGCACACGGGCTGACCCAGGCTCAGCAACCTTAGGCTCGCTATACAGGAGACCATTCTCCCAGTAGATCCAATGTGATCCAGACTGATCACCTGCTGCCTGGTCTGTGGCCTGTTGCCGCAAACCCATGAGAGAAGGGCACTTGTTCTGCTCCTCACAGAACTCCTCCCTGGAGGGTCCTCCATCTTGCTGCCAATGAGTCAGCTCAGGCAGGTCCGCCAGTTCGGCCACTTGTTCCCCTGTAGGTTCCAGAACATCCCCCTCAGGTTCTGCTTCCTCCTGGACCGTCAGAACTACGGGGGCCGGTTTCCCGCGCCCCCTGCCTCTTCTCTGCAAGGCAGGTACCTGGGCCCCCCCTCTCAGGCTCCAGATCCTCTTGAACACCTCTACTGGCTGCCATAGACCGAGTGGTCGCGCACGCCCACTCAGGCAGACCCAACATCTCTAAATGAGGCCTTCTCTTCACCTCTCTCCAAGGTGAACTTTCTAAATCGTTGCCGAACAGACAGTCTACAGGCATGGCTGGCCTCACAGCTACTTGAAAGTTACCTGAGACCCCCCCCCACTCAAAGGGAACCTGAGCCACTCTGCAGTGGCTCTCTGAGTTGTCCGCGGCAACTACTGGGCAGAATGCATTGGGGATCACCTGCTCTTCAGACACCAGCCGACAACTGACAGCTGTCACACTGGCTCTGGTGTCTCTCAGAACCTCCACCCTTTGGCCATTGATGGTCACTCACTGCCTGTATTTCTTAGTGTTATCAGGCAGTTGGGTCCTGGGGACCTTCTCACTGTCTCCTAAAGAGACCAAGGACATTGCTACGGGACCCCACCCACCTTGGGCACCCATCTCCTCCCCCAGGGCTACACTAGCTACCTGCCGGGGTGGTGCACCAGTGGGTGCTGATTTTTCATACAAGGGACATCTAGTCTCCCAGGAGCAGTGGCCCACTTGACCACACTTAAAGCAAGTCTTGGGCCCCCTGTGAACAGGCTTATCTGTCGGGGCCCCTGGCTTCTTTTCAGGGGGAGGCTGGGAACCCTTCCCTTGGTTCCCTTGGGGATTACTTTGGGGCCCTTTCTGGAACTCCCTCTGTTTACCCTTGTCCCCCCCACTCCTCTGCTGGGGACCCTTCCCACCTTTGGGGGAGTCTCCCACGTGACCCTTGTGGACCCGGGTGCTCACCCAGCGGTCCGCCTCCTCCGCAAGCTTCCTAGGGTTAGTCAGCCTACTATCAATAAGGTTCTGGCGTAGCTCTGGAAAACAATTTCCTGACAAGTGCTCCCATGCAATCAAATCAAAGAGCGCTTCAAAATCATTCACTTTGCTACCCTTCACCCAACCATCCAATGCTCTGCAAAAAAAAGTCACAAATTCTACCCAGGTACTGGACTCCAACTTTTTGCAATTTCTAAACCTCTGCCTATACAGTTCAGGAGTCAACCCATACCTAGACATCAATGCTTCCTTCATATGCCTATAAGAATTGTGGACTTCAGAGGGCAAGTCTAATAAGGTATCCCGCCCCTCACTAAGGAACCGCCCCCACAACCCCGCTCCCCAATCCTTCTCAGGGACCCGTTGGGAGGACATAGCTACCTCATAGGCCTTGAACCATTGACCAATATCATCATTCTTATAAAACTCTTTGACCACATCTTTAGGTATATACATCCTGGCTTCAACAGGCATGGACGGTGTGCTGCCACCAGAGGGAGTAATCTCTAAGCTCCTAGCTTTCAACTCCAACTCCCTCAAACTTCTCTCATGCTCCATTTGCATCCTCTTTTCCTCTAGGGCCAATTTCTTAATTTCCAATTCTAACTGCCCACCCATCTTAAGCTTGGTCAGCTCCATTTCATGCATCGTACTTCTCTCCCTGTCCTCCAGCTCTCCTGGGGACAGGCCCTTGGAAGAAACACTGCTGCCTGCTGGGGAAGGTGCTCTCATCCCCCCTGGACCCAGTGTCCCATTTAGCTGCCCTTCTGCATTCTCAGCCCCCTCCTCCTGCTCTTCCACATGCTCAGGGGTGCTTCTTGCTTCCACCCAGGCCTTCAGTGCCTTTTGGAACTCATCCTTCTTGGAAAGACCGGTCATAGCAACTTTAAATTTCCTGCAGAAGTGCTTCAGCTGTTTCACAGTTCAACTTTCTAGTTTCTCTTCCTCAAAATCAAAATCAACAGATGCGATGGATGCTGTTTTGCTCACGGTGAAACTTGGCAGTTCTTGGCAAAAATAGAAATCCCAGGAAAAAACAATCTACCAAAATGTAAGTGGTTGCGTTTGGTCTGCACTCACTAGTAGTGTACACCAATCACTGTATATGAGTCACAAATGCTAGTCCAGAATCCTCACCACTGACCACCAATGTTAGAACTGGGGGTCTCTAGTTGGCAGAGGTAGGTACCTTTGTCCAAATAGGGACCCTTGCTTCTAGTCAGGGTAAGGGGGATACCCTACTAAAATAACACCTGCTCACCCCCTTGGTAGCTTGGCACGAGCAGGCAGGCTTGTCTCAGAGGCAGTGTGTATAGCATTTGTGAACACATACAGTAACCCAGTGACAACACTACAGATGGACACCACACAGGTTGTATTATAAAAATAAATATTTTTATATAGACTTAACACAAGACCCAAAATGACAAAAATCCACAATACACTATGAAAAATATGACTGTCAATGGTAGAAAATAGTTCAGTTCAATAAAGATGGTAAATGCGACACTCAATGTTCAATGTACCTTTGGATGCGTAACGCGATACAAACAAAAGAGTTGCAGGGAAGGTGATATGTTGGTTCCTTACACGCAAGAACGGTGATGCGTCGGTTCCTTGCTCCGGGGGAGGTGATGCGTCGGTTCCCTACTGCTGCGTAGGGGACGGTGATGCATCGGTTCCTTACCGGAGAGGAGGTGATGCGTCGGTTCTCCACCGCGTGGGGAGGTGATGCGTCGGTTTCTTACTGCACTTCTGTGGCGATGCGACCCGCAGCGCCGCGATGTGATGACGACCCGGTGCAATGAAACAAAATGGCATCTTCTTCTTGATGCGACACTCAGGGGGCGATGCGTGCACGCCCGACGGCTGTGCGGCGACTCAGTGAATCTTCTGAGCCGCGACAGGCCCTGCGACACGCTTCTCCGATGATGCGACGGCGACACTCTTCTCCGGTGATGCGAGGCACTTCGGTGATGCGATGGCGACAGCGGCGGCACGCTTTCTCGGCGATGCGACGACAGCGGCTGCGGCAGCGACACGCTTCTCGTTCGTGAGTCGCGCTTCCAGCTCCCAGCGACACGCAGTCTCTCAGAAGGCCCAACTCAACAGTAGGCACTTCAAATTCCCAGCAAGGGAATTCAGGGGAGCTGGTTGGTGAAGTCTTATGTTCCTGAGACTTCAGCAGGAGGCAAGCTCAATCTTCAAGCCCTTGGAGATGTTCTGCAAGATGATGAAAGTAGCACAAAGTTCCTTTCTCCTTTCTTTGGCAATCAGGCAACCACTGCAGGCCAATCCCTCAAACAGCACACAGCATAGGGATAGTCTCCTTCAGCTTCTCTGGTTCCTCTCCTCAGCAAAGGTTTGTCTTGTTTGTTCCAGAAGTGATCTAAAGTCTTGGGGTCAGGGCCTCAGTATTTATACCCATAAATCCTTCGTCCTCTGAAGGCAGAGGGTCCTGTACCTAGTCCAAACCAGTTCTGGGTGCATTCTGCCAGTGCACACCTTCTCTCTTTGTCAGGGTGGGCCAGGGTCATCAGACACACCACAGGAGGTGGAGCCAGCATTGTGGAAGGCAGGCACAGCCCTATTCAGACCCAAGTGCCACTCCTCCCACCAATCTACATGCACATAGGTCTATTCAGCCCTGTGCTGACTCACCCTGTCACCTGGAGTCCCCCAGCCCCTGTCACTCACAAACCCAGACACACAATACACAAGCTAGCAGAGGCAGGCTGGATGGTTAGGCAAGAAAATACCTACTTTCTAAAAGTGGTATTTTCAAACACAGAACGTTAAAACCAACTTCACTAAAAGATGTATTTTATCATTCTGAGTTCAGGCATACTAAATTAGTTTTTCTACTATGTTCCCTGGGTCAGTTAGGATTATAAGATGTTATAATCAAACTGCCCATTCTGGCCTATGGGGACAGGTAGCCTTGCAATAGTGAAAAACGAAATTGGCTGTAATTCACTATCAGGACATGCCACACACACCAGGGCATGTCCTACCTTACACATACAATGAACCCTGCCCTAGGGCCTACCTTAGGGGTGACTAATATGCAGGAAAGGGAATGTTTGGGGACTGGTAAGTGGGTGCACTTACCAAGTCGACATGGCAGTACCAGACTGCACACAGGCTCTGCAATGGCAGGCCTGAGACACACTTTACAAGCTGCTCCTGTGGGTGGCACAACCAGTGCTGCAAGCCCACCAGCAGCATTTGACTCACTCACAGGCCCTGGGCACAGCCAGTGCACTGTACTAAGGTCTGACAGTGAATCAAATAGGCCAAACATGGAGTCACTAATCCATACATCAATTTATCATAGGGAGCACTTGCACTTTGGCACTGAATAGCAGTGGCAAAGTGCCCAAAGCATCTAATCCAGCAAAAACAGGTCAGTAACAGAGGAGGCATAGCGCAAAAAAATGGAAGGGAGACCCACGCCAATGGTACCAGGTCTAACAAGGAGAAAAAGTGATTGCAAAGGTGAGATTCTCACAGTCGGGAATTAAATCATTGTGGAGAGGAGTTGGCCTAACGGCTAGGGCGGGGAACTGGGTTTTGAGTCTCGGCAATGACGCTGAACATCCTGTGATTCTGGGCAAATCACTTAATCTATCCGTGCCTAACAAAAATGAATGTGTCCTCATGTAACGCAACTGGTGCTATGTAAAGCGGTCTGATACACGATACCTTCGGGTCAAGTTCGCGCTATATAAAACTCTGTAAAAAAACAAAAATTCAGGTTTAATAAAGCATTTAAAGGTGTCTCTGAAAATAATGGCAATACCTCCACCCTTCTTAATTCCACAATCTTTTTGCTGAATACAATAATAAGGGGGGGAGGGGGTGGGAGTCTACACATGGTACTGATGGAGCAGAGAAAATAAAAAAATTTAACCCCTAACAAATTTTATAAATAATTAATAAAATGTTCGTTTAAATGTATTAATCAACACTGTACGTGGGGGAAGGGTAATACGCAAGTGTGTGTGCTGAATAATCTATTAACGAATGTCTGTGTGTCTAATTATAACATAAAAATAATTGCGTACTAATTTATAATAAATGCATGATTTATGCTTCATAGAAAATAAACGTGTTGTTGCAAAAACAATAGTGATGGTAAGTAAGGAACAGCTTAAATGTTGCTTTCTGCTAGGTAATAACTAATTGGGGTAAGTAGATGACGGGAGGGAAACGAAAAGGCTATGTTTCTCTATTTTAATTATGTTTTGTTTATTTCAAAACAGTGCTTCTAAGTATAAACAAGTGGCGATATAAAATGGCTGCCAGTTAATGAAGTGCGCAAGTGCGTGGAAACACGTGACAAGGGAGAAAAGTTGGAGAAAAGCTAACCTCGTGATGTTGCTGAGAGGCTAGGATGCGAGAATGGTCAAGGCTGATGTGACCTAATTGAACTGATAGTGTGCCATGGTGATCAGCAAAGAACCGTGGGAAACCATTTTAAGAGAAAGGACAATGCCTGCAGAGTTCTCGAATGTATCGAAAGAAGTTACAAATGTACTGATCGAAGCGGATGGAAACATGTCTTGAACTGTGAGAAAGGAAATGATCCAAGGACCAGTTGGATCCGAGAGAACTTGATTAAAGAATGAATAGATGAAATGAATGTACCAATGAAAGAAAAGCGTGTTATTAATGTTGCAACAATTAGTTAGCAAAGTTAGAATTAGGGTATAAGAGGGCCTACTCTTAGTGGGAGGGGGTCACAGTCACGATCGGAGTTGGAGAGTCGCAGTCAGAGTCGGTGTTGGTGTTGGTGGCTTCCAGTGCTTGGTGGTCCTGATCGATCCATTACTGAGCGGGAGATGCTGAAAGACTGTTAGATGAGACGGGTTGCAGGTAGCTGATGCTGACGAGCTGAAGTTTCTGTTGCTGTCTTAATTTTCCAGTTGAGTATGAGAATCAGGTTATTTTTAATTCTTAAACTTAGGTTAGAAATCATTAGGCTAAATTAGGAAGATAGGTAGGTAATTAGGGTTTTGCTTCATGACAAAAATTTCCTTTCTGCAATAAAATTGATTATGCTTAATAAATATTTGAATTAATAATGAATGAATAATTGAATAAAAAGTTTAAATTCTTTTTCATGCTTTTAAAATTATATAAAATTTAAGATTCTTTAAATCAAACGACTCAGTGGTTATTTTACTAAATGATTGTGACACCAGTAATTGGTTATTGTGATTTAGCTGGTCTTAATCACTATGAACTAATTTCTTACATGAATGATTCATCGACAAAACAATGAGCAGGAATATCTTAAGAAATAACTGAAAAGAAAACGATAGGTTTAGGTAATAAGATATCCCGGCTCCTTCCAGCGGTACATAAATGGTGTTTTCCATTTTAGTTCTCATGCTTCTCCTAGGAGTACAGAATTTCGTAAAGGTGTAAAGGAAATCCAGGTGTGTGCGTGTGTGATAGGCGATGTTTATGGGCCCCATCGTCATGTGGATGTAAGAAAATATAGTTTGCCCCTGGATGACCGATAAGTGACCTAGGAGGAGAATAGTTTTATTGTACGCGCTGCAACAGATTTCTTGGTAGCAGAGTTATGGTTTTCTATAGATTAGTTTAGTGATTATTGTTTATTGATTATTGATTATTTTTTATGACTAATACTATATGTTGAGAAGTTTTCACGCTTCTGGGATGTAGGAAGTGGAACACATGTGGCAAGAGAAGTCACATGGAATTTGGTACATGGTCTGAATTCATTTTGGTAATAACACAGGTTGTGTTATGTTAGGGATTTTCTGTATGAAAGGTGTGTAACTGAGATAGCAAATCACGTTTTCTTGTGAAACTCTGGCCTTAATTCTCAGGAGCATAGTCTCCACATGTGTCTTATCCCCAGAGAAACGAGTTAATTGTTTGCTTGAAAGTAGGGTAAGGTAGAGGGAAGTGCTACTTTATCGGCGAGAGTTGATAATTCTGTGGTAGGGTAGAGGTAAGCGCTGCCTACTGGAAATACAGGATTCTTGTGTAAAAGGACAAAGCTGTCACTTTTGTTAGCGAATCAGACTATGGAATTGTTTTAATTGTTGTAACTAACGAAGAAAACAGTGAAAAGAAAAATTGCCGATAAATTTTGTAAAGGAGGGGTAAAGGAGCAGGAGTGACGTAGAAAAGTGCCGCGCTAGGATTGGATAGTGCGCTAGTCACATTAACACAGAGTCAGGAGTGACGTAGAAAAGTGCCGCGCTAGGATTGGTTGGTTCGCGGACGAAGGGAATTGTTCTGATTGGTGCGTTAGTGTAAGTCGCACTGTAATTGGTTGAAGTTCCGTACACGGAAAAGTGCTGGTTTGAAGAGAAAAACAAATCGAAAACATGCCGTATTACGTGTATGAAAGGGAGAAAACGTCATGGACGACAAAAATAAAGAATGAGTTTATGCCTGGAAGAATGTGGGGAATAAATCATGAGGATAGAATAAAACGTTGGAGATGTGCTAACATGACAGGAGGGTTGTTTCCGGCTTTTACGGTTGAGGAAGAGACTAAGAGAAAACGTACTGAGAAAAGAAACATATGGAGAGGGAGAAATATATGCATGAGAGCGAAACGGATGATGAATTGCTGGAAGATATTTTGAATAGAAATCCACCTCCGTATCAGCAGAGTTCTACAGTGGTGACACCAAATGCGCCGCTAATAGAGACTATGCGAAATAAAAGTCCGGAAAAAGAATTGAAATAAATAGGTCACAAGATCAAATGAGAACTTCACAAAATGAAGGAATAGAAAGCGACAATGCAAGCGAATTAGCAAGGACAACAAAAAACTAACTGAGAAGATTAGAGAATTAACGAAAAATATGGAAGCAGTGACTGTGCCTGTAACAATAGGTCCAGTAATACCAGTTTTTGAGAATCAGAAAATTGATGAACGATCTTTAGTGATTCCCATGAGTTCACAATTTCAGAGAGAAAAAGAAAGGATGGAACAAAGTGCAGGTACAATTAATTTGACTAGTACTTACAGACCAAGTCCACCTACAAATTTGACTGTTAATGAGGGCAAGGGTAGGAAAATGCATATGGTAACAGAATCTGCAACAGAGACTCCTGAAAAGAGTGGTAATTGGATAGAACTAAATAATACACCCATAGGTCCGACTCCTGATGAATTAAATGAGTGGATGAAGGCATTTAAAATAAAAGAACCAGAAGAAAAACCATTAGATGTAATTAGGTTAAAAATTGACATGGAAGAATTAATTCTAGGAACGATTGGTACAGAAAAGATAAAAATTACCAGGATGATGAAATAATGTTTCTGTGCAAAAGTATTACATGGAGAGCAAAGAATTTACATGACAAACTAGAAGAAGTAGCCAGTGAAATTGGAATAGACTTTGGGAAAGTGAAAACGTTGCAGAAACCATATAGAGTAGACTTTTGTGAAAAAGATATTGAAAATTTGAACACGGCAGGAAGGCTGACACAGATACAAGAGTTAATTGTGTTATTGAGAAAATGGGGTGATGTGGACAGATGGAAGGTTAGATGGACAAAAAAGAATGAGAAAACTACAGGCAAAGCTTCTTTGGCTTTTATGATAACTGAAAAAGAACCTGTTGCCAGAGAATACCCTATGAGAGAAACTCCAGGTGGTAGTTATGTGCATGTTCCCTGGACTAGGCAGGATATACTGTCATTCACAAATGACTTTCCGAAGCTAAGAGAGAAACCAGTTGAATGGTACCGACAAGTAGAGAGGTTTGTAAAGGTTTCAAAGGTGTTGTGGATAGATTTAGATGGATTATTTGACATAGTGGTACCAACTGATTTGTGGTCAGAGTGTAAGATTACAGTTGACTGGCCAACTAGAGAATATCCAAGAGATCCTAAGACAGGAGCTCCAGGTCCTGAGGTGATGAAGAAGTATCATAAGGTGATTACCTTTTTGAAGAATAAGATTCCTCCTAAAGAGACAGATTGGGTAAAAATCGATAGAACTACACAGGAAAGTAAGGAGTCTGTACATGCCTATTATGAGAGGTTGTTGTTGGTTTTCAAGCAGTATAGTGGATATGAGGAATTAAGTGAAAAGGATATGAGTCATTTTGTGTACAGATTTGTGTTTGGATTGAAACCAGAGATTAGTGAAATGATTAAACAGCATATGATTAATTGGCAGAATGGCACAGTAGACGAGGTGCTGAGGTATGCTAAGTATTGCAGTGATGATATTGAGAGTAGACAGCGTAAATTGAAAGAGAAGGCAATGTGGGCACAGGTGAAAGTGGCAGAAAAACAAGAAGCTCAATTGGATAATAATAGTGGGAATGAAACAGGACAGAATAAAACGCGACCTAACATAGGTAAAGGGAAAGGTCAAGTGAGTCTAGAGGAGGCAAAGAAGAAATGGCCCTGTCATAATTGCGGAAAATTAGGGCATTGGAGAAACGAGTGTAAGTTCCCACCTAAAGCTAATCCGGAAAATCAATCATTAACTCCACAGGTGCAGAATGAGGTAGTTGTTCAACAAAGTCAGGTGCCGCAACCACCACTTCCCAACACTGTTAACCAGCAAAGATACAGTACAGAAACAGGATTCTACGGAGGAGAGCAGGTAACACAGTTGCCGCGAGCAGCTAACATTTCTCAGTATTGCTTGCGTCAGAGTGAGGATGAGCCGGATGAAAGTTTCTGACGGTGCCCAGGAGAGGGAAAAGAGTGCGTACTTGGCGCAACTCTAGAGGTAGATCAGTCTGGTCCCTTTGTGGATGGAGAAGTGAATGGTGCAAATGTAACATTCCTTGTCGATACTGGAGCTACCCGTTCTACTGTTAGATCAGTGGAAATTCCAAACCTTCCTCTCTCAGGTGAATACATCCAAGTGGTAGGAGTAGCAAATCAGCAGATTAAAACACCACTTACTGAATTAGTGGATGTAAAAATTGGTTCTTTTAGCAAAATGCATAGATTTGTAGTGTGCGATTGTAGTCCTGTAAATCTTTTAGGTCGTGACCTCTTGTGCAAGATGAATTGCACAATTTATTGTACACTAGATGGAATTGGATTTCAGACCTCAGATGAAGATGTATTGTATAAAGTAACTTTGATGAATCAGGAACCTGAAATGAATGGTTTGTTTCCTGCATTTGATGCAGAAAAACTTCCAGAAGAACTAAAAATTGCAGTGAAAGAAAATGTGTGGGATTTTACAGGAGAAGATATTGGATTAATGAAAGAAGTTGATCCAGTAAAAGTAACAGTAAAAGAAGGAACAACTTACCCGAATACGCCACAGTACAAATTAACTCCAGAAATAATTGAAGGAATAACTCCTGTAATAAATAAAATGATTGAACAGGGAATTCTAAAAGAAATAATGAGCAGTCCATGTAATTCACCTATTATGGGACTGAAAAAGCCAAACGGAACATATAGAATAGTACAGGATTTGAGAAAGATCAACAAAATAGTTGTGCCCTGTTGTCCAATAGTGCCAAACCCTGCAGTAATTCTATATCAAATTCCACACGAAGCTGAGTGGTACACAGTGATAGATTTGTGTCACGCATTTTCTCTATTCCTTTGCATCCAGATAGCCAGCCATTATTTGCGTTCCGGTTCGGAGAGCGTATTTTGGCATGGTGCCGAATTCCTCAGGGGTATACAGAAAGCCCCTCAATCTTTAATCAGATTCTAAAGAAATCTCTGGAAGATTTGAAAATGCCAGAAAAGTCAGTGATGGTGCAGTATATCGATGACCTGTTGGTGGCATCGAAAACAAAAGAAGCATGTGTAAGTGATACAATTGCTTTACTGAACCATCTAGAGAAAAGAGGACATAAAGTGTCCCCTTCAAAATTGCAATTTTGCCAAAAGAAGTTCAATATTTAGGGCATAAAATTGAGAAAGGAGTGCGAAAGATAGCGACAGAAAGAGTAAGAATGATTCAAGGAATGAGAGCACCAATGACGCAAAGAGAGGTAAGAATGTTTCTGGGAATGGTTGGATATTGCCGACAATGGATAAGTGGTTTCTCCTTGATTGCAAAACCATTACAAAAATTGACCAAGAAAGATGTAAGAGACCCTTTTGAGTTAAATAACGAAGAAATGAAATCTTTCAAAGAGTTGAAAAAGAAATTGTGTGAGGCCCCTGCTTTAGGCATGCCTGATTATGAGAAGGATTTTGAATTGTACTGCAGTGAAAGAGATGGATGTGCGTTTTCAGTACTGGTACAAAAACATGGAACAATGAAAAGACCAATTGCTTATTTTTCAGCTGTTTTAGATCCTATAGCAAAAGCATTGCCCAGATGTCTGAAAGCAGTTGCTGCTACTTGTGTAAGTCTGGAACAAAGTGAAGGTATAGTGATGGGGTATCCACTGAGAGTATATGTTCCCCATTCAGTAGAAATTCTTTTGACAAGAACAAAAACACAGTACATGACACATAGTCGGCTGACTAAGTACGAAAAAGTAATCTTGAGTGCTGAAAATGTGACCATAGATAGATGCATGAATGTGAATCCTTCAACATCATTGCCAGATGAAGAGAGTATAATTGAACAAGACGAAGTAGATCATGATTGTCTGAATGTGCTGGAATATTGCACAAAACCAAGAGCTGACATAAAAGATGAACCGTTAAAGGAATCAGATTATGTCATGTTTGTGGATGGCTCATGTTTAAGAACGAAAGAAGGAGTTTTAAGCGCAGCTTACGCAGTGTGCACAGTGGCAACTGTGATGGAAGCGTCTTGTCTGAAAGGAATAAGGTCTGCACAAGTTGCGGAACTGATTGCTTTGATTCAAGCATGTAAATTGGGAAGAAATGTGCGAGTTACGATTGTGACCGATAGCCAATATGGTTTCGGTATTGTACATGACTTCGGTCAGATTTGGTCACAAAGAGGTTTCTTGACGTCTGCAGGAACACCTATCAGAAATGGAGATTTTGTTAAAAAGCTGCTTGAGGCGATACAGCTGCCTAAACAAATAGCTGTAGTGAAGTGCAAGGCACATAAGAAAAACGAAGACTACATAGCTGTTGGAAACAACTATGCTGATGAGATCGCCAAATATTGTGCAGAGAACATGGTGTCCCTGAATAAGAATAGAGAAAGGGAGCATATCTCTTCTCCTTTGCTTTTTACTAACACTGTCGAGACATGGGATGAAGTGAGACAGTTACAGGAAGCTGCAAATGATGAGGAAAAAGATTACTGGATAAAAGCAGGATGTAGAAGACAGGAAAATAATGGTGTGTGGGTGTACAGAGATGAAAGACCAGTTATGCCTGATAGCATGATTGCAGACATGGCACGGATGTACCATGGACAAGCTCATATTGGGAGAGATGCAATGATCAGACTTTTCAGACAAACCTGGTATAACCCAAAATTCAGAGCGATAGCTGAAAGCCTTTGTCAAAGATGTCTTATTTGTCAGCAGTTTAATCCAGGAAGAAAGACGGTAGTGAGTCTAGGAACAATAGGACGAGAAGGAGGTCCGTTCACTAGAATGCAATTGGACTTTATCGAAATGCCCCCTTGTAACAGACTAAAATATGTTCTAGTGGTCGTCTGTTTGTTTTCTCGTTGGGTGGAGGCATACCCCACTAGAAGGAATGATGGAACAACGGTGGCAAAACTTATGCTGCGAGAGTTCATTCCAAGGTATGGTTTTCCAGTCACGGTTGAGACAGATAGAGGAACACATTTTCAAAATGAGTTGATCCAATTGATTTGTGAAGCATTGAGTATTAAACAAAAACTACATTGTGCATACAGACCAGAGGCTTCTGGGGTAGTAGAGCAAATTAATGGAACAATTAAGAACAGATTAGGAAAAATGTGTCAAGCTACAGGACTCAAATGGCCAGATGCACTGCCCCTTGTTCTGATGACCATCAGAAGCATCCCTGAAAAGAAAACTGGACTTAGTCCTCATGAGATGATCATGGGACGAGCAATGAGACAAGCACAAGTACCTGTCAACAAGTTATTGACTATAACTGATGATCTAGTACTGGATTATTGCAAGGGACTGGCTGATGTGGTGCGTTCTGTGTTTCATCAGGTTGGACCGGATGCGACCACTCTTGAAAGAAAACCAGCCCACGACTTGAATCCAGGAGACTGGGTCCGCATAAAAATCCACAGGAGAAGAAACTGTCTAGTTCCTCGCTGGGACGAGCCACGACAGGTAATCCTAGTGACAACGACTGCAGTCAAGTGTGCAGGAATAAAGAACTGGGTCCATGCCAGCCACACAATCAGAGTTCAAGAACCTACTGATCGACATGTGAGTCGACGTCTGGAAGTGTGGGATAAAAGTTTAACGGCTGGGACAACAGGAATAAGAGAAAGGGTGCCAGAACTTGAAGATCGACCTGAAAGTCGACATCTGGAAACCCCAACTGCGAGCACTTCTAGAGAAGAAGAGGAGGAAGAAGAAGAAGGAAGAAATTCAGAAATTCCAGAACCTGAAGATCGACCTGTAAGTCGACATCTGGAAATATCTGATACAAGTTCAGGATCTGATGATTCAGTTGCAAACTGTGCAGAATTTCGAAGGAGAACTTGGGGTTATAAACCAATTAGAGAAGAAAATGAACAAGAAAATGATCTAGATGAGCAACCAAGTACAAGTTATGGTGGAAATCCTTCAGAAATAATATTAATAGACGAAGTAGGGAAAGAAGTACACAAAAAGTTAGAGAATCGAGAAGAACCCCGAGGAGCAATAGGGACAGGTAGAGAAACAAAAGAACAGGGAAATTTAGAAGTAGAGAGTGAGGAAAACACCAAATCGGAAGAACACCGAGGAGGGACAGTAATAAGGGAACACAAGAAGGAGAAAACAGATCCACCAGTAAGAGACGACGAGATCATAAGCTTCAAAATAAGAGACAATAGTGAAAAAGTTGAAACCGAATCTGAAGAGAGTGGAGAAGAGGAGAAAACAAAAACTGAATCAAGAAAAAGAAATTGGAAATCAGAAAGAGAAGAAAAAGAAGGTGAAGCCAAAAGGCCAAGAAAAGGAGATAATTGGCCCAGCAACTATATAAGAAAATTGAGATATAGAATAATAAGAGCAGGAGAAGAAAGTGCTGAACAAGTGAATGAAATAACAAGTCAAAAGGGACAAGAAAAGCCAAGTGGAAAACGACTGCAAAAGTCTAAAAGAACGAAGGAAGTGAATGCAAAGTACAAGTCACCTGAGTGGCTATATATCGCACTGACGGATTACAAAGAAGAAGGAAACACTCACGAGAACCCGAGACTAAGAAATCGAATGGGTAAAGGTGAGATGCAACAAACCTGAAGTGAAGACTTATAGTGCTTCTGCCGGACATGACAATTTTACTGGATATGACAAATCACCGGATGTGACAACGAAAGAATTCTGGAGAGAATTAAAAGAAAGTACCAAGCAAAGACTTTTTGAAAGCAGAGTGGCATCTAAGTCATTTCTGAGGTGTAGTGACACAATTTTCTGAAACTTAACAAAAAGATAAAAGCAAAATGGAAAATACTAGGGATAGAAGAGATAAATGTGAGTTTGTAAAAAGATGGTGTAAAATGTGCTGCTTTTGTACAGGTTTATTAATGACCGTATGGATAGTTTTAGCAATCACAATTCCTATTAGTTTAGCTGTAATAGAAGCGAAGAATGATACTAAACAAGAAAAAGAAACTAATATTAAAGAACCAGTTATTTTAAGAAGTAATGCAGAATTACATAAGGATAAGTCAGTAACAGACTTTTCTAAAAATGTTTTTACAAAATTGTTGCACGAATATGTAGAGACAATGGATGTGAGAGATTGTTATATTTGTATGCAGTTGCCTGCATCAGTGTCAGAAGGTGTGACTTATCATCACCTACCTCTAACTTATGGAATAACCTGTAGTGTAATAGCAAGTTTATTTTATAAAACAGGTAGATTAGAGTCTTATTATACTGATATAGATAAGATTTTTGCAAACGTTCCGGTAGTACCAGAACTTAACAAAGTAAAACAAGCAAAAGTTTTAGGAGAATTCTTTCTAGAACATAGAAAATTAACCTTAGAAGAAATAGTTAATAACAACCTTACCTGTGAGTTAAAGAAAGAAGAAAAGGTATTTTTAGAAATGGTTGAAGAAAGAAGAATGAAATTTCAAAAGAAGCAATAAAAGAGGAAGGAACACATCTATGGACGTTTGAGGAAGGAAATCATGAAGGGAAAAAGATAAATGCAGCAATGACATTAGATTGGCCGCAAACAGGAAAGTTGTGTATTAGGAGAAATAAGACAGTCTATGACAATTACTTTGTAGGTTCCAGTATCTGCCATGACAATTATCAAATTTTGGGAGGTTGGGGATTCAAAGGTGGAAAAGATCCAATATTTCCAGGTATCTATTATATCTGTGGGAATAGAGCTTATTACAGGTTACCGGACCATTGGTATGGAACTTGCTATGTAGGCCAGGTCTTTCCAAAAATCTTTCATATGGACAGAGAAGAAAAAGGAACATACAAGATGATTAATAGCTTTACACGTAGAAAGAGGGAAAGTTTTTCAGAAATTGTAGGTGATATTTTTGGAGCATTAATACCAGCAGTGGGAATATCTTTGAATGCATTTAAAATTCGGAAGTTATCCACAGTAGTAGATCATTTGTCTACAGATACTGCGGGAGGGTTCTTGATGGTAAATACCGAAATGGTTGCCATGAGAGCTATGGTGATGCAAAATCGGCTTGCCCTTGATATTCTTTTGGCAAAAGAGGGTGGAGTCTGTGGAATGCTGAAAGTCCAACATTGTTGCACTTACATTCCTGATAAAAGTGAAACTATACAGAAGTATATTACAAATATTACAAATTTGCACAAAGAACTAGTTCCACTGGAGGTTGAAAGTGTCTTGGGAAAACTTGGTAGAGGGTTTTCTTCCGTAGCAAATTGGTTGACCAGAATGAGTAGACTAATGATAGGGAAAGTTATAATAATAGCAACTATAGTAATATTGTTAGCCATGGTGTTGAAAATTGTAATAACATGTATAAAAAGAAAAATAAGACAAAATAAGATAAAAAGAAATAACAGAATGATGAAAGAGAGAGAGAGAGAAATGGGTGAAATTGAGTTAGAGAAAATGAAAGAAAGCATGTATAAGGAGACAAGAAGACAAGATGAAAGGGAAACAGATGTGTAACTAACAAAAAGCAAAAGGATGAAAGACATATGCTGCCTGAAAAAGAAGTATAACTTGGGTTTTATGTGGTGATTTAAAAATCACCAAAGGGGGAGTTGATGGAGCAGAGAAAATAAATTTTTTTAACCCCTAACAAATTTTATAAATAATTAATAAAATGTTCGTTTAAATGTATTAATCAACACTGTATGTGGGGGAAGGGTAATACGCAAGTGTATGTGCTGAATAATCTATTAACGAATGTCTGTGTGTCTAATTATAACATAAAAATAATTGCGTACTAATTTATAATAAATGCATGATTTATGCTTCATAGAAAATAAACGTGTCGTTGCAAAAACAATAGTGATGGTAAGTAAGGAACAGCTTAAATGTTGCTTTCTGCTAGGTAATAACTAATTGGGGTACGTAGATGATGGGAGGGAAACGAAAAGGCTATGTTTCTCTATTTTAATTATGTTTTGTTTATTTCAAAATAGTGCTTCTAAGTATAAACGAGTGGCGATATAAAATGGCTGCCAGTTAATGAAGTGCGCAAGTGCGGGAAACACGTGACAAGGGAGAAAAGTTGGAGAAAAGCTAACCTTGTGATGTTGCTGAGAGGCTAGGATGCGAGAATGGTCAAGGCTGATGTGACCTAATTGAACTGATAGTGTGCCGTGGTGATCAGCAAAGAACCGTGGGAAACCATTTTAAGAGAAAGGACAATGCCTGCAGAGTTCTCGAATGTATCGAAAGAAGTTACAAATGTACTGATCGAAGCGGATGGAAACATGTCTTGAACTGTGAGAAAGGAAATGATCCAAGGACCAGTTGGATCCGAGAGAACTTGATTAAAGAATGAATAGATGAAATGAATGGACCAATGAAAGAAAAGCGTGTTATTAATGTTGCAACAATTAGTTAGCAAAGTTAGAATTAGGGTATAAGAGGGCCTACTCTTAGTGGGAGGGGGTCACAGTCACGATCGGAGTTGGAGAGTCGCAGTCAGAGTCGGTGTTGGTGGCTTCCAGTGCTTGGTGGTCCTGATCGATCCATTACTGAGCGGGAGATGCTGAAAGACTGTTAGATGAGACGGGTTGCAGGTAGCTGATGCTGACGAGCTGAAGTTTCTGTTGCTGTCTTAATTTTCCAGTTGAGTATGAGAATCAGGTTATTTTTAATTCTTAAACTTAGGTTAGAAATCATTAGGCTAAATTAGGAAGATAGGCAGGTAATTAGGGTTTTGCTTCATGACAAAAATTTCCTTTCTGCAATAAAATTGATTATGCTTAATAAATATTTGAATTAATAATGAATGAATAATTGAATAAAAAGTTTAAATTCTTTTTCATGCTTTTAAAATTATATAAAATTTAAGATTCTTTAAATCAAACGACTCAGTGGTTATTTTACTAAATGATTGTGACACCAGTAATTGGTTATTGTGATTTAGCTGGTCTTAATCACTATGAACTAATTTCTTACATGAATGATTCATCGACAAAACAATGAGCAGGAATATCTTAAGAAATAACTGAAAAGAAAACGATAGGTTTAGGTAATAAGATATCCCGGCTCCTTCCAGCGGTACATAAATGGTGTTTTCCATTTTAGTTCTCATGCTTCTCCTAGGAGTACAGAATTTCGTAAAGGTGTAAAGGAAATCCAGGTGTGTGCGTGTGTGATAGGCGATGTTTATGGGCCCCATCGTCATGTGGATGTAAGAAAATATAGTTTGCCCATGGATGACCGATAAGTGACCTAGGAGGAGAATAGTTTTATTGTACGCGCTGCAACAGTACGGGCCGGACTCCTTATGTAGCCATGTTTCCGTTAAAAATATGGGTCAGGTTGTTCCTCCTCTATAAGAGTGAAAAGTTCAGAGGAGTGTTTTGGTAGTGGTTAATTAAAAACATATTATAAGAACAAGAAGTCTTTGATTTAGAACGAGTCTTTGGGGCAGGCAAGGGACTGAAGGAGCAGTGCATACAAGAAAAATCACCATTCATTAAGCAGATAGAATGTGAGCATTGTTTGTTGCGTGGTTTCCGGAGCGCTAAGAGTTGGGTAGAAGAGTACGCAGTTTGACTTACTTAGGGAGAACCAGGATTCCTGGCCCCTGGCCCCGGTTGTGTGCAGACAGGCTCAGATGGGCTTGACTTTGGCGCTACGTACGGCATGCCAGCGGCACATCTGCTGCGCGTGACCGCACAGCGGGTCTCATTTAATAGAGGAGACGCAGAAACGCTGGAGCGCTAACCAAAATGGCGCCTCCAAGTGTCACAAAGTGTAGAAAGTGCAAATTATGGCAGTTAAAAACAATAAAAACGAACAGATCAGTTTTCCACTAAAGTTCAGTATATTTAGCACTACAGATTAAAAAACAGACTAAACAGTTGCTTCTGACTCCCGTTCCCAGCCAAAAAAGAGGTTCTGTACAACGCTAACTACGCGTCTGCACAGCGGGTCTCATTTATTAGAGGAGACCCAGAAACACTGGAGCGCTAACCAAAATGGCGCCTCCAAGTGTCCCAAAGTGAAATTCCTGAAGAATAGTAGTGCAATCTGCATCTCTGGTATTTCGATGTTACAGGCAGTGACAACACTACACCCTGCAAAGGTCCCAGCGCTGAATCTGCCGAAAATGTGTTGGAAGGGGTCATTATTAGGGCAGTTGATTAAATATGTATGAAAGGGCCCCCATATGTCCTTGGGACGGGAGCCTCTGGGATGGAGCTTAGCATAGGTCTCTAACTGCTCATTACAATACATGACATTGGATATCCAAGCAGGGTGAGTGGGTGCTTTCCCCCTACCCCAATGTTGTGGCATCTGACGCTTTTCTGCCAGTAGTGAAATCATCACTGCCTTCAGACTGATTTTGAGATCTCATGTACCCAGACAAGCAGTGCTAGCTCAGTCTGCAACATTTGCGGCTCTCCCACTATATCTGACAATGTATGTATAACCTCAGGCCAGAAGCATTGCATATCTGGACAGTCCCAGGCCAAGTGAAGGAAAGTAGCTGTTGGAGTGTTGCATCTTAGGCACTTAGAAGTGGGCAACAATCCATGCTTCCATAGTTTATGTAGTGAGACACCAGGACTTCCTTACTCCCCAGCCCCGGATGTTATGTGCACTACATCTTCTAGCCTAGGTGCAGCCAGAGGCTATAGATAAAAAGGGACTAGAACACACGTGGTCTGTTGCCCGTACATCATAGCACCCAGTGGTTTATTGCGTCAGGTGCAAGAGCGGCATGCACCCAGTGGTTTATTGCGTCAGGTGCAAGAGCGGCATGGCCCAGGCACACTAGTGGCAAGGCCTGGCCATCACACTGACACCAAGGGTGTCACCCATGTAGCCCCAGAGTTCTGTAATCACCCCAGGAGCCGTTTCAGTGCCCGGATGGCAACAGATGCCTGTGCGAGACTGATCTAATAACTCTGCGTCTCTGCCGGTACGAACAGAGGGATGCCGCTAAGACATTGGCCAAGCCTTTCCCCTGGTCCCTGCTATCCTGGGGCCAGCTCAATCCGAAGGGGTCCTCTAAACAAAAGAAGACTTAAGTCACATCTGTCTTTAGCCGGTTGCGCTGAGTTTGGCACAGTGAAGGAGGTGTTTCCCTCGGCTGCTGTGGAGCAGCCTGCAGCAGTGATGGCCCCACCCCAACTGACGCACGTGACCCGGTGAGGCCCTGCCAGATGCACGGAGGCCTGTAGCAGTGAGGATCGTGCCCTCATCATAAGGGTGAGTCCTGCCAGCAATACAGGCACAAGTGCTTGTGTATCTTCAGTGCCTGCAATGTTGTCTTTTCAAGAGAGGCCCGAGGGGGAGAATACATATAACGATAAGCCAGTGTATCAATGAGAGACTATAGATTAGAATAAATCAGCATGTCCTGAGTAATAGGACCAGTAGCTGTGGGAGGCACAGGTTATTAACCCACCTTACTAAGAGTAACTGCGAACACTTTGTAGTGCCTGTACACATTAACACGTCGCTCAGAAGAGCAAGAGAATATGGCTGATGATAAAAATGCAGTTACCCAGCAGGGGCCTCAACAAATAAGGATCGCTAAGCAGCATGCATTTGTTGGTGTATTGCAGCCATTTACCAAATTGGTTGAAAAGGCCACCACAAGACCCTGATGGAAAACGTGGTTAGGGAGATTGGACAATTATTTTGTTGCCACCCAAGAGAATGATGGTGCAGTAAAACGCTCATTGCTACTACACTATGCAGGTGAAGAAATCTACAAATTATTCAAACATCTCCCAAGCACTGGTGCTGCATATGACTATGATGTGGCTGTGAGAGCCCCTAATGTGCATTTTGATCCATAACTATATCCGGACTTTGAGAGATTCAAACTAGGTCAGGCTCGCCAGTGCGAAAATGAGTCAATTGACACATTCTATGCCCGTCTTCGCGAGCTCACCAGTATATGCACTGCAGACGATCAGCCCAAGGAAATAAGAGCTCAATTCATCCAGGGATGTCGAAACAAGACATTCAGAGGCCTCATCTTACGACAACACAGTGTCACACTGGATGACATCTTTATCATACTAGATCTCATGACCTGTCAGCCGCGAGGGCCAACGAGATGGACATTGCAATCACCCAAACACCCATCAAAGCTTCAAATGTCAAAGTGGAACGAGCAGATGCAGTATTTGCCCCGCGCAAGGACACACGTGTTCAAACTGCAGAAGACTGAACCACTTTGCAAAGGTGTGCCGCAGTAGATCGAGGAGAAGAGGAGGCCGCAGAAGGCAGACACCAATGAGGGCGGTATGACAACTATCATTGCAGGTCCATGAACATCAGGATACAGTCAGACATCCCCAATGAAGTGCACAATGGCAGGAGGAATCATCATCGGGAGACGAGGAGGAAGTCGTCCTTATATCATTTGCAGGAGACCTGAAGCAGAATAGGTGACTTCAACCCATATGCATAGTGAAAATCGCAGGATTGGAAGTCACAGTCTCAGTAAATGTGATGGGCATATAGCAGTATCGATGCCTCCATCCGAGGCTAACGCTGATCCCTTCTCATACCAAGATATACACATATGGGAGCCAGACTCCTTTGCCCTTAAAAGGACTCATGAAGTTGTGTGAGATCAAATGACCAAGAACTCCAGCAGCATTCCATGTTGTTAACAAAGAAGCCGACACCCAACTAGGCAGCCAAACCATGGAGGACCTAGGCCTGGTATCATTTGCCAGAACTGTGCGGGCACATCAAGTTGATGAGCTATTGAGACAATTCCCGGAACTATTCATAGGATTAGGATGTTTGCGAGTCCCACCGATAAAACTGCACATTGACAAGTCCGTCAAGCTAGTAACTCTGCACTATTGACGTGTACCATTCCATTTGAGACCACAGGTTGAGCAGGAACTCACCAAGCTCGAGAGCCTAGGAGTGTTTGAGAAGGTGTCGGGACCCTCCCCCTGGGTATCTCCAATGGTGATCGCGGAAAAAACGAAACAGTATGGGAATGTTTGTGCATTAACATGCATCTTACAAATAGAGCCATCAAGCTAGAAAGGCACATTACTCTTACTATGGAGGATATATTAGCTGACCTCAACAGAGCCAGGTGGTTCTCAAAGTCAGACCTGAACACAGGCTACCATCAACTTCAGCTGTCGGAGGAAATTCAATACATTACTACATTTTCTATGCGCCTTGGATTGCGCAGGTTCAAGCGGTTGTGCTTCGGCATTTCTTCGGCGGTTGAAGTGTTCCAGAAACACATTCTGGCTTGCAGGGCATCATGAATGTCAGTGATGACTTTTTAATCTACTCAGCAACAGCAGAACAACATCACAAGCATCTCAGAGCCACGCTAAAGCACTCGTAGGAGTACAGAGTCACACTCCTCAAAGAAAAGTATTCTTTCTTCCAGACATCTATAGAATTCTTTGGCTACGTTTTCATCCAGGGTGGGGAGCAAGTAGACTCCAGGAAATCTCAAGCCATCAAGCAAGCCCCCACACCAGTCACCAGTTGCACAGGCTATTGGGTATGACAACATATTGCAGGAAATGTATACCCAACCTGGCTACCTTTGCAGAACCACTGAGTGCTCCAACGAAGGTAGACGCCCGATGGACATGGGGCGCGACAGAGGAACATGCATTCCAGAAAGTGAAGTCAGCCCTATTAAGTTAGACGACCATGGCGTATTTTGGGCAAAAGAAGCAAATTGAATTGCTAGTCGATGCCAGCCCCGTAGGCCTAGGGGAAGTGCTTACGCAGGAAGTTGAGCCGAGGAGGTGGGCACTACTAGCCTTTGCAAGCAAGGCATTGATGCCACCCAAAATAAATATGCGCCCAGAATGAAAGAGAGGCTCTGTCCATTAAATGGGCGTGTGGACATTTTCATTTATATCTGTGTGGATGAACCTTTAGAGTAATCACAGATCATTAACCTTTGATTCCGTTGTTTCAAGGCACAGTGCCTCATCCCCTACCCTGCATCAAACGTTAGGCCATCCAATTGCAACACTACAAGTTCGAAATAATCTACCGTCATGAGTCCAAAAACCTGGTGGACTTTCTTTCACGGCATCCGCCCCCACCATCTGGGTGGTCAGGAGAAGATGTATATCTGACAGAAGAATACATCCAAATGGTGTCCCAGTGGGCCTGCACGAAGGCGCTTATGTTGCGTGAGACTGAAGTAGCAACCAAAGGAGATGCAGTACTAGCAAGAGTGCTGGAGGCACTGCAGCAAGGCGCATGGCAGAACTTTTTGAAAGTTGCAAACCACTGGAATGGTTAAGACAAAAACAACACTTGTTCAAATATTGAAAGTGTGAGACAAGCTAAGTGCTACCAAGGATGGCATCATACTACAAGGCTGCAGACTAGTGATCCCTGAAAGCCTGCAACTCCAAGTAGCTGTGCTAGCTCATGGAGGGCATCAAGGGACTGCCACTATGAAATTGCGGATGCGTGAAAAACTATGGTTTCCAGGCTTGTGATTATGCTAAATTGCACACCTAATGTTCCCTACTAAGTATAGCGTAAGCGATCGATCTTTTATTTACCTACTAAAAGTGGTTGAGGGGAGGAAACAACTCAGACAGATATCAGCAAAGTCGTCATGCCTGAAAAGACCACCAACTCCAAATTGCAGTTTGATTATTTATTATAAGGCCAAAAACAATTGGATGTAAATACATCTCAATAGCAAAGTATAGAGGCACAGAAAAATTAATACAGAGCCAAGTTTACGGATATAAGTAATTCGGCCCAAAAGACAGATGATTATAAATTCCAAAATCACAACGCAACACAGAATAGATGCGATATTCAGTTCTCGGCTCATTGAAAGAAAATCAAAATCTTTCCCTACACTGCTCTACATGAGGGCCCTTCCTGTCTCTCTTCTATCATTCCCCACTGATGTCAGCACGTGTTGACTTCCTAAGAAGTACTCACGTCAAATGGGTCGTTTAGCTTATGGCTATGGAGCTTGCTCTAAGATGCTCCTTCTCCTCCGAAAGCTAGCAGAAGTCTGGTCTCACTGTCCCTGCACATCATACAAAAGATGGGATTGAACCCACAATACGTCATTCTTCTTAAAACTTTCCATTGCACCTCTATGCAGTAGCTCTTTTTTTTATAACACAAATTTAATTAATGATATCTTCTTTCCAGTGGCCTTGGCTTTCAGACAGACCAGATACGCAAGGCATCCTCCCTTCTCGCTTCCCAGCCATCTTCAAAGACATTCCGGGTCTCTCCTTAACTCTGAAAATAACGATGTGTATTCTTTCACCTGCAGTAGGATGAGAACATTCTACTTTCGAACACAACAACATTCAATTATTTATTTCTCAAGAGCAAGGAGAATCGAAACTTATGACTTTGGGCCTATAATTCAGGCAACTTAAACTAACCACAATTACGGTGTATAGAAATAATATCGTCCTGCACATTATGCATGAAGGAATCGTAATACATACAAAGTTCTACTTGAATGCGTTCACTAGTTTTCAACATCAAATGATTCAAATAAATGTTTCTTAATAGTCGTAAAACACTGCAAACAATACGAATACATGAGAGTATAAAACCGGACTTACATATGAGAGTGCGTTTAAACCATGAGTATAGTGCACTCATACAAAATAGAGTGCTATCAGCGCTCTATCAGTTGGAAACCGTGGTAGATGACCTGGTGCGACCATGTTCAGCCTATTCAAATTACCAACAGCCAAGAAACACCAGCACCTGCCATCACTGAAAAACCATGTATACCATCCCGTGGTCCAAGAGGACCATGGATTTCGGGAGCTTCCTGGATGGGCGAATCAACAAGGTCATCGTAGATAGTCATTCAAAGTATCCAGTGGTGGACCTGATGGAATCCACAGCATTTGCAAATGTAGCCCCAGCAATGGAAAGAGTGTTCACACTCTGTGGGCTGCCTGAAGAAATAAAAACGGACAATGGGCCTCCATTCCAGGGGTCAGAGTTCAAAGATTTGATGGAACGGTTAGACATCACACACCGACGCATCACACAACAGTGGCCGCAAGTGAACAGAGAAGTGCAACGTTTCATGTGGATCCTAAATAAGGCTCTCCAGATCGCTGTGGTTGAGTGAGTCAGCCCAGAATTAAGCCTCCAAAGATTCTTATGTGAGTACAGAGGAAAACCACACTGCACCACCCAATGCCCTCTAGGGGCCCTGATGTACGGGGGCCCAGGAGAGACATGATCCCCGTGCACCCAGAATGGACTCCCCCAGAATATGATCCTGTGGGTTTCCAGGCACAGCGCTCACAGAACAACATGAGAGCTAACATCAAGAGGCGAATTATGTTGTGCCAGATTGTGCAAGGGGACATGGTAATCATGAAGGACCAAAGACATGGATGGAAGTTCAGGATACCGGATGAACCTGCTGTGTGGACTGTACTGAGTGGCAATGGCACATTGTAACTGTTTGAAAAAGGTAATGAGTGGAAATATATCATGGTTCAGAAAAGGGAGATTACCCAACCAGCAAGAACTGGAGGAAAACAAGACTGCTGACAGTGATAACCCTCATGTGGCCAGCCAATCTCAGAGCAGAGATGCATCAGGGAATCTGGTGGTCGGAGAGAGGGCTGGTGCGGAGACCCAGCGTGATCAAGACAGAGAAAGCAGGTACGAACGCTTCCAACATCAGCGAAATGACCTGAGACTGAACCCAAAGCCAAACCCAAAGTTCAGAGATTTTGTGAGTAATGTTCAGCCATGTTTTTCAGCACCAATTGGGGAAGGTATGCAGTGAGCCACCTGGACTTCCATACTGTGACTCTCCTGTGCTGGATGTTATGTGCACTACATCCTCTGTCCAGGCGTGTCCACAGGCTATAAATGAAAGGGGACTAGAATGCACATAGCCTGTTGCCCGTACACCATAGCACCAAGTGGTTTATTGCATCAGATGTGAGAGCGGCAGACCTAGTGGCAAAGCCTGGCCATCACAGTGTGTAAGGCATGTCATATAGTCTGTGAAGGTACTGAACGTATATTAAATGAAGTCTACTACTAGGTGAGAGGGCGCCGTCTATGCGCAACAGAATTTCCACTCCCTATCCATTATGGAAGTCTGGAGATCTTCTACCCAGTGGAGTAGCGCTCTTAGTGATGGAAGACTTGCTTCTGCCTTAGCAGCGTTATACGGTGTAATAATCAGAAATTTGGGAGAACGTGTGGTGATCAATAGTGCTAAGGACTTTAAAGATGGTGGCTCTTGTGGACAGGATTGCATGAGCATTCTAACTGTGGCTTTCAGTCGGTGATAAAGAAACCGATCTAACAGTGTGCATCCTTGCCTAATCGTGACTGTTTTAGTATTGAGAAACTCCTATTGTGATACAGGCCCCCTATTTCGCAATAACCCATGGCAGCAGTCATGACTGTAAATTACTTTCACTTGTTAGCTGCATCCCAGGGAGATCCATCAAGGGGCCCGAGGTGGCATATAGCAGTTCTAGTCCAGCTCTTCATCTCAGGTCATCCCAGGTCTGCTCAGTGCAATGGGAGGTGTGTATTTCGGAGCGTCATACATATGTCTGGTTACATAGCATTGTGGTGAGTGAGGTAGGGGAGGCATTGCCAGTTTCTACAGCGAGATGTGGTGCAGGGTTGCGGGCGGTATCAATAGTGAGTGTAGTGCGCATGTGCACACAAATTGTAAAGTTCAAGGTCAGAGGTTGCCAATCCACCTGTACCTACGACAAGATCAGCATTTCCCATTGGAGTCAGGTGGTTTACTGGCCCAGGCTAATTTGACAAGCAGGGATCCCATTGTGCGAAAAAGGACTTGGTTTATGGAATGTTAATTTTCAGGAATAGGTACAAAAAATGCGGAGGGATGATAATTTTTGCAATTGCAGTTCTACCTAACATTTAGGGGAGCTTAATCCATCTGTTTATTTTGTCTTCAAGTTGGGCGAACACTCTACCATAGTTTTCTTGAAGGGAAATGTCAGTGTCATGACATCATATACCCAAATAGCGCAATTGGCCCTCGTCCCATTCTAATGGGGAGGTAGGGGTAAATTTAGTGGTATTTACAGTTAGTAGAAAGATGGTGGATTTAATAGTGATGTCTGAGGTATGACTGAATCTGGTGATTTCTCTAAGTATTGTGTTTAGACTGTTGCTGGGATTGTGGAGGTAGAGTAATATATCATCTGCATATAAGGATACTAACAGGTGCAGCGAAGTATTGCGAAGTGCATGTTGAGCATGGTGTTGGTGCACCTTAGCTGCTAGCGGCTTCAGTGCCAAAGCAAACAGCTGTGAGCACCTAAGGATTGGGAAAGGCACTGCAAGCAGCCCATTCTACCAGAGCCTGGTGGTTGGGGCTGTGTACAGAAGCTCAATCAATTGTGTGAATTTTGTTGGAAAGGCCATACATTGGAGTATTCAACAACTTCACAGATTCAAATGCCTCGGTGGCATCCAAGAACACTGCTTCTGCTTCAATGTCTGGTTTCACCTGATGAAGACGTGCAAAGAGTGTATGTAGATTTTAGGAGGTGGAACGCCCCAGAATGAAACCTGCTTGATCCAGGGACACAAGCTGAGGTAGTAGAGGGAGCAAGTGATTAGCTAGCAGTTTTGCATCAGTGTTTATGAGCGATAGCTGTCTGTAGGAATCATACCCACTGAGGATTTGTGGAGGTTCGCGAAAGTCCAATGCAATGTCTTCAGCTTCCCTACGAGGGGAACCTGAATCATCTCCTACGCAGGTGACATCATAAGTTGCCCAGGGTATGCACAATAAATTGGCTAGGGAGCAGCCTGGCCTTTCACCGCTGTCGTATTTCCTTGCTACAGCATACTTGCTCTTATATTTGATTTCTCTCAGGGCTGTTTTTATTGTACTCTATCACTGCATCCTTTACAGTGAGCAGCAGCATGGGGAAGGTGCTTGCATCCAAATGTTTAATTTTGGTTTCTAACATGCAAATTTTGACGCTTAGTGAGCATAATATTCCACCTTGCAAAGCTGTGTACAATCCTCCAATTACCAATTTGAAGGCCTCCCACACTGTGTCAACCTCTGGTACTGACCTGCGATTGTTTTGGAAGTAGTCTAGGATATCATTACATATTTTGTTGTGGAATACTTCATCTGTCAGTCAACATTTTAAATGCCAGAGGTGACTGTGGGATCCCCAAGCACAAGCAGGACTGGTGCATGATCTGAGGAGGGTCTCTGCCACGTCTGTCACCTCCGTCACCCAGGAGCTAACATCGTGGGTCAAGACCCAATAGTGTAATCTGGACCACATGGAGTGAACTGTGGAGATGCACATGCCTTCAGTTTTAGTGGTGTCTCTTCCGCCATATATCTATTAAATAATGATCCTGCATTATTGCCCGCATGGCCGATGCCACCATAGGGTTGTGCCTAATTGCTGTATGCAATCTATCTAGGTTTGAGTTGAAGGTTTTGCTGCAATCACCTACCCAAAGATTCACTCAGGAGTCAGGTACATTATGCCTGCCCACAGCATATAGAGGAAATGGGCATCACCAATATTTGGTCCATAGACCTTGACCATTGTAATATGCTTGCCCTCAGTGTGCCTTGTACTATTATGTATCTACCTTGATCATCATGTAATGTGCACAGCAGATGGAATTGTGTTCTTTTACGGATTAGGATGGCAACTCCACAGGAATATGAGGAGTACAAGGAGGTATATACATGTGCTGCCCATTTGGTGACTAGTTTATTGTCAGTTAGTCTAGTTAGGTAAATATCATGTCGCATAGCAATTGCCACATCATGCCGGGTAAGATAAGCATAAGTTTGATGAATCTTCAGAGAGTTATTCAACCCTCTGATGTTCCATGTTAGGCAATTAATCATGAGTGCCATCTTACACAGTCAAGTGAGTAGGGAATGTTAGCATGCAAGGGTGCAGTGAGGAACTTGCGGCATCCTCAAGTGTATGCTAAATGTACGGCAGCAACTGTGTAAATATTCCAAATCTGTACATTGTACTGTAGGCTAGATGTAGTAACCCTCCCCTCTCACCAGCGAACCCCAGCCTTCCTGTGACTATCCTATTCCACCCCCCATACAACAGCAATTTAAGGAACCAAATTATAATCTCTAAACAAGAAGGTAAAAAACAACAAATTCAGGTACTTCCTATTGGGGGCAACTAGGGCACCTGCGTTTTCCTTTCCAAACCGTAAGGAGGATGTCTGGGCCCACTTTATAGGGCCCAAGTTTGCAATGAAGGAGCTAGATTGAAAATATATTAGGCCCCACTGGAAATACCAGACAGGGTGGCTTGTGGTTAAGTGAGGGCGGTAGCCGGCCATCATTATGGTGAGTTCCCGGGAAACATTATCGCCGCTTGTGATGCCGTCCAGCTGTGATCGCCTTGTCCCATGGATGCACTTGGTGTGTTTCTTGCAGAAAGTCGAAGCCAGCTGGAGCGCGGTAACACATGCTGTTTTCCATCAAAGTCAATCTTAAGGGGAGTAGGATATAACATAGCATGTTTAATCACAGCCTGTTGCATTTTCTTTTTAATAAGGAGGTAGTCTTTGCGAGACACCTGCACTACTGCCGTAAAAGTCCGGAAAGAATGTCACTTCATAGCCCTGGGGGTCAGCTTTTATTATTCCCACACCATTCGCAGGATAGCATCCCGATCCTGATAGTTGAGCAGTCTGGCAATTGTAGGGTGCACCAGGTGCCCGGCAGTGCTTTTGGAGTCAGGGACCCGTGCGCTCGATCAACCACCAGCAATCGAGAGAAATTGTCAAATCCAAATATGGTGAGGAGCATTTGTTCGACATATAGCTCCATCTTCCCAGTAGCAATGGTTTCTGGGATGCCCAAGATGTGTGGATTGTTGTGGGGCGAATTAGTCTCAAGATCCTAATTTGTAGCTTTTGTATCCACCAGAGCCTTTTTCTACATCGAGGCATTTCTCTGTTTTCTGAGTTATATCGTCCTCAACCTCTGAGTGTCACTTGGCCGCATCCAGACGTGTCTCCTGCGTGTTTAGTTTGGAGACCATGGTATCGAGGTGGACATTTATAATGTCGATTTTTGGGTCTATAGAGGTCAGGCTACATTGCATGACCTGAAGAAGTATCCTTTGAGGAAGTGTCTACTGAAGGCATGTCTACACCTGCACACATGGCATGAAGCTCCTGTGTCGACCAGGCTTTCTTGGCTCAATCAACAGTTTGCCAGGCTTATTATTGGGCTTGCTCATTTTGCTACCAGGTGACCAGGTACCAAGCACTCTGGGTCACTCACAGGCTTAAATTTGCACAGGCTTGGGCATCAAGAGTACGTGAGGAACACGTTTACCTATGAGCAGCTGGGGATTGAGGCAAAGATTTTTACAATCCGCAGAAAATAATGCCAGCTCTAGACTTTGTCTTCGGGTGGAAAATATATATTATTGCAGAGAACCTGTCAATCACCCACAGTTAGTGGGGGCACAATCAGTCCATCAGCAATGACCCCGACATCCTAGAATGTCAGTGGTAGGAGCAGGCTACTTTAAACAGCTGTGTAATGGTGAATTATGTAGGAACCACTGGTGGGGCCGAGAGTCACCACAACAGCCCTGTAGTAGTTATCCCAACAGGTGATTTCCAGCCCTCCAGTCGATGTCGCAGGTGTTCAATCTGCTCTTTACAAAGCTCAATTGTCTAGGCATGGAGCTCCACCACAGCAGACACAGCAGTCTGGCCCCCGAACTCCCAAGTGCCAGCCCTGTCAGGAGGCAAGGGACAAGCACAACAAGAGGCAAGTCTATCCACCATGGGTACCCGATTCACACTACTCCCGTCATCGCAGGGGACGGGGGAGCCTCTTGGGGATGATACAGTGCAGGTGGCAGTCTGACCTGGCCACGCCTCAGTACCAGAATCCTAGTACAGTGCGGGGCGTGTTGCACCATCAGGCTAGGCGATGGAAGGGCATGGAATTTTTGAGAACCAATGGTTAGCTCACCTCTGCGGGGGCCATATGCCACGCTGCAACTGGTGCCTGACCAGTTCAGAGGGGCGAGTGCAATGCAACCGTCATGTTGCTGCGCCTAGGTTTACAACGTTGCTGATATTGTAGCGGTTATGCATGCTGGCAACCCACCGATCTCGGCCCAGGTGTTCTCTGCATGCTCTAAGCGTCTAGCAGGCTGGTGAAAGTGTATGTGGTTGTTCAGGTATGCTGGATCAGTTTTATTTAAGGTTTTGCATGTGTGCTTGATAAGTATGAATTGGATGCATTCGTGAATGGGGAACCAGTGAAGCTCTCTAAGGAGGGATGAGTTGTGGGTGTGGCATGAGAGGTCGAGTATGAGTCTTGTGGCGGCACTCTGGATGGTCTGAAGTCTGACTAGAATTGCTTGGGGATACCAACATAGAGCGCGTTGCTTTAGTGGAGCCTGCTTGTGATGGTCGCTTTCGTGACTGTACGTCTGGAGTTCTGTGGCAGCCACTTGAACATTTTCCATAGTATATCTAGGATGTAGAAATAGGCAGGGCTCACTGTGTTGCCGTCATGCTGAGCTTGTCATCCAGGACTATTCCTAGGTTCCTGGTGTGGTCGGTGGGTGTTAGTCCTAGCTCCATCAGCCACCAAGTGGCATCCCATGGGGAGGTCCTGATACTGAAAACCAGTACGGGTGGTGGTTGTTTTGTCCGTCCGTGGGTGGCGTTGGCATAGGAGATGATGTTGATGCCTTTGGATTGGATGATGTTGGCAAACAGTGTCATGGAGACATTGAATGGGTATGGCTGAGAGACAATTCCTGGGTGACTCTGCAGATCAGGTTTTTGGTCTCAATGTGAAGGGTGGTAGTCTGATTCTTTGGGTTCTTCCCATGAGGACGAGTCCTTGGATGCCGATCTCATGGAGTCTTCTGATGAGTGTGTTGTGGGAGACAGCGTCCAATGTGACGGAGAGGTCGAGCAGGGTGAGGGCCGCTGTTTCTCATTGGTCCAGGATGGTCCGGATGTCACCGGTGACGGCAATGATTGCTATTTCTTTGCTGTGGTCTTTCTGAAACCTGATTGAGTGTTGTCCAGTCAGTGGTATCTCGAGGTGGGCTGTGAGCTTTTTGTTGATGGCCTTCTCTATCACTTTGACTGGGCATGGGAGCAGGGAGGTCGGTCGGAAGTTGCTCATTTGGTTCAGGTCGGCTGACAGCTTCTTGAGGAGGGTGTTGACCACTGCATGCTTCCGGTCTTTAGAGAATGTGGGGGATGTGATGCAGATTTTGATGTGAGTGAGGGCAGTGCTGATTGGTGATACTCCCAGGATGTAGATGTGGTGGGTGCATAGATCTGCTGGGTCCCCTGAGTGGATTATGTGCATGATTGTTGCTGTGTCTTCTCTGGAGAGGGTTGTCCATTCAGTAAGGTGCCAGGCTTGGTTGGTGATGGGTAGGTTGATGATGAGATCGCTGGGGTCATGTTGGTGCGTGAAGTTGCTGTAGATGGTTGTGATTTTTGTGTGGAAGAAGTTTGATAGGTCATCGCAGAGTTCTTGGGAGGGGTGATGTTGTTGGTGGTGGCGGGCAGGGCCGGACTGGCCGTAGCGGCACCGCATGTTTCCCCGGTTTTTGACCCCTGGGATGCCCATTTTTGTTACCACGGGCCGGTTTTGCAGCATAGCTGCAAGATCGGCCCCCTGTAACAAAAGCAGCTGCATGGTTTCACATGCTCCCCCCCTCCACAGCCGGACCAACTTAATTGCCAGGGCCGGTTTGCGTTACTAGTCTGGCCCTGGTTGCGGGGGACGGGGGGGTGGTGAAGTTTTTGACAACCGAGATCTCCTTGCAGCTGATGGAGCTCCCTTCAATAAGTTCTGCTACTGCTCTTTTCTGAGTGCCTTT
Organism: Calotriton arnoldi; assembly: GCA_963921515.1. NCBI lineage: Eukaryota > Metazoa > Chordata > Amphibia > Caudata > Salamandridae > Calotriton > Calotriton arnoldi. The sequence goes on along the minus strand of CAWUFW010007172.1, from coordinate 9,373 downwards.
CAGTTGCTGGTGGTAACATCTGAGTGTCACCTTTTACATGGCTCTATCGGTGGTCTTGAGACTGACTCTCCATTTTCTTACTAGCTGTTTACAGTGGTGTTTGGTGTCTCAGAGGTCATTTGTGTACCAGCTGGCCTGCTTGTTGACTCTTCTTTGCTTGTTGGGTTGATGGGTGAGAGAAAGTTCACACAGTTCTTGATTCAGTTGGTGATGTTGGTGATGTCCTTGTTGAGGTTATCCCTGGGGTTGATCTGTGCTGTGGGTGTTAAGCCAATCGGTTTCTGAAATTTGGCCAAAGCTGTGGCATGGTAGGCTGCTGCAGGTGTGTGCTTTGACTTGCGCTATGTTGATTTGGAAGTGGATGATGGGGTAGTCGGTCTATGTGAGTGGTGAGGTTGGGTAGTATTTGATGCTGTTTCTGGTGGTGGAGAGGGAGTCCAGTGTTGTCCTGTGATGTGTGTTGGTGCTCTGATGAACCGGGTAAGTCCAATGTTGTTCAGGCTTTCAGGGAGAGCTGTGGAGCAGTGGTCGGTTCTGCCTTCCAGGTGGAAGTTGAGGTCGCCGAGGCATATGTAGGTTCTGGAGTCGATGGCGAGGGGGCGATGAAGTTGCTGATGAGGCCGGTAAAAGTGGCTAGTGGTCTGGAAGACTGGTAGGGGAGGGTTCCATTCAGGGTGCAGTTCCCTGAGATGTGCAGCTTGAAGTGCAGATGTTCCATGAACAGGATGGCGCTCTCCTTGGATGTTGAGCACTTGATGAAGTCCTTGTAGATGCTTTCGAGTCCTCCTCCTGACTTGTGAGTGTGGTCCTGTCATGCAATATAGTAGCCTGCTGGGATTGCCACAGTGATGTCGGGTGCCGATGTGGAGTTGGGCCAGGTTTCCTGTGCGTAGCTGCTCAGCAGGTCACAGATTTCAGTTGCATGTTTGCTGAGAGATTGTGTGTTGAGTAGCATGCATGATGAGTGAGTGCTGGCGTGTGGGTTTGTTGTGGCATGTGGTGTTGGCTGGGGGTGTTGCTGGCATTGCTAGTTTTTGCATGGAGTGTGTGGGTAGGTGACTGCAGGAGAACCTCCTGTGGGTGCAGATAAAGGCTCCTACCATGGTGTGTGGTGCGGCGCTGCAGCAGTGGGGGGGAGTGGCGTCCTGTGTCAAGCGACCAGAGGAGCGCAGGGAGGTATCGCTGGTGGTGGTCAGAGCTGAGTTCCTGGCACTGGGCAAGAGCAAGGAGGCACAGAAACGAAGTAACAGGCACATTAATGAGGTAAGAGGCACAAAAACGTGAGTCTGGAAAAAAAAAAAATCGAGGGACAGGAGCAGGAAGGGACTAGAATGAGGGACAGATGCAAGAGGGCGCAGAGGTGTTATAGCAGCCAGAGAACTCGGAAGGCAAGCTGGTCAGCGAGGACAACAGGAGAGGGAGAGCCTAAGTTGGTTGGAGTGACCTGTCTCAGGTGAGAGCGGGCTGGGCCTAGGCACCTGCTTCTTTCCTCTGAGATTTTGTATGCATCAATGTTCATCCTTTGCAGGTCTTTTCACAGGGAAAATGGAGGCGTTACATAGGCTTCTTGTGGGAACTAATACTTCATGAGACAATAGAGGGGCAATTGAGGGCTCAATTCTAGCTAATGACTCCTCAGAAAGGGGACATTGCAGTATTATGGGAAGGACTGCTTCACTCATGGAACATTAAACATAAACCCTACTTCATGGAACCACACACACGTTGACACAGAGGAAAGTACCTCATTTCGGATCAGTGAATTCTATGCATTATTTGGAGTATTTACAAGCATTGACAACATGGCAGTAATTCCCTCATACAACACCATCGGAACATCTAAATAAACTCATCAGGGCACTAGATAGTACAATTCGTCTTGCATAACATATTTGTGCCAAGAAAAAATGCATGGTAATCTTTCAAAGGTCCTATTGCTGTAGAAATGCTTGTGACATTCTCATTAGAGATAATGACTGCTTGGACTATTTTGCCAGACAGTAGAAGGTTTTGGAAATCCAACATCAAGTGTAGACCTTTTTGCTCTGTGTCCACCAAAAGCTCCTTTCCCCCTATAATTGATTTTACAAAAGACCCTTCCTGTTCCACAGAAATAAGGTGTGCTTGCACAAGTGTTCTATTCCCCTCAGTCTGTCCTTTTTGAGTAAGAAACAACCCTTGAAGGTCAAAATTCAGAGATTATTTAGGTGGCTGTTGTATTGCAAGGGGGGTAGATGGAATGGATGGGGCTTATTTATGAGCCCCTTGCGAAACTTTTGCGCCACCGTTGCGTCACTTTTTGTGATGCGGCGGCATAAACAATGCGCCATGTTGCCCAATATTTACAAGGTGACACATCTAAGCAGATGTGTCACCTTGTAAAGCCATGCACCACATTATACCTGCGTCAGGTATAATGTATGCAGGGTGGGCGTTCCCACGTAACAAAGCCTCATAGGAGTGGTGCAGTGAAATCTATCAGATTTTACTGCACCACTTCTAGGACGCCACTGCGTCAAAATCTTACGCCTGCCTCATTACAGGTGTTAGGGTGACGGAGTGCTATGTGTATGGGCCTGCCTCGTGCATTGCTGTAGTTGTATCATGCTTGCGACACAACTCTAGCAATGCGTGACTTTTGCACCGACAGATACCTTAGGATTCCTGACGCATCTGTCACTCCTTGCGACATGGAGCGCTTTACAGTAAATACGGTGCATCCATCTTGTCGCAAGTAGGGCGCAGTGAAAACTGTTGCATCGCTGTTTTCACACAGCGATGCAACAGTTTTCATAAATAAGCCCCGAAGAGTTTTAGTTTGCATACCCACAGCGCTGTAACACCAAGATTATGGATTGAAGAGAGCCTGTTCAGGATGGCCAATCCCAACATTAATTCTTCCGAAGTTCCATTTGGCCACAAGATGGCATGCGCTCTTGGATAGTAGAAATAAATCCCCCCTTCTGTTGTAAAGTCCAAAATGCTGTTCCTTACCTCTGCCCGTCATAGTTACTTGCTCATGCGGATGCGCTTGTACTTTTTGCATTTGCAGACTCAATTACTGTTATTGCTTTATTGTCCTCCCTTTGTTTATTCTGTGGGAAAGAACTTGCAACGTCCACAACCTTTGAAAGAGTTTCGCTCTGCCAGCCTGAAGATAGTCCTAAATTTAGGTTGCAGACCAGTCAGTTAAGCAGACAATAAAGCTGTCGGAGCTGCAGTTGCAGCGTTGTCAATGACACAATATCCTTCAAAATCTACTTGTAGACGTTCTGCACAACCATTATTCGATTCCTTCTTTTCTTGTCTGCATACATTTGTTCTTGTTCACCGGGTCTTTTTAGGACACACATTCCCTATTTCCTGTATTAACATCTCTCTTGTCCATTTATAAACATCAGAAAAATTCCTGTCATTTTTTATCTCCCGTTTAGTCCCTGGCCACTATGCTCCTTCTTTACCTTTAATTCACAAATCAGTGGGTAAAGACTTTTAACTTCGTTTCAGGTGGAACACACCTATCAATCATGCCATTAATTCCTTTATATATTTTTCAGGATCCTCCCTAATTGGGAAATTGCAAAGCAAGATAATAAAGATGTCCACAGAACATATATGTAAGCCTTGTCATCCTATCTTCGTATCTCGTGCAGTGGAAATTGTCCATCTGATTCCTTCCTTTGGACTTAAGTGGGTTTAAGGGGTTTATGCTCGGTAGTGTGATCGATGTAGTCATCCTCTCTGCTCGGTGTGCACATTCCTGGAATTCATTATTATATTCACTAATCATTTTTGGTAACTATCGTAATTGGTCATAGCCATCTGTATTATTACACTTCATATTAGCTCGCTGCTTTACCACATTCTTAACTTAATAATTAATTTTTTCTCTTGCTCACTTCTTGTGCTGACTCCAGCTGTTCAACAGACAGTGAGACGGTGCTGGGAATTGGGTTCCTAGTTGAGGGGAGGCGAACCCTTCTCGAGCAAAAACCACAATCTTTGTCAGGGTGAAACACAGGCAAACCCCAAATAACTTGCGCTTAACCCCCTGGTAGCTTGGCACAAAGCAGTGAGGCTTAAATTAGAGGCAATGTGTAAAGTATTTATTCAGCACTTCAAACAGTAATAAAGAGAAAACAAAACACACCAAAAAAAACCACACCAATTTAGAAGAATAGATTAAAGTTTGTATACTATTTGAGACCAAAACAACAAAAATCCAATGAGTAGAACCGGAGGTATGCAATTTGAAGGTTTGAAGTAAAAATAGTGTCAAGAAGCTCAAAGTGCCAACTGTGGTTCTCTGGTTGCGCCAGAACGGGACATAGTCACAAGTTCAGGCAGACCGTGATAAAGCACAGGCCAGATAGAGATTCCAAGTTAGGCCCACTGAACAAAGTACTTTAAATTCTGGCTGCAGAGCATTGCGAGACCCAGGTTGCATTGTGCAGAGGAGGCTTCTAGGAAGCTTTGTGGCTGTGATGTAGAGTCTTGCACTGTCATTGAGGATGCCATTGACGAGAGACTTGCGATGCAAAGATCTCCGTTGAAGATGCTTGCGCACCGGCGTGCCCAAAGAAACTGCGGGGAAAAGACCTGCATCGTTGTCAGCATGCCATCGAAGAGGGACTTGCGATGCGAAGGCTAGCATAGAAGATGTGTTGCACAGCTGCAGTTCTGAGGAGACCAGAGGCGCAACTAGAGCCAAATTTCGGGGGAGGGGGGAGTCTAAGAAAAAATTTCGAGGGGGGGCTAATTCTGCCAGCAATGGTCAGAGTGGAGATGCAGGGGCTCTAGAAGGGGTGAATAAACAACAAAGCCTCATTAACAAGCAAATGGTCTTTTAAAGACCTGTGAAGTGCTCGGGTGCGGCTGTGTGTGTGCCCGGGAAGCTGTCTGAGGCCGGGCTGCCACACACGACGGGGGGGGGCTGAAGTCCTTTGAGCCCAATGGGCGTTGCGCGCCTGGAGGAGACTGTGATGCAAAGTCTTCCATCGAGGATGCGTCGCGCTGCAGTGGTTCTAAAGTGGAGCTGTGAGGAGATGCGTTGCGCTGCAGAGTGACTCCAAGGGCTAGCTAACTGGCCTCCTTTTCTGAGCTACAGGGACATAACTAGCTCCAGAGACCTGTTCTGCATCTGCACAGCTGCCTAGACTCAAGTGGACCAGCTGTGCCCTGCTGCTGGCTTCTGCTGGAATGATTCCTGATCCCCCAGAGGTGCCCCCCAGGTCCTGGACCCTTGGCTGGCATAAGAGTGTACTTCTCCGGGCCCAATTGTTTGTTTCCTCAGAACTGACGCAGCTTGCCACAACTCGACGCAGTGCGATGCAGGATCTCAAATTGCAGCATCTCACAGCTCCTGATTGGCAGCCTCATCATAACCAATGCAGTGCGACTGATCTCTAAGCAGAACCCCTCATCACAGCATCTCACAGCTCCTGATCGGCAGCCTCACTGGAACCGAGGCAGCGCGATGCAACTTGACGCAGCACTTTAGCTCCTGATCAGCGGCCCCACTAGAACTGAACAGTCCAAGTATAACCAGGTACTTTGCCCAGTGGGTCAAACTCGGTCTTGTACCTGGCCCTTGCTCCATGGCGGTTGACTAGAACGTGTGACTTTGTCCCGGTCTGGTGTGACCAGATAACCCCACTTGCCGCTTTATGGTGTTTTTGGGGCTCTACTTTTACCTAAGTCTTTTAAATTACATATACCCAGTTCTACTGATTAGATATTTGTCGTTCTAGTATCACTATATTTATTAAAATGTACTCTATTCTTCTAGATTGGTGCGGGATTTTTCTTGTGTTCTGTTTTCACTTGTTACTGATTGAGTGTGGCTTAAATACTTTACACATTGCCTCCAAGTTAAGCCTGACTGATTTTGTTCCAAGCTGCTAGAGGGTTGAGGACAGGTTCATTTAGTGTTTTTTGTGGTTCACCCTGACTAGGATTGTGGTTGTTGCTTGAGAAGGGCATTCACCCCCCTCAACTAAACACCCAGGGGCACATTTATCAAGGGGTTGCGTCGCTTTTGCACCACAATGGGGTGCAAAAGCGACACAACCCTTAAGATATGATTTATCAAGTTAAGCAAGACCACCTTGTGTGCCACTGACTGGCTTGATAAATCCAGATTAGCGCAATACAGCACAAATCACAATGTTGCCTTACTCTGACCCAGGGAGGCTTTCCATGGGTGGTGGGTGGGTGTTCCCACGTAAAACCCATGGAGTCTTATGCATTTTCAGACTTTCCATAAGAGGTAGACCTGGGAATGCGTCAAAACTGCTAAGCCTCCTAAGGTGAGGCCTAACAAGGAGAAATATGTATAGAAAGGAGAAAATGCCTCAGTGTATTTTCTTGTGCAAGAAGGTGCCCCTTTCTGCACAAAACAATCCTGCTAACAATGCAGGCACCCTTGCACCATGGTGCCAGAGTACCTGCATTGGCGCTAGGCAGCACATTTTGCGCTAGCACTGGAAAAAGGCAGGAATGCACTGTACAATGTTAAGTATGGCGCATTCCTGCCCTTTCTCTATAATGCAGCGCAGCGCAGCAAAGCAAGGTGACTTGCTGCGTTGCATGATATAATGATAAATTTGACCTCCAATTCCTCACAACAAGTTTGTCTATATGTTTTTCAATAGTGGCAGAGTCAAGTTGAGGTGCCGGGAAGACAGGCACAGGCGGGATGGAAGCCCAGGCACTTGCCACTGCTCCTTGTGTCTGTGTGATTGAACTGTTGTGCACTGGTGAACTGCTACATGTTTCTAATGCAAGGGAAAACAGAGGTGTTGCGGGGGTGTTATGCTGTGCAGGGTGTCTGTCATTGTGATCCAAACGATAAGGTGGTGGGCTATCTGTCATTTCATATTCAGTTACAACACTATTTATAAAGTGCATTACAATGTAATCATCTTCGTCACTTCGTCACTGTCAGGTTCTGTGCCATCACTGCATACATTCTTTGTTATTACAGGATATAAGCCTACCCTATTTTCATGACTGTTTTTTGCATATTGCTGAGTTTTATGCAGTTTTGTTCTCTATTTGAGCCTAGAGCCTTGCAGACTCTTTTTCCTTGATGTGTGTGTTCTCTTTAGCCCTTCTTCATGCCGATGCAAATAAGCATTCCTTTGAGCTGAAGTAGCCTTATTAACTTCCTTCAACAAAACTGGCTTTAAATATATTCTAAATTACCTGTACTGATGGTATCTAGTTCAGTACATTTTAAATGCCCCCTATTCTTTGTGCACAACCATCAATTCTACAACCATCAACATGAGGCAGAACCTGCAGACCTCCATGTGGAAAGGGCAGGGTTGCTATGCTCAGATTATTAAACTTCTTTTGATTCTTTAGCACCGATTCGTACCACACACCTCGTTCTGTGTGCACTACCATGGAATAAAGAAAGAAATTCTGGAGCCACCAAGCCCCCATTTGTCAACTTTCTGTTTCTTGGCAGTTGCATACCCTCTTCTTAGTATGTAATTATTGATAGACCTGTACTGCTCGAACAGGCATTGCAGCATGTAGAATGTGGAGTTTCAATGGACTAGGGCCTCTTGTATGAGGGCATTACAGGGACACTGCTAGCACCCTGACTGGTCCTTAGCTGCATCCAGACTTTGAAGGAAAGACAAGTGCAAATCCTGCAACAGGTGGTCAGTATGTTGTTGACTACTTCTTTTTTGCGGCAGTCCTGCACAATTTGGTTGATGTAATGAATTAAAAATAAGACTGACGTATTCTCCTTTATGGTTTTGACAGCTTTACTGTCATTGTCAATGGCAATGCATTCAGTGCTGAGATCTTTGTGTTGAAGCCATTCATAGTACTTGGCCTTAAATTCTTCCAGGATGTTGACATGACAGCTGTATGTGATTTCCCCGTGTAAAATATTGCAACTGTTGCATGCAGCTGAATGCCTTCTAAAACATCAGCAACAGTGAGACCAGTGGCTAGCCTTTCCTTCACCCCCGTGAAGGAGATCCAATGTGAAGTGAGGTACATCTGCGGCTTGACCACTGGTCTACATCTCTAGTGAGGTGGATTGACTGAACAGTGGTCTCCTTCATTGCTTTCTTAACCAATTCCAGCACTTGATGCAGCACTAGTGTAGCAACAGTTGAAAAATATGTTGGTTTGGAACATTGCAGTTTGGAACGAGGGTCTCCACAAATTACAGCAAACCCTTTCCTTCTACCAAACAAAGAGTGAGGAGGTCAAGCGCTAACATTTTGGCTAGCTTCCCATTGTATAAATGAACTAGCTCATGATTTGGTGGCATGGCAACTCCTTTCTGAACATAGACTTGATAGTGGGTTGTTGTGGCAGCTATTTTCTTTGTGAGGGTACTACCACATCAAATAAACTAGGGGGTTGACTTCTAAGACGTGTTGGGGGTGACTATGTCTCTCTCTTCCTTTGTCGTGTAGTTCCTATAGTACCCCTACAGGACCTGCGCGTTTGGATAACATAAACCGTGGGCTTGGTGTTAGACTGACTCTGTGCACCCCCACCGCGTATGTTAGCCGGATTTGCATTTGCTAGCTCACAGTGCCACTAGAATCTCCTCCTATCAGGGAGAGATTTGTTTCTGGCAACCTTAGATCATGACAACCCTGATCCCTCAGAATCGTGGAAACAATGTACTACTTTTCGCTCAGTCACTCGTGCTTACTTATTCGGTTTGTCTCAGAGAGTTACACAGAATAAACAGTCTGGGCATTTCAATAAGTATTTATTGAACAGTTGTTATTCTAGTGTAAAATATATGTGCTGCAGTAACCAGCAGACAATAGCAGAGATATATTATCAGCAGTACGATAAAAGTGAAGGGATAGAACAGTTCTACCATATTGCAATAATCATGAATACATACATGAATATAAAAAGCATTATGAAAAGTGCACGTACTCCTACGATGCCTAACTAGATGTACCTGAGTGTACCTAGCATATGTGTAGGTCTAAAAGCCTAAGAGCCAAGAATCCTTCTAGGATTTAGTCGAACCCCCATACCTGAATAGCGAGAGTGTGGGTCCCCGTCCTGGTCTCGAGTTGGACACCCCGCAAGGGTTGTGTTAGACCACTGTCAGCTGGAGCGACTGCATGCAGGAGCCTCAGCGTCTCTGGTCAGTGTGTAAGTAAGTCCGTTTTTATATAGAGCAGCTACTCACCCTTACGGGTCTCAAGGCGCTGGGGGCCGGAGTGGAAATTAAGTGAGCTATTGCCCAGAGTCACATGGTGCTGAGCTGAGCTGCCGCCGGAGCCAGGGATCGAACCGTGAACCCTGTGCTCCGAAGTCAGCTGCCCTGGCCGCTGCACCACACCTCTCCACTGTGTCAGCATGGAAGTCTCGG